>OX438916.1:8267777-8918697 GCA_949316265.1 Diarsia mendica
ATTTTATATAGGTAGGTACCTATTTCCTCTGCTTATTGTGGCAGGATGCAACTGTAAGATTTTCTAGGACGCGGTAAAGTAGCTTCCAATTCAATGTTTTCAAATACAATATTGAAAATGAAATGGTGGAAAAGATAGAAAAGGAAATTGTCGTGTTTTCTCTTTGGGCGTCTAAAATGTCCACATTAGCAGTTCATAATATGAATTGCGTTAAAAAGCGTAAATGGATATTTCATAATAGTAATTATTGCGTCTATGACGAAACCCGGAAATGGTTTACAATAATAACTTTTGTAGGAGTTAATATGATAAGTGTAGAACTGTAGACCCAAGCCGGAAATATTAATATTTTTTATTTTGAACCATCATGGTACGGGATTCTATACATAAATAACCCTCCTTTTGGGCTTCGCCGCAGTCGGATAAAAAAACATTGTCCTTTACTATACTAGAGACCCGCCCCGGCTTCGAACGGGTGCAATGTAGATCATATAAACCTTCCCCTTGCATTCACTCGACCTATTGCTGAAAAATCCATTGCGTAGTTTAAATAAGTTTGTGAGTTTTTATCAAAGTTTGTCAATTTTGCTGAAGAAAAATCCCACCCTACATGAGTACATGACAACTAGAAAAAATAAACAAGCAACAGAAGAACAAATCACTTGTTGCATGTTTGTTTTCAAATAATAATACTTATCTAATTTAACTGTGGTAAGTACTACCTTGCCTCGTTGGTCTAGTGGTTGCAAGCGCGACTGCTGAGCATGAGGTTCTGGGTTCGATTCCCGGGTCGGGCAAAGTGTTATTGGGTTTTTGCATCAGGAATTTCTCAGAATCATCCACGAAGTCTGGATACAAATACAGCCCCTGAAGGCAATAGGTTCCCCCCTATTACATGGGATTTCAACGTAACTGGCGAAATACGGGTGCACTATTAGCTACAGCTCTGCCAGCCCTCCAGAGAGATAAGTTACATAAATAAAAGTTTCTTTTTAGGGTTCCGTAGTCAACTAGGAACCCTTATAGTTTCGCCATGTCTGTCTGTCCCACCAGAAAGCTGAAATTTGGTACCAATATGTGTATCAATCACGCCGACAAAGTGGTAAAATAAAAATTGGAAAAAAATGTTTTATTAGGGTAAGTATATAGCGCCCCTAATACGTAAAGTGGGAAGTGATATTTTTTTTAAATTTCAATCCTAACGTGTGATATATAATATATTGTTGGAAAGGTTTTTAAAAATGAATAGGGGTTTACTAAAATCATTTTTGATAATGTCAATAATTTCGGAAATAATCGCTCCAAAAGTAAAAAACAATGTGTCCCCCCCCCTCTAACTTTTGAACCACAAGTTTAGAAAATATGAAAAACATCTGAAAAGTAGAACTTTATAGGGAATTTCTAGGAAAATCATTTCGAAAGTGAAAAATATATATATATATATATAAAAAAATTAAAAAAAACATAATGGATACCCATGGGAGCACCTATTGTGACGGACGGGAAACTACGGAACCCTACACTGAGCGTGGCCCGACACGCTCTTGGCCGGTTTTTTACATTCGTATAAAACATATAAATTCACGCCTTTTGTCCCTTACCTATCTGCATCAAAAACTACATAAAGCACCGGCTACGATCCGTCCATATTCCTCTTTTCATTCATCATGTAATCGAAGCTGCCATGCAAAATGGGCGCAGTACAAACTGAGTATTGACGCAGTACGCATGTGCAAGGCCTGGTATAAGAGGAGTGTCCGATTAGCGAGTCGATATTCACAGCCTTGTCCGGTGAAATGATTTAATACAGAGGCTTTGAAGGACCACGTGCAATATTTTATTACGTAACTATTGACCCGCCTCGGCTTCGCACGGGTTCTTAAAAGACACTAAAACCTTCCTCTTGAATCAATCTATCTAATAAAAAACCCGCAACAACATCCGTTGCGTAGTTTTCAAGATCTAAGCATACATAGGGACAGACAGCGGGAAGCTACTTTATTTTATACTATGTTGTAGTGATTTGGTCATCACCATCAGCTTAGCCTTTTCCCAACTATGTTTGGGGTCGGCTTCCAGTCTAACCGGATGCAGCTCAATACCAGTATTTTACATGAAGCGACTGCCTATCTAACCTCCACAACCCAGTTAATACTAGGTATTACGATACACTTCTTTGGTAAGACTGGTTGTTAGATTTTCAGGTCACTGACTATTATATTCTTTGGCAGTCGTTACGACTGCCAAAGATCTATATAGGTATGACAGCCGGGACCAACAGCTTAACGTGCTTTCCGAGGCACGGCGGATACTCTGTATGCAATGGGTGGTCACCCATCCACAGACCAACCTAGGCAAGCACAGCTTAACCTAAAGATCAACCCGAGTGGCAGTTGTTTGTTAAGCCACGAGCTTTTTTTTTGTCATACCTATTATTGGAATCAAATTTAACAGCTCACAACTTAGGACCCAGTAATATTAATGACAATAATATCCGTGGTGCTAGGCAACTGGGCTTATCCCAGTTGTATACGTCCCTGTGTGCCTATTGGCCTTGTTCTGTTCTGTCTCCTGCTGATATGGAGGGAAGTGGAAATTATGTTTTTTCCTACACCTCCGCCATTCTTTCGTTGCGGGATCCAAGACAGTTAAATCGTTTCTCTGGGACTTCGTCGAGCTTTATTGTCTCGGCGCTTTTCTTGTGGTCGCCACTGTTGATTCTGGCTAACAGGAGTTATAGTGGTTTGGGAATAGTGGGGCGGGCAGGTCTTAAAAAAAAAAACCACGAGCTCCTCCGTGTACTGCATAATTTGGTGCGATCATAGAGAAATAATCATTTTCATTCAATTATCCTTTACAGAGATCGTTTCTTTGGTCACCAAATGATACGAAGGAAAAAGGAGTAAATAGTAGTGTTACGGTTGACAGAGAAAAACGGAAGAAAACAACGTGTTGCGCCGACCCCAAGTGACATGGGAGCACAGAATACAAATAGTACTACGATGGGAGGGAAGGTGATTAAGATTGAATCACTATTTCGACTTGTGGCATTCAAAGGGGTTTGAACTTTTTTGTATGGGAGCTGGCATATCGACCCACCGCCATTTTGATTTTTTTTCGAAATCGCGGCCCACTATGAAAGTGGTATGTATGAATAGAGGACATTTAGACGAACAAAAAATGTCATGAAACTTGGTACCTAAAGTGTCACGTTAACGAGATATTTGAAGGCAAAGATTTTTTCATTTTTTTATTTGGGGTCGGTGCAACACGTTTTCTTCTTCCATTCTCCTCTGTTTGTCGTCACAGCAACATTTACTCCTTTCTCTTTCATATCCACACAATCCATCCATCTTTTCTTTGGCCTTCTTCTCAGGGCACAAACTCAAATTATTTATTGCATCCATGCGTGGCTTCATCCATCAACATTAATATCCGTCACTTTTTTAGGCACATGCGTTTCATGTGATGAAAAGAAATTTCATGCGAGGAGGTCCTCATTACATTTCCATACCAAGATAGACGTCCTCCTTTCAATTTTCTGCAAGTAATAATTTGCACGATACTGCATGATGCCCGTACCATAGTGGTAGGGAAACCCCCTTTAATTTGTAATCTTTGTTGTTATAATTGTGCAACAAAATGTTGACGAAGTTATATTTGCGGTTTTTGATAAACTGCTCTCAATCCTCTCAATCCAGGCTTGCTGAAAGAAAGTTTCCGTCCCATGTATGGGGATGGGGAACACCCCGAAAGTGTTTTACTTTTTTTATTTATGTATAAAAATCACAGAATACATCTACCTACCAAGCTTAAACTGCGTAGTCCTACTTGTAATAGTTACGGAATAAAGTGGCTGCTATAATATACAGACTAGACAGGTATGACGAACCTCCATTTCTTGCCATTCGTCTACGGAACCCTAAAAATGAGTGGATGAAAGAGTGACCGGAAGACAATGAAAGAAAAACTCGTGTTGCATCATAGATATCAGTGTTGCATCGACTTCAACTAACATGGGATAAGGGCAGGAAGGTGATGACTTCTAAAATTGCATACTGCATGGTGCAATGTAAAAATATGGTGCAATTTATACTTGTTCAAACGTATTTGTGCAATCACTGGTGCAATGATCCAATATAATAAACGATCAGAAATATTATGCAACTATTTTTTTTTTATATGGGCTTAATCTTGGCCCCCAATCTTGCTCTCTCGATGGAAGAAGGGAGATGGTGGAATAAGCTTGTGGAGCTCTTGCACACACTCTCCAAAGTACAGTCTGTAGAAGACCGACAGACATGCAACTTTGCGACGGTAACTAAATTAATCTTTTATGGCAGTCTACTTCTACTTACTTACACATTTTTTAATAGGAAGAAAGAAAAAGAAAATACGTTTATTTAGCACAGACTGGTGGTCGAAAGCTTAACTGCTGAGCATGAGGTCTCGGGTTCGATTACCGGGTTGGGCAATGTGTTATTGGGTTTTTCCATCAGGAATTCAGTAGCAGCCACGGAGTCTGGATTTTTGCCAGGGTGTCTGATAGCAACTAGATGAGAGTTGCCGAGAATTGAAATGTTGTTCTCGTAAATTGCTGGTCGCTGCTTTATTAGAAGGTCTTTGAGAGTTCATAGTCTGACAAGTAATCTGACCAGGGTTGTAGAGGGTTGTAGATTAGCCGTCATCGTCATCATTAGCCTACAGCAGTCTACTGCTGGACATAGGCCTGTCCAATTGAGAGACCACTGAGTTCGATTCTTGTCAATTCTCATGCAGTTAGTACCAGCGTAGACCGACATAGCTTGAGGGTATTCCACCATGAGCTTATCAATTTGAGCTCTCCACTCAAGAACACGACTTCGCCTTCACAGGGAATACTTAAAAAAGGTCTCGCAAATGCCTAGAAGTCTAGAACTAGTGCCATTCCGAGAGTGTTACATGCAAATATTGACCCATAGTCTATTTAAGGCTACGTTATAATTATTAGCAGCCCCGAAATCAGGTCGATCTAGTGTTCCTTACATCGACATTCAGTGGACTTAAATAAAGCCAAGAAATCAACCTTTGGTTGTACACTAGTGCCCATTTAAAATGCATGAACATCAGAACATGCAACCAAGCCATAGCAATGTAATTAAGGGGGGCCAAATTGCTGCATAATTGATAAATATTCTTGTATGTGTGTACAATGGCTACCATATTTGGTTAGACTTTTTAATAATGTAAGGGATGAACTTTAAAGGCCACAATCAACTACTCTGAAACTTGGGTAACTGGGACCTGGATAAGTGAGAAACCTCTATAACTGGAACTCATGCTGCGGTCCCATGAGACAGATTTGGGATATCTGAGACACTGGGTAAGTGGAATAACTCTTTAAGTGAGACAAATTTTCAGGTCCCTTGAGGTCTCACTTAACCAGGTTTCACTGTATTTGAGGTAAAGGTTGCAAGTGTGATGCACACAGAGTAATAACATGACGCCTCTATTCCCCAAAGGGTAATGTAGAGGTAATAGTATAAGCTGTAATTTCTTGGATGACTCTGGCACAAGAGTATGGAGCTTGGCACAAGTAAAGAGAGTATGTATTCTGCCTGTCCTCTTGTTTGCACAATACAGGAGCTGATAGACACAAATAAAAGTGCTAAACTTGTCGCCAATTTTAGGGCCAACTCAATTTAAATTGTCATTGACATGCTAAGAAAAAGTTGACAGTTCCAGACCTAGCCCAGTGCCGGTTAGTGGTAACCTGCACTAGGCCAGACTAAGACTGGTAACCTGCACTAGACCAAATTACTATAATGTGGGTATACTGAGTATACCTACTATTAAGTCATGCGTCTGCCTGACCCTTTGGATCACCTGTGTTACCATTCTGTTATAATCATCACCGGTTCATAAGATTACAGAATTACCAGACAGAACCAACCATGTTCCCTTGTGGATGCCCTGAGAAGACTGCAAATTTCGATCTGCTTCTGAAGGGAGGTAGGCTGGTTGGAGTAAAGGCTGCCTTGGCATACATACAATAGTCCACTTTAAGGACTAAGTTTGGAAACCAAATCCCTAACATAGACCTATTATTCAAGGCTTTGTTCTGGAAATCTCATTTGAGAGCTCAGGTTGGCTGCTAAAGAAATAATCTAGCTAAATATCATCAACCTGTGGCAAATATAAAGCCAGTGCGGAGCCCCTCTGCAGGATTTGTCCCACCTCCTTTCTTACCCATCCTGGCCACCACCTGCACTTACCAGGATTGAAACAAAGCCAACGAAAGGGCTGTGCCATCAATATACAAAGAAGAAGGACTTTGTTGTGCCACTTCTCTTCACTACTTCCTCTTTGTCACAGGAGCTACAGACAGCCAACTACCAAGGCAGCATGGAGAAAGACGAGACAGCAGCCGACATGCTTCTGCACTGCCCAGAGGTTGCCTTGGCAAAAAAGTTGCTTTGGCCAGGGCGAAGTTCTTTGGTAACCTATTTTGGTACTCTCTGCAAGATTGCCAGTAACACCAAGGGGTTGCCGGCTTTTCTTGGCAAGCTGGGGAGGATCGTACGATATTCCCACCCATATACAAAATACGCGCTTTAGACGTGGAGTTGCAGACACTAGCCCGTTGTACTAATACTTATAACCCAGGTACTCTCTGCGAGATCATCAGCAACACCACAAGGCTGCCTTTCTCAGGGAGTTAGGGTGGTTAATATTCCCACCCGTATCTACTAGACACCAGCCCGTTATACAATACGGATTCTCCTCTGCATGTTTGGGGACAGGATGATTGATGTATTTTTCATTCAAGTGCTGTGTGTCTACTTAATTTGAATAAATGACTTATGATTTTGATACATAAACTCACAGCCTTTTTCAAAGGGTGGGGCAGATTTAGATAAATATTTGTTTGGTTAAGTTTCTGTTTACCACGCTAGCTGCCAAGACCCTAATTTATGTTTTTTAATGAACATCATCATTTCAGCCGAAAGACGTCCACTGCTGGACAAAGGCCTCCCGTATTTCACATCCAGCCGATCCCCGCAACCTTCACCAGGTCATTAATGATTAATAAATGGTAATTTAAAACGAAGAGTTAAGCTGGAAACGTTAACAGAAACCTTTCCGAAGTGGTTCCGATTTGGTGTCCTGTGTGTATGAAATATTCAAAACTGTATTACAAATTATTATAATAATGTATACAATATTTCAAAAATATATTAGAGCTAACAGGTAAACATTATTTACAAAATAGGTATATTAAAATTAACAAGTATTTAACATAACCACCTACTAAATCACTCAAAAAAGTCACCGCTACTATTCCTTTGTTTTATTTATGAATGAATCTATGAAGGCGAGCTTGTTTTGTTTTGTCGCGACGTAATCCGAATCGAAAGATACAGTAGAGTTACGAAAAACAATGAATATTGAACAATATGATATGGGTTTGCACTTAGAATCCACTAAGAATGCCTTTAGTTGGGTCAAAATTTTTGCTGTTGGATTAAAAATGGTAATTACGATGTTTAATATTATTTTAGAATAGTTTACTCACCTTCTACATCAAAGCAGGGGTCTTGGGACGCTTCCTCCAGGATCGAGATCACATAACTTAGGACAATATCATCAATGAGATTTAGATTCGCACTCGGGATGTGTTTGACGATAAACTGAAATAAACCCTCCTTGACCTGACCCTTTTGTTGGCGTATAGCACTCATTTTGATCTAAAACACCTTATTTTTCAGAAAAACACTATGAATGATAAATAAGTATAATCAGAAGGAACGTTACGGGTGGCTACACAGCGTTAAAGTAGGTTTAATGTCCACCAAAACTGCCCCAATTAAGCTATATCACGCTCTCTTTGTGTCAATGAGACAAAAAAAAATTGTTTGGTGAAAATTGCAGCCGTATTTTCACGGGGAAAATCTGGGATAGAACTGCGAAAATCAATACAAATGCAAGTTTTTTTTTATAAACAACTTTTTGTAGTTTTAAGGACGGGCACAAGCTCACCTTCATACAGCCAATGTTAGTTGTCATTTCTTTTAAAGTATCTTTCTTTTTATTGGTTTCGTAAAAGAAACTATGACTATTTTACTAGCTAACTGTAAATTAGTTTTCAATAAATATGCTTTTTTCAAAGAGTATCAGATAATTTTAAAGAAATTAACCAAAATTAAACGAAACCCATGTGACAGTGTGTGACAGCTACAATTTCCGAACGAAGCATCTGTCACTGTCACTTGACGAACCAAAATGTGGCGGGCTGTTTGAATGGCTTTGAATGAAAATCGGTAATGTCACGACATACGTTTCATACATCTGAAGCCATTTCCATCAACTTTTTAAGGGGTAATTATAAACAACAGTAACATTATTTACTTGATTATTAAAAATAATGTTACTGTTTGCATGTGTCATCCCACTGTTGTGCAAAGGTTTACCCCCATATCTTTCCAATTCAGGGCATAAGTGGACCACTGGTGGTTGGTTCTGTCCAGCTCGTCCTGCCATCTCCTGCTAGGTCTACCTCATCGCCTTCTGGCTGTTAGGGCTCCACAGGTGTGTTGATTTGTGTTTTGGAGCGCACACTGCGGTGTTGCGTATAATAATTATAAAACCCCGAAGTTATTGCGCTGCATTGCACGTTGGCAAACGTTATGGACTTTTGAATGTTTATCAGTCTTTTAAAAAAATAATATTAGTGATGTTAAAAAAAAAATTAATAAGTACTTTTTAGCTGACTTCCATAAAGGAGGAGGTTCTCTATTCGTGTGTATGTACATGTGTTAAGTATGTATGTCCAATGGTCCACAATATTGACGGAGATCACCGGATCACGGAGACCAGTTTTCAAAATGATGTACCTATTCAAAATGGAACTTAAGTACTTAACTAAGTACTCCCGGGGTGGTCCCATTGTCACCAAGTCACGATTTGATGATGGGATCCCAGGGAAATCGAGGGCAACCCTCAAATTGTATAGGCACCTATGACGTTTTCGATATATTTTCTAAAGCTGTTCAAGTATTTGCGTCTGATAATCATAATTTCATTCGATAATTTTACGACATTCGAAAATTAAGCGTCTGCTGTCTTGTACTTATGTATCAGAATGTTGGACCACAAAAGGGATGAATAAAAGGCAATTGCATGTGGTTGAGATGAGAATGCCGGGGGATGTGTGGTCTAAAGCAAATGGATAAAAATAAGCAATGACTACAAGAGGAAGACTGAAAGTGGCGCCGGTCACTGAAAAGTGGTATGGTAATCGATTATCATGGTTATGGACATGGTCACATTATGTGCTGCAGAGGGAGTAAGGAAAGTGTTGAGAATGAATTTAAATGTATAAAAGAGTAGAGGTCTAGAGGAAGACCAAAGAATCGATGGATGGACTGTGCAAAGGAAAAGGATGATATGGCTAGAAAAGGAGGTAACTGCTGAGATGACGAGAATAGGTAATAGAAAAGTACCTATGGAAGATGACTGTATGCTGATATCGGCTGGAGAGTGATGATGATGACGTTCGTTCCGGTTTGCATGCGTCCCTCTAACGCCTACGTTTTTAAAGGGAATTAAATAATGTCGTGTCAAAAATAAAACAACACTTTTTGAAATTAATATATTTCAATTAAAATGTTAAAATATAACGAACAATCATTTATCCGCTCAACTTTTATCCTAAAAATGACTGATTAACACAACGCCGATTTTCACAACTACAATTTTATATTTATTTTATTTTATATTTTAACAATAATTATTTGGAATCACAATGGGAATGTTTTGGCACAGTTTTATCATAATCAATATCATTAGGAAACACAAAATTGAGTTATAGACAAATTAATTAAAAAGGCCGTATAGTCTTGTATTAAATTAAATTATTTTTGAGTGGTTGCCCTAACATTCAAAAATTTTGTTAAAATAAAATCTAATGTAGCCTCAAAAAGAACTTTATTTCAGTCTTAAGAAAAGAGTTTTTGCCGGTGAATGGGCATTATAGCAAAAAAGTATCTAATCAATATTTAGGTCTATTTAGTGCAATAAATATTTAAAAAAAAATCCTACGACTTACGACCTTTTCTAAAAAAGAACACACAAGCACTAAGATTATTGTGAAACAATGATTGGTACATATCCACGAGACAAATACTTATTGCTACTTACGAAATAAATAAAATTGTAAATTCTAATAAATAGAGTGCAATCTATCTACTTTTAGCTAGTTTAGTGTGAAAGTTTTAGTTCTTAGAACGTTATACAGTTAGACTTAGTTTTTTTTTAACGAAATATATTCCTCTGTTTTATTTTTTGTTATGTTACTTGTTGTCAGTGGTAATCTTAAACGGTTTTATCAGTTATTTGCACGGTGGCTAAAATTATTTAATTTAATTTTTTGGTTTCTGTGCATGTGCAAAGTAGTTGGCTTGTCTTGCTAGTCTTTTTGTATGGGTAGTATTTAAACATGCTAAAACAAATGTTAATATTTGAGGTTTAAAAATATTGAAAATTGATTAGGTAGGTACCTACTAAAGCAAACTTATAACCCCGCTGCGGCGCTCCTATTTCTGTTTGCAGGGTTGAAAGTAACTTAACATAAAGGGGATGGGATGCCGTGATTTTAGTTCGCGCGCTTTGCTCGCTCACTAGATCTTGCCATCCCCTCCGAACCGAACCTGTCCGAGTCGGGGTGCCACACGTCCCGAGCTCGCTTCGCTCGTTCTTGCTTCCTATATTCTCCTAACGCCATGCGGCCATGCCTTAGAATTCTATTCGGTTATTATTTCTCTCTATAAGCAGCTCATTTCACTTATTTTTAGTAACTGATAATTATCAACACAATCAAGTTATTTTTTTGTTAAAATCCTTTACCGCCGCTCGGTTTAGTCTAAAATGGACCCATTAAAAGTTTCTTTCTTAATTTAAATTTAAGTATATGATTATGTATAAGATAACAGACCTTACCACCAAAAACAAGTAACTAAACAAGATTACTAAAAACATCGACTTTTCCTTAACGATTTTTTTTTTTAATATTATATTCTCTTAACGAAATGTCGCCTGATTTTTAAAGTATAGGTAACAAATAGTTTAGTTTAAGTAAAATAGTATCTCAGAGGCAGGTTAACAAGTAGTAGGTACGTTTTACTCCTGTGCAGAGAGGCTCCCGTTTTTTTATTTATTGCAATAAAAGAGGAATTAATTCTCAATAAATTCGTCTATGGACGATGTATAGGTAACGCGAGCCATAGAGCACAGGACATTTATGTGCAGGTACATATTTTAGAGACAAGATATACAATAATACTATATTTTTATTACAATAATATAATCTTTTTCTAAACATTTCAGTTAAGTGTTACCAAGATTTCATGAAAGTTGGATTTAAACAAAGATAGATTACTGGATCGACGAATCAATAAATCCATTTTAATCCAACTTTCATTTTGTTTTTTAGAAGTTTCGTAACAGAGCTTCAATTTAAATATTTGACGGAATCAAAAAACAACTATTGGCGTTTTATTTAAATATTTTTACTTGGAAACTGTTCAGGCCCCTACAAACGCTTCGATTCGATTTAGATTCGGAAAGTCGTATCTCGCTCGCTTTGTACCTAACGCTTACAATAGATAGACGACTTGTCGAATCGGAATCGAATCGAAGATTTTGTGAATACGGGGGCTGGCATTCACTTTGGTTTGAAGAAGGACACCTCGGGTACCTATTCTCTAAATAGTTTTTTTTTCTAATTAGTAAAAAGTCTGTTACGAGATTTCCAAAAAAAAAACTAGCTAGACTCACTTATTTAGACTCGTCTTCAATAATACCTAACTAAAATTTAATTCCTATCTATCTAAAATGCGCTTGTATAATGATGGAATACATTTACTTACAAGATTTTAAAGATTCTTATTTTTTTTGTTTTGCACGAGTCCTCACTGTGTTAAAACCACTGTATCTCCCGAAAGTTAGTTTTCCTAGCTAAATTATTTAGATCATGCAGATATAATTTGTGGTTGCCCTGAAATGTTATCTCACTACATTTACAACATCTTTGCTCAACTTTTTAATTTTCTCACGCATTTTTTCAATCTTTTTTTTTCCTTAACCTTTTGACCGCCACAGTCACGTATAGACGACAAGCCGAACAAGCAAAAAAAAAAAATCACCTTAAGACTTAAGGTACTTTTTGGCTTGTCGTCTATCTTGACTGTGGCGGTCAAAAGGTTAAAATTCCAAATATTATGAAAAAGTGGTTTCTTGGTGGTCACGGAACGTTTCACTTTTTACAAAAATTGCGTTATAGTAATACCTACTTGAATAACCCCGGAGTCACAAATAAATAGTCACAATCATCTTCTGCGCAAGGTTTGTACAACTATGTTAATTCGGTTTCAGGTCTTACCGAATCTATAAAATCTTCTTCTTCTAATAAATAAAGAGAGAAGTCCTGACTGACTGACTGACTGACTCATCAACGCCCAGCCCAAACCGTTGGACCTAGAAAGCTGAAATTTTGCACAGAGGTTCCCTTTATGATGTAGACAAGGAATAAGGAAGGATTTTTCGAAATTCAACCCCTAAGGGAGTTAAATAGGGGATGAAAGTTTGTATGGAAAATCGTCATTTTCACGCGGGCGAAGCCGCTGGCAAAAGCTAGTCTATTATATTATTAATTTAGCTGAATTCCTATCTGACCATCCCACCTGGTTGCTTATCTGACCTCTACAACCTAGTTACTGGATCAGTCAAATGTTGTTAAGATTTAGTCTTACCAAGGTAAGACTGGCTGTTACAGTTTCAGATTTCTAGTTGACCTTGACTACGGCTGAAGATATTTAAACGACAGCTGTTTGTATTTGGTCACCCATCTACGAATCGGCCTCGACAAGCGTTGCTTAACCTCGACAAAATTCTATAAATGTATTCCATCTGAAACGTAATGCTTGTTCTATGTGCCCTAATCAAATAATTAGTCTAAATCAGTTTTTCTAGCTAAAGTATAAGATATAGCTGCATGTTAGGACGAAGTGAGGTTTTAGTATTAGTTCAGTGTTTTTTATAAGTAGAAAATATATTATTTGTGGAAGTATTAAGATTGATATTTAATCATTAATTAATTCCAATCAATGTGTGTATCATTTTAGGCGAGTGGTTTTTGACAAGGCGGTTTTTGGTAGTATTTTTTTTATAAATTGGCAATCACCTATCCGTCTACGTTCTTTGGGCCTCCTGTCTATGCGAGAGAGTGTTTTGAATCCACTTCTAATTCCATTCCGTTTTTTTTTAATAAGTAACATTTTATAATATTGCTAATGTACTTCCACGGACCCTGTACTATTTTAACCTTTTGACCGCCACAGTCAAGTATAGACGACAAGCCGAACAAGCAAAAAAGTACCTTAAGTCTGTCGACTTAAGGTACTTTTTTGCTTGTTCGGCTTGTCGTCTATAATTGACTACCATAATCTAATGATTTTATGAATCTTAATACTTCCACAAACAACAAGTTTAGTATACATAGGTACACAGACGACAACACCAAGCTACGCGAAACTGTCTAAAATTTGGCAATTAAACTTGAACCTAATAATTTAGCGATAAAGTTGAAAATCTATTAACCTTTTGAACGTCACGGTCGGGTATAGACGACAAATGAAAATGTAATACGTCACTTTTCTTCTCATATTTTTTAATTAAAGTAGGATTTTTTTTTGTAGACTGCGGTAAGTCATCAAATGACTCCTATTACCGCTCTGGGCGGAGCGAAAAGGTGTATCTGACTTGTTCTGCCTAAAAACCATCCATGTTCCTTCTTAACCCTTTGTGTCCGGGTCCGGGGCCGCGGTATCTCTTTCGAACAATCCGCAGCTCACAGTATCACTCTTTATATCACTATTTTATATGACACTATTACGTACAGATAGCGCGCGAGTTGAATGCAGAGCTTAGGAATGCGGTAGTGCTGAGACAGCACTACCGCATTACACTAGTGTGAATAGCACAGCACTACACTGCTCCCGCTCTTTACCTCAGACCCCGACTGCATTCAACTCGCGCGCTATCTGTATCAAAACAGTGGTTACAATTACATTTTCTTGTTGGCTTCAGACTACGCTGGGCACGTTTTCATTTGTCGGCTATACCATTTGGCGTACAGTGGGTCTTCAAAGACAATAAAATCTCAGAGGACCCACTAGTAGGTCTTGGGAGACACATCAGTATTCGGAGACCCACCGGTGGGTCTGCTTGGTGGGTCCTTGAAGACGAAGCGACTGTTTCGTTCAAAAGGTGAATGAAATTTGACAGATTGTAGTAGTATGAAGTGCTGTCGTCTGAACATCAGAAACACAACAATAGTTATAAATTTTATATTATGTAACGACGATAGACTTTGGACTAGTTTTGGATATATTTTTAAAACGTTCTCTATATGTTTTGCTTATCTATTTAACAGTGTTTAATTTCTGAGGAGGAGTGGAAAAAGTAAGCATTTTTTTTTTAAATAATGCTTGATCTGTTACTTACATAACTTGGCAAAGCCGAGTTTAACCACCAATATTTAGGTATGTTTGCCTGATTAAACCAACCAAGTAACCAAGATTTTGTCACAATATTTCTTGCCCATTCTTCTACATAGAGACCTACGCTTTGGAATGGGCACTCTAGTACTTTCACAAGTTTATGCCTTGTGACTGTAGTTTCGCTTTCTTTGTTTTTCTGACATTCAAAAGTGCCTGTAATGGTTCATTTAGGTACTGAGATTTGTCTTGATTAAAACCTTGCGTAAAAGTACTTTTTCTTGTCCTTAAAACAATACTTGTCCACTCCACCCCTTACATTTGATGTGCCCGATAAACCAGTGCGTCTATAGTATACTGTTTATTTATGATCTTTATATTTATGTATTATGCGTAATTGACGATTAGAAATTTGGCAGTTAATAATGGTTTAGACTATGTTAAATTCCAGATTTAGTAATTAAATGATGATTTATTTTACTATGCTTACGGTTTTGAACCCCGACGGCTATAACTAGTTGTCACTTTTCATTAAATTCGCGCCAAAAAAATACGATACGTCACTTTAGTTCGTACGTAAGTTCACAGATGTCACCACATGCCCGTTGCTTAACTAATAAATGCATTTTTAAAAGGATTAGATTCTGAGTTCACGGGTGTTCAAAATCAGAGTGACTTACAATAGCAAAATTATATAAAACTAGCGACCCGCCCCCGCTTCGCACGGGTGGAATGTGCTACATATATTTATAAACCTTCCTCTTGAATCACTCTATCTAGTAAAAAAACCCGCATCAAAATCCGTTGCGTAGTTTTAAAGATCTAAGCATACATAGGGACAGACAGCGGGAAGCGACTTTGTTTTATACTATGTAGTGATGTGCAACCATCTTTCTTTCTGTCCTTCGGGATTCATTTAATGACATTTATTTATTTATATAATATAATTAAAATATATCTCCGTAAGACTTAGAAATATACAACTACATACTAAAACGTAGTATATAATGAACAGCAACGTATATTCCTTGCTATACAAGCGTATATATTCCTTCTAAAAAAAGTATAGGTAATCACAATCTTTTTGTTGTCAGCCTGTAATGGCCTGTATGTCACATTGCTTAACTCACGAAATATACATATATTGCATTGGGTTATTCCTGCAAAAGTAGTTGTAAATAATGATTAAATTAAAATAAAACGGTTGTTTTCAACTCCAAATTCATTGGAAGTATTGATAATAATTTAACATAAATATTAGTATGTACAAAAAATAATATGGCTTTTCGATTTATTATTTCAAGTAAGTATTTTTTAATTTTGAAACCTTTTTATTTTTAATTCCACAATTCATTTTTTAATTAATTCATTATTTTACAACAATAGTGTAGCCATTGCAGATTTTATCTACTATAATAATTCAAGAAAAAAAAAATGTTTTAGTATCTCCTTCGAATCGCCTCGATATCGGCATACGAAAAACACATACAGACCGACCAAATAATAACTATGACGACACGAAAACCCGTATATTTGTAATCATTAATGAAATCGTCTTAATTCGTACAAAAAGAAAAGAACCCCATCTTTAATAAAGCGTATCATCAAAGGATTCAATATCCTTAACACTCAAGCTACCTAGTTATTTTCTAGCTATTTTCCCTTGACTTTTTTAACCACAATTCGTTTTCCTGAGTCTGTGTTAAGCCAAATAAATAATTTACCGTATAGAAACTTCCACTTTCACCACTCAGTATTGTTAATAATAATAATAATAATATTCCACAACTATCACACAACGCCATCTAGTCCCAAGCTAAGCAGAGCTTGTGTTATGGGTACTAGACAACTGATAAACATACTTATATATTTCTAAATACATACATATTATAGATAAATTACACCCAGACACAGAACAAATGATCGTGCTCATCACACAAACATTTGTCCTGGGTGGGAATCGAACCCACGACCTCCGGCATAGCAGTTAGGGTCACTAACCACTAGACCAACAGGCCAGTCAAATTCAGTGTTTCTTTACGATTTATTATTTTATTTTTTGCAAGATTTAAGCTTTGCTTCTTTATATGCGATAAAACCTAATAATAAATAAGCGTAATAATATATTTCTCATTGCGTGCAAAAGAGAATATCACTCGACTCACAGTTCTTTCAATAAAAGTTTTTATTAAAAGCTGTTTTAATATTTATATAAATTAAGTTGAAATTGCTTTACTTTTTACTCAAGTCTTTTCTGTGACATCTCTCAATTAATGTACAGACTTCCAAACATTACAATATACATAGAATTACAATAAGGATATGGACATTCGTTCATTATAATCATTCCTTGCATTTCCTTCATTCATTTGCGTTCTTTTCATTCAAAATATTAATTTTTACAACATTCTTCTGTGGTTTCACAATGTGGTTTTTAAAAGCAAAAAATAGTTCCGTATTGCTTAAATAGGATATTTTAACGTTAGTTCATTAACCACATATTAAAACCACGCTTTAAATTATTTAATATTAACAGTAATATAATCTTTAGACATCAATATTTTTTTATTGCACCGAAAACGACAATATTCTACTTATACCGCTTCGCATAGCGAACGTGATGTTCATAGAATTTAAATTCAATATAATTAATAGTAAATTTTCGTTCAATTTTCTTTAATAATATTTTTTTAATGTTTGTGTACGTGCACTTTTATGCAACTTAATAAAATATTGACACTAAGTAAAAAAAAACTGTGTGTCTATAATTTATGCTCTGACTCCTATAGAAAAATCGCAGTAACTTTATTTGTTTCATAAAATATATTATGGTGGCAAAAATGGTAAAAAATTTAGTTCACATTATAGAATGTATTTATGAATTAAAAATAAACCATTTTATTGCCACCCCTGCGCTTGAAAATACAGAAAAAAAAACAATCAATGCAAATTATACGATAGTTTTTGATTGCCAAGTGTCACTTGCGCATGGCAAACTGTCACAGTATTTCTTTAAAACTTAATATTAATTTAATTTCTTGATTATAATAAGCATTGTGATTTTCTTTCGATATTATAGTGTCACAGCATAAATTACACGCACCTGTTTCTTTGTATTCTGACACTAAAAAGAGCGGCAATACTTGACAGATCGTATTTCAGTGTTGCCAAATTATTATGACATCACACAAAATTGTAAATAATAAAACATAAATAATAAAAATTAAACGCTAGATGTTGCCTGTTGACTGCTATGATCCGATATGATGGAGTTTAGATCCGATTCCCGAAGCACTATTGGTGTTCCGAATGGGAAGTCCTGAAAAATATCAATGAAGGATTTTAATTAGCGTCAGGAAGTAGTATTACATTGGTAAAAAATTGTGAAGTAGACTGTGAAGTATAATTGAAAAAAAAATGTACTAGAAAACCGACTTCCAAAAAAACAATACAAAAGTCTATACTCAATGCAAATAAGTCAATGAAGCAAACAAGCACCGATTTCTGAAAGTTAAGTTATTTTAGACTTAAGTGCTTTTTTGGAAGTCGTTTTTTTTTTTGCAAAAAGCTATTTTTGTGACAGTTGCTCCATGGTTAATTCTGGTAATCTACCAGCTAGACTGGAAGCCTCCCCCTACATAGTTGATGAAAGGTTGGGCAGGTGATGATGATGAGTTATGTTAGTACCTGTGTGGGCAAAGCCCTGGGCGCAGGCGGCGCGGGGGGCGGCGCTCGCGGGGCGCGCGGGGAGGCGCACTCCGCGCACTCCACTCCGCTCTGACTGCGGGTCGAGCGACGGGACCAGGACTCCGGCATGCAGCTGGAAACAGGAGACAACATAACATAACATCACGACTCTAATCCCTTAAGACCGAAATTGTACCAATGCTTTATTGCGAATAAATTTATTTGAATTTGAATTAAGAATAAGACAGAGGTGTTCCTAACAGTAGGCACTCAAACATTTCGCCAGTAATATTTAAGTCCCATGTAATAAGGGGCGAGCCTATTGCCATCAACCGAGCTTAAATCCAGCTGCTAGTAAAAAAATCCTGATCGAAAAAAAAAAAAAAAAACCCTGTTTGCCTTTTCTACACACTGTGTCTACGTGTCTAATCCAACTTTCCTCTCGCAGGTCTGCTAGAAGAAATTTCACATGAAATACCTAAGCAGTAGGTACCTTTGTGCTCTTCTATTTTTTTTAATGTTTTTTATCCTTATTTTTGTATTTTGTGTGTACATAAATAAATAAATAAATGATATTTGGCCCAACCCGGGAATCGAAGCCGGGACCTCATGCCCGGGATACGAAGTATTTATTTCAAGTAGGCCAGTTAGAGGCATTTTCATTTGCAGAAACAAGACAACTATAGTCTACAGTCCCAGTCAGAAGGCATTTGCAATATCTGTAATTTTTAGACAGCCATACTTAATCCATAACAAATAAATTATACTCACGCATGATGCACAATATGCGCGCAGGGCAGCGAAGCGAGGGGCGAAGGCCTATCCGCGAGGGGCTCCCGGCAGCGCGCACACGCGGGTGCTACCCACGCAGCCGCTGCACGTTTCTGCCGCGCCGCACCCTCGTTGTCTCCCAGACCCGTGTAGATCTCAGCCAGGCGGAGACGCACGCGACGGACGAGCATCTTAAAAGGGAAGATCGTGTTATAATCAATCAATCAATTTATTTTCAGGCTACTGAGGCCCATAGATAAAATACATACAATTAACTTATACAATAATAAACTAATACATATTAACAATTATTCATAAACTACTTAAAACTATACACATGGTGAGTTGGAACACGTATCACAAATGACGTAAAGTTGGTCTTGTGACGCGACTCCAACCTTTCGACCCTCTGCAGAGTCCAATAATCATAACCCTGTCACGGTAGCAGTGGCAGTGCCTATGACAAGGTCATAGGCACTGCTAACCGTTCACATAACATTCGGGGGATTACATGTTAATCACGCATGTAATCTCCCGAAGGGGTAATGGGACAAGCCTGCCACACTATTCCCTGCCCACTGTAACTCCTGTAAGTCAGAATCAACAGTGGCGACCACAAGAAAAGCGCCGAGACAATGAAGCTCGACGAGGTCCCAGAGAAACGATTCGTCAGAGGTGCATTAGTAGGTACAGTCAACAGCAAAAGTAGATGATCAAAATCAGAAATTCAATACTAATGAAGGGAGTTCGCGTCAGAACTGTGTGGCGTCGAAGTGATTCCAAAGTGTGTGAATGTAAATTATGCCAAACATTTACTACTAGTACAACTGCCATAACATGGCAGTTGTACTGATCACGAATATATTATATTCGTGATCTGCCATTTATTAGTATTGAATTTCTGATTTTGATCATCTACTTTTGCTGTTGACTGTACAATCACAATTCGCCAGTTATGTTTAAGTCCGATGTAATGTAATAGAGGGTGATCCTTGACATCGACCGAGCACAAATACAGATTCCTAGAAATCTTCCTGGGAAATCTGGATGGAAAACCCAAATACACTTTGCCTGACCCGGGAATCGAAACCAGGACGTCATGCTGCGCAGTCGTGTTTGCCAACACTTCTCCTATTCTCCCCTCTGTGAGTAAAGCAAGTGATGAAATATTTTAAATGCTGTCGTAGACGTAAATCTAATAAATAAAGAGAGAAGTCCTGACTGACTGACTCATCAACGCCCAGCCCAAACCCTTGGACCTAGAAAGCTGAAATTTTGCACAGAGGTTCCCTTTATAATGTAGACAAGGAATAAGGAAGGATTTTTCAAAATTCAACCCCTAAGGTACCTAGTTAAATAGGGGATGAAAGTTTGTATGGAAAATCGTCATCTACACGCGGGCGAAGCCGCTGGCAAAAGTTAGTGCAAAATAAAATTCTAACCTTAGCCCCAACAGAAGTAGCGACTTCCAGCAGCCGTGTGTTAAACTCCAGCGGTCTACAGTTACAGATCCTGCCCTGCAGTCGAAGTGCTTCCAAACAACGCGCCGCTCCATCCATGGCCTCCATTTGTGCGAGACGGTCGCCTAACGCTTGGCCTGCTCCCATTGCTACTTCGTAGTGTCTATTGAGGAGAGCAAGAAGTAAGTGGCATTCAAGTTTATTACATGAACAACTTAATAACTCAAAGTAACCCGTGTAGCGGGTTCGATCCCCGCACGGAACAAATATTTGTATGGCCTACAGATAGTTGTTTCGGGTCAGGGTATTTGAGTATGTGAGTTTAAATGTTTGTAAACGCACCCCGATACAGGAGAAATTCCTAGTGTGGGGCAAAGTTTTTATATAAAAAAAAATGTAAATGTATCCTCAATTCAAATCTCACTTTCGAGATAAGGTTTGCTGTAAGAAAACCCAATTCTGGGTTAAGCTCGCCTTTGTACATAAGCTTTGTAATTTATGTTTATTTTTGTTATTTTATGTGTGCAATAAAGAATAAGAATAAGAATAAGAATAAACCCAGTCGCCATCTAGTTAGACCAAACTTATTTTGATAGCCTCATAATTAATAAGTTTGTTTTGAATCGAATTTAAAGCTCTGTGTTTCTTGAATCTTTCGTTGACAATCTACGTATCGCAATGGACAAACAATGGAGTTCAAGAGTAGCAAGCAATAGTAAAATGAGCTTATAGCGATTTTAGTGCCGGTAAAGGCCTCCTTTCGGCGAAAAAACGTGGGATGTTGCAGATGTTGTCACATGTCTTAAAGTTTTATATTTGCTGGACATGCCGGTTCCCTTCTTATCGTTGTCAAAGTAGTGGTGATAGAATAAGTGCTTAATAAGTGCTGCAGCTTAAGGTTTGAACCCACGATCTACAGCTCATAAGTCGGTGCCGATACTACTAGACCACCAAAGCATGTGCACTGCTCAGATCAAGAATGTTGTTGGCGCCCAGCGTGGGGCACTGTGTCCCATGTTGGGCGCCAATTTTTTTTTTTTTTTTAAAGGTCGTAGGAACATTCACCGTGATACTGTGCAACAGTGGAGATAATTATGTCCTCAAAGTTAAGCAACATAACATAAATATTGACGTCCAGCTGGGACACAAGTGACTCAACCCAATGGTGGGCGCCAATAGTGGGAACGAAAATATTTTTCCTTCTTAGCGTGTCGATGGCAATCTAAATTGTGTCGGCCCAGAATTGGGCTACAGTTTGGCGCTTTCGGTAGCGTCCATCAGTTCCTACAGTGAACAACCAACAGGACACGCAGGACACGATATTAAATGCCCCATTGTTTGAGGAACAGCACCACATTTACACTCCAGCTTTTAAAACACATTATATAACAAATCCTAGCTTAATCAAAATGGTATACATTAATATGGTTTGAATACCAGAATACATTTTTTTACCATTCAAACTTAGGAACATACCTTAACGCTTTCCCAATATCACATTTCCTCCTATACACGTCTCCTGCGATACGCACCGCGCGTGCGTAACATCCCTGATCACCCGCCACTGCTGCTAGTCGTAACGCTTCCTGCAAAAATGATGAAAAATGTTCCTCA
Source organism: Diarsia mendica (assembly GCA_949316265.1). Lineage (NCBI taxonomy): Eukaryota > Metazoa > Arthropoda > Insecta > Lepidoptera > Noctuidae > Diarsia > Diarsia mendica. Next base: position 8,289,844 of record OX438916.1, read on the forward strand.
GGTAGACTCCTAGGCAAATAACTTGAAACAAAATGGCGTCGTTCTGCGCAGGTTCTCTGTTTGATTTGTATGGGACGTCTAAAATTCGACTACTGCGCATGTTCAACTTATACGCCGCGTGGTATACCTACTGTTGCATTGCATGGGACCAATAAATGTGGCGACACTTGACGGAAGCCTAAGTCCAGCAGTGGATGTCTTTCGGTTGGAATGATGAGGTACTGTTGGACATGTCACGACATGAATAATTAAAAAAATACGTCTCAGTCGTCTCCTCGTTGTGTCGCTGGCAATAACGTAACGTACTTATTCTATACTAGGTGTTGCCCGCTACAACTCGAAATTTATCCTACGGGAAGATGAAATCGGGCCTAAAAACTATCTTAAGTGTTAATTCAGGTTATAACCATCTATGTGTACCAAATGTTATGAAAATCCGTTTTGTAGTTTTTGCGTGAAAGAGTACCTAACAAACATCCATCCATACTTGCAAACTATATTAAGATTTTGTGGGTTACATACAACTTTGCCTTTTCCCTAGCGTTATCGGTGACAGCGTAGAAGTAAAGCTGCATGTTTTTGGCCAGGGTACAGGGTAACTTAATCTTTAAACCGTTTTTCAAATCAACCCTTTTACTTTAAACTTATGAATCCTACTTCTGATGAATAAATAGATGAGTTGAATTAAATAGATCTCTATTGCCATAAAAATAACCCCCACTGCTGGGCAAAAGAGTTCCACTCTTCTCTCTTTCCGGTTTTCTCCGTCCAATTTGTCTAAAACGCCCAAAATCCCCTTTCAACCCAGCAGTTTTTTTAAGAAGTAAAGCAGGTTTAAGAATAAAAAGTGAAAAATAAAAACTTTTTAACAAAAAATAAAACCGACTTCAAAAAAAAACACAAAAAAGTGAAAAATAAACTTTAGAAGAAAAACCAGTCTCTGAAGTCGGTGACTTTTGTTTGTTTGATTTAATTTTTTTGCCACCGACTTCAGAGACTGGTTTTTCTTCTAAAGTTTATTTTTCACTTTTTTGTTTTTTTTTGAAGTCGGTTTTATTTTTTGTTAAAAAGTTTTTATTTTTCACTTTTTAGTGGTTCACATGTTCATGGGTCAATGTAGTTTTTTTTTGAGTTTGGTTGATTTTTCAAAAACCGCTTGTCCGATTTCGAAAAAAAAATTATGGGACCATTTCGAAAGTATACCCTTTCCAACAAAGAAAGAATTTTTCAAATCGGTTAGCAAGTGACGGAGTTATGCCCGAACAAACATAAAAAAAAAAAAAAAAAAATACAAACATCCGAATTGAGAACCTCCTTCTTTTTTAGAAGTCGGTTAAAAATAACAACAAATCTTACATTACAATAATCATGTGCATCCCCAAGTTCTCCTCTCGCTCTCAACGCAGCGGCCATTTGCAAAAGCGCAGTCCGATGATATCTCGTGTTCATGTCGACTGAGCGCGGACCGCGGCCGAGGTCGCACGCACGCGCCGCGCACGCCACCGCGCGCTCGGCGTCGCGGAGACGACGCCACAGCTCGGAGAGGCCTACGTAAACCTGGGGAAAACAAAAATTGGATTATAAATTGAAATCTATTTTGATATTGAAACGTACTAGTAAAAGATGTTTCCTTAAAACCTAGAAATGCTCAAAATGCTCATTCTTCAGTAAAATGTCAAAATGCGTTCCTGAAACAGTTTCCGTCTTTCTAATCGACATCTCTCCGGAACGGTGATTCGACAGAGAACCCGAGTTTTTTTTTAATAAATTGCTCCACACTAGGAATTTCTCCTACAGTATCATGGGTCCGTTCACAGTCATTAAATTTAAACTCAGATACACAAATACCTAGACCCGAAACAACTATCTATATCTGTAACAAACATTCGTTCCGTGCGGAGATCGAACCCGCGACACGTAGCGCAGCGCAGCAGTCAACTGCTTGAGCCACTGCGCCAACCGTGCCTTGTCGTGAGAGTTGTCGACATGGCTCATAAAACAAGTAAAGCTGAAGTGGTATTGGGCAGGCCATATAAGCCGTAGAACCGATGCCTGCCATGTCGGGATAGACGTGTTTTAATCTGTCCGCGTCTGATTTTGCTAATCATCAACCCTCCTGCTTCAAAGTCCATGATTATACTTTCAGCATCATCATCATCAACAGCCTATTAATGTTCCCACTGCTGGGAAACAGCCCTCCTCTCTTTTGAGAGAGAATGGGCTATAATCTATACCACGCGGGCCCAGTGCGGATTGGTAGATGTCACAATATGTCTTCCAAGTTTTTGGTTCTAAGACAGGTCGGTTTCCTCACGATGTTTTTTTCCACCGTTTTGAGAGCAGCGGTGATGAAATGATGTGTAATTTATTACACAAAGTAATGTGCCTGCCTGGGTTCGAAACCACGACCCTGTTCGTAAGTCGGGGCCGTCACCACTGGGCTACCGCTGCTCTTTCAGCATCACGCCTTACTCATTACCTGAAGCAGCAAAGTGTTATCATTCTGCGCTTGAGCCACAGCCAGCGCTTTCTGGAAGGCGTCCATGGCTTTGGAGAAGGCTCCCAGCTCCAAGCTGACAGCCGCCACGGTAAGATGGACGCAGCCAGCTGTGGAACCGCCGCCGCAGTCGTTGTACAGCGCTTGACGAGCGTATGATAGGGCTCTGGAAAATAATGAAAGGAGAATTTAATCGTTCTATTTATATTTTTTGTGATTGTGGTGAATAGTTGCGCTGAATGGTGCTGATTCATGCGTCATGTTCGTGAACTGTAACTGTCCGTTGCCCATTCTTCTTCACAGAGGTCTATGCTTAGGAATGGGCAACTTTAGCATGGTAAGGCATAGAAAAAAATAGTCCACCATCTTTGCGAGTCCGCCATATTGGATTTAGAATGACATCATTTAGCTAAAAAATGCATTGTCATCCGCATTTCGTGTTGTATTGCCCTCAATGAATTTATAATATCATTTGATTGCCCTGGTGTTAGAGTTTTTATTAAATACTATAACTATAATACATTGGGAGAGGCATTTTGCATACCAGCGCGATGATGAATGTTAACAGTTACAGTTAAGTAATACCTGTCAAGTCCACCCAAGGTCTGATGAGCTCTTGCCAGGTTGAGATACGCTTCAGCCCTCATTGGCGCGGAGTCCAGCTCTTCGGATATACCCAGCTGTCGGTTCGCAAACTCCAGAGATTCTCTGTAAACGAAAAGGAATACTTATTTATACTTAAAAACTTGACGAGAACGTGGAGCTTCTCACAAGCAAAGAGAATACATTATGATATTATATAGAGACATTTATACAGAGCCTATCATTTGTGTTGACATAATGCCAAATAAGTACATCCAGCTGTGTTTTGACGAATTACACTTACTCTGGTCATATTGTAGGAGTAAGTCTGCCACCCAAGGTATCTCAACAGACATGTAATAGAGTGGTATTAAATATATCCGGCTCGAAGGACCAATGTGTAAGCTTGTGATAGATGGTGGGTAGCTGGTGAGGCGCTGGTACGTTGGTGCCGGGGAAGATTCAATAAAATACGAGAATATAATTTGTACGTCTGTATTAGACCAGTTTCGCAGATGGAAGGGAATAGTGTTGCCACTATTTACATGAGGATTTACATTTAATGTTGGTGTTGCAAGATAATAATTAAAATCTCCAACATGCGTATACCCTGCAGTGGGTGAAATCGGGCTGTGGATGATAATGACGAAACATTTCCAGCTATTATGTTAAATGCATTTAAGGTTGAACAAGCCAGTCATTCTTCCATACAAACTTACGAAAGTGATTACTCCTCTGTTTGACGGTGTAGGTTCAAAATTAAAAATTGTATCAACTGGTCTTATCATTATCTAGGTCTGTATGGAAGCAGAATTGGAAAAAAAATATTGATTAGGAAGTTATGAACGTCAAAACTTTCATATTTTAGCACTAATTTAGCTCATCTTTGGGCGTAAATAAGTAACGTATATAGTATGAAAAAGAAAAAAGTGAAACCATACGGACATAGATTAGTTATTAAAAAATTTAAATAATTTGATTTTGAACAGATACATTCAATAGATTTTTCATGAAACCAAATATACCAAAGGTCTGCATAGAAACAATCGCGCGCCCGTTTTAGTTGTGTCTCTTTCGCTCTATGCATTTCGCTCGTGATGTCGGGTGAAATAGCATGCATTTTAGCCCCGCCCACCAACTAGTTCGTGCCGTTGGCTTGTTTACCCTTAAGGAATAAATCTAGACTCCTAAATAAAACTGTTTTCAATTGAAGCACACTTGTAAAAATTGGAAGAAAAAAAGTTATATATTTTTGGGTTAGGTAAAGATCGGCAGCCATTGAATATATATTCTGTCAATATCTGTCTAGCTAATAAGAAAATACTAATCTAATAAGAAAATACTTCTACCGTGATGCGGTTTTTAGGGCAAAAGAATGATGATCCAATATCATGTGGCAAATAAGCAGGTGCCACCTGATGGAAAGTAAGGTCTCTCGATGAACTCAAATTGTTCCAGTATATGTAGCAACATACTGGACTAACAGACTTTGAGTTCATGCACAGCCCTAACATTGGCTTCGATTAAATCTTGATAAGTGCAACTGGTTGTGCACCGATGGTCAGGATAGGAGGTGGCGCATATCTTGCAGAAGGGGCCTACACTGGCAATTTTTTGGGATGGATCTAAGATACCATATTTCGCCAAATTATATCTACAGCGGAGAACCTGCGCTTTCCAGATTGGCTACTGCAGTTCGTATCCGGGCAGCAAGTGTTCTTCCGGAACACCTATGAATCTATATTAAAATCGCGAGAGGACCCGCGGGAAAAACCAAGTGTTAAATAAATAAATACCCTCGTGTTTTCATTCAGACAACATCACATCCAATAAAATAATCAACCACAACTTTTCACGTTACCAAACTTTTCTGGCGCCTTGCCAAATAAAATCTTCTTCAGCATAAACGAGCTATTTCTCTTGATAGCCTGCCAAAACTACGGTATAGTAGAAGTAGTTTATTTTATTGTAATGCTGTCATTACAGTTTGTGGTCATGGGAAGTTTTGGGAGAAAATACTATCTACTTGATGCAAATGTTTTTGTGCGAGATTTATATGTGATGTCTTTTTCTTACTAGATATAAAATTTAGTTCAGCATCTAAGAAATGAGGAAATGAAAAATGGCGCGGTCTCTGAGAACTCGTATGGACAATCGGTTGTCGTGTTAGGGGCATGTGATGACGAGAACCGAGGAAAAAGTCGTAGTCGGGGCTGTGGTTTGTCGAAAGGTTAACGCGGCTCACAAGGGCGAAAAAGGAACATGGGTTTGGTTTTTAGTCAGTAGAAGTCTGACACTCCCCTTCGCTCTGCCCAAGAGCGGGGGGGGGGGGGGTTATTCGATGATTTTCCACCCACCAAAAAAAAAAAAAAGGATTATGTCGTAAAGAATATGTTCAGTATGAATGTATATTCACACTAAGAGCAAGGAGGCTAAGAGTAGAGGAAGACCAAAGAAACGATGGATGAACTGGCCTGTTGGTCTAGTGGTTAGTGACCCTAACTGCTATGCCGGAGGTCGTGGGTTCGATTCCCACCCAGGACAAATGTTTGTGTGATGAGCACGATCATTTGTTCTGTGTCTGGGTGTAATTTATCTATAATATGTATGTATTTAGAAATATAGAAGTATGTTTATCAGTTGTCTAGTACCCATAACACAAGCTCTGCTTAGCTTGGGACTAGATGGCGTTGTGTGATAGTTGTGGAAAAAAAAAACTGTCAAAAGGATGATATGGCTAGAAAGGAGGTGACTGATGAGATGACGAGTACTTAATAGGTAGAGAAGTATGAAAGACTAGCTTTTGCCAGCGGCTTCGCCCGCGTGAAAATGACGATTTTCCATACAAACTTTCATCCCCTATTTAACTCCCTTAAGGGTTGAATTTCGAAAATTCCTTCCTTATTCCTTGTCTACATTATAAAGGGAACCTCTGTGCAAAATTTCAGCTTTCCAGGTCCAAGGGTTTGGGCTGGGCGTTGATGAATCAGTCAGTCAGTCAGGACTTCTCTTTTTAACCGACTTCCCAAAAAGGAGGAGGTTCTCAATTCGATTGGTATGTTTTTATTTATATAGAAGAAGACATGTTGCACCGACCCTAAATGAATTGGAATAAATAAGGGCTTGAGAATGATGATTTAGTACATCGTCTGCTTAGTTTACTATTTAAATTCCGATAAAGCTAGTTTCTTAGTCAGAGTTACGAGGTTCTAACGTTCACAGATCTACTATATTATTATTACAGCTGGGACAAACGGCTTAACGTACTTTCTGAGTCAGATTTAGCTAGATGTAATGGATGTACCTACACATCCACGGACCACCTTTTGGGTGTTGCCTATTTTTGAAGATCGACCTGTGCGGTTGTTATTATTTATCCACGACTTCTATCCACTTACAACAATTTATACTACCTCTGATCTTTATTGTGGATCTTAAATAACATAAGTGTTTATACCGCTTACTACCATCTAAACATCGTATGAATCAATGCATCGTGGGTGTCACAAATGCTTGACATTTGCGTGAGAGATAGCTCCCGCCATTTTGATTTGTACGCCAAAGACAGGGCGTGGGCCAATATGCACCAATCACTGTCGCTTAGTTTATGACGATAGTTACAAGTACTAGAACGTTTTTGGCAATCGAACTGCGATTTTGCACGTGCAGTTTAGTGGGTGGGTAATATTTCTGGAGTGCTAGACGTTGTATATCATCAAATGTGTAAATAAATTTAATTTTTGACAAAGTAATTCATCGTCATTGTCCAGCTCTAATCGCAATTTATTTGGCACCGCATGTCTTCTTCCATACTTCTCTATTATCGTCATATCATCAGACACCAGCTCTTTTCTCGCTATGTTGTCTGTCACACAGTCCATCTATCGTTTCTTAAGTCTGGTATATTCCTCCCTCAGTTTGATCTGAGATTTCTCCACACTAATTTCAAAACTTCCTCTCGATATTTTCCTCATTCCTTGCATCACACATTGAGGTATAATGTACTACGTAGTACATTATACCTCAATGGCATCACATGCCCATACCAAGTCAACCAATTAGCACAATTAGCAAACAACTTTTCATTCACCGTCACCACTTCCAGACTTCCTTGTATGTGTACTCACTAGCTTTTGCCCACGGCTTCGCCCGTGACGATTTTTCACACAAACTTTCAACCCCTATTTAACTCCCTTAGGGGTTGAATTTCGAAAAATCCTTCCTTATTCCTTGTCTACATTATAAAGGTAACCTCTGTGAAAAATTTTAGCTTTCTAGGTCCAAGGGTTTGGGCTGGGCGTTGATGAGTCAGTCAGTCAGGACTTCTCTTTTTATTTATATAGATTCCTAATTTTTTTGACAACGTTATTAAAGCTATGAATATAAATAGAAACCAATAAAAGGTGTAAGTAAAGTACCCTTAACCAAGCCAAAAGGTACTTGTTCTCCCCATCACAGCGATTTTTTTTTCTAGACCATAACTGCTGGGAACCCCCTTGTTACCGAGATATTGGGGGTCAAAGTTCCAAACTTTTCACAGATGTTTTTTAAAATACCAGTTATTACTAGCACAATGTTTTAAAAGTGCTGCATTAAGTTTTTTACCCTAAAATGTTATTTTTCACCCCAAAAACAATTTTTGCGTTGGGGCTCATAGTTTGATGTACCTACATAATGCTTGCAGGTTGGCAGCTACTTGAAGGGATCGTGTATACACCTTGAAACTATTGTTATCCAGCTGTCTTCTCTAACCAGTACTGTAAACGACGATCATAAAGTGTAGCAGTTCTCACCGATACTTCCCGAAGTCCATATACGCCTGGTACAGATGCCCCAGCAGCGCGAACTTGTCGCTTCTATGTCTGACACCGCGGAGTGCTGAGAGCCACACCTTGACTGCTAGTCGCTGTTCGTTCTGGCCGTACAGACGGACTCCTCGCTCGATCTGGAGGTGAAAAGAACATCAGTTAGAACCCTGAAAAAGTTTCTGTTGTATGCTTTTAGCGGGTGAGGAAACCGGCATGTCTTAGAGCCGAAAAAATCAAAGACATAATATGTGACACCCGCACTGGGCCCGCGTGGTGGTTTATAGCCCATCACTCTCCTAGAGAGGAGGCCCGAGTCCCTGCAGTGGGAACATTATAGGCTGATGATGATGATGAATGATGCTGCAATTGGTCAGTGTTGGTCGCAGAGGCAGTAGCATACTTGGAGAGGACTACTTTCTTTTATTTGAATAAATCTTCTATCTAACATGCACGACTTATTTAAAAATATCTTGGTGGTATTAGGTCCTCTAAAGTAAAAGTAGAAGATAAAGGATCTCAATAAAAGGTGCACGATTCGAGTTTGTTGTTTTCTATGGAGAAGAACCGACAAGAAACTTTTAAAAAGTTTCGGTTTTGCAAATTTTATTTTAATGTTACACTCAGGTTTGAGGGGACAACTTAAGCCTGACAATAAGTCGTAGGGCAGAGTCATAGGGGCTTTGAACCTACCTTTCTCCTAGCGAGATACTGGTCAAGTCTAGACCGGCAAGCTCTGAAGCAGTCAAGCAACCCAGCGGCGGGAGGGCGGTGTGCGGGCCCGAACCGAGCCCCCCAGCGCAGAGTGCCGTTGCGCCCTGATCCACCGCCCCCGCCACGATAGTCCTCCGCAAAGGGGTAGACCTCTGGAAAAAGAGAAGGCGGAAATATAAGAGGGTGTATGTAGGAAACATGGACACGTGAAGTCTTACAGTTATTTCTAAAGCTTATTTTACCTCTGACTTTGCATTAGGTACTAGTAGCTGTAGTGGCAGTGATCTAGATCATAGCAAGAAATAAGCACATGATTCTAAACTCAAAAGCATGAATATTCGTCAATAAGCACATGATTCTACACCCAAAAGCGTGAACAACTATTTTTCTGCTAGAAGTTAAGCTGTGTTCTGAAAATTGTGTGGAAGTGATTATTTTGAGGAGTGATGGCCTATAGAATCGGCATCCGGAACGGAACTATGCATTTGATGACCCAATCGGTGACCGTGTATGACTAGATGTATAACGTGGACGGAAGGAAAGGATCGAGAGTGTAGGGATCTGGGCAAAAAGCGTGACTTAATGCAAAATTTGGTCAACCCAATCAACATTTTTTTACGCTATTTTAAACATGACTTGCACTACATACTTGTTTATTTAACACAGTCATGCATTCTTCTCACAAACATTTAAATATTTTGACAGTATCATCTTCCATTCATTCGGAAACATATCGCACCCTTAAAACATAAATGGCACTAAACGAAAATGTTAATTTTACAGTATGGCCGTTTTAAGTTTTTTTAAGAATTGAATGGGTGATATGGAACTAAAAAAATATAAATAAAGCTTTGTGATCGGCTTAAAATAGCAGTTTAACTAACGCTGTTTCAGTATCCAGTGACATACAATAAAATTATTGATTATTTATCAATAGAGAAGCATTTAAAAAAAAAGTTTAGCATTGTGTCGGTTATAGTTTTCTAGTTATTCAAAACTTTTTGCTTAATGACGTTTAAACTGTCATTTTACCTACATTGTATTTTATTAAATAAGTGGCACTTTACACAAAGTGCCAGTTTTTAACTCACCTCGACAAGGATTCCCTCCGGAGACTTGACGCGAACTGGCATAGTTGTGGCATAGTGCCGGTTTATCAATTACCGACCGGACAAATTGTGACAAATTCATAAGTGACACTAGCGACATCTAGCGAAAATTTGGCGCATTAGAGCTACCGGGGTCTTTGCATTAGGCGCGTTTCGTTCCATGCGTTTTGACTGTATAATTAACTAAAAAATGACATTTTTTGTATAGTGCCACTTATGTTTTAAGAGTGCGATATGGTTAAGATGTGTGTTTGGGGAAAGCAGAGCGTTAATAGCGGCTATTGTCCCAGGAATATGTGACTTGGAGTTAAGAACAGATACGGCAAGCTTGAACAGCCAGTAAGCGATGTCAATTATATAATCTAGAAAGCCTTCTTATGCCACGGTTAATACTCACCGTCGGGTAGTCCGATGTCTTGGTTTTCATCCAATAACCCGGATGCTGGCATGCGAGCAAAACTGATACAGTGACTAGCTTATGCCCGCGGTTGTGCTCACGTGGTGAGCGGAAATTATCTTACTCATTATACTGTACTATAAATTGAGTTATAAACCGATCGTCTACCTGTCCTATTATCTCCTGATGGAAGTTCTAAATTTATCGGAGATTAAGAAAGTCATCATCATCTAGCCTTTTACCAATTATGTTGGGAGTCAGCGTCTTACCAGATGCAGATAAAAAATACTAATATTCTGATTAGACACGCATACAGGGGTTGTTACGGTGCAGGATTGTGTGCGCAAACTCAGATGTAGGTACCCTCTGTTCTATGAGGTTTTCTGATCACACGGTCATGCCATGTTTGGATCGGACACGATCGGGGAGAGATCAGTTGCAGGACCAACGTGTTCTTCAAGATACAGAGTTTCACGTTTCACACCACCAACTTCCATGCGAAATTCGAAATAAAAAACTCTAATACACTTTGCCTGGCTTAGGAATCGAACCCCGGACAACTCAACAGTACTATCGAACAAGCTATTTAGTATACATACACGCAGAAATCTTAATTATTCTAGTAGGTCTGTACACTGACAATATTCATTGCAATTTTGTTTTCTAAAGCGTTTGGTAAATGTCAAACAGAGACTGAAGTCAAACGCTGTATCGTTTGAAATTCAGTCTCTAAATGTATCTGTGTAGGTAATCTTAAAGGTAAATGCAAGTTAGCTGGCTGTATACTTAATACCTTGTTCGACCTTGTGTAATTTATTTCATGACCACTGCTCTCAGAACGGTGAAGAAAAACATCGTGAGGAAACGCATGTGTTAGAACCAAAAAATTCGAAGACATGTGACATCTCCCAACCCGCACTGGGCCAGCGTGGTAGATTATAGCCTATCCCTCTTCTAGAGAGGAGGCCTGAGTCCCTGCAGTGGGAACATTATAGGCTGACGATGATATGAATGTGCTTTACCTTGCGGCTCATCGAGGTGGTGTCTGGATGGGTCAGGTGAACTCAGCAGACGTGTCGCCGACAGCTGGTGCGCCGGCACCCCGCTGGAACAGAATACGAACTATTATTTAAGACACATTCATCTCACGTTTGTATACAGGGTATAAACTTTATATCCTGGGGGTCTAAAACGGTCATTTTAGCAGATCATAAGCGTTAAAAAGCGTTAAATGGACCTTTCATAAAAGTGGCCATTTTAGAACCCTGTTCCCCACTCTTCAATCTTCTAATTTGCTACTTTTCTTCTTTACTGTCTTTTTATCTTCTTGCTTCTCGTTGCCATGATAGGTGGCTGGTGGTTCGCTTGCTAACGGGTGTAACGAAGCCTCGATTTTTTTTTGTTCAGGGCCGTTTGTAGATCCAACTTTTTTTAAAACTTAACAATTTTTCTTTCTGTCCTTAGCGACACTATCCTTTCCACCTTGTATTGATTTACTGTGTTATGACGACCTAAAACATGTTTCTTTCTTTACTTGTTTGTTAACTCTGGCGAACTTAATTATTCTTCTTTCTTTCCTTCTTTAAACTTACCCTAGGAAGTCGCGCGACTCGATTGAGTCCCATGACATGTTCCGCGGGTGTAGACGACAACGTCACCTACTGGTTGGATGCATCGCGCTGTCTCGCTCGCTCAGCGCGCTCGCTCGCTGCGGAAGAGGGAGAGGGGAGTATGTTAGTTGATGCGGGTTTAAATTGAGCTGTTACGAACACCTATTGAACTGTGGGTCATAATAAAACTTTCTGGAGCCCTGGCACAACCACACACAAACGTACACCCACAAACAAACGTACAAACACACACAGAAGACACACAATCACAAAAACAACGTAGAAGACACACACAGCTTCTTTGCAGATCTCGTAGAAGATGGTGGTCCACATTAGTTCTAGATCAAAACTACTGAAGTCACGGGAAGAGGCCCTTTTCCAGCTTTACCCTTAGCTCGTTGCAAATTGTTTGTATTGCAATATAGTGAGGCGGGCTTGCCTTGCGCAGGACCAACGCGGGAGTATCATTCCAACCAACTCCCAAACTTCGAGCTATTATTGAGAAATTTCTAACGGAAACAGCCACAGAACTATATGGCCTACCCGGGAATCGAACCCACGTAGATCCAGGACCCTACACGCAGTAGTCGCGCTTGCGACCACGGTCCACGACACCAACGCGGCAGTGTTTCAAATTCTTTTCACTCGGATTTTTCGGCAGCAAATGTACCAGACCGTATTATGGGACTGACATTAGCTTTTTGTCATAACGAAAGAATGTCACTCACTCTATCTACTGCACCTGCTGAAGATTTAGAGGGAAAAATAATGAGTAACCTCACCTGATTAAGAGAAATGGTGACTGATGTAAGACTCCGAGTCCATTGTGACCACACTACTGACAGCCATCTTTTACGGAGTTAGAACCTGGAACGAAAGAAATAGTTTTTGTATTGGATACGTGTTTTTTGTTTTATTAAATTAATAAAAATTTACGTAAATAAAACGTGTCAAAGATCGTGAGTGGGGGCTGGTGACGTCATCGTCACTTTCTGGTAAAACATGTACCAAACTACGAGGTCACGCGACTTTTCGAAGCACTGTTTCGTCTTCATTTATTGTTTACGTGAAAAAGGAAAAAATACGTGTCCAATATTTTTTCGAAATCTATCTGAAGCACTAGGTAATTAGATTTTTTTAAGTACCCTATTCCATCATTTCGTTTGCTTGTCGCAGTCACGAAGTGCAAGCTGTTAACTTTTTTTCTGTTTCGTTTTTTTTGTATTTATAAATACCTATTTGGTACTCGTTGTTATGTACAACGAGTACCAAGTGTTTCTGTTTAATTTCTATCTTTTTCTCATTTTCAAATAATTATATTTAATTTCCTTTCTTTCTATTTCACCTAAAATCAGTTTACAAAGGGTTTGAATTGAATGACTTAACTTCCGCTATTTTAATTTTCTTTCAAAGTTGCGGCTACGCATAAACCTACGGGTGTAAAATTATCTTCATTGTGTTTTTTTTCGTTTTGGACCGTATACCTGGAAACTTTAGGACGGAGATATTGGAGGTAAAAGTTTCAAATATTTTACCAAGTTTTTTTTTAATTAGGTAAGTAGGGTCGTTTCGCCGGTTAGCGACCAGTTAGCTGAGTTGCCCACTTATGATGAAGAAAAAAAAATGTTGTCTACACGCAAAATAGTTTATGTTAATTTGTCCCAAATATAGTCTAGTTTGGATACAAAAACATAAAATAAAGTACATTCATACAAAAATATTTATAAAATGCTGAAAAAGTGAAAATATAGCGAAAACGTCGGTTACCGACCACTTTAATCAGTTAGCGACCACCAGTGAGTTGGTTTGCGACCACTATTTTAATATGAAAAAATGCCATTAAAACAATTATAATCGCTTTAGAAATGTATTAATTATTATATTATTCATTTTTACGGTCCCTTCCCTTCTTTTCGGATATCATCAAGAGCTTTTTTCAGGGCTTCTTCAGTGTACTGGACTGTATTTTTCTTTTTTTTCTTTGACTCTGAATTATATGGGAACTCCATCTAAAAAAAGTAATATAAAATAATTTAATTTTGTTTTTATCAAAAATTAAAAAAAAATATATTCCGACGTTATTTCTCTCATACTAAATTATGGTGGTCGGAAACCAACGTCTTTATTTCGATTATTTTGGTTTACGACCACCTATTTAGCATCCCGTTTTTATAGTAATTTCAAAGAAAGTGGTGGTCGCTTACTAAATAACTACAAAGAAAAGCTTCTAAAATGTTACATTCAAAATTGTAACAGTCCTGTACAAAGCAATAGGGTCATATTGATAGAAAATAAATAATGAGATTCTCGTCGGTTTGCGACCACATGGTCGCTATTTAACGTTCTTGATAAATAAGCATTTCGGTTACCGACCACTTGATTTTATCTTAATAATAACTTAAAAAATAGCAAAATACAACTAAATAATAACGAAAACTTATCGGTTGTTCAATTTAACATCTAACTTGTGTGTAAAACATGAAATAAAGCGCCGCGCGCCGTGCTATTTTTTTTCTAGCTTGCGGTACGTTTTCTCACCACTGAATCAAAACGCGCCTTTATCAATATTTTTTCGGTTCTGGGTTAGCCCATTTGTTTCAAACTGTGTAAATTCTTATATTTCATAATTATTTATAAAGCACGTTAGGTTTTTTATTTATTTGTGTTACCTCTACAAATACTATTATCTTGTTTTAAAGAAACTTAGTACGTCAAGTGGTCGCCTACTGAAGGTGGTCGCGAAACCGGCGAAACGACCCTACTAGTTTTTAAGATTATAACTTGAGTTTAATTGCTTCCATGACTAATGTTTTGAGTGTGATAATTATATTGAATTTTACCATAAAATGTGACTTTTTATTAACCCAAAAAAATGCGATACTTAGTTGTTTGTACAAAAGGGGCCGTTTACACTCTGTATGAGCTATCAGAGTTCTATTATACTGAAGATGCCGTCAGTCACATTAACAGCTCTCATCGCGCGATAAGCTGGCCATCTTTAAAGAACCATATCTTGGTCCCTATAGGGTTTATTCATTTGTAGTTGAGCTTCAATTGTTTGCAAATTATGTTTGTCTATTTGTTCCGACTAATCTCGGTAACAGCTGGAGCAAATTTTGACAAGCCTATTACTTAAGATAGCTGATGTTTTAAGGAGTATCTAAAGCTTTTAAGGAAAAAGATGAGGAGTCAAGCAAAAAATACCCTTGGAATTGTTAACAAAATCCGATTCACCTAAGGAGTCATCATCTCCCATCGGGGCCGCGGATTATAGTACGAGATGACGTGGCCTCGGCGCAAGGGCAAAGAAGGAACATGGGTTCGGTTTTTAGTCAGTAGAAGTCTGACACTCCCCTTCGCTCTGCCCAAGAGCGGGGGGGGAGTCATTTGACGATTTTCCACCCACCACAAAACAAAAAAAGGAGTCATCATCTGCCTATCTGTCATATTCTAGCCTTTTCCCAACTTTGTAGAAATCGGCTTCCAGTCTTACTGGATGCTGCTGAAAACCAGTAGGTACTTTACATAAGCGACTGCCTATCTGACTGATTCACTTGAGAAGTATTTATAAAACAATTTCAGGCGGACGAAAGTCGCGGGGTACTGCTACGCTAGACCAAATTACTCCATAAATGTAGTGCAAGTAGCTCTCACTAAATAATAATTTTCAGTGCAAAACAGTGTTCATTGCCAAGTCTTTAGAGCGTTAATCCGAAGCTAAATTGCACTCTAGAGAGTTCATAGCCGGACTTAAAAGTTAGATTCAGCGAAAATTTTTATTGTAAAGCAAGTTTTAGTAGGTCGACAAAATAGTGTACGTTTTCATGAAATACTTGCATAGCTAAGGCCTAAATACTTCGGCGTTGTGGCTGAAAATATTTGAATGTTATTGGAGACTTAGGCTATCATAAGCAGGAGGTCAAGGAAAGGCAAGGAAGGCAAGGTCTTACGCGACGCCTGCCGGGGCTGCGGGCACACACATTTTACCACTTTGGAAGGGTCTATCTTTCAAACGATTGACTTTGAGAAAAAATAGTTTCAGAAACCTCAATGTCATTTTTATAGCCCTATTTATAAACACCCCACTCGATTTAGATTGATGAAAAAAGCATATTTTAGTTTCAGTTCCCCCTTTATCTTATAATTTTTCATTTTTGTACTAAAATCGTAAAGCGGTTCACAGAATACATCTACTTACCAAGTTTCGACTGTGCAGTCTTAATATTTTCCGAATAAAGTGGCTGTGACATATTGACGAACAGACAGACAGTCATGATGAATCTATATAGGTAAGGGTTCCGTTTTTTGATTGGGCTACGGAACCCTAAAAACGTCCGAATTGAGAACCTCCTCCTGTTTTGTCGGAAGAAAATCAACGAAGAGACTATAACTGTTCTATCAGTTTTCCAAACAAGTTTATGGAAATTCATGCATGAATTTTCGCGATCAATATTCAAAGCTTGCTCCTAGCTAACGAACACCATTTATCAGGGAAATGGGGTCTATTTGTGCTACTGTCATAAGTTTTATCTGGGGTGATGTTTAACGGGTGCTCGAGTTAGGCTGATTTTGTATTTGAGTCACAGGCTCAAATTCTGGCAGATGTTCAAAGAGACTGCGGCGTTGGTGTAGTGGTTTCAAATTTTCAATCGCGGCTGCTGTGTATAAGCTCCCTGGTTCGATATCCAGGTCGGACAGTGTTATTGGATTTCTCCGACAGGAATTTCTCAGTAGTATCCACGGAGTTTGGATTTGTGCCTGTTTTGGGAATAGGCTCGACCCCTATGGCCTATTACATGGTAAGTACTTAAACTTAACCGGTGAAATATGGGTGTACCAATAGGTACACCTCTGCCTAACTCTACGGGGATTACAGGCGTGATGTTCGTTTATTTATATGGAACATTTAAAAAAAAACTTGTGGAATACCTGTAGCTTTGACCTTCAATATCTCCGTAAATAGAAGGTTTCCAGGTACGGTCCAGAACAAAAAGAATATCACAATGACAGGAAGAATAACAATTGTAAATTAAATTAGTTCGTCTCCAATAAGGAGAAATGAGATGCTATTCTTAGTCGAGGATCTCACGACCATTTTACGAGTACCTAATTAGTTTTTATCAATAGATCTAATTTTGAGTACCTGAAGACAATAGAATAATTATCCTGGGCCGGCAGTCTCTACAGCGATAACGACAAAATCGCTAACTTTCGATTGCTAATTACCAACGAACGAATTTGGTTGCAATAATGATGGTTGCGAGAAACGCATCTTGGATGTAGAGACTTGCTTTACTTGCAAGCATCATTATTGTAACCGAATTTATTCATTAGTAATTAAGGATTGAAAGTTAGCGATTTTGTCGTTATCTCTGTCGAGACTGCCGGCCCTGTAATCAACTGACATTCGTTAGGAAGCAAAATGCGTCTAAATTTTGTATGGATACGATGGCAAATATGGCAATGAAGCCGAGGAGACAGGCAATCGAGGAGCACCACTTTGGGTAGGGACGGTTTCAAGACTAGCCGTATGCAGCTGAATACCAGTATATTCCATGGAGCGACTGATTATCCGATCTCCACAATCTAGTTAGTACTGGGTGAAACCACTTGGTAGGACTGTTTTTCAGATTTTCGGGCCACTGACTACTTGTAATGACTGTCAAAGATCTTCAAGCTGTTTTTTTCGCTCTCGGCGGAGCGGAAGGGAGAGTCAGACTTCTACTGACTAAAAACCACCCATGTTCCTTTTGATCTGTTTGTGTCCAAGATCGCCGTATCTCTTTAGAACAACTCACAGCCCCGGGTGGAATTAAGGCCTCCACCTACATAAAGGAACCTAAACTACACGAGTTCGAATGAGACTGATCGATCCGCTTGAAGCTGTTTTTAGATTGCATGCATGCGGTACGTACGGCGCATTATTAAATGTCTAGTTTTCATGCTTAGCTAACCGAATATCGCTATAAATTATGAATTTATGAATCTAGGTAGGATAAAAGAAAATAGTTCTGTTTGTGGTTTTAGAGGGCATAGACTAATTGGAAGCAGTAGAGGACAAAGTGTTTTTTGATAGGGCATTTCACATTTCAAATAAGCATATTGGCTACTGCTTAACTGGGCTTTTGTGTATACAGGGGCAAACGACTTTCAATTCACGACTTCCACTTTAAGATCAAGTGGAAGACGACCCCAGCATGGGAAAAGGCTAATCAGATGATGTAGTAGCAACAAAGCATCCCATACCTACCTATTTTAAACTGGATATTAATTTTTCCCTTCTTGTTCTGCCTCAATGGAGTGTACAAGTGCGATCAAATTATCTTGGCAGGTCTGAACATTAGGCTCTGCGAACTTTTACGCATGTAAACTTGTGAAGAAAACTGTTATTGCCAGATAAACCAATAATACTTAAACGATCAGAAAATATCTAATTGACCTGCACGAAGTTCGGACCTGCCAAGATAATTTGATCGCATTGAACCTAGTGTGTGTACGTGTGCGTATTGTACATAAATCAAGATGAAAACGCTTTCCTAGAAAACGCCATTTATACATATTGTCTTGTCTTCACATAGGCTTTATCTCTGTGGGCCGCAGTTGCCTAAGGAATTTGAGTTATTTTCATAATACCTACCTACATAATACAAGAGAAATACATACATAAACTTACGCCACTACCTCCTACGAGCCTCCTTTCGCCTCTTCTAAATATTATGAACTAACTATATAGCTGAGCCCCGTGATCTTCCTAGGGCCGCTTCCACATTAGGACGCGGACGTTAGCAACGCGACGCGACAGTCGCGCGGCAGAAGCACATTCCTTCACATTTTGTAAGAACAGCCGTGCGACTGTCGCACTGCTAACGTCAAGCAACTGTTCTCAAGGTCTGTCTGTGGATGGGTGATCTCGGTTCAGCAACTGTTGTTTAGGTTTGTCCCTGGATGGGTGATCACGGTTAAGCAACTGTTGTCAAAGTCAGTCTGTGGATGGGTGATCTCGTCAAGGTCTGTCTGTGGATGGGTTTGGCCATCCAAACCGACTTTACAGACAGGAAATTTTTCACCCTGTACAATTTTGGAGGAAAAAAAATATTCAACACGGAGAAAATTCAGAATTCCTAGCAACCCTGACACAACACAAATAAAATAAATAACAAACACTTTCCTTATACCTGTATTATCTTACTTATCCGATAGACAGTTGGACCATTGTCACCGTTCTGCGACCCATTTCACTTAGTTGACACTTTGAGGACATGCGTAACTTTATCAAGGCAAGCGATGAAGGTAGACGGTAGGTAATGCATTATCTTTTCTAAACACGGACTGGGAATCTGGGATACTTGATAGAGAATATTATATAAGGCGACTAATTTTATGACATCGCGAAATGACAGGGGTGGTATTGATCACCGAATCAGGCGGGAGGAAACGCCCGGATGCTTCCTCTGTGAGGATCGGCTGGAGGACACGGTGGTGCAGACCGTGGAGCCTGCGTGGTGTCTGCTTGGGCGGAGCCCCGCCGTGTTCTCGTAGCGGCGATTGTCCCAGTCCCAGCCGCGCGTTAGACGCTACGGGCGTCGGGGGCCACGTGTTGGCTTCCGGCCACCGGAGGTGCGGGCCTGTGGACGGCCAGTAATGGGCTAGCTCCCCGTCCGTCCGACGACAGGCCTTGTCGACGGCGCGTTCGAGTTCCACGCGCGCCTCAAAGAGATGCCAGCAACATTTCAGGGGCCCACAAGGGCCGACGCCCGTCGGGGCTCCGAATTGTTCGAAAGAGATACGACACGAAGGGCTAAGAAGGAACATGGGTGGTTTTTAGTCAGTAGAAGTGTGACACTCCCTACTACTCTGCCCAGAACGGGAGGAGTCATTTGATGATTTCAAACACTCAAAAAAAACTAAAGAGTTGTATTGATGATTAAAAAGATTTTAATCCTGTAACTACACACGTGTTACGGGTGTGATCATATTTTCATCAATATACAACTGAGCTGAAAACTGCAAAAAAACTGAAAATTTTAATTTCGTGGCCTACCTTGGCGCTTTCATCTGAGGACTCATAATATAAACTGCACGACAGTTGTTGTCGGGCAGTAGGTAGCCCACCAGAAGACACACCAACTGTCTGGTTGGAGAATCCCCCCCTTTTCTATACGAGGACATTTAAATGATTTCCCTAAACATTTAACAAAACGATTGTGTCGTTGGTCTAGTAATCGCAAGTTCAGCGACTGCTGTGCAAGACATTCTGGGTCTGAATTTGTGTCCGGTAGATGGCAATTGGCTCGATTCCTATTGGATACATGGGTCTTATACAAAACTAGCGAAACGTGATGCACTACTGGACTGGGTACACCTCTGCCTACAGGCGTAATGTTACGTTATGTTATTTAACAAAAGCAAGTTCTTGTAACCCAAAATCACAAAACAAAAATCTCGATCTACCTTCTAAACGGCCAAACTTATTCGACGCTGAAAAAAGGCGAACACAAAGAAGGCATTCGAAGTGAAATACCGGAGAAAAGTTGAAGTTATTTACAAAAGCAGAGATGCCTCAGATTTCCCTGAATATTATCAGGACGAGTACAATCTAATAATTGCGTTCGTTCCTTTCTTTTGGGCTTAAGAAAAATTTAAATTGGCTGGAACATGGCTGGAACTGACGACCGCTTTTTCGATTACAACGAGCAACAGAAAATCGTTTGTAGTTTTTTTAGTGTGTGGTGGTGTGGTGTGGTCATCTGCCTAGCCCTTTTCAAACTTTTTTTGGGGTCAATACTCAATTCGTTTTTGCATTCCATAAGACGTGTTTACCAATCCGCACTGGGCCCGCGTGGTGGATTATAGCCCATGCCTCTCCTAGAGAGGAGGCCTGAGTCCATGCAGTGGGAACATTATAGGCTGATGATGATGATGATGATGACGTGTGCCTAAAATGGATATTAATGTTGATGGATGGAGAGGGAAAGGAAGGTCAAATAATAGATGGATGGATTGTGTGAGGCATGATCTGTGGGTAAATTATGCCAAGACGCCTGACAAGAGAAAATGGAAGAAGAAAACGTGTTTCGCCCACCCCAAATAGAATAGGACAAGGGTAGGGAAATGATTATGGTCAATATGGCAGTGGCATGGCAGTGGCAGTGACGGGCACAGCAACATTGGAAGAGAGGGAGAGGGCTTAGTAACAATCGGCTTCCAGTCTTGCCGGATGCAGCTGAATCCTAATATGTATATTACATGAAGCGACTGCCTATCTGACCTCCAAAGACCGGTCAGTAATGTGTAATACGATACCCCTTGGTAAAACTAGTTGCCTGACTTTTGGGTCACTATCTGTAACGACTGATAAAGATCTAAAAATCGACGGGAAAGTGCTAACAACTCTTCTAACATTTTTTACGAAAACGACATAAATGCAGTGCGATAGAGAATAAAATTGCGCGTCTACTGATATATGAATTAAGTTGAAATTCGCAAAATTGACATAGCTAGGCACCGAAGAAACATCTCTAAGGTCTAAAAGGTAATAAAAACCGGCCAAGTGCGAGTCGGACTCGCGCACCGAGGGTTCCGTAAAAAAAATATATTTTGATATGTAACTAAAAATTTATGGTTTTCGTAATTTTTCCTTTATCTATGCTATAAGACGTTGCTTCGTACCAAATTTCAAGATTCTGAGTTCACGGGAAGCACCCTGTAGGTTTTGATTCCCTTGCAAGTGTCGAAAATTTGCGGCATAAACGGCTGTATCTTTTGATTGCGTTGGCTTAGAAGTTTGATTTTTTCACAGCTTCAAGGGACAGTAGACCTGAGTAATTGATATAAATTTCAGCTTCATACCTCCACGCGTTCCTGAGAAAAAGGGTCTTGACAGACGGACGGACGGACGGACAGACGGACAACAAAGTGATCCTATAAGGGTTCCGTTTTTTCCTTTTGAGGTACGGAACCCTAAAAAACGTTTTTTTTCACCTCCTGTAAAATTTGGTTTTTATTAAGTTAGGAGTTGTTAGCACTTCCCTGTCGAAATGACATTCGGGACGGGCTTTTCGAGACACTCAGGAATCTCTGTATGTAATGTGGGGTCACCCATCCTCCAACCTCAGCAAGTGTGGCTTAACCTAAAGATCGACCCGATCGGCTGTTATTATTTGGAAAATACGAGCATAATGTAACATTAGTACAATTCAGAGCTCTATCACTCACTAGTAGAGCAACCAGGCAAGCGCGGCCTAACCTGAAGATTTAGCCACGTGCCATAGGTCCGTCGGGTCTGCGGGTTGTTCGAAAGCGATACCGCAGCCTCGACACAAGGGCGAAGAAGGAACATGGGTGGTTTTTAGTCAGTAGAAGTTTGATACTCGAGTCATTTGATGATTCGGGGTCTCGAGCATTCGTTGTTGCGGTTTGCGTCGCTGCGTGCTTTCGTGCTTGCAGTGTTCGTTGTTGCGGGCATTCGGTGGCGTGTGGTTCGGCGTGGTGGCTTTCGGAATGACGTATTGCACTCGTAGTTTCGTTTTTTTTTTTTGAGAAATGTTCTTCTGACATTCAAAAGTGCCTGTAATGGCTTAATTGAAATAATGAATTTGAGTTTGAGTTATGCCACACTACAAAAAAGGGTTACACAGTTCAAAATATTTTCCTTTAATGTTTCATTTTAAAAACGTCAATTATTTTTGCATTAAAAAAGAAAGATTTCCCGCGGGTTTTCACTTATTCTTAAGTGCAAAATGCAAAGAAAAGGCGAATAGAAGAATGATACTCAAAATAAATGGGGCGTTCAAGTTATATAGGTCAATATGAGACACGTGGATGCTTTCTTTGTGGGGAGGTTCCTATATTAGATTAGAAATGGAGACGCCAACCTGAGACTTTGCACTCAGTATTTCGTCCCCTTTGCTTGCTTGGTAGAACTCGATTTCAGGCCCCGTATTCAGAAACACTTCGATTCGATTTCGATAAGTCGAATGTGTACTTGGCTCACTTTTGTAATGCCTAAAAATTTTTTTTTCAAAGATGATGCCTGTGCCCAGCAGTGGGAACGATAGAGGATATGCTGCCAAACGTTTCTTCTGTACGATGTCGACGCGAAGGTCTCGTTGCTTATGACGGAGAGTGAGCGAAACACAAACGACATTAATTTTGGGAGAGCGTGTTTATCGCTTGGTGGCTTGGTGGCTCGTGGTCTTCTTCTTAGCGTGTCGATGGCAATCTAAATTGTGTCGGCCCAGAATTGGGCTACTAGTTTACCGCTTTCGGTAGCGTCCATCAGTTCCTGCAGTGAACAACCAGCTGAACCAGCAGGACACGCAGGGCACGATATTAAGTGCCCCATTGTTTGAGGAACAGCACCACATTTACAATGCAGTGCAGAGTCATTTATGTATCTCCACCTCAGCAGGTTTTCTTTGCTGACAGCTGCGTTTTACGAGTACTTCACTCGTAGTACAGGGTTGAAGGGACGTTACGGACGAATGGGGTATCAGATCAGCGTTGCCCATATCGATTACCTATCGCTTTTGAGGAAGGGGCACGTGTTTTGATAATACTTATGATTTTGTTGTAAGTTTTCCTTACTTAGTTGACGGTAACGAAGGGTAAAGGAATTTTAGCAGGTGTACGTTAAAGTTTTTTTTAATTATGATGATATTTGTAAGAAAAGTCGTAAGAAAACCATGTAGGGTTCGTTAAAATACGGTACCTTACAGTGCGATCAAATTATCTTGGCAGGTCCGAACTTCGTGCAGGTCAGTTTGTTACAACTAATGTTTAAAAGTGTTATGATATTTATTTTATTTGTATTAAATTAAATTAGATATTTTCTGATCGTTTAAGGCGGGGTTGCAGTAATTTTAAGATTTTTGAACCTATAAAAATCGAACTAAATACGAGTTTTTTAATAAATAAAAATCATTACATAAAAATTGAACATATTACTCTCTAGTAAATCGTAAAGATAGAAACGCGATTTAGAATGATCGGCTCGATACTTACTTTTTTTTATCAAACATGACTCTAAATCACAATTTCAAACGTGTACTGCTAAGACATTTCATCATGAATTTATATGAAAGTTATATCAGTAGATAGAACTTTTTATTCTGAAGTAAATGGTGAAAACAGATTGTATAATTTCTTTATAGTTTTTCTCCAAGAAGCAAAAAACAGTCAAAATTTAGGCATTATATCGCTCGCGTGGCAGGGCGGGGGACGAGGTCGTGCGTACATAAAAACAAAGTACTGCAACCTCGCCTTAAGTATTGGTTTATCTGGCAATAACAGTTTTCTTCACAAGTTTACATGCGTAAAAGTTCGCAGAGCCTATGTTCAGACCTGCCAAGATAATTTGATCGCACTGTAAGTATTCTGCCATATTTTGAAGTTTATACATAGAAACTCTATGCTGATGTTGGAGTTAAAACAACCAAGCCAGAGCGGGAGTGGTGATGGACTCCAATAGGTGGAAATAGATCACACGTCACTCACTGAACGCCTGACGGTGGACAGGTGGACATCGTCGACGATGTTGACCTTAGCGAAGATGGTGAGATAATGTTGGTGGGACAAGCGTGTCCAGATATTGCTCAAAATAGAGAGGTTTGGAGGGGAAAAAGGCCAGCATTAGGACACAATTCAGGCTTCAGGGTTTTCACACGGATCGTAATACTTGCGATATCTAGGTATACTTAACTATATCCGTGTGATGGTCGGACGAACGGGGTATCAGCGTTGCCCATATCGATTACCTATCGCTTTTGAGGAAGGGGCACGTATTTTGATATATTTATATACGTAGGTTACCTTACCTTTTTTATTTTTGTTGAACGTGTTCCTTACTTATTTGACGGTAAGGAAGGTTATGAATTTAACAGGTGTACACACGGCTACACATCAAGCTATACAAAACCAGTTAATCTTGGCCTCACTTTACTAGATCTTTTCGCACAATGAACGATCAGATTATACTGGTTTTGTATAGCTTGATGTGTAGCCGTGCACTGAGAAAAAAGTATTGTTAAATTAACAATAAAAGGTTGCGAAATAGGAGCCAACAGAGTAAGTTTGTTGCCGCAGCAACTTTTTTATTGCGAAAAACTATTGCGAATGTGACAAAGTGGAAATGCGTACTTTGTGGATTATCACATAGCGAATTTCACAAACGCTCGTTTTCACAAACTTACTCTGTTGGCTCCTATTTCGCAACTTTAAACGTGGAGATATCACAGTGTTAAACTTATATAATCTAGCAACGTACAGTTTGCTATAGTTGCAATCTTACAGTTGCGATTAACGCAATGTAATCTTTCAACATTGTGGTTCCAGCTATGTACACTTTGCTTTGTTAGCAACCTTCAAGTTGTGGTTTCAACAAAGTTGTGATGTAAAAACTGGCCTGCAGTTGTGATTAACGCAATGTTATCTGTCAACCTTGTGGTTCTAGCTACGTACACTTTACTTTATTAGCAACCTTCAAGTTGTGGTTTCAACAAAGTTGTGATGTAAAAACTGGCCTGCAGTTGCGATTAACGCAATGTTATCTGTCAACCTTGTGGTTCTAGCTATGTACACTTTACTTTATTAGCAACCTTCAAGTTGTGGTTTCAACAAAGTTGTGATGTAAAAACTGGCCTGCAGTTGCGATTAACGCAATGTTATCTGTCAACCTTGTGGTTGTAGCTATGTACACTTTACTTTATTAGCAACCTTCAAGTTGTGGTTTCAACAAAGTTGTGATGTAAAAACAGGCCTGCAGTTGCGATTAACGCAATTTTATCTGTCAACCTTGTGGTTCTAGCTATGTACACTATGCTTTATTAGCAACCTTCACGTTGTGGTTCCAACAAAGGCGTGATCTAACATTGTGATGATCGCCATTTTACCATTGCTATTTCCGCAGTACTATATTGCAGGTATAGCAATGTTACCATTGCTGCTCCCGCAGTACAATATTGTTGGAGTAGCAACATTGTACTGTGGGAACATCAATGGTAGCATTGCTATTTCTGCAATATGGTACTGCGGAAATAGCAATGGTAAAATGGCGATCATCACAATGTTAGATCACGCCTTTGTTGGAACCACAACGTGAAGGTTGCTAATAAAGCATAGTGTATAGATTAGCAATAGTAGAATTATTTAGCGTTGCACATGCCAGCAATGCACAGAGCTTCTAGAGTGCTAAAATCTGAAGCCCGGTGTATTAATCATGTGCAACGTCTTAGAAACGGGAATGACTATCTACATAATAAAAAGCAGTTATCAAAATGTCACCAATTTTTAATCAAACATTAAGTTATAATTAAACACGTAGGTACAGCTTGTAAACCCCTTTTCGATCAAACTATTAGTAATAGTAAACACAAAAATTAAAGTTTAATTATACGTCGAACAATGGGTCCGCCATGATATTAATATTATTAATTTCATAACACTTTTTCACCACACGCACTTTTATTACAGTTTTACTTTTCACGACGATTATCGACGCACTCGCAGACGCGCCGACGGTCATAAAACCTATTTCTGCACAGACTATGTACGTAGGTATATATGTCTCTGTGTGTCCGTGCGGTGTACTTCCTTCTTCCTTCCTAAATTCCGAAAATCCGAACGGCTAGAAGAACTAGAATTAGATAATTAAAAACAGGTGTACCAAGTGTACCGTACCAACATAACGCACGCGCCGCGGAGATATATTCTAAAGAATAAACGCTATTACGAGTAGTGTTGCCCGCCACTGCCGACCGAAGACTAAACTAGATACCGATCGATTTTAACAACTTTACCAAAATCAAACATTGTCGAGAATGAACTTTGTGATTTTCACTTAGTTGATTTGTATTTTTATCTATGTTAGGATACCCTCGCTAAGTTTGAATTGTGTCTATAGCAATTTGAACATTGTTAGAGAATTATGCACATTGTGAACTCGTGCCCTTAGAATTGTTAACCCCACAGAGTACAAATTTGCAATTTTATAAAAAAAAAAATCAATGCCACAACATAAAAAATCAATGTGCTGCTTAGGTATATTGCGAACGACACAAACTTTAACTTTGTGAACGCCTTTTAATAGATATTGCGATTTTATCAAAGGGGATCTTTGGTAAATTTAATTGTTAATGGTGTAATGTGTTCATATAAAACAAGTGCAACTTAAATTGCATACTACACAAACTTCAATTATGTGAACCCCGCCCACAGATTACCAACTTATACGATTTTATCAAAGGGCTCGATAATTGCTAACGCCACAACATGTCAAAGTTAATGTCGAACACCGGAACAATGCACAAACGTAAATCCTGTGAACCCTTTCTTCTTATTGTTAGCTTCGCTAACGAAACCAGCATGAATGGAATGATAGATTTAGATACATAATAGGATAAAATTACTTTTGACCAGAAATCAGCCATGCCATAAGTGAACCTCTCAGATTACCATATCGTGATTTTATCAAAGGGCCCGAAAATTGCTAACGCCACAGCATATAACATTAATGCACAGCTTATATTGCAAACCACACAAACTTTAACTTGGTAAACCCCACAGATTCCCAACATGTGATTTTAACAACGGGCCTGAAAATTGATAACGCCACAACTTATAACATCAATGTACGGCTTACATTGCGAACTACACAAACTTTAACCATGTGAACCCCGCATATTAACACTTTGCGAATATATCAAAGGCCCCAATAATTGCTAACGCCGCAATATCTAAAGTCAATGCGCAGCTCACATTGCGAACTGCACAAACTCTAACCATGTGAACAACGCATATTAACACTTTGCGAATATATCAAAGGCCCCAATAATTGCTAACGCCGCAATATCTAAAGTCAATGCGCAGCTCACATTGCGAACTGCACAAACTCTAACCATGTAAACCCCGCAAATTACCACTTTGCGAATTTATCAAAGGGCCCAAAAATTGCTAACGCCACAACGTCTAAAGTCAATGTGCAGCGCACATTGCGAACTACACAAACTTTAACCATGTGAACCCCGCTAAATACCACTGTGCGATTATATCTAAGGGCCCAAAAATTGATAACGCCACAATATTTTACTGCGAGGTTCACAATATTTGCGTTTCACAAAAAAAAAGTTGCTGTGGCAGCAAAGGTTATTTTGCTGTAATCTCAAAATTATTTTGTCACTTTCGCAAGAATTTGCCCGCAATGTAAAACTGCAGCTTTGTCTCAGGATTTTTTTCTCAGTGTGTGTACCTACGTTAAAATTTGTTTCGAATTATAATAATGTTATCTATATAATATTATACATATAAGGCAAAGCTGACTTACTGGGGATCAACGCACAGGCCAAACCTTTAGGGCTAGAAAATAAAATTGCACTAAAAGATTTTCGTCTTATTTACCTAAGTTGGGCCAAAACTTAGTGCTTCGCCCTAAATCTTAATGAAGGAAAACATTGTGAGGAAACCGGCATGTCTTAGAACCCAAAAAAATCGAGGACATGTGACATTACCAACCCGTACTGGGCCCGCGTGGTAGGCATGAGTTACATGGCATAAGTTGGAAGCTCGTGGCTAAATAAAAACAGCTGCTCGGAAGTTCAGAATTTGATCTTCGATAAATCGGGGAGTCTATCGTCGTCGCATCGCACGGCCTTCATGAGTGGTGGCGATGTGTCAGGTGAGCCCGGACGTCGCCAAAGGAGCTTGAAGCCCGGAGGCGGACTGCGCTGGAGGCTATCGTATTACCCCGTACTAACTGGGTTGTGGAGGTCAGTTATTGGATAAGACACTATATAAGCCCCTACGCAAGACTGGTTTTCATATTTTTTTTGCCGTGACGACTGACAATGACAGCTGGGGCTAATGGGATTAGCGGTGCTTTCCGTTAAACTGAGGCATTTTAAGAAAAGTCGTAAAAAACCATTTTGGGGAATCGAAAATCGGTATTCTTTCTTGATCGTGTGGCAAGTTCTCATCTGGTGCCGGATTTTTTTATGGCACCCGTGGGCCCCAGACTTGTGTTACGAATGTTACGATACGGTAAAATTCATGTCATTTAGGCATTTAGGTAATAAACAATAGCAGGGTGGTTACATTTAGGTAACTGATGTAGGGTCACTTATCTTCAGCTGTATTCAGAGAAAAACTGTAGGTATCCTTAGGCAGTTTTGTTTAAAATAGGTTAAGTTATGATGAGTGAGGCTGACTTGCCTTTGAGGTTTTTTTTTTAAGATCTTAATTTAAGATTTTAATTTAATTTAACAATAAATAAAAATCAGTAATCTTTGGCTAAAACAGAATGTAGGCCATTATTATTGACCTTCCTTTGGTTTCAATACTTTCAAAAGTTATTGAAAATAATATTTAAGGACGCATTCCCGATTGATAAGTCAAATCATTACTTTTTTAAACAAAAGTATGTTTATTAAATACAATGCTTTGTATTTTTAAAATGTTTTTGCTGCTTATTGTAGATAGATGTGCAAGGTACAATTCTTAACTATAAATATAATTTTAGATATGTCCAGTTTCTCAATAAATGTACCGAAGTAAATTAAAACACTTCGGTACATTTATTGAGAAACTGGACATATCTAAAATTATATTTATAGTTAAGAATATTGTACCTTGCACATCTATCTACAATAAGCAGCAAAAACATTTTAAAAATACAAAGCATTGTATTTAATAAACATACTTTTGTTTAAAAAAGTAATGATTTGACTTATCAATCGGGAATGCGTCCTTAACATCGGAGTCTATGTTTAAAAAGTTTTAATTTTCATAGTAATTTGTATTTTTTTAAATAAATAATCAAAAGTTAAGGCATTCAATTTTTAAAAAACAGCCGAATCTAAGTTCAAAATTCATTCAACCATAGAGAAAATACATAAATTTTTAAAAGCCACGGCCAATATATAAGGTCCCATTAAAATAGGTGGACAAAATTTTAGGAATCATTCAGACCACCAAAATAAGGACAATGGTAAAAAAAGAAAATTAGAGAAACGCATCAGATACCTACAAGAAAATAAAACAGGTACTTAGCGAAAATACACTAAAAGTGTTAGTTACCCAATATTTTACGTACAAAAAACTCACTTTAATTAGTGTTTTTTTTACTTGGATATGTTTGGTTAGACATACTGAACGCTGTGTTAAAATTTGTCCACCTATTAAAATGGGACCTTATATAGACCGTAAGTAAAATGTCACTCTCAATTTTCACAATTTTAAAACGAGTTTCATATTTTTATAGCGTTATTACAGCAGCAGCGAGACAGGTCGCCTGACCTAGGTCATGTCTAAGTTGTCAACTAGCAAAATAGGTCACAGGAACATTCGATTTTAACTCTACACTATCATAATATCGGTATAAATAAAATCGATATTACTTGTCTTACGCATAGTCTAAAGTATATTATTATACCATGGTCTTACGTAGATAAAAAGAATAAAAGATGACTACTAAAGGTTATCTATGATTTTTGGTGTTTTATTTGCATATTTTTTTAAATCGATCTCGAATTTAAAAAATGGAATTTAGTTTCACTTGTTTAGGTTTCACCAAGGAGATTCAAATTAAGAAAGAGTTCACTTTCCTTTAATTGTTTTTATTTTAATTTGCAGTCGAATATTCAATTTAAAAATAAAACCTTTAGTTTTTTAGCTAGGGTTGTTTCTTTTTCCGTAATATTATATTAATTAGAATTCTATTTAGTAGAAATGCTGTACCTAATTTGGAGAGTTCAATGCAACGCACTGTTTTTCTTAATTAACATTTCAATTAACAAAAATGATTACTATTAATAAATTGCAAGCCGTAAATACATTTAAAATACTTACATGATCAATACCTTGAAGCGAGCAGTTCCTATCTTAGATTTCTGTCTAAAAACCCTGTACTAAACCGAACCTTTAAATCATATCACAACATTATCACCACAAATAAAGAACACGACATGAAAAAAAAAAAGAATAGCGAATAGACAACCGAATTTAAAAATAGAACGTTTAAAAATAATGTGAGAATAGAAAATCTTTACTACTCACAAGCGACATTTTTACACAACACGTTTTAGTTGACGTTTTCACTCGAAAATCACTGTTTTTCTTAATACACTACGAAAATATTGTTGTAAATACGTTTTTTATCCTATTTTAAGTGTTATTTATTTACAAGATTGTGTTATTTTGTTAATTTTTATGTTTTAAGTGTGCTAGAGAACGGATCACACCCCAAACGTAAGGGATGTTGTTCTCACGGAATAAGAAATGCATGGAGTCGTTATTATGTTGTAAAAAAAAATTTATGACTGCGTTAAGAGTTGGGGTGGATTTTCGTGTGTGAATAAATATTGTGTTGAAGATTTTTTGCTTGAGTTATGTTTTGTGCATAAGTAGGGAAAAGGTATGACAATTTGTACCAACTGTTATTTTTGTTTTTATTTGTAGTTTTTGTTACAAAGTAACCAAATCATTTGACACAGTTTTTGTTAAAGTAATTTTGTTAGGTACCTAGGTTTTTCCCCACGTTTAACTTTTAACCCGACTGTGCGACAGCAAAGTCAGTTATGTTTTTAACGGTTATATGATAACTAGCTGACCCACGCAACTTTGTCTGCGTCTCTATATATAACTTTCCTCGATAAATCAACTATCCAACCAAAATTATTAAGTTAAATCGTAACAAACAAAATGTTTTATCTTTCCTCTTTATAATATTAGTTAAGATTATACTAAAATCAGAATTACTATAAATATCTCTTACTGTTAAATATACGATGTCGATAACACCCTGTACTTGTAAACATTATTTTGTTTGAATTTGAATTTCCCGGAGGCCAGCCAGAATCCCCCGTACCTACATTGCGACGCAACCCGCGTATTATTTTTCCGCGCGGGTATTTTTACATTGCGATATCTTCTACGATATTTGTTTAAACCTTTTTAGAGTAAAGAGCACAAATATTCTATATTAAATTTCCGTTCTAACGAACATATTTATTTAGATATAGATTTATACCATATGGGTTAAATAAGCTTCGCAAAAAATAATTCTTTTTAACCTAACATTATAATAGTAAAAAATGGTTACAGTGAGTCAATCTTAAAAGATAGACAGATGCTGTCGCGGACTTTTTTTTAGAACTTTTAAAGACAAATAATTACTTCATACATGATATTCTCGTAACTTAAACCGTTTTCGCAGCGCACGCAACGGAAGCTCTCAGAAAGGAATGTTCTTTTCCCGTTTTTGCAATATTTCTCATTTATGCTCCGCTCCTATTGGTAGTAGCGTGATGTTATATAGCCTATAACCTTGCTCGATAAATGAACTATCCAACACAAAAAGAATTTTTCAAATCCAACCAGTAGTTACAGAGTTTATCGCGTTCAAACAAACAAACAAACAAACAAACAAACAAACTCTTCAGCTTTATAATATTATATTATTATATTATTATATGATAATGATGATAATCAACAGACTAATTGTTATTGGGTTCATTATTTTGCTCCTAGAACTAACCTATACTAAAACTACATAAAAACAAAAAGTAAGCTCACCAAATCATTTTCTTTCTTACAGATTAATCACCGTATTATGAACTGTTAAAACAACATCAACACAACTCGCCATTCACACAATAATAAATAAATATATAACTAAAATATTTAATCACAACACCTCTCCGTGCCTTCCCCTGTGAAGCAGGCTCCCTCAAGTATCTACTACGCATGCGCGAGCTTAGCGTACCGCGAGTCCGCGACTGTAACAGTTTTGGCGGCCCTAGTTGACGTAGTACCGGAAAATTACGCTAGGGGCGCCACTGTAGCTGGAAGAGGGTTAATTTAATTTGCTCATAACTTCACACCTAAATCGAAAGGTAAGACAGAGTGTAAGGAAATTTTGACAGTTAATTATGTTTAAATCTGACAAGTAGTCTTACCAACCTATCTATCATATTTCCCAGTGCTAACTTCTGTGGAGGTCAGATAGGCAGTCGCTCCATGTAAAATACTTGTATTCAGCTGCATCCGGTTAGACTGGAAGCAGACCCCAACCCAACATAGTTGGGACAAAGCTAGTTGGATGATGATGAATTATGTTCTATAAGTTTAATATTTTTGTGGTAATATGCATGTGATGCGGAGGAATGGGATTAATATAAGGTCCCATTAAAATAGGTGGACAAATTTTAACACAGCATTCAGTAGGTCTAACCAAAGATATCTAAAAAAAAAACTTTTTGCCGGAGCTCTAGAACAAACTCATCCTTTATGAGTAGGTACTTAAATGCGTTTTTCTTATTATTTTTTTACCATTGTCCTTAGTTTAGTGGTCCGAGTGATTTCTGAAATTTTGTCCACCTATTTTAATGGGACCTTAATAGTGAGGACAATTTTGCGTATCAATGATGCTGCATAAGAGTAGATGAAGACCACAGAAACGTTGGATGGAAGAGATATGAAGATGACGTGGAGGATTATATGGCTAGAAAGAAGTTGATTGTTGCGATGGCGAGTAAGAGACGTATGGAAGAAGAAGAGATCCATTGGGAAAAGGCAGGAGAGACAATCGCAACTTTGCAATATGTCCTAGTACTGTATGATCTTTAGCAAATTCGGTCTGGCCAGTCATTTATGGTGCATGCTAGGAAATAGCTTGTAAGGGTCGCCGTTACCGAAATCGGTAAGGTGGACTATACTATACTATCTTCTTCTAAGATATTTAAAGAAATGTTAAATTGTGTACGCTTCAAAAACTCAAAAAGTTCTTCACCGATCGAGTTGAAATTTTAGAATGATATATAATCCGCATCAAGGATTTTTTTTTTACAGTATTCACGCGGGCGAAGCCGCGGGCATCAGCTAGTACTTCGAGTATGGGTTAAAGACTATTAGTTTCTTCCGTTACGTGACATATTAACTCCTAAAAGAAAGCATTGAAAGCCGACGGCAAACATTTTGAAACTTCGAAAAAAGGCATAGCCTTCTAGATTTCAATCGCATTCCTAATTGCTACGCGTACAGAGTTGCAAATATATCAGGTTCCTTTATTTTTTCAGTGGCATCTCGCTGGACAACCTGTGAGGCTGGCTTTTCACGGCTTTTGTCATGGTTTTTTTTAAATTAGCCGGAACTTTCCTCAAAAAAAAGTTCCTCCCCCAATTCCTTACATTGGCCTGCCCAGTCTTTAGTTTGGCAGCTTTATGAGCCACGTTACGTCAGCAATTTGAGTTCTGGAGCGCAGTGTGGTGTTCCTAATTCGATCTCTTACAGATCGAACTAAGAACACGACACTACTTAAGGTGGATGTTCACGGTAGCCCGCGAAATTCAAATTTTCTTGCGTTTTTAGCGATTTGCAGGCCGAAGCTAGGTTGTATGTTAGTGAAAATATGATTTGCGGCTGTAAGACATATGTAGTTACAGAATTATAATCATCAAAATCATTAATACAACCGTCCGAGCTCATACAGGTTCCGGAATGACTTTGACCCAAAAAAAGTCGTTCCGGAACCTGTATGAGCTCGGAGGGTTGTATTAATGATTTTGATGATTATAATTCTGTAACTACATATGTCTTACAGCCGCAAATCATATTTTCACTAACATACAACCTAGCACTTGCCTGCAAATTGCAAAAAACTTAAGAAAATTTGAATTTCGCGGGCTACCCTGGAACATCAACCTTAACGTTGAGTATGCCGCGCTCCATTGCCCGTTGGCAAACCTTGAGTTTTACCTCTGGATGTTAGTCAAAGACCAAGTCTGTGCACAATGAATAGCTCTTTCATGGCTGCATTGAAAATGCAGAGCGGGGTTGAAAAACATAGTAAAGGAATCGCCACAAAAGCTTCTAGTAAATTCGAATAGAAACGGAATCACCATCATTATTAGGACACTGTAGCTCCTAAATGAAACTTTTAGTTTTTTGGGTGTTGGGAAATTATCAAATAACTCCTCCCGCTCTGGGTAGAGCGGAAGGGAGTGTCAGACTTCTACTGACTAAAAACCAGCCATGTTCCTTCTTAGCCTTTTGTGCCGCGGTATCTCTTTCGAACAACCCGCAGCCCCGACGTCAATACTGACCACTTCACACCGACAAGCTTACCTACACTGTAGCCAAAATAATGACAATTGATTTTACCTAAAATACAAGGGTCACTAGTCTACGGAATTTATCAAAAACTATCTAATTAGTCTTTGAAGTTCAAACAGGAAATAGCTAACAAGCTTTTTGAACAGAAACATCAAATAAATTCTAACAACTTTATAAATAAAACGAACTACGACTGCAATATTAACTTATTTCCTCATAAAAACATATTTGTGAACAGACAAACTGCCACAAGCTATATACCTATCAGCCGCCATAGGCTAAAAAGATTTATCTTCAAGCTTTTATACACATAATCATCCTTTAAAAAGTAACACGACTATAAAATAAATAAAAAACTTTAAATAAAAACTGGGTAAGTGCGAGTGTCGCTCGCACACGAGGGGTTCCGCGTACGCCACATAAATACATAAACTCACACCTTTTTCCTCTGGTGGTAGGCAGAAACCACAGAACACCACCTGCTAAGATCCATACTCCTTTCTGGTCATACACGCAGGCCGGTTGCGTATACACACACCTGTCTTTAAGGTACAGTTACACATGCTTATTTAAAGCACGAAAGCATGCTTCAACCGAGCATTTGCTGCTTACAAGCACGTGTGTCCATACCTTGCTCAAAATAAGCATGCTTATTTCAAGCATACTCAAAAATCGACAGGCGTGCGATTTTTGAGCATGCTACCTGCGGCGCGGGTGGCGGGGGGCGTGGTTTAAGCACGTGTGGACAGGTCTGCTTATTGAGCATGCTTGTTAGTAGTATTCCGATCGTCGCTGCAGGAACAGGCGCCGATTTCTCGCCAAAAATGGCTCGCTGGGGTGACGAGAAGACTTTGAAATTTGTCTGGAAAGTTCCATTTGGTTCTAAATCCATGTTCTTATTATTATCTGTCATGTTCTTATTATCTTATTAAAAAGCATGCTTATAATAAGCATGCCTAATAGAAGCAAATGTATTGAGTTCCAACAGCATGCTCATTTTAGGCATGCTAATAAGCATACTATTTTTGAGCATGTGTAACTGTACCTTGACTGACACATCATCAATTATATGTCTTTATAAGACGGCCCCTCCTGGCGTTGCAAGTGTTGCAACACAACGCAACTCATATCTGCCACGTCTTTCACTCATTTTCTCGTACAATATTATTTTGCCATTATTAATATCGAGCACAAAATATCGTTAAAAAACACTCATATTTAATAGAGACGACCTTTTTCTAACTTTATTTTATATGTTCAAAACTCAGACCAACAAAAAAAGGAAGACGACGCGCCACGAACATCAAAAGTGAAGCCAACTTTTTATCTATGTGTGTAGACAATGTCTCGTGAAGTCGTGACGTTCTAGGAGAAATGCGTGTGGTTTTAGTGTAGGTGTGTGCGTGAGCTTGTATGTTTACTTGCTATAGGCGTGTGGTTTTGTGGCTTCACTGTTGGTGTTCGTGGCGCGCCGTCTTTCTTTTTTTCTTGGTCTGAGGTTCAAAAGATCAGCTCTGTGAAAGGCGCGCAAACAGACATCAGAGCCTTAGTAATATGGCCCCGTTGCTGTAGCTTCTATACAGAACCCTAAAAAGACTAACACCGCAATAAACTAAAAAAAAAAGTTCGTCTTGAAAAAGCCACATTAAAAATCGATTCCCAACACGAAAACGAGATGCGAGAATAAAAATGTCTGCCAGATTTCGTCGCAACAAATTTAAAGGGAATATATTGCCGGCATCAATTTCAATCCAAACACTAATAAATTGGCATCTTTCAACGACGTTAGGAGCTGTGGAGCTAGACAGTTTATTAATAGCAGACATATTTTGTAAATCTCTTACTGTGATCAACCCTCGGCTGAATTCAGTGTCGCCTGTGTCGCCGCGCGCGTCACCCGAACAAAAAAAGTTAAGATTCGGTGAACTGTCACATTTTGGCGCGCATTTCAAACTTTGTGTTTTTTTTTTGTCTGCGTGTGGTTTACGTGAAATATTATTTGTGATTTTATAGTGAAAATAGACTTTTAATAAGTGTTTATATAAATGTATTTAATAAAAAGCAGTGAATTAATACAAGAATGCTGTCGAAATTTCGAAAGTTCTCTTAGTTAGATTAATTTAATTATAGAAATATATTTGCTCAATACCTACAACCAAAAATAAATTACTATAAATATTGACTTATTGTTACTTGAATTTAATAGACTGAACCTAAAATACGAAACGAAAGTTCCTATTAAAAGAAAAACTAAAATAACAATGTTTACTTTGTGCGGGTAGTCAAATCAATACTTTCATTATCCAAATGCCGTACAAATCAATCGGAAAAAAACTGTTTCATATAAATAAATCGAGAAAAATCAAAGACAATGAGTTACAACACAATCTACGACAACTACAACAACAATAACTACAAAGAATTCAATTTTCAAAAAGAAGAAAAAGAACTAAACGAACAGTGTTGCCA
The DNA here is from genome assembly GCA_949316265.1 of Diarsia mendica. Taxonomy (NCBI): domain Eukaryota; kingdom Metazoa; phylum Arthropoda; class Insecta; order Lepidoptera; family Noctuidae; genus Diarsia; species Diarsia mendica. The sequence continues at coordinate 8,327,127 of OX438916.1, forward strand.
AGTTAAAAATGAGCACAAAAACGGGGAGATTTTGGAAGATAAGGACGACAGTCATGTTCAACATGTGTTGGGGCCTAGCCGGAGGTGTTTGGCCTGGGCTTGCAAGGCCTGTAAACGAAAAACAGCGGCTGTAGACCGACGGAAAGCAGCAACACTCAGGGAGCGACGGCGATTGAGAAAAGTAGGTTGTTATAAATGATTAAGTATAGCTAGCCGCGTATTGTCCCACTATTGAGTGTTGACCAAATGCTTCCCTCCATTCCTTCTAACGGTCACGATTCTGTGCAACTTTTTTCTAATTCTCTAGGAAGCGTTTTGCTAAGTCTTTCATTATTCGTACAGCCAAGGAGTGGAACACCCTGCCTTTTTTTTTTTTGGTGGGTTGAAATTTGGAAAATCATCGTATACCCCCCCCCCCCTCCCCGCTCTTGGGCAGAGCGAAAGGGAGTGTCAGACTTCTACTGACTAAAAACCAAACCTCTGGGTAAGTCGCGAGTAAATAGGCTTCTTCTGGGTAAACTCGTTCCATCGTCGACCTCATCTCTGCCCTTAGGGCAAGATTGAAGTCAACAGTAAGCCCATATAAAAAAAGAAAGGAAGACTTCCAGTTTGTCCCGCCATCTCCTTCGTGGTCTGCCGCGACCGCGTGTCACTGTTTTAGGGCACCAATCCTGGTTGTTATAGTAATGATTTTAAAGTTAAAACTGGACTTAGTCATAGTCGGTGTAAATTGTTCGCACTGCTGGGACACAGGCCTACTCTCTATGAGAGAAAGTGGGCTTAAATCCACCACCCGGGCCCAGTGTGGGTCGGTAGATGTTACATAGGTAGGTAGGTACATACATAACCTAACGGCTTTTTCCCATGAACCACAGAATGCCAGCCGCTACGATTCTTACATGAAATACTTTTGCCTCGTCCGCGACCTTAATCTGGTCATGCACGAGCACACACACCTGATTTATCTGAAGAACTTTAACAATGCGGTCTGAGTAGGTGTATCCTTCTAGGGCGTTCCCTCCTGCATACATGCCCCTCATATCCGCCTTGTTATTCGCCTTTCACTCTTTTTCTCCTGACCAAACCACCAAAGCATAAGCATAATCTTTTTAAATTCTTGTCACTATATCCTTTTAAACCGTAACTTTCTCGTAATAAAACCTCGTTCTTCAATTTATCATGTCACATGTCTTCGAATTTTTGGTTCTAGAACTTCTATGCTACTTTACTCACGATGTTTTTGATGGAGGTTGTATACCTACACGACTGTGAACGATAGATTCGAGTTTAGAATCTGTCACTATATAACTGTTCTGTCAAGGAGAAAAGTCGTTGTGTAAATATATTATTTGTGCTATTAATAAATGTGTTCGATCCTAGTAGCCTCTTCATTCCAACAGGTTATGGGCCCAGGATCAGGCTCCAAAAACGCCTAGAAGCTAGAACACAAAAAGTGTAAAAAGTGTCAGTTGTAAAATTTCAAAAGGAAAAATTCTCGTCATGGCAGAAGATCATTCAGGTTCAATTTGTGGAATAAGAAAATTGAATGGTGCTGAGGACTTCGCCAATTGGAAATTTGTGGTGAGGAATTACTTAGAGTCCAAAAACTGGTTCAAGGTAATTGAAGCTACGGAGATAACAGCTGAATTGGAAGATACTGACAGGAAGGCACGAACAACGTTATGTCTGCTACTTGAGCCTGCATGTTTCGCACATGTGTATAGTGCGAAGACAGCACGTGAAGTGTGGATGAGTCTCAGCGAGGCTTACGAAGACAAAGGTTGGGGCAGACGAATCAGATTGCAACGAGAGTTATGGCAATGCCGACTAGACAATTGCGAAACCATGGAAACATATATTTCCAAAATAATTTGTTTGGCGCAACAACTTGCAGACATTGATGCAAAAATCTCTGACGAATGGATAATTTCTATCTTATTAAGCGGTTTATCGTCAGATTACAACCCATTTATAATGGCGATAGACAATAGCGGAAAAGAAATAAAACTTGAGCAGTTAAAATCAAAGTTGATGCAACAAGCAAGCCGACAAATTGAAAATGGTCAGAATAGAGAGCAAGCCCTAGTAACAACGGCGCAAAATAAAAAGAAGTTTGAAAAGAAAAAGGCATTAATATTCAAGTGTTTTAAATGTCATAAAGAAGGGCATAAATCATCTGAATGCAAAGTCACTAAGAGAGCGAATCCATGCTTGAGTATGGCGAACACTGTGAAAAAGGACCGATGGTACTTGGACAGTGGCTGCTCGAACCACATGACGAACGATGCCGGAAAATTGCTGGATTACAAAAGGCAACAGAATGGCCTAAAGATAAAAGTTGCAAGCGGGGAAGAAATGAAAGTTATAGGAAGAGGGAATGCAGTCCCTAAATTAAATAACAACACTGAACTCCTATTAACGAATGTTTACCATGTTCCCGGACTTTCTATGAATTTAATTTCAGTAAGCGATCTTGTAAAGAAGGAGTTCGCTGTAAACTTCGACAAAACAGGTTGCTCTATAAAAAATAAAACAGACCAAATAGTAGCAACGTGCAAAGAGGTTGATGGAATTTTTGAGTTGGTTGAAAAAGAAAATTGTGTTGTCAACTTGATTTTGTCAAATGACATTTTGTCAAATATTTGGCATAGAAGATTAGCACATTTGGGACAAAAATATATGAATTCATTGAAAAATATGGTGACTGGATTGAATTTTAAATCAAGTGATAAAATTGAACCATGTGTTTCATGCATAAATGGAAAAACTTGTAAGAGCTCTATCAAAAATCAAGGTACACGAGCGAAAGAAGTTTTGGAAATTGTACATAGTGATTTATGCGGACCGATGGAAGAACCATCATTCAGTGGATCTCTATATATGTTATTATTTATCGACGATTATACGCGTAAGACGCATGTTTACTTCTTGAGAAATAAGAGTCAAACCCTTAAAAAATTTCGTGAATATAAAGCGGACGTTGAGAAGCAGACAGGAAAGTCGATAAAGTGTCTCAGATCTGACAATGGCAAAGAATTCTGTAACCAAGCCTTCGATAAGATTTTAAGGTCAGCTGGTATAAAGCATCAGAAAACGGTTCCTTATACACCTGAGCAAAATGGTGTGGCAGAGAGGGCGAACAGAACGATAATAAAAAAAACAAGAGCGTTGCTTTGTGAGGCCAAACTTAGTAAAAAGTATTGGGCCGAAGCGGTATGTACAGTGGTATATTTAAAAAATAGAAGCCCGACTAAGGCTGTCATGAATAAAGTACCTGAAGAACTTTGGTCAGATAAGAAAGTAGACTTGAGTCATTTGAAAATTTTCGGTTGTCAAGCATATGTATTGAAACCTAAACTGAAGACTGAAGAAATGATTTTCATCGGCTACAGTGAAATTACTAAAGGTTATCGACTGATGAACCCAAAAACAGGTCAGATAACATTCTCCAGAAATGTAAAATTCTTTGAAAATGTTTTTCCTGGAGGTGATAACGACATGACGAAGAACACAGTCGTTCCTGTTGATATAGAGGAGGAACGGATAGAACCTGTGGTTGAAAGTGGTGCGTCTAACAACATTATACAAGATGAAGAAGAGTTTCATGAAGCGGAGTGTATTTACACTGAGATGGCTGCAGCGCCTGATGAAACGGTTGCTACCACGAGATATACAGCGGAACCAGAACGAAGATACAATCTTCGTGAGCGCAAACCTGTTATATATAATGCTATAGCACAAACTGATGGCGATCCAACAACAATTGAAGAAGCATTGGCAAGGCCTGATTCTAATTTATGGCAAAAAGCTATAGATGATGAAATAAAATCATTGAACGAGAATCAGACGTGGTCATTGGTAGACTTACCACGTGACAAGAAGCCAATACATTGCAAATGGATCTTCAAAATTAAGCGAGACAGTGACGGTAAAGTGTCTAAATACAAGGCCAGGCTGGTAGCTAAAGGATTTACGCAGGTACGTGGAATAGACTATAATGAAACGTATTCTCCTGTCGTAAGAAGCTCAACCTTACGATTACTATTCTCATTAGCTGTAGAATATGATTGGATCATTGACCAATGGGATGTTACGACTGCTTTCCTGTATGGCAAGCTAAAAGAGGACATCTACATGCTTCAGCCTAAGGGGGCGATAGTTAAAGGTCAAGAGACAAAGGTATGTAAATTGCAAAGATCGTTATATGGACTCAAACAAGCGTCTAACGCTTGGTTCCATGAGCTAGATAAGGAGATGTACAATTTAGGTTTCGTACAATCGAAAATAGAACCTTGTCTTTATCAAAAGGTGTTTAGCGATGGAAATAGAATAGTAGTAGTCATTTATGTTGATGATATTTTTGTATTCTATTCCAAAAATAACGAAACTGAGAAGCAGAAATTAAAAAATGGCTTGCTTAAAAAGTTTAAAGTTAAGGATTTAGGTCCTGCTAGACACGTGTTAGGCATGAGGCTTAGGAGAGATAAAAGTTCGATTTATCTTGATCAAGAACAGTACGTTCTTAATATTTTGAAGGATTTTGACATGACGGATTGTAAACCAGTCATTACTCCAATGGAAGTAGGTCTCAAATTAGAGAAAGCTTCAGATTCCGGTTGTAAGTTGCCATATCAAATTCTTATAGGTTGTCTTAATTATTTAGCTCAAAGTACTAGGCCCGATATCGTGCACGCTGTTAGTGTTTTGTCACAGTTTAATTCATGTTACGATGAACTACATTTTAAATGTGCTAAACGGGTGCTTAGATATTTAAAGGGGACGTCGAACTTTGTATTAACGTTTAAGAAAACGGGTAATCTAGAAATAAATGGCTACGTAGACGCGGATTGGGGTGGGTCATTTGATAGGAAATCCTGTACAGGTTTAATTTTTAGACTAGGAGACAATATATTGTCTTGGGAAAGTCGTAAACAAGGGTGCGTGGCGCTGTCCTCCACTGAGGCAGAATATATAGGCCTCAGTCAAGCATCGAAAGAAGCTATTTATTTAAGAAATTTGTTAAAAAGTTTAACAAAGGGGACTTGTGTCAAACCGGTGGTCATTTACAACGACAACCAATCAGCACATAAAATAGCGAAAAATAAGATGAACCATAACAGAACAAAACATATTGATGTTAGATTTCATTATGTTCGCGAAGCTATAGTCAATGAGGCGGTTGAGGTAAAATATATGCCTTCACAAGAAATGGTAGCAGATATGTTAACAAAATCTGTACCAGGTCCTAAACTAAAGCAATTTTTAGAAAAATTATCTATTAAGGGGGCGAGCGATGTGTGATGTAATGATTTTAGCTAATATTGTTTTTAATGTGATTCTATTTTGATTTGTTATGATTTGTAATAGATAATTTTTATTTTGTTCATGTTTAGTATTTTTGTTATATAGCTGTATTAAAAACATACTTATATAATAAAGATAGATTGTATGTCAGTGAACGATAGCTCCAGCTGAATATACTTACTGTGTACTTAGGGTGTATGCACACTGAGTAGTTTAAGGGTGCGTGCACTTGTAGGTAATATGTTAGGTAGGTATTTAATGTAATCTTGCGCATACATCATGCTATAGATTAAGGGTGCGTGATGGAGGTTGTATACCTACACGACTGTGAACGATAGATTCGAGTTTAGAATCTGTCACTATATAACTGTTCTGTCAAGGAGAAAAGTCGTTGTGTAAATATATTATTTGTGCTATTAATAAATGTGTTCGATCCTAGTAGCCTCTTTATTCCAATAGTTTTCCTTCACCGTTTGAGAGCATTGGTGATAGGGGGTCTAAAATTGGCACTTTGGCAGATTCGTAAAATGGGCACAAAGTGACAACTCATAGGTAAAATTAACTGCATTCGTGGCCATTTTATGAATTTGAACGCAATTCATACTATTACCGTAATGTGATCACTATGATTAGCTAAAGTGGGGGTCTACCCCAGATTACTCAAAGTAATGCGCCTGCCTAGTTCGAACTCTTCGAACTCACGACATAATTTGTAAGTTATCGCTGTAACCAATGGGTGGCAATGGGCCACCGCTGCTCTCTTAACTTGCCACTAACTTATCTAAGTTAAATGGAAAGCTATCCAAGTTAGGTTTAAGTTTATAGTTCTTAAGAACTTGTAAATGCTTTCAAATGTATTGGATTCGCATTTTTCACGATTTCTTTCAAGAGTTTTGTTTGAAAACTTTTACATTCAGTGAATGAATTGCTGCGAAGTTTGAAAGGCGATAGTTTGATTACCTTTATCTAAGTAAGTAAGTGGTTAGTGCAACTTCAAATTGCAGAGATGGGTAGGTTTATTCCGACATACAGTATTCCTAGGTTTTCATTTTAAACAATAACGGAGCAAAGAAGATTTCACTCATTAATAATTTTAGTAAACATCATCATAATTTTTCTGCCCTATCCCAATTTATTTGAGGTCGCATGTCTTTTTCTTTGATACATCTTTCATACGTCTACCCATATAATTCTTGCTAGAAATTTAAAAGTAGGTACACTGCAGATTTATCTGAGAGTCTAGGCAAAGTGATCAAAATGACGGAAAACTCGAAAATTTATTAAATTGATCGAAAAGCAAATTAATCTTGTTCAAAGACGTGGTGCTAAAACTATGCCCATTGGGGTGATCAGAAGACCAATTCCTGTTGGTAGTTAAAAAAAAACCGGCCAAGTATTTACAAGTCGAACTTGCTTATGAAGGGTTCCGTAGGTACCATTATATTATAGGTTTTTCTGCAACCTCTAAGTAGGTGTTGAAAGAATTTCTGTATTTTATTCAAAATTGGTGAAATAAGGAGGGGAATGTCGGACAGAGACACACGAGTGATCCTTTATGGGTTCCGTTTTTTCCTTTTTAGGTAGGCTCAGACCAACAAAAAAAGGAAGACGGCGCGCCACGAACATCAAAAGTGAAGCCAACTTTTTATCTATGTGTGTAGACAATGTCTCGTGAAGTCGTGACGTTCTAGGAGAAATGCGTGTGGTTTTAGTGTAGGTGTGTGCGTGAGCTTGTATGTTTACTTGTTGCTTGCTTGTTGTTTGTTTGCTTGAAAAAAAAAAAACTTGCTATAGGCGCGTGGTTTTGTGGCTTCACTGTTGGTGTTCGCGGCGCGCCGTCTTTCTTTTTTTCTTGGTCTGAGTAGGTAGGTATACGGAACTCTAAAAAGCTGGTTCATCTAGTGACTCGAAAGAATGTTAAGCTATTCAGTTTGAACATTTTGACATAGACTTTAGATTTCTAATTCTACAGTTATTTCACAATTATTTCGGCTCTACAGCAGCAACCTAACCTCCTCGAAAAGCGTGTGTCGGCTGTCATATTTTGTAGACCACTGGCACAACCACCCCCCTATTTTTTTTTTGGTTGCTGTGTAATCAGTAAATAACCCCTCCCGCTCTGGGCAGAGCGGTAGGGAGTGTCAAACTTCTACTGACTAAAAACCAACCATGTTCCTTCTTAGCCCTTTGTGTCGAGGCCGCGGTATCTCTTTCGAATAACCCGCAGCCCCGACGGGAACTCTTCCTAACAGTATCAAGGCTTGTAGGGCAACCACCCTTACACAAGTTGACAGTAGGATGATTATGTGTATTATTGTAACTCTCGTTGTCAGCCTTCTAAGTTTCTATACCTAACTACCCATTTTTTTTTTTGCCTTTATTGTCCCACTGCAGGGCAAAAGCCTCCCCCATAGCCTTCCACTCATCCCTCTGTGCGGTTTTCTCCATCCAATTGGGCAAAAACGCTTCTAGGTCGTCACGCCAGCGTTTTCTAGGCCTCCCTCGGCGACGACGCCCGTCTTCTGGCATCCACAAATGCGTGACGACTCTGGCCCATCGGTCTTGATCCATCCTACAGACATGGCCCGCCCAATCCCACTTCAAGTCAGCTACACCATAACTACCCATAACCAGTCAAAAATATGACAGCAGAAAGCAACTGTTTATCATGCTTTTCAAGGTGCGAATGGTTCTCGGATTGTAATGGATGGTCACCTTTACGAATCCAAACCCCGTGGTTGAGAATTTTCTGACGGAAATTGCCCGACCCGGGAATCGATCCCAGGCCCTCATACTCAGTACCACTTCCAACCCAACGAGTTTACAAATTATATCTAAATGTATGTAGGTATATTATCTCTAAATCCGAATTCCCGTGCACTTATCGTGTAGCCTAAATCCAATAATCCGCGGAACGTGACTAACGAGCGAAGACGCGTTATTTATTTATATTACATGTAAGAACTTGTCACAAGAGATTAAACGAGTTAATTATAAAACTATATTACTTTCTTATGTTTAGTTATAAAAGCTGTAGGTATATTTTAAACTGGCTGTTACTTGTGTCCTTCGATCGCGTGAAATTATTATTAAAATATTAGTTGCCTATTTGAATTCGGTAGTTATCAACTTATCATCATCAGCCTAAATGTTCCCACTGCTGGGATACATGCCTCCTCTTTTTGCGGTAGTAGGTACAGTCATTAACTGAAGTAGTTTAACACTGCTAGTTGCAAAGCAGGTTTTTTAATAAAAACTTGTTGATATTAGGTACTCGTTGCAAACAAGATAGAGAAGAGTAAGGAATATTTTAAAGAATAATCTTCTGAAACATTAAAAATAACAGCTGGAGTCCTTTGATCCTTTCAATTAAAATTCCGAAATGTTAAGCTACTTCTGTTGCTGACCGTAGGGGTACCTACTTACCTAAAATAAAATAAAAAACTGAATAGCATGCTTTTCCTAAAAAAATAATGTCGATAACTACAGTCGTTTTTAACTTAGGTACTAAAACGAAATCAGTTATTTTTAGGGTTCCGTAGCCAAGGGTGTCGCTGTCGACAGAACCCTGATATAAGACTCGGTTGTGTGACCGCCCGTCTGTCTGTCACAGTACCTACCTAAGTACATAGTTCACTTGAAATTTTCACAGAATGTAGTCCTACCCTACACCTACGCCTATGGCAATAAAAAATAATTTAATTAAAAAATTAAGGGAGGTCATTTCTACGAGTTCTAACATTTTTTTTTTAATCAAAAAAACATATCTTCATTACCTATTATTGCACGATGATCCGGTTCCCTTCGTTACGAATCCAGTCGCTCTTAGCCGATATTTTATCAATCAAGATTTTTTATTGATTGTTAAAATATTTTCTCCTTTCAAACTTACTAAAATAATCAAATCGAACTATCAAAATCAATTAAGTACTCCCACAACCCCAATTAACAACAAAAAAAACCCACTTCTAAAATTAAAAGGGTGACTTGACACATGCGCGCACGTTCCCCGGGTCGTTAATATGCCGTGACACGCGCTCCCTACGGATCGATTGCACTTTAAGCGCAATTAAATAAATCACGTGACGTTTTAGAGCTCTTACGAACTGTCACATTCGATTTTCGGTGGCTTGTCATTTGGTAGATAAATATAGATTTGGTGGGGAAATGGCATTGATTTAATCGGTTTACCCTTGTTTGGTATAACAACGTTTCGTCGAAAATCACTTCGACTAATTTCGGTTAGCATAAAGTCAGTTAGCATAAAGTCAGTTCGCATAATTATTCATTTGACCGAATAATTACCTAATTTGTAGATTTTTATTTAGCCTATTTATTTATTTGTTATAATATCATTTGACCGAATTTTCAAATGCACTATTTTATTTAAACTAATGTTTCACTAGACTAATAATGATTTAGTCCAAAGATCGTTATTCAGTTCATTAATCATTCGTTTCCTTTAATTCGTTTCCGTCAGCAGTTCGACGGAGCCCTATTTCGGCGGGGCTCCTATTTCTGTCTGCAGGGTTTAAATCGACCTAACTAATAACCGAACCTCGGGGTGCCCCTGATGTCGACCGTCTAGGGTTAGGATTTCTGTCAGCATCTGTGTTTCTACGGGGGAAAAATTCAAATTCAAATTCAAATTCATTTATTTGCTAATATGGGTAATTACATAGAGTTGTTAAAGTTTAAAATAGTTCAACCATATTACGCCTTAGGGCATGCAAATTTAAAGCTTGGTCAGAGCTATCACAACATTATTATTTATTATACAATTAATTGCAACAATAATTTATAATTAACAACATAATTTTGGCAAATAATAATCAAACATTAGCAAATAACAATGTCACTAGAATAATTAAATAATATAAAATTAAAAATAATCATGTATTAAAATATTGAGAATGTCAAGATATATTTGTAAATAAATGTCAAAAATAATAATAATAATGGATAAATAATTAATCAGTGCAATAATTACATGTCACATCAACAAAGCATTATTTCTGAGTATAACAATATGTCCTTACATCCTCTCTTATATAATCCTGAATACTATAATAACATTTGAATAGCAAAAATCTTTTTAATTTCCTTTTAAATTCATCAATGGATGGACTGTCTAGTATAGACTTTGGTAAATGATTGTATATACGCGGTGCCATACTGAAAATGCTTTTGGTATATAAGGCCGTCTTGCTAGATTTGCAACAAATTTTATCACCATGTCGCTTACTTCTATACTTGTCAAAAAGATGTTTGTAAGTTCTTGCGAAGCTAGCAATCTCATAAATGTAGACACACGGCAATGTTAATATATTATATTTGACAAAATATGGTCTGCAGCTATTGTGAGAACTAGAATGGTTAAATAAGAGATTCATTTGATAACTATCAGTTTATTAAGTAGCATAACCTAGCTAATACCGACACTACAGACATCTTGTTATGACGGGCGGAACAGGAAGTGTAGAGCGTGGTTGACATAAGAACACAGATAATAAAATACTTCAACACTCCCTCTCAATTTTAAGTTACAATATTTTTTCTAACATTATTACAACTTGAAATTGCTACACGAAACAAAATTATTTAAAGATATTTTTTTTTTTTAAATCTTATGGCAACACTAAAGTGACAGTATCTTAACATTTTACATGAGTGACATTTCTAGTTTGACATTTCTACATAACCTCAAATGTAATCAAAATAAACAAAGGCTAAAGTTCAATTAAACAAATTAGCACGAAAATAATTATGTTTTACACTACACAAGGGCTTTGTCATGATGTCAGATGTATTTTCACAAGAACTCACGTATTTCACTGTAATTAAGTTTCGAGCAATAATGTCTTTTATGAAATGAAACTTTATGTCTATGTGTTTTGAATATCGCGTATTTTCACTGTTCATAATCATTTTTATAGCACTTTGATTGTCCACTTTTAGTTCAACACTGCACTGATCATTAAAGTCTTTTGCCAAACCATGAATAAACAGGAGTTCACTCGCACACATGGCTGCAGAAATATACTCAGCTTCGGCAGTACTAAGCGCGACAGACTGTTGCTTCTTGGAAGACCATGAGATCAAATTGCCTTGGTGATAGATGACCATACCACTGACACTTTTTCTGTCTGTCTTATCACCAGCCCAGTCTGCATCTGAAAAGGCTGAAATTAGAGAAAGATTGCTATTATCTTCTTTCTTCTTATGGTAAGTCAATTCCATATCTTTAGTTGCATTTAAATAATGCAATATTCTCTTTGCTGCAGTCCACAAGCTTCTTGTAGGCTTGTCTAGGTATCTACTCAAAAATGAAGTAGCAAAGGTAATATCCGGTCTGCTGATTGTTGCCAGGTAATTTAGGCATCCCATAAGCTCTCTGTATGGTAAATTATCAATCTGTTCTTCTTTTTCAGGTGCTTGGAAGCCGCTCTCCATCGGCGTCTTTGATTCTCTGCAGTTCACCATATTAAACTTTGCAATTATATTTTCAATAAAACGCTTTTGTGATAACTTTATTGTGTTGTTATTTTGCTGTATCTCAATACCTAAAAAGTTACTTATTCTTCCCAAGTTTTTGGCTTTAAATTCTTCTTGCAATAGTTTAATCACATTATTTACTTCTTTTTCATTTCCCATCAACATTATATCGTCAACAAATAGTATAAGCCATATATTCTTGCCTGAGTAGAGACATATATCATTTTTGGATCTTGTCATATTTATTTTCTTGCAAAATGTATCAAATGTTTTATTCCAACATTTTGGCGATTCTTTTAGGCCATATAAAGCCTTATTAAGTCTTAAGACTGTTCCTTCCTTGTTATTTTGCACATTTACTCCCTCTGGAACTTTAATGTACACTTCTGTTTCTAATTTTCCATTTAGAAATGCTGTAGGTATATCTAATTGATTTATTTTCCAGTCATTGTTCACTGCTTGTGATAATCCCATTCTTATGGTAGTTAGTTTTGCCACTGGAGCATATACATAGTCTTCAATTGTTTGTTGGAATCCTCGGGCAACTAACCTCGCTTTTCTGGTTCCATCTGATTTGGTCTTAAAAATCCACTTTGTGTCTATTGGTTTACATCCTTTTGGTAGTTCTGTTTCTGACCATGTTTCTTGTTCTTCTAATGATTTTATTTCATTTATTACTGCAGTTTTCCATTCAATACTCTGTTCTATAGCTTCTTTGTATGTTACCGGGTCGCTTACACTGGATAATAAGCAGTATGCTTCATAAGTCTCATAATCATTTAACCGCTGTGGTTTTCTCACTTCTCTTCCTGACTTAGTACATATATTTTGACTACTTTTGTCTTCTCTATTTTCATGTTGTTCTATCTCTTCTCCTGGGATTGTATCATCTAATATTTCTTCATTCAAATATTGTGGTTTCTTTTCTTCTGTATACTTTATATTTGTTTCATCAAATCTTACATCTCGCGATATTATTATCGAGTTTGTGTTGGGATCCCATACTTTATAACCATTTATAGCATATCCCACCATTCTAGCTGGAGTTGCTCTGCTTGATAGCTTATCTTGTTTAGGCATTATGTGTACCCAAGCTTTACTTCCAAAAATCTTTATCATTTCCAGATTACATTCTTTCTTCATTTCCTTGGCTGGTACTTTGTCTTGTATAGATGAACATGGTGAGCGATTAATTAGGAATGTGGCTGTTAATACAGCATGTCCCCAGAGGTGTCTTGGCAGATTAGACTCATCCAACATTGTTCTTGCTTTGTCGTAAATTGTTCTATTCATCCTTTCAGCTTTGCCATTTTGTTGCGGACTGTATTTCTGGGTATACTCTATCCTAATTCCTTTGTTCGTGCAGAAATCTTTTAATGAGTTTGCTGTAAACTCACCACCATTATCACATCTGACTCTTTTGACTTTCACTTCCATTTGTCTTTCCATTTCCTTTATGTATGATATCAGCTTTCCTGTTGCTTCAGATTTATGTGTCAACAAATATGTCTGTGTGAAGTGACTGTGATCATCAATTATTGTTTGGAAATACCTATAGCCTTCTGTAGTTGGCACTCTAGTAGGACCTGCTATATCTGTATGTATCAATTCACCAATTTTACTTGATCTTGGTCTCTGTAGCCTTTTGAATGGCAATCTTGTTGCTTTATTTTTCATGCATGGCTCACATGGTTCTGTACTAAATGGTAATCCTAATATAGCCAATTTCTTTCTACACATATGACCAAATCTTTGATGCCATACATTAATGTTATCTTCTGTCAACTGACATGAATGCGCATCGTTTTCAATATTTATTTTTACATCAAATGTATATAGCTGTCCCTTTTTCACTCCATGATAGGTTTCATTTTGGTGCTTTATTAGTAATTTACCTTTTCTAAAAATTACTTCCATTTTTCTTTCTACTAATTTACTGACCGATAGCAAGTTAGTACTGAGACCAGGTACTATTACAGCTTCTATTTTAATCCTTTTATTATTATGAGTGGCTACTAAAATTCCCTTCTGTGTAGCTGTAAGGGTCTGTCCATTTGCTATTTTTATATTTAACTTTTGTGGCAAGTTTTCTACATCTGTCATATATTTAGAGTACTGTTCTTGTACAAAATGTTGAGTGGCACCGGAGTCAACAATAAAAGAAATAGTGTTTGCCATGTCTTTGGCAGTTAGCGCCTGCTCCGACGCTATAAACATGCTCTCCTCTTGTGCAGGATGAGCTGCTTCTCCTCTGCCCCTGGGACTTCTGTAGCCCCGTCCCCGGCCTCTGCTCAACATCCGGCACTCATACGACTTGTGGCCCTTCTTCTTACATTTGTAGCAAATCACATGCATGCTTCTGCTTACAAATGATGTTTCATCTTTTACATTCGACTCCTGGGACTTTCTTACTTCGTGGTCCAGCAATTTTGTCCGGACAAATTCTAGAGATAGGTCTGTGTTAACAGTTTCGATTGCAGTTATAACATTGTTATACTCCTCTCCAAGCCCCGTTAGGAGGTAACAGACTTTATCGCATTCTGCTATCTTTTCATCCGATACTTCTAATTCCCGAATCAGATTTTCGTATTTTGCAAAATATTCCTCCAAGCTGCCATCTTGCTTTAAAGTCAATAGTTTTCTTCGAAGAGTGATTTTTGATATCACACTTTTTCTTTGAAATGTGATTTTCAAGGAGTTCATCATTTCATTCGCCGTTGAACAATCTTTAACCAGGTTTAAATGCCTATCCGTTAGGCATTGTACTATTAAACTTCTTGCCTTCGCATCCAAGTTCTTCTTATTTTCTTCTATCTGTTTTGCCTCTGTTATCTCTTTTAGGCCTCTTTCATCTAATAAGCATTGTACTCTGAAGAGCCAATTTCCGAAAGATTCGGCTTTTAGCTGGGGAAAATTTATTATCTTTGCCGGCGTGGTCTCCATTGTTGTGCTCTGAAAACGCGCTCGGTAAACCAAACTAAATACTCAACTATATTCCTAGCTCAACTAATAAGGCGTCTGGGCCCATAACCTGTGAGAACTAGAATGGTTAAATAAGAGATTCATTTGATAACTATCAGTTTATTAAGTAGCATAACCTAGCTAATACCGACACTACAGACATCTTGTTATGACGGGCGGAACAGGAAGTGTAGAGCGTGGTTGACATAAGAACACAGATAATAAAATACTTCAACAGCTATCAGTCTGGTTGATGTTAAACATTCCCCTAATACAGCGCTTTTGCGCCTTGAATGCAATGTCCTTATTGGTGGAATTACCCCAGAATATAGTACCATACTTTATCAAGGACCCCACGTAGCCATGGTATGCTGCAAGTACAGCAGAAGTTTCTACCGTTTTTGCCAGCATATGTAGGGCGTATGATTGCTTATTTAGTTTTTGAATTAAAGTATCAACATGTGTCTTCCAATTCAAATTATAATCAATTGACATGCCTAAAAATTTAGTAGTTGCTATTTCATTTATTTTGTTTCCTGTATAATTTATATTAATGTCAGTAAATTGGGCTTTACGATTGCGAAATATCATAATTTTAGTTTTGTCAAAGTTCATTTTTAAATTGTTATCAGTAAGCCATTTTATAATATCACCTAGAGTTCTGTTTATATCTTGCTCTAGAGATTTTTTATCCTCACTTGTGAAAACGACAGTACTATCATCAGCAAAAAGTATAGTGGGATGATTAGTTACTTTGGGAAGGTCATTTATATAAATGATGAATAGCAGAGGGCCCAAAACACTTCCTTGTGGTACGCCTTGTTTGATTTCTCTGTATTCTGAAGTGTAGTTGATTTCTGTACTTGTTTTGGTGCATACTCGAGTAACTAATGTGGACTGCTTTCTGTTGGTAAGATAAGAAGCTATCAGCTCCAATGGAGTGCCTCGAATGCCATACCTGTATAATTTATTTAACAGAATTTTGTGATCTACATAATCAAATGCCTTACTAAGATCCATATACAATGCACACGCCGGAATTTTATTGTCTAAGCTAGTCATAACTGTATTCAGAAAATCGTAGATGGCCATATTAATGGTTTTATTTTTCCTAAAACCTATCTGCTCTTTAGCAAATAAATTGAAATTTTCAAAGTAGT
The DNA here is from genome assembly GCA_949316265.1 of Diarsia mendica. Lineage (NCBI taxonomy): Eukaryota > Metazoa > Arthropoda > Insecta > Lepidoptera > Noctuidae > Diarsia > Diarsia mendica. The sequence continues at coordinate 8,343,047 of OX438916.1, forward strand.
CATTTATTCTGTCATAAATAACTCTTTCATAGACCTTAGAGATCACCGGTACTAGTGCTATGGGCCTATAACAATTCATATTGTAGGGATCATCTTTTTTGAATAGAGGTTTAATGATTGTTAATTTAAGTTTATCAGGAAAGTATCCATGTAGAATCGACAGATTAATGACATGACTTAAAATGCAGGATATTTTAATTGGCACTTGTTTTAGAATTTTAGTCGATATACTGTCATATCCAGTACTGTTGGTATTTTTTAAGTTTAAAATTATTTTGTGTATTTCTTGAGGTGTAGTTGGATACATGAATAACGTTTCCGAATGATTAGGAAAGGTTTCTATTTTGTTCGTACCAGTTGAGTTACCTTTTAGTTGGTCTATAAAAAAATTATTAAAGGAATCCGCAATGGTCTGAGGATCATCAGTACAATGATTACCGTCTATATTAATTTGATTGATTTCGTTTTTTGGCACATTACACATTGTTTTACTAATAACGTTCCAAGTAGCCCTACATTTGTTTTGAGCTGTATGGATAAAGTAATTATTTTGAGACTTTTTTGTCAGTTTTATAACACGTTGTAATCTACTAGCAAAATTTTTTAAATTGGTTTTGTTTATGATATTTCGATTCTTACGATACTTCCATAATAATTGTTGTTTACGCTTGCAGCATTTTTTTATTCCTTTAGTCATCCACCGGGGTCGTATTTGAGAATATCTTCGAATTCGAATATATGGAAAACATAAATTATAAAATAAAGTAAATAAATCATAAAAATTATTAATTGAATATTAATTGAATATTCGATAAAACAAAAATTATACCACCTGAACATTACATCAAATGAACATTATACCGATTGATCAATAGCGCAAATGTTGTTATCGCAAATAAATATTCGATGAAATGAGAATTATGATAACCGATATTAATACAAAATGATTATTTTCTTAAAAGTTGTTCGAACAAGTAAAATTATCAAAAGTTGTTCGGTGAAACAAGGGTGAACCGATTTAATCACGGTTTGATGAAGCTTTGGTGGTCTGATCAGGGCCGTCTTTATAGAAATACACTCGTTGGTCTAGTGATAGCAAGCGCGGGTGCTAAACATGAGGTCCTGGGTTCGATTACTGGGGTCGGGCGAAGTGTTAGTAGCCACGGAGTCTGGATTTGCGTCCGGGTGATGGCAACTGGTTCGCCCCCCCCCCCCCCCCCTCCTTTTACGTTGGATTCACGCAATTCTGACAAAATGTGGGTGTACTTATGTACTACAGCTGTTGCCAGCGGCTTCATCCCCTACAACTCGAAAATTATCCCACGGGAAGATAGAATCGGGATTAAAACTATCCTATGTGTTAATCCAGGTTATAAACTATCTGTGTACCAAATATCCAAATCCGTTCAGTAGTTTTTGCGTGAAGAAGTAACAAACATACACATTCACACACTCACAAACTTTCGCCTTTATAATATACTAGTGACCCGGCCCGGCTTCGCACGGGTGGAAAAAATATATTAAAACCTTCCTCTTGAATCACTCTATCTATTAAAAAAACCGCATCAAAATCCGTTGCGTAGTTTTAGGCCTAAAACACACACAAGCGACGTAAGGCGCAGACACGGGGCAGACGCAGCGCAGGCGTGGCGCAGGCATGCGCCGCTTCAAAACGATTTCATACAAAATGTATGCAGGCGACGTTTTTGAATTATACTGAAGCGACGCGGCGCAGACACGCCGTTTCGTTGTAGCGCGGCGCAGACAACGAAACGGTGTGAGGTTTGCACCATACGGTATGCTCAGTATTTACCAATCTGTAATCGCATCTGAACGTTTCTTGCCTGTTCCACGCCTCTTCTGATATAATTCAAATCGCGTCTGCGCCGTATCTGTCCCACGTCTGCGCCGCGCCTTCGCCTTACGTCGCTTGTGTGTGTTTTAGGCCTTAAAGATTTAAGCATTCAAAGGAAAGGAACATAGGGACAGTTAAAGTGACTATGTTTAGTGATTCGTGTCATGTGATTATAGTAGGATTTGGTACACCTCTGCCTAGCTCCTCGGATATTTTACACAGGCGTATGTTATGTTTTAGGATATAAGAGCAAGTCAAGCGAACTCGAATTTGCACCCGAATACGTCAGTCTTTCACATAATTTTTGATATTCAAGAAATTGGCTTTATTTGTTTGGTGATTTTATAATATGCCATTTCTTTGAACACGATTTCGGGTTTATAACCACTCCGACTGGCGCTTAAGTAGATGCCGAAAACTGCAGATTACACACACTCTTTAGTAAATCAGGCTGCATTTTGGCAATACTACGAAAGTTCTCCGACTCTTTAAGACACCCTACAAACACCAAATACTAAATTGCCATAAAATCAGACAAATTACCCCTCTAAAACTTTAAAAGCAACGACACATTCTCAAAAAGTCAAAAACAAAGTACGTACGACATCCTCTCTCATTTAATTCAACTTGATATATTTTCTGTGCATACGTAAGGTACATGTCTCACCGCTAGCGAGAAGCGAATGGAAGTATAGCTAGGGATCGCATCTGGAACGCGGTGATCCGACAGAGAACTTAAGTTGTGGATATCATCATCAACCATTAGACGTCCACTGCTGGACAAAGGCCTCCCCCATAGAACGCCATAAAGATCGGCAGCCTGCCTGTTGTGGATATAGATCACAGAATAAGTATAGGCTGAAGTGGCAATGGTCCGGCCATATATTACTCGTAGTAGAACCGATGACCACTGTGGTAGAACTAAGTGTTCTGGAGCGGAGCCTGCAAATCGGCAAGAGTAAGGTCGTCGAGGGGATGCCTCAGGCTCGGTGGAGCAACGATCTTCGCAGGGTGACTGGTAGTTACTGGATGCTGAATGATGATTGCTGAGAATCGGGTTACGAATTACGATTGAGGAGGCCTATGTCCAGCAGTGGAAAGAAAAGTGTTAGTCGCCCGGTGGCGAGATGGGCAGACGATATTTTTACATGCATCACTTACTTAGATACCTACAGGTCAAGCACATACCTGCCCTTTTAGGATTCGTCACAGTCGGGTAAACTGTTACAGGTTCGTTCCACACACATCCTTCGCTACGTATTTTCGCACATCTGTAATGGTGGAAACACAGCTTTACGTTCGGCTTTAAACTTACTGATATATTGTCTGCAGAATCAGAAATGTTGTATGCAGGAATAACAAATCTGAGCAGAATATCGCATCGGAATTTCGCGTACTTCCGTTTGTTTATTAGGTAAAGTATTAATTAGAGCGTGACGTGAGCCCCTACAGGCACACAAAAGACTCCTTAGAAGGAGTTTGAAGATGACCTTTAGGGTTCCGTTGCCAAATTGCGAAAACGGAACCCTTGTGGATGCAGTGGATGCGTCCTATTCGTCTGTGATAAACCGCTTCATAAGCCGTGAAATTGTCCACCCCACCCCATCCTGTCTAATTTGTCTTATACGCCAAAGGTTTTGACAGTTTATGTACTTATGACAAGTCTGTCAAAACCTTTACTAAGTGATGGTCTAAGTAATCATTAATGCTCTCTGAGTACGGCAGTTAGTGATGTAGGATCACTGGGAGTGACGGGCTGATGAAGTGTAGTTTGCACCTTGCATTGTATTGTAAGTATAGTGTGAGTCTATTGCTATCCACCGGACGCCCAATAAAAACAACCAGCAATATACATCTTTCAAAAAAATTTATAAAACAATATGTCATCCCAGTCAAAATAACTCTTTCATTTATTTTTAGAACGAGACCAAAGACTTTAAATGTTTTTTAGGGTTCCGTACCTCAAAAGGAAAAAACGGAACCCTTATAGGATCACTTTGTTGTCCGTCTGTCTGTCTGTCAAGACCTTTTTTCTCAGGAGCGCGTGGAGGTATCAAGCTGAAATTCATATCAAATACTCAAGTCTATGGTCTCTTGGAGCTGTGAAAAAATCAAACTTCTAAGTCAACGCGATCAAAAGATACTCCCGTTTATGCCGCAAATTTTCGACACTCGCAAGGGAATCAAAACCTACAGGGTACTTCCCGTGAACTCAGAATCTTGAAATTTGGTACGAAGCAACGTCTTATAGCATAGATAAAGGAATAATTACGAAAACCATAAATTTTTAGTTACATCAAGATACTCCCGTTTATGCCGCAAATTTTCGACACTCGCAAGGGAATCAAAACCTACAGGGTACTTCCCGTGAACTCAGAATCTTGAAATTTGGTACGAAGCAACGTCTTATAGCATAGATAAAGGAATAATTACGAAAACCATAAATTTTTAGTTACATCACATAATATATTTTTTTTACGGAACCCTCGGTGCGCGAGTCCGACTCGCACTTGGCCGGTTTTTTTTTCTTCAAATATATTTTTGTCGTAAATCGGATCAGTGGTTTTAAATGTTCCGTATCTAATAAGCAGTTTCAAACTCAAAATTAGCCATTCGCTGCAAAGATAAAGTTATTTTAGTTGTTTTTCTTCTGATTTACTACTCTAAAATATATGAGAGAATGTTTTTTATTGCGTTTTAGTGTTTCAGCGCTAAAATTAGCAAATGGGATCATTAAATAATTAATTCGGTGTCACTTTGACGTCACTGGTGATACTCGTGTTTCGTTTCATGAAACTATTTGACAATGGTGCCGATTCTCTTGTCACAAATTTCTCTAAACTAGACTAAAAATCATTAAAATTTAGTTTAATCCTGTCAAACGAAGTTTTCCATTCTGAAATTGACTAAAGTGACATAACTTAAATAGATTTTAATCTGACAGCACTAAGTTATTCAATTTAGTGAAAATGCCAATTTTGCTATTCTGAAATTGACGTTTTTCACCTAAAATTATGATTGTCAAACTAAATCAGACCATTTTTAATCGCGAATAAAAAGGTGTGGAATAAAATTAGTTGACATATACTAAAATTTACAAAGCATATTTCTCTATTATTTTTCGAAAGTTTGGATGACTTTGAGTTAATTATGGAAGCTTAGGTGATTGCAGCTGTTGGCGATGCGGCAGAAAGGTAAGTTTAGTGTTATTTTATTAAGATACAATACAAAATGCATTCGTGAAAACTTACAAAGGATTTGTACTGAACATCTAATGTACTTGCTACATTATTAGTTGGAAAAGAAGTGGATAAATGCACTTCTCATAATCATAGCCACTTCCAGGCTCTGAGTATTATCTAATAGACACTTTCAAGAAAGAATTCATTTGGAAAGATTGCGAGACCAATCCAACCCATTACAAATGGCAGAGGAGAAATTTAAAAAACTCTTTAGACTCCCTAGAGCGGAAGCACTTTATTTGGTGGATATGCTAAGGAATCCTCGGTTAGATGAAGGATTTATCCCCAAACACCGAAAGGTTAGAACAGTTTTGTGCAGTAATTCACTTGCATAAACAAGTTTTTAAGAATTTATAGTTTAGTCGAGTGGTATCTCACTTTTATTATATTTATGGGTGATCTAAACCTAGTCATTACATAATTGAGATCTTTCAGTCAAAAACCGCACGCCCCTCCACTAAAATTTCTTTACAAACATTTGAACGACCCACTGACCGAAAAGTGTATGCAACAAGCAGTGGCGCAACATGCATTTTTAGAATGAAAAATTTCTACCTACCTACCTGTATGATAATAGAACTCATTTGCAGATTCTAGCTGCACTAAATCTGTTTGCTCAAGGCAGTTATCAAACAGCTGTTGGGCAAGACAACTTACTTGACAACAACTTACAAGACAACTTAATTCTTCTGAAATCTAATTGGTTCACCCCTTAAAACACTCTGCCACCAAAGAACGGTGGAATTACTATATAGCTTTATGTGTATCTTTGCAGACGAAGAAGATATCGATGGCAACGAGGAAAACTAGCAGAATGCTATTGTGGAGGAGCAGGATGCTATTGTAGAGGATCCTGGCGCAGACTTCCTTGCTGAAGCAAGGGAAATTCGGCAATTACTTGTCAATAATTTTAATTAAATTAAACATTTTATTTCTTTATTATTAAAATTTTAATTTTCTTATCACCTTATTTATTAATTAACCTATCCTTAACCTAAACAAATAAGAGTGGTGATTAGGTTTCTATCACAAATTGAAACCGCATATTCAGTTCATGTTTTGTATAAAAAAATAATTAACAAAATACAATAATCAACAAAATATGCCAAATATTTGCCTCTTCTCTACAGAGAAGGCACGAGCACTGATCACCACGCATGCTCAAGACGGGTTGGCGATTTCAGACTTATTAGGTATATTATAATAATTATAGTCCAGATTTCCTCACGGTGTTTTCCTTCCGACCTTCATTGAAATAAAAATGAGTAAATAAAAGAAAAATGTTCGTACATATTTTTTATTAATGTTATGTTTTAACTTTTGTACCACTGTATGCCCATTTTCTCTTGCCCGTTTTGCTGCAATATGTTGTTCGATAGAGCCTTTCTGTTATTTTGACACTTCTTATAAGAAAATCCAATCGATTTCAAAATTTTACGCAGGACTTCTAGGCTACATTTAAAATCCAGATCAGTTTTAGTGTGGTACCGAGTAAAAGAATTGAATTTTTTGTCGAATTGCACTTATTTATGTTGAAGTCATCCATTTCTTTCTTAGGACGGCCTGATCTGTGTTTGCCTTCATCTACAATACGCCTCACTGTACTCTCAGATTTTCCTGAAAGAAAGATTAAAAAAAAGATGTAATAACAAATGGAAAATAGATAGCACTATTTTTATTTCAAACATGTTAAAACTTATTCATATTTAAAATCACCGGTAAATTTGATTACCCAAAAGTATCAAAAGTTAGCTAATTACATTTGCAATCTAACCTATAAATGCGCAATGTAAACATTGCTTATTTTAGTCATAAAATCGTATATTTAGTAAATTTGTGACTTCTGGTAGATAAAAAACAAACAATAACACGATTACATACCAGTCTTAACTGCTGTTCGAGTATAAATATCCAAATTTGATAAAATTTGTCCAGCTTGGTGTTCTAACAAACATCGCTGATATACTTTGAAATAATTTCCCGAGCTCCACTCCTATTTGTTTTCCTCATATTTAACACGTTTCTTCGAAGTTTTGTCGACGCAGATTTGAAAAACATTTAAAAATGCAAAAGGTAGCAAGATAGAATATTAACAAGTTGATGACAGACAGCCGATGACCAGTGTTGCCATCGAAGTTTCAAGCTCCCCACCAGAATCGACCTCTAAAACCACCAGAAATCCACTAAAAAAATCGCACCTTCTTAAAAAATCGCTAACATGAAAATTACATATAATGTAACAAAATACTTCAACTTCAACTCTCTATTAATTCATGGCTTTTGTGGAAGAACAAAATACTTAATAAAACCTATTTTTTAAAAGAGGTCAATCAAATTATATTATTAAGTTATCTTCAAATGAGTCGTTTCCGTCCGTATCATCATCGTTAATCTCGGACTGATACGACTGTTTGGTACCAAATAATTCCACTAGAAAAATCCACTAGCCACTAAAACCGATATTTGTCCGCTAAAAGGTAAGTCAAAACCACCAGATTTAGTGGAAAATCCACTAAGTTGGCAACACTGCCGATGACATTTGATGTACTATGATTTAGTGTTACCCTACTTTTGAATAATCCATGGTATAATAATATAAATAATCTTAGTTCCTCAAACATTAATTTCTTGACTATACAGACAGACTGTACTTCATTAATGATTAATGGTATACAATTATAAATATTTGATTTACCTCAGGTTTTTTTTTTGCAATTCAGATCATTTCGTTCACTTTCATTCAGCTTTTGTCTATGGTCTACTGCAATCTTGGTCTATGCTCTACTCAACTTAACGAATGTCAAACTCGATTTTAGGTGTGTCAAAACTATATTTAAATTTAGAGAATCTTGTTTTCAGAATAACTTACCAAAACCAACTAACTAAAAATAAGAAATTTTAGTTTTAGTTTAGGTTAGTTCGGTGTACAAGAGAATCGGCACCAATGGTGCCGATTCTCTTGTCACAAATTTCTCTAAACTAGACTAAAAATCATTAAAATTTAGTTTAATCCTGTCAAACGAAGTTTTCCATTCTGAAATTGACTAAAGTGACATAACTTAAATAGATTATAGTCTGACAGCACTAAGTTATTCAATTTAGTGAAAATGCCAATTTTGCTATTCTGAAATTGACGTTTTTCACCTAAAATTATGATTGTCAAACTAAATCAGACCATTTTTAATCGCGAATAAAAAGGTGTGGAATAAAATTAGTTGACATAAACTAAAATTTACAAAGCATATTTCTCTATTATTTTTCGAAAGTTTGGATGACTTTGAGTTAATTATGGAAGCTTAGGTGATTGCAGCTGTTGGCGATGCGGCAGAAAGGTAAGTTTAGTGTTATTTTATTAAGATACAATACAAAATGCATTCGTGAAAACTTACAAAGGATTTGTACTGAACATATAATGTACTTGCTACATTATTAGTTGGAAAAGAAGTGGATAAATGCACTTCTCATAATCATAGCCACTTCCAGGCTCTGAGTATTATCTAATAGACACTTTCAAGAAAGAATTCATTTGGAAAGATTGCGAGACCAATCCAACCCATTCCAAATGGCAGAGGAGAAATTTAAAAAACTCTTTAGACTCCCTAGAGCGGAAGCACTTTATTTGGTGGATATGCTAAGGAATCCTCGGTTAGATGAAGGATTTATCCCCAAACACCGAAAGGTTAGAACAGTTTTGTGCAGTAATTCACTTGCATAAACAAGTTTTTAAGAATTTATAGTTTAGTCGAGTGGTATCTCACTTTTATTATATTTATGGGTGATCTAAACCTAGTCATTACATAATTGAGATCTTTCAGTCAAAAACCGCACGCCCCTCCACTAAAATTTCTTTACAAACATTTGAACGACCCACTGACCGAAAAGTGTATGCAACAAGCAGTGGCGCAACATGCATTTTTAGAATGAAAAATTTCTACCTACCTACCTGTATGATAATAGAACTCATTTGCAGATTCTAGCTGCACTAAATCTGTTTGCTCAAGGCAGTTATCAAACAGCTGTTGGGCAAGACAACTTACTTGACAACAACTTACAAGACAACTTAATTCTTCTGAAATCTAAATAAGTGTATCTTTGCAGACGAAGAAGACATCGATGGCAACAAGGATAACAAGCAGAATGCTATTGTGGAGGAGCAGGATGCTATTGTAGAGGATCCTGGCGCAGACTTCCTTGCTGAAGCAAGGGAAATTCGGCAATTACTTGTCAATAATTTTGATTAAATTAAACATTTTATTTCTTTATTATTAAAATTTTAATTTTCTTATCACCTTATTTATTAATTAACCTATCCTTAACCTAAACAAATAAGAGTGGTGATTAGGTTTCTATCACAAATTGAAACCGCATATTCAGTTCATGTTTTGTATAAAAAAATAATTAACAAAATACAATAATCAACAAAATATGCCAAATATTTGCCTCTTCTCTACAGAGAAGGCACGAGCACTGATCACCACGCATGCTCAAGACGGGTTGGCGATTTCAGACTTATTAGGTAGGTATATTATAATAATTATAGTCCAGATTTCCTCACGATGTTTTCCTTCCGACCTTCATTGAAATAAAAATGAGTAAATAAAAGAAAAATGTTCGTACATATTTTTTATTAATGTTATGTTTTAACTTTTGTACCACTGTATGCCCATTTTCTCTTGCCCGTTTTGCTGCAATATGTTGTTCGATACAGCCTTTCTGTTATTTTGACACTTCTTATAAGAAAATCCAATCGATTTCAAAATTTTACGCAGGACTTCTAGGCTACATTTAAAATCCAGATGTTTTAGTGTGGTACCGAGTAAAAGAATTGAATTTTTTGTCGAATTGCACTTATTTATGTTGAAGTCATCCATTTCTTTCTTAGGACGGCCTGATCTGTGTTTGCCTTCATCTACAATACGCCTCACTGTACTCTCAGATTTTCCTGAAAGAAAGATTAAAAAAAAGATGTAATAACAAATGGAAAATAGATAGCACTATTTTTATTTCAAACATGTTAAAACTTATTCATATTTAAAATCACCGGTAAATTTGATTACCCAAAAGTATCAAAAGTTAGCTAATTACATTTGCAATCTAACCTATAAATGCGCAATGTAAACAATGCTTATTTTAGTCATAAAATCGTATATTTAGTAAATTTGTGACTTCTGGTAGATAAAAAACAAACAATAACACGATTACATACCTGTCATAGCTGCTGTTCGAGTATAAATATCCAAATTTGATAAAATTTGTCCAGCTTGGTGTTCTAACAAACATCGCTGATATACTTTGAAATAATTTCCCGAGCTCCACTCCTATTTGTTTTCCTCATATTTAACACGTTTCTTCGAAGTTTTGTCGACGTAGATTTGAAAAACATTTAAAAATGCAAAAGATAACAAGATAGAATAATAACAAGTTGATGACAGACAGCCGATGACATTTGATGTACTATGATTTAGTGTTACCCTACTTTTGAATAATCCATGGTATAATAATATAAATAATCTTAGTTCCTCAAACATTAATTTCTTGACTATACAGACAGACTGTACTTCATTAATGATTACTGGTATACAATTTTAAATAAATATTTGATTTACCTCAGGTTTTTTTTTGCAATTCAGATCATTTCGTTCACTTTCATTCAGCTTTTGTCTATGGTCTACTGCAATCTTGGTCTATGCTCTACTCAACTTAACGAATGTCAAACTCGATTTTAGGTGTGTCAAAACTATATTTAAATTTAGAGAATCTTGTTTTCAGAATAACTTACCAAAACCAACTAACTAAAAATAAGAAATTTTAGTTTTAGTTTAGGTTAGTTCGGTGTACAAGAGAATCGGCACCAATGCCTCGTAAAAATAATTCAATGTTGATTAAATTTTAATGGTATAAGTACCTAGGTGATAAAATAATAAGTGTTACAGTACAGTACTCTTAACGAAGCCGAAAGGCACGTGTTTCCAGTTCCAACTATTTCACAAGTTTCTTTTTAATGGAATTATTTAATTTTATAACTTTATAAACCTCCACGACCCCCGTTCTATTCAAAACAGCTCAGTGTTTTGAGTGCGTTTCATTTAGTTTTCAACCGATTTCCAAAAAGGAGGAGGTTCTCTATTCGTATATGTATTTTTGTAACGAAAACGTTTGCCATTGCCATTCGACTACGGAACCGTAAAAAATAGTTAGGTTTAAGCGTTAAAAACATCAAACGTCAAAAATTCAACCCAAACCCCAGCCAAACCCTTAATCAATAAAAATCACAACCTATAATATCCCAATACTTTATTCGTAATAACTTTAAAAAAACACGAAACGTCAAAGTGACATTAAACTTTTGACAGATTTATGCGACGCTATCATAATATTAAAGGCTAGTAACACACGCACTACAAACGGACACGTATATAAAAATAAATCGTGTCGCGTTATAGGGACGTAGTAAATTTGTTTTTATGTGAAATTAAGATGTATGTCGTATTTTCTTGAGTTTATCGGCTGAGTGGTGTATTTTTAGTGTTGAACCTAGTTTACACTGGCGGGAGGTTACTTTGTTGGCTGTTTGTTGCATTTATTCATGTAATTTTGCCCAGGCAAAAGCGTAATAAGCAGTTTTAAAGCATGTATGTAATCCCCGCAAAGTTACCTATGTAAAGGTGTAACTAATAACAGTTAGGTACATTACGCCAGTTATGTTTAAGCCCCAAACCTTTTGACCGCCACAGTCAAGTAAGACGACAAGCCAAAAAGTACCTTAAGTTGTCAGACTTAAGGCACTTTTTTGCTTGTTCGGCTTGTCGTCTATACGTGACTGTGGCGCTCAAAAGGCCTAGGGTGTGCCTATTTCTATCAACCGGGTACAAATTCAGAGTCCGTGGCTGCTACTGAGAATCCTAATGTAAAATCTAAAACCCAATAACACATTGCCCGATCAGGGAATCAAACCTCATGCTCAACAGACGCGCTTACGACCACTAGACTGCAACGAGACAGTAAAAGTCAGTTGATTCGTTTATTCATGCAATTTTGCCCAAGAAGGCATTTTAGGCAATGGAATTAATAAGTCAAAATCACGTCAGTTGCCTAACCTATAAAGTATCTACACTATCTACTTCATTGTCATCAGAATCCGGGAAAGCGTCATTGAATTTTTCTATCAAGAATTTATCAGCTGCAGCCACGGAGTCAGGATATGTGCTCGGTTGATGGCAATGGGGTCGTCCCTATATAAATACATGGGAATGTGGCATGGATCTACTATAAGGTACACCTCTGCCTAATCCTTCGAGGATTATACGCGTGATGTTATGTTAGTAGTGTTAGTACCTACCTATAGAATTATTGGGCGTAAAATTTACATAAAATATTAGTCAATTAACAAAAGCTCTTTATCATGTGCACCCAGCATTACAACTGATTCACATACGGCTACAGCATTTTATTAAGTTTATTTACGAGACTCGTCGGTGTACTAATAGCCTAAGATACTGAAATAAATTACACGACTGTACAGTTTTTAATGTTACGGCCGTCTAATTGCAAATGAACGCTATTTTGTGGGAGTATTCGTTTCTAAATGTTGGTTTGTTCTATTTATTTGTGAAACTCTGGGAAGAAACAAAGAGTTTTTATTAAAAAACACTACAATTGAACATTGTCAACTCATCTGCGTAACGTTTACTCAACTATGATATGGTTGGCTTCCAGTCTTATCAGTATTTTACATGGAGGGCCTATATAGGAGTGCTATGGAGCGCATGGACTGCCTATCTGACCTCCACAAGCACAACCCAGCTATTACTGGGTATACGATACCCTTTACTTAGGCTGGTTTTTTAGATTTTCGGGCTACTGTCTACCTGTTACGACTGTTAAAGATCTACAATTGACAGCTGGACCAAAAGCTTAGCATGCTTTCCGAGGCACGGAGAAAACACAGTAGGCATGTAATGGGTGATTCATGCATCCACGAGCAACCTAGCCAAGCGCGGCTTAACTTGAAGATCGACCAAGTGGCTGTAATTATTTAGCTTCGAGTTCCTCTCGAGTTCTGTTCGAGTAAGAGCAGTGGTGGCCCTGTGGGCCGCGGCCCCGATTTACGAACAGTGAGTCGTGGTCGTGGGTTCGAACTTCGAACCCAGTCAGGCGCATTACTTTGTGTATTTATTTCATCACCACTGCTCTCAAAATAGTGAAAGAAAACATCGCGGGAAAACCGGCATGTCTTAGAACCAACAATTCGAAGACATTTGTGACAGCTACCAATGCACACTGGGCCCGCGTGGTGGATTATAGCCCATACCTGAGTCCCTGCAGTGGGAACATTATAGGCTAATGATGAGTTCCTTTGCATGTGCAATACCATCATCATCATTTCGGCCCGGAATCACCCAGGGTATAAGCCTCCCATTTCTTCAGCAAAACCAACTTAATAATAATCTTTTTCCTTTCAAGGTAAATGCTGCCTTCGAAGAGCTGCGGATCAGAGCCAGGGCAGGTAGCGGGAGACTGCCTAAGCTGGAAATATTGCGAGCTGCCATACAGCATATAGAAAGGTTACAAGCTGCGTTAAGAGCTGCTGCTGTGGTAAGCATAGTATAGCGTAGCACAGCATAGCGTAACTTAGTGTAAGCACGTGGTAGCATAGCATAATTTATTGTAACTTAATAAAGGGTCTTTCAACAAGGACGGGTCGATGTTGAAATTAGATAAAACAAGCTGTAGGTATGTGAGATATTAAAGAAATTATTTTTTTATTTGAAAGGCCCATTTATGCCATTGTTTATGTTCAATATGACATCGTCTAAATGTCCACCGCGGCTTCGAACGGTGGCACGGATTCGAGGGGTTCAATTTTCAATTACTCTACTGCATAGATCCGGCTGGATCTGCATGAGCGATGGCCTGCGTTATGTTGACTTTCAGGGCATCGGTTGATTGCGGATTCTTGGCATAGACCTGCGACTTGAGAAATTGGGTTGTGGTTGTCCCACATACGGCAATTTTGCTTATTAACAAAACCATTCATTCAAAAATGCGCCTCGTCGCTAAAAATGATTTTTGGCCAAATTCGGGCAACGGACGGGCAACGGACAAACGGCGTTTTGAGCTCCTGGGTCAGCTGGATCTTGTACGGGTGTAGGCCCAATTCCCGATGCAAAATTCGCCAAATTGAAGTCTGCGATAGGCCGAGTTCTTGTGCATGGCGAGAAATCGAATGCCACGGAGTCTCCTGCACACTCTCACAGAAAGCAGCGATGTTCTCGGCCGATCTGGCGTTCCTTTGACGTAAGGGAGTTGGTTGGTTGTTTACCGAACCAGTCGTCTCGAATTCGGTCACCAAACGTTGGAGAGTCGACTTTGAAGGGCCACCGCGTCTGCCGTAAAATATACAAAATGCGCGCAACGTTTGCATTTTGATAATAAAGTTTTATATCATTTGGACGTGCTGCTCACTCGTGTAACTTGCCATGGTGATTTGGCATCAGTAACTGAAGAAATAACAACGCATTTAACAGATCCCGCTAAAACACAGAGGCCGCCACAAACTATCAACATCGACCCGTCCTTGTTGAAAGACCCTATAAGCACGTAGTATAGCAAATCATTAAAATACGATGCGTAGTTTTCAAAAACAGCACGTCTAAACAAAATGGAAAATTTTATATTACCTACTGTAAATGTGTTACATTGTTTGGAACATAAATACATACATATTGTGTTGTTTTGGCAGGTATTGACCCAAGCTGTAAAATTATTTACATAAAAAATTAAGGGTATCCAAAAAATCGCTCAGATCCTCACTGTAAACGGGAATGGTTCACATAATGGTGCTGACAGCATTTCCACGTCTAATGGCAATGCTGAATCTTTGGTCAAGAAAAAGGCCAGCCCTCTGGCCACGTTAAGACTCAACGTGCCTCTTATTGGCAATGCCCCGAAAGACTAGGCTATAAGGAAGCAATAATCACAATTATAATAATCCCAATCCACAAAATTCCAAGAACCCAAACTCCATTTCGCTCAACCAAAAAAGAAACCGCCATCAGCAATTAAAATGATAGGCTCGTCTATAACAGCGCGATTCCGTGTAACGTCTATTCTCAGGCCAGCGCACGTGTAGCTATAAATTATCCGCGGACGTGGATAGATGACAATTTAACATCGCAACATGTATTGCTGAGTATATGTGGCATGTGGCGAGGATGCGACGATTTTGTTGTTTCTTCGAAATTGTTTTTAATGCAAAAATCCAGGATGAAAAGTGAGTGAGGAGCTAGTGGCTTAATAATAACAGGCCCTTGAATCAAACGCTTTCCTAGGTTGGTCTGTTGATTGGTGATCTTTGACAGTCGTTACAGATAGTCAATGGCCCAAAAGTCTGAGAACCAGTCTTACCCTAGGGGTATCGTATTACCCAGTACTAACTGGGTTAAATAGAGTTCAGATAGGCAGTCGCTTCATGTAGGATACTAGTATTCAGCTGTTTCCGGTTAGACTGGAAGCCGACCCCAACATTATAGTTGGGAAAAGGCTAGGCAGATAAAAAGTAGCGGCATTTTTTTCCGGCTCTATACGGCCATCTTCGGCTGACATTAAATAACGAAAAGCATATACCTATTACTGTTGAAAGTTGTAGGAGTAATTCTCTGAAAGCTCCACTGCCTTTCTAGGCTCTCAGATCCAAAGCTCATACCGATCGATTCAGTGATTTAGGTGACGAAGTACATAGGTACCTACAAGGAGACTGGCAGAGTTACTCGTAATTGGAGCGGATGCTCGAGTCCATCTCAGCATTGAGATCTCTATCAAATCTCTCCAATTTTAGTGGTTTTATTTGTCGGTTATCCAGTTTCTTCTAGTAGTTACCTACTTAACTCTAATGAGATCGTCTGCCCACCTAGTCGGTTGTCTTCCCTTATTATCTTCCGTCCGTCTATGACTGCGTTCCTACGTCGTATGGCACGCCAAGGTAAAAGCCAACACTTGGGCCACGGGATGCGTCAACTAGGCGTTAGAAAGAAAAGCCGTAGTCACACGGTATTAAAGTGTTTAGGTTGGTACTATAATGTGTGACTAGGGCTTTTCTTTTTGTTCTATCCTGATCTTGTTTCATACTTTTTCAGCGTCGTTTTTTTTTGTCGTAGTCGGGTTTTAGTTTTTTACTTTTTTTTATTTAAACAATTTTGGTGTTAAATATTTTTTTTTACTCTTGACTTTTTGTCCGCTAGAGGGCGTGATTTTAAATTTGAGCAATATTTTGGAAATGTACAAGTGAGGCCCTTTTAAATGATACCAACACGGCGTGTTTCTTTCCATTTTTATTTTTAAGCCTTACTTTTTGATCGCTAGAGGGCGCCAAATCGCTTTTTGTGACACGACACGTAGCCTATGTTCAGCGGAAAATTAAGACGGTTCTAACGATACCTCATATTTCGAGTTCCGATAAGTAGATTAGAAGCTATGAGGGAACAGATGAAGATACACACATACATACAAACATACATAGGTACTATTAGCCAGTCAAAATCATAACCCTCCTTTGGCTTTGCCGTAGTCGGGTAAAAAGGAGAAAATGATAACATAATGGCTGGCATGAAAGAGAAAACGTATTCCACCGACCCCTACTAACATGACTATCTGAAAATCTGAAACAGTCACGTAGTCGAGCCAGCGACACAAAAAGAAAATTCCAACCGCGGTATTTGCAACTTAACCTCACAAATTGATCACAGCTTAGCCCTATAATAACTCCTATAATAGATGTTCTAAGTAATTAAAAGCAGGTGCCTGTGTAAGTTGGCGAATCAGAACCACATTTGACAAGCTAACCGATGCGGCGCTCCCTGAAATAGACGCGCCGCAGACTTAGGGCGAGATCTGCAGATAGTACTTTGATTTCACATAATGTATGTAAACCTTATCGGTTTCTGTTAGAACTAGGTGATTATAATAATATCTTTGTCTAAGTATTTGTTACCTGAATATGGAAGAAGAAGAAATGCTACACTCAAATGAATTAGGATAAGGGCAAGAGAATTATGATCACAAAATTGCAGAAAATCACCCACCTAAACATTAGTTGCCGAGACTGACCTGAAAGTCTTTAAATATACCGGAATCAGGTTGGCTAAAGCAAGGGAAACCTGTTCAGGTGGAGATTCATAGATAACGGCCGTTTGTGGTGTTGCCGTATAAAAGACGGTCCATTTGTTACTTGGTCCTACCTGTTCTGTTGCTTGTAGTTCACAGGAGCTGATTCTATTTATCTCATTGTTATCGACATGCTAAGAAGAACCACCCTTAAACTTAACGGCTTTCGGTAAAATCTGACACACAGATAGGCTATGACGTAGGTCAGGACGTAGGGAACTTTATATCTTGGTAGTAAGTTCCCATAGGATTTTATAGGATGTAAGCGGGGGCAAAGCCGGGGGTAAAAGCTAACGGCAAATAAAAGTAAAAGGCTTGCAAGAATTTGCGTGTCAACGCAAAACACTTGACAGTTCAAAATCACTGGTCGTATATAGACGCGTATGTGTGGTCCATGATGCTATTATTAGAAGATATATCTCTTTGTAACGGACAGATTGTTTGAACCATTGTTGTGTGTTGTATCTCTTTGAGTTCGGATTTGATTTAGAGATTCGACGGTTTGGGAGATATTTGCCGTGACTGCCAAATAAAAGGAGACAAATAATTAAGTTTAGCATTAGCATAGACCAGACTAAAATGCAAAATATTCTTCACGATCAAGATATCTGCCTAACATTTTCCCAACTTTATTGGGGTCGGCTTCCAGTCTAAACGGAGGCAGCTGTGAATACCAGTATTTAAACATACAGTTAGTACCTACTGGATTATTATATGATAGTCCTTGGTAAGACTGGTTCATCATCATCATCATCATCAGCCTATAATGTTTCCACTGCAGGGACTCAGGCCTCCTCTCTAGGAGAGGGATGGGCTATAATCCACCACGCGGGCCCAGTGCGGATTGGTAAGACTGGTTGTCAGACTAAAAAACATAACATATTCTGTGATTTGTGATACACGAAAAAAAGGAAAAAAGAACATTTAGGAGCCTGTCTTATGTAATTTTGGCGTTCAAAAAGTGTAACTTCTCACGCTTGAAAAAATATAACATTTTCATAGAGGATACCCCGAGTTCGCCCAGACATTGGCCCAGACGGGTATTGCGTATTATCTAAGTAGACCTTTCAACTTTTCTGTTGTTTCCTCTTTACCACCAAACTGGTGATCTCACTAATAAAATAACTAAGCATCTTCCTTTTGTCCCCAGTTGGAGTCAGAAAACTGTAAGAGCTATATGGAGTCTCCAGTCACATCACAGCGGTCGTACGACACCAGAGAGACCAAGACAGAAAGAGAGAAACCGTTTCTTAGTAGTAAGTATCTCCCATCGGGGCTGCGGGTTGTTCGAAAGAGATATACCGGTCTAGTAACCGCGGCCTGCCTCGTCACAAGGGCTAAAAAGGAATATGGGTGGTTTTTAGTTACCTAGTAGAATTAATAAGACACTCCCTACCGCTCGGCCCAGAGCGGGAGGAGATTTAGATCTTTAGATCATTGCTGGATACGCGCGATGACGCGCGTGACTCGGGCGTGGATTATAAGACGCGACATTTCGGCGCCCGCGTGTCCTAAATTGCGCTTTATTTCTACGCACTTTGGTATAAAATTTGAATGCCGCCAGCGCGATATCCGCGCCCGACGCGTGACTTTTATGTGTGGTCCGAGCTTAAGACATGACACAATAGGTAAAACGAGGGTTATATCGATAGTCGATACCTACGTATTGTCCCGTCCCCCCCCCCCCAACACAGAAAACAATATCTGACAATATTGTCAGATAGGTATTGAACATGGAGTGTCCAAAAGTACCACTTTTTGAATCCAGCCATTGATACAACTTCCCAATGAGTTATATATTGAGGGCTTAGTAGGCGACTCGACCGCTGGAACTCGCCCGGTCCGGTCGAGACAGGAATTTAATTTTTATTCATATTTTTGAGTGGTGTTTCGGACTATACTTTTTTTTGAGCAAATTTTGTACAGTCAGAATGAAAAACATTAGGTTGGGGTCGTGGGGCTTTCGGGACCGGGACCACAGCTGGGACCGCGGTCAATGTAATGTGTTATGAAGTACTAGGGTATCCAGTGATGGATTAACCCTTAATCAAATTAAGCAATTGCCTAGGGCATCACGTCTGGGGGGGCACCAGAAGAAGCACGAAACAAATTCGTCCTTAGGGCATCACGTCTCACTCTCACGTCACCAAAAACTACACCAAAAAAAAGTTTCTAAGACTAATTTGAAAATTCGCGCGTTAGTTGACACAAGAGTCCGGACCTAGAGTCATATAATAACCCCGCTCCCGCTTGCCCACTCGCTGCCCGCTAGTGCATTCGGCAATTCGAATTAGTATGACCGGTTGTCAGACTTTCGAGCTCTGGCTGTTTCCGAGGCAATGAAAAAACTGAGTACCTACATACTAACATATTTTACGTTTTACAGTTAAGTAAATCTTTACGTATCGTAGTGTTAATCGAGTCGAGTCAGTCACATCTTCCGAACGTCTGTGTTAGGCGCTTGGTTCAGGAAGTGGAGGATTGATGTCTACCAAGAACGAAGTATTATAATATCTGTGACCAAGATAAGAGTAAGCGGATCTCTTCTCGAATCAAGTAAAACAGTATTTTATACTCTTTCCTCCCAATGACAATATCTTTGCCACCCCCCAAAATCTTTAAAAAAATTCGCGCTCGCTTCGCTCGCGCCTCCATCCTGCTCTTCCGCCATTCTGTCTCGCTTGAGACGCTCATCTACTTCAATTCTCATTTCTGATTCTAATAATAAGTGGTCCATCCACCGAAAATTGTTCAACGCTTTATCCCCCTGGATAAGGGTTGTGGTTGTGGAGAACGTCTATATTATAACTTCATTTGACTTGACCACAACTCTTTGTGCCCCCCCCCCCCTGACACCAAAGCTGGATCCGCCCTTGCGCAAGGCGCATTTCAATAAATAAATCAATTATGCTTTGCGCCTACTCTACTTCTAAGGTACGTTATATTTCAACATCTAAAAATCAAAAACTAATGTTTTTAGGCGGTAAAGGTATTAATACCAATTCTAGTTGACATACGGATAGGGGGGCCCACAGGCGTGGATTGCTTAGGGCATCAAGTAGTCTTAATCCGTCACTGAGGGTATCATAAGTTAGTAGGAGATTAATCATTTCTTTCGGGCTGTCACCAAATATAGGAGTTAACAGGAGTAATGAAATGTGTTATGTAGTACTAGGGTATCATAAGTTAGTAGGAGATTAATCATTTCTTTCGGGCTGTCACCAAATATAAGAGTTAACAGGAGTAATGAAATGTGTAAAAAAAGAGATAAAAGGATAGTAAAGTCCTATAAACTACTAGGAGAACAGAAGTAGGCAGGAGGTATTGGAAATTGGAATCTTTAAATCAAATCTATATTATGCCTTTCTAATACAGTTTACTTTTTTTTTTTGTTGGAGATAAGAAACCAGGATAGTAAAGTCCCACAAACTAGCAGGAGGCCAGTATGGTAAATTATATACCTAGTGGGGAAATCATCAAATGACTCCTCCCGCTCTGGGCAAAGCGGTAGGGAGTGTCAGACTTCTACTTACTAAAAACCACCCATGTTGCTAGAGATACCGCGGTATCTCTTTTATAATACAATACCTCCTTCCTACTTCTGTTCTCCTGGTAGTTTGTGGGACGAACACAGGACACTAAACCTTATCTATATTATGAGAGATACCGCGGTATCTCTTTTATAATACAATACCTCCTTCCTACTTCTGTTCTCCTGGTAGTTTGTGGGACGAACATGTGGGACGAACACAGGACACTAAACCTTATCTATATTATGTGTCTGACGGTACTTTGGCTCTAAAAAAGGATTCGTCCGAAACGCCACTCGAAAATATTAATAACAGTGAAATTCCTGTCTCGACCGGATCGGGCGAGTTACAGCGGCCGAGTCGCCTACTGAGCCATATTGAGGTTCTGCTTTTAGATATTATGCCTGGGGCTGTAATGACTATTATTAATAACACAATAATATCGGAGTCTACATTTATTTAGATACAACGTAGGTATTATAGGGCCCTGGGCTGCAGGAGTATGGAATCCTATTCGAAGTAGGTTAAGAAAACTAACTTACTAAATTGATCCATTTCCATTGGTCATTCTGGGCTAGTGCCCATCAACACCCCACAATCCATAGGGTCGTCCACATAGAGTATTAAACCATGGTCGTCCAGTTCCTACAAGTTATTGTTATATTATGATACTAATGTTTGTTACAGATGACAACACATCTTGTGGAGTCAACAGCCTCGCCAGACTACGATGTATCGTGCAAGCTCTCTCAAGTAATAACAAAGAAACGCCATGACACCATAGAATTTAGAACCGTAATACCATGTCTATGTACTTCTACTGAACGAGAGTAATGTCGTTTTAGGCTTTTTAAGTGTTAAAAAACACGCTGAGGGACCTAAAATTAAGTAGTAAACTAGTAATATTTATTTACCCTATTTATGAAAATTATATGAATATTGTATTTAAAAAGGTGCGATTTATAGTAAGATCTATCTAAAAAATGCTCAATATTTGAGATTAAATGAGATTTTTATCATTGGATTATGTTTTGTTGTCTTTACACTAAGTATAGTGAACCTAGTATTTATATTATCTGTGGTGAACCTCATCTAACTTCCTGATAAAGGCATTGTGCACTCGTACAGCCCTATGATACCGCTCAAACAAAATATAACCGAATTCGGCGAATCACAGAATTAGATGAACCCTACCCTACCCATTTCTGAGTTTCAGTCTTGAAAATTGGCATATCCAAATTATTTTGGGGTCGATTATTTTCATCACCGTTTTAGTTTCTGTCCGGATATTCTAATATCTAGGGATCCAGGGCAAGGATCGAACAGAAAGTACAATTTTAACATTCTCTCGCTTTTAGGATTCTGTTGCCAAATCGTGAAAAGTGTAAAAACGGGACCCTTATCGTTTCGTCCTGGCAGTCCCTCTGAAATACTTACTTCTAAGCTAAAGTTGGAAAAATCTTACAAAAAGTCCCAGCCCAGCCCAGCCCAATAAGGTCGCGCAGTAAATGCTGCGAGTCTCATCGGTCAGTGATCGCTGGATAGGCCACACTACGACGTCGCGTCGTACAACGATGCGGCGTCGTTTCACGATACGACGTCACGTCGTGAAAATCTACGATGAGCATCGTAAAAAAGCACGATGCACGGCACGATGCCGTCGATATACAGTGGGATGGTGTTTTAGTTCATTCCGAAAAATGGACCGCACTAGACGTATTCTGAAAAGAATATTTAAATGTTTTCTAAATTAGAACCCAAATAAATTTTAATTTGTTCATTAAAGTAACATAAGACAACTGCGCAGGATTGCATCGTGAGTTTCTAACGTCATGACGTCGTATCGTGCATCGACACGTTACGACGCGCGACGTCGTGTCGTAGATTTCCACTACGCGACCTCGTATCGTGAAACGACGCCGCATCGTTGTACGACGCGACTTCGTATCGTGTTTATGTGTGGTGGGAGCCCTTAGTGATGTGGACCGGTGGACCCGAACCAATCGGCGTGGCGCGGCGCGCGTGCTGATACAAATCGGGGGTACGCGAAAGTACCTACTTGTATTCATGAGATTTTTCCCGAAGAATCATTAATGGATCGATGAATTTTCATTTTGCGAGAGGACTTTAAAACCCAAACTTAGTCCTCAAAATCAGTATGTAAAACTATGAAATTATAGAGCAAATGTATCCTCTAATACAGAGAAAGAAGTATCGAATAGGGGATCGGACTGACTCAAAAAAATATGATTCTGTTTAGTCCGTCAGTTAGATTATCGAAAAATATTGGATACGTGTTTTTTGTTTTATCAAAACAATAAAAATTGACGAAGATAAAGCGCGTTAAAGATCATGGAGTGGGGCTGGAAACGTCAATTAAAGGTACAAAATGTACTATCATAATTATGACGTCACACGAGTTTTCGAAGCACTGTATCGTCTTAATTTTTTGTTTACGTGAAAAAAGAAAAAATACGTGGTTAATATTTTTTGGAAATCTATCTGACGGACTAACTAGTTTTTTTTGTCCGATCGCCTATTGCGAGCACGCTCTGGGAGAGCGTCATACCTACATGTAAGTACTTTTAATATAATGTACCAACGAACCAAGCTTTCCTCAAACCATTTTCTTTCACAAGTCACCCATCCAATTCAAAATTAATATAATTATGATACTTACTTCGTAAGTAACCTTAATTTTATTTTGAGCCGATTTGGGACCGCGGCTAATGGCATGGCGGTAACACGCGTGCGTTTGCGTCGGTAGGCGGGGCTTGGCACGAGCGTAGCTCCGCCCATTGGAAGTTTAATAGTGTTATGGTTATTCAACAGGTTATTTGCAGTAATTTAAGGTTTGTTTGTATAAAGTGAAATTTAAAAGGGAAGAAAATCTTCGAGATTTTCTTTTGTGTTTATGAATGAGAAATGCCTTTGTGATGGGAAAAATTGTGGTAATCGAGAAGTAGAATTTCAGGTTGGGCTGTTTTATTGGATTTTTGTACCTATCTGATCTGGAATTTTTTGATGGCTACCTTGGAGTCTAGATGTGGCCCTAGTTGGTGGCAATACTGGCAATAGGTTTGACCCAATATTAATTTAGAAAACGGCTCGAGCGGTAAAGACACGAGGTGGCAAAGTTGAAATTCAAAAAGATCACACATCGCCATTTTTGAAACTCCCAGTTATACTTTCGTGGTAAAACTACCAAATCATCATCATCATCATCATCATTAATCTCTTGTCCTTATCCCAATTCATTTGGGGTCGGCTCAGCATGTCTCTTCTTCCATACTTAACACTACCAAATGACTGGTCTATGACTACTGTCATACAACTGCCATACTAAGGGCTGGGCAGAGTTGTCGTTAATTATGTAAGTGTCTCAATATTTACTGGACTACTCATACATATGATTTAGAACAGCCACGCCTTCGAACTATTAACAGAGATACACGTGTGTGAAGTCTATTAGAATCCTGCAGTACATTTTTTTTAACAATAACGTATTTCTTTTATACGGGCACTAACCAGACTGTCCTGTGGTGACCTCAAATGAAGTCAAGATCCTCAATAAGGGCTTAATTACAATCATAATCATCTTCATCAGCCTAAATCACTCCACTGCTGGACATAGGTAGACCTCCTCAGTCGCACGCCACGCCACTCAACTCGATTCTTAGCAACTACAATGACACGTTTGGCGCAGCGGCTGAGCGATTAGACTGCTGCGCTGCGTGTCGCGGATTCGGTCCCCGCCCGGAACAAATATTTGTATGCCTACAGAGTTGTTCCGGGTCTGGGTGTTTGTGCATGTGAGTTTAAATATTTGTAAACGCACCCACGATACAGGAGAAATTCCTAGTGTGGGGCAACGTTTAGAAAAAAAAAAACTTTCATTCAGTTTCTACCAGCCACCCCATGGAGCAAAATAACCAGCTCCATGAGCCACCCTGTGAAGATCGTCGCTCCATCAAGCCAGAGGGCTGACGCGAGGCAATTTGCGGTCTCCACTCAAGGACACGTTTACCCCAACGATCATCGGTTCTACAGCTAATATGGCCGGCGCACTGCCAATTCTGCTATGTCAACATCTCTGGTTTTGTGTCGGATCCATTGATATAATAAAACCCTAGATGCACAGTCTCGAACAAAACAAACAGTCGAAACTGTCGCCAAACACTCACCAATACACGCACTACTACATGTAGTTATCGTCACTATAAACATATTTTTTTTGGCAAATTCAACCTTACGCAGATTCCTTTTACAAATTTGCAGTTATAAAAAGCAATATAAAAAGTATTTTGTACGACCGTGCAGAGACGCGAGCGACGCGAGACTGTTTGAAATGAGTTCATTGTGAACTCATTTTAAGCGGACGGTTTTGAGACGCGGAGTGTGTATCTTGGGTTTTATTATATCAATGGTCGGATCACTTCGTTACGGACGGGATACCTCAGAGACTCCAAGGTCGGTCAGCGAGTAACGGGCTATTCATCGAGGGTTTAAACTGCCATAGTATTATTAAGAATATACTCTTTGGTTTAAAAACTACCCCAGCAAAATGTTGTGCTTTAGAGATGTGGAGGTGGGGTTAGGACCTCGGCTAGAGCGTCAATAATAGAAAGGCATAATTTCTCTCGTGTACACCAACAAATCTGCATCATCATCAGCCCATAGAAATCCAATGCTGGATATAGGCCTCTTTAATCTTCCGCCACTCAGCTCGATTTTCGGCAACTCTCATCCAGTTCACTCTGCGTCATCTTCGCAGAGTGAACTTGATGCGAGTTGCTCTACCGAGCCTGAGGGCGTCCCACCTTACGCTTGCTGCGGTCTCCACTCAAGAACACGTGTATACTACCGTACTACCCTTACCCAAGCCACTTGAGCTTACTTATTCTGTGAGTTATGTCGACAAATCTTCATGCTGCTTCAAAATTACGGTCACTAACAAAATATCCTGAAGGTTTGGGTGCAGCTTTAGATATTATTTATAGTTGATGTAGTCTAAACGATTAATGATCACGGATTAAATTATAAATTACAATAACATCACGCCTGTAAGCCCCGAAGAGATAGGGAGAGATGTAACTAATTGTACACCCACATTAAAACAATAATAACCCATACCCACATTAATTATAATTACAATACATCATAATTATAATGTTTTGAGTCATTGTAATAAATAATTACTGCACATCCCTCATCCAGAAGATTAATTAGCTTGTTCAATCTTTATTTAAACACGTGGCTAAATAATAACATCCCACTAGTCCATCCCCAAGGTTAAGCCGCGCTTTCAATGGTCGGTTCCTAGATGGGTGACCAACACTTACCACCGGCTTACCAACACTTTCGGCGCCAAGCACCCAACATATGGGTCGAACGATAATTCGTTCGTGTGAATACAACCCTGGTCCGAGTCATCGTTTTGTGTAGTATAGTTGAGCTAGTCGACTAGCGAGCTTTAAACCGCTAGCTTCTAAACTCAGGGCTGCTACAGAGAAATTCTTAAAGGAAAAACCTAAAAACACTTTGCAAGACCCGGGTGTCGAACCAAAGGACCCCACGTTCAGATGTCGCTGCTTGACAAATGCTTAGCTCCACAGTTGTTTTCTGACTCGCTCTACCTAGCGTGAAAAGTTATAATTATAGCGTAATATTTGTGACGCACGGTATCCAAGTAGGTTGCTGCGTTCGCAAAATAAATGTACGGTTGATTAGACAGTACAATACTGGTATTTGGCATTAGGTGAGACTGGAACCCGTGTTGACGAGGCGTTCGTGTTCCTCGCACGCTTCAGACATGTAAGCAAATTATAATAATAATAATATTCTTTATTTATATAAAAACAGATTGTAGCAGTTTATAACAAATTTCACAAAGTGGGTAGACAATATAAAATCTCGGACAATCAAGTGGGTGACGTGCTGTTCTCCTTGCTAGGCTATGAAATAGCCTGTATTAAGAAGCAACAGTGCCGCTCCCCTCTAATTGTATTACTACAATTTTATTTTTACAACTTAATTTTTAACTAGTATGCTTAAAATAATACAGATACATATTTAATTTTGTGCGCGAGCGCATTTGTATGTACGTGTGCGTGAGTGTGTGTGTGTGAGAGTGTGCATGTGTGTGTGAGTGTGTGTGCTGTGTATTTGTCTGTCTGTGTGTATGTGTGTGTGTAAACGAGTGTATGTGCGTAAGCATGTGGCTGTGTAAGCGTGGGTAAGTACATTTTATTAGTGTGGGTTTGTTTGTGGTACAAGATACAAACTTATCACTAAATTAATTTAAATATTTTTCAGTTTCGTCGTAGGTTTTATTTTGAAGGAATTTGCGGACAGTCTTTTTACAATTATGATATGACAATTTATATAATGGGCACTTTTTGTTTATTGTATTGTAAAGAGACGGACCTAAATAATAAAAGAATCTTTTAGTAAACGCCAAGCGTGTTGTTGGAGGTGCACATATTCTATCCTTTCGGCGTTTGGTAATTTCTATATAGGGGGTTATGCGGTGCTGCGACAGTATTGATTGTAGGATAAAGTGTTGCCGCACGTTGAGGACATTCCAATTTTTGTATAGCTGGTTAGTTGGATAAATTAGTGGACGGAAGGTAGCCACTTTCAGAATGGCGCGATGTGCAACTTCCAGTGGTTTAAAGATGGTTTTTGCAGCGCCACCCCAGCAGGGAATACAATAGGTAATAATAGATAGGCATAAGGCAAAATAGACATTACGTATAATTATGGGACTAGCAATATTTCTTAAGGTTTTAAATATATATATAAGTTTACGGACTCTGCCGGTAAGTACATTAATATGCGATTTAAATTTAAGATTCTTATCTATGATTATGCCTAGGTATTTAATTTCCTCCGTAGACAATATGGGTGCACAGTGGCATGACACTTGCGTTTGCAAATTGCATGTGTGAGCTTTAAGCAATATTGGTGGGTTTGGTTGTGTAGCCGGACTGACTGAGTAGGTTATGAACTTGGTTTTGGAGGTATTTAATGTAAGCGTATGAAGATAAAGCCAGTTCAGCGCTACATTAAAACAATGCTGGGCTTTGTGCTCGAGTTCAGACCATGTGTTGGCGACGAAAGTGATGGCAGTATCATCTGCGAATGATGTCATCTTGGCATTTGGGATATTTAAATTGCATAAATCGTTTATGAAAACGAGAAATAAAGTGGGCCCCAGTATGCTTCCTTGTGGGACTCCATAGAAAATGGGGAGCTCATTACTGTTGTGCCGGTCAATCTTGACTATCTGAGAGCGATTAGTGAGGTAGCTTTGAAAGAGATCGAGTTGCAATCCCCTGACACCCATTTTTTCAAGTTTGAGTAAGAGAGAACGGACGGGGACGGTGTCGAATGCCTTTGCAAGATCCAAAAATATTGTTAGGACCTTCTTATTAGTGTTCAAGTTTTGTACAATATTGTTAGTTAATTCCTGAACTGCGTCACAGGTTGACTTGTTTTTGCGAAATCCAAACTGTTGTGGTGATATGAGTTTGTAATGTTCTAAGTAGTGTACAAGTCTTTTGTTGATTAGACGTTCTAGTATCTTGGATAAGGCAGTCAGAACAGCTATAGGACGGTAATTGTTCGGCAAGTTCCCGTCGCCTCCCTTGAAGACTGGGTGAATGATTGCCTTTTTAAAAGAAGAGGGAAAGACGGCAGTCTCGAAGCATAGGTTAAAAATATGGCAAAGTATGGGCGCCAGGGAGACTGAGTACCTCTTTAAGATATAGGGTGATATGCCATCCCAGCCAGTTGCAGCATCAGACCGCAATGAATGAATAGCCGCTGTAATTTCGTCAAGGTCAGTAGGGTCAAGAACGAACGATGAAGCTAATGAGATATCAGAAGTGGGTTGAGTGATTGTCAATGGGGGCGTAGTACTAGTTTGAATATTATTTGCTAGCTTCTCTCCTATGTTAACAAAGTATGAGTTAACAGTGTTGCAAGATTCAATAGGTGAAGATGACAAAGTTAGTAATTTGACAGATGTATTTTTAGTTTTGGTAGTGTTGGTAACCCGTTTAATAGTGTCCCATAGTGTTTTTGGGTTTTGACTAGCTTTTTTAAGTTCTTCTGTATCATAAATTCTCTTTGATTTCTTTAAAATACTAACACAAAAATTCCTGTATCGAAGGTAGGTAATCCTTAAAACTTCATTTCCTGGGAATTTTTTAACTTTCTTGTGTAGAGCATCTCTGTTTTTTATGCACCGCAACAAACCAGACGTGATCCACGGCTTTAGGATTCTCTTTTTTGATGAAACTTTTTTAACAGTGGTATTTTCAGAAATGGACAAAGATATTAAATTCAGTAGTTTATCGGTTGCCACATCTGCGTCTTTTATTTTGAAAATCGGGGTAAAATCCAATTGTGACATTGATTTGTCCAGTCCGTCATAATCGATTTTCGTTTTAAGAGAGTTTGTGACTGTTCGCAAACCTTTATTGTATATGCAAAGTAAGGAAGAGGCGTGATCAGTTACTGTGGAGCTTAAGACAAAGGTGTGGGTGGGGGAAATTGTTTTGAGGAACGTGTGATCCAAACAATTGCCATCCCTGGTCGGTAGGGTGTGGGCAGGGAGATAACCGTGAAAGGCAAGGCAATTTAGGTATTCGTGGGAGCGCATGTCAGATGTGGTAGGTTTAATATCCAAGTTCAGGTCACCTGTTAGGACTACCGATTTAAATCTATGCAGTGAAGGAAGAATGTCGTTAAGAGCCGTGAGAAAACTGTCTATATTGTCTATTGACGGTGATCGATAAATACAGATTATCGCCAAGTCAAAGTTAATTTTTATAATGAGACCAGATGCGGATCGGTGAAAATCTGGCTCTTCACATGTAACAGACAGGTCAGACTTCGAATACACCACTACACCATCACTCTGATTTATATGTTTGGTTGTCATGAACGCGGAGTAATTATTAAGAATTGGTATAATGGTATTGCTAGAGCATGGCAACCAACATTCAGTCAACACAACCAGATCGCAATCGAAAGAAATTCGGTGCAGAAGCGTTTGCAAGTTTAAAAAGTTACGGTTTACAGAGCGAATGTTTTGTGTCAGGATTTTAATGAAGTTATTAGGACATTTCACGATGGAGAGTGTTTCCTCGGGTGTGCATGTATAGGTAGTAGATACAGATAGTTCGTCGATACTGTCAATTAGATCATTTATGATAGTAGTCATTTTTCCAGTAAAGTAACGGTAATTTGAGGGTTACGAGAAGGGGTGGGATTTGTTTTAAGAACATATGGAAAGCTTATTTGGGGTGGTAATACGTTTAAAAACACGTCTTTTATGATATTGAAGTGGCTAGGTAAGGAACGACAGGGATGAACGCAAGCATATGTAAGGAGTATATATAGGAGTATATATGGTAACACGATGTAGTTGAAATATGTAGGTGTTGAGTGTGTTGTGTATGTTGAGAGTATGTTGTGTTGATAGTGGAAGTTATGTGTGAGAGTTTTGTTTGAATATAGTATTTTAACATAGTAATTCGAGAAAATCTTAATAGTTATCAAATAGTACGCAAGATATGGCAGGATATACCTAATTGCAAGTAGTCATGCTTTGATGATTTCCGCCAGCTGCTTCAGTTGTTCTTCGCTTCTTATCACGATAGTCTGGCTATCAGGATCCTTTTTGAGCATAATTCTTCCGTTCGACGTCCAACAATAGTTGTACTGGCGTTTGCCTTTCGGACCCCTTGAAGGGGACCCCTTCAAGGGGTCCGAAAGGGCCGACGCCTGCCAGGGCTGCGGAACTGTTCGAAAGAGATACCGCGGCCCCGGAACAGAAAAGGCTAATAAGGAACATGGGTGGGTTTTGGTCAGTACAAGTCTGGCACTGCTTTCCGCTCCACCCAGAGCGGGAGGGAGTAATTTGATGATGTAAAATTCACAAAAAATACACACCCCACATTGTCACTCACTACTGATAACGACTTCTTAAAGGATCCGTATACTTACACCATGTTTAACTCAATTTTCTAAATAAAAACAACAAGATAGTTTTAAAAACATTATTATTAAGTAAAAATTTAACATTTTACAAAAATATATTTACATGTATAGGTACATATACTAGGTACAGTCAGCGGCATGTTACATAACTAGACATAAAGGACAAAGAATTTTCAATTCAATTACAATAATGTCTTAAATATAAGCTTAAATGCAACAAGGTTTATTTTCGCGTGGCAATTGTTAGAACGAATTCAGACATATTGAATTTTTAACACATTTACTACCGAGCACTCAGCATATGGGTCGAACAATAAATCGTTTGTGTGTCCACAACCCGCCTGAGAGTCGTCGATATACGTAGCTATAGAACACTTGTATGACGGCATACAAAGGTCACAAAAACGGGGTTTTCGCAATTTTCAGCAATACGTTAAGTTTTATCACAAAAAAAATCTAATTAGCCCGTCAGATAGATTTCCAAAAAATTATGACACGTATGTTTTCACGTAAACAAATAATGAAGACGATACAGTGCTTTGAAAACTCGTCTGACGTCATATTCTAAGCAAAAAATCCGTTTTTGTGACCTTTGACCCCGAGTAACTTTTTTCCAGGCGTCGGAAGACGCGATGAAGACTTTTCACTCTTAATTTCTTTTGAACAATCCTAGCAATTTTCAGATGGGTGGGATTTATGTAAGCTCGGATGTCTAAATTGACCGGACTAAAATAATTAAACCGGGCACGCGAAGTAGGTGTTCTTGCGCTATTTAGGTATTTCTAGTATATCTTTTCAAAAACCTTGCAGCACTTAATTTGTGCATGAAAATGTCTTTTTTAAACATGACATTGGGGCCATTTAGTGAAGTTTTTTTTATCCTAAGTTATCAGAGAAATATTATAAGAATTGAAAAAAAGGTTATATAATTTTTAGTGGTGATTTTAATATCAGACTTGATTTTTGTTAAATTCAATTTATTTTCATAATATCGTTATAAAAGTGTGCAATATTGTGATCTCTACTTAAAAATCCTGTTTTATTAGTTTAATTGGCCATAGTATTTTTATCAATTCAAAATATTGTTTTTAATTGATAATATTTAAAATAGGGTATCTTTATAAAAAGAAAAATCCTTTGGTCTCTTGAATTGACTTCATGAAACGTAATTGTTCCTAGTTTTTTCTTCAAAAAATTATCATCTTTTTTTTTACTGGATGTTTTGATCAAATTATGAATTTAAATATCCACCCATTTAAATATAAATATCATGGTTAAGGGGTGGAACTAAAAGAAAATTTGATTTTAATCGCAAACGGTCACAGAAAACCAAATACTTAAATAAAATTGTGACAATAAAAAAAACGTGACAACTATAAAAATAATAATATTATGACGCTGATTGCAATATCCTAATCGCCTATAGACATTTAAAATAAAACTTACATTTTACATTTTTATTTTAAAATATCCAAAAAAAAAACATTACACTTACAATCGTTTTCGTGTGAAATAAACAAATGCATGGTTAAAACTAAATAAAAATTAATATTTATACAGAATGAGTTAGCTCAAAATACTTTCGACGCATACATTATATAAAAAAAAGAAATAATACATCGTTCAAAAGCAAAACTAAAAATTATCACTTTTATACGAATTACTATTTATTTTTCTATGGCTAAAGTTAAAATATCTGGACTTGTTCAGGCCAAGGCCATAATCGTTTATGGAGTACAGTCAGCACCAAAAGTACCTTAACATTTCCTATTTTTTAATTATTTGAGTACAGGACTCCAGCTATTATGTTTAATGTTTCAAAACCTCCTTTAAAATTTTGAGTAGTGTTAATCTACTTCTGATGCTGACTCTACCTGATCATTTAAAAAATCATATAAAACAATATAAAGTATAATGAAAAAGGCGTTATGAGTTTTAGTTCGGCTTGCTAACTTTACTATACGACTTTAATTTTAAAATAAAAACAATCGGAATACTTGCTAACTGGATTGTGGAGGTCACATAAGCAGCTTCATGTAAAATACTGGTATTCAGCTGCATCCGGTTAGATTGGAAGCCAACCTCAACATAGTTGAGAAACTACGCAGATGTTTTTTTTTCAGTAATATGACAAATTAGCCTGTGAAAACAATTTATTTTTATAACTATTTACAAGTCGTATACGTTATCCATACATGAACCATTTTCGTAATAAGCTTTTCAATAGTAAAATAATTGCAGCAAAGTTAAGTTAGCCATCATTTTTCAACTAAAGATAAAGTTTTAAGAATAAAAGCTACATTTTAAACCATGGGGAAAAGGACGGGTTATTTTTTTATATCCTTAGCACATAATAAGATTGATGTTCCAGGGTAGCCCGCGAAATTCAAATTTTCTTACGTTTTTAGCGATTTGCAGGCCAGTGCTAGGTTGTATGTGACTGTACTGTCAGTGGAGACTGGTCATTTCTTAGCTGCCATGGTTTAGATATTTTTCTTTGATTTGTTTTTTATATCTTTTTACTCTGGACGCTCTTAACTTGCACGTCTTGCTACATAGTTCTCACATAATATACCATCTTAACATGAATGATGTAATGTACCAAGATTTTGTAACAAATACTGATTTAAAAGAGTGTCCATGGAGTTTCTTGCCCGTTCTTCTTCATGAGATCTACGTTAGGGAACTGGCAACTGCAGTACTTTCACAAGTTATTATGCCTTGTGATTGTGACTGTAGCGTAGGAGTGCAATGCGTCGTTTCGGGAGTTGCTGCGTCGGGCTGCGCGGCGCCGGATGTTACCGGCGGCGAGTGCTGTGGGTGCGGGGGCGCGCGGCGGCGTGTGCCGTGGCGGCGGGTGTGCGGGGCTCCGGGTCGCGGGGCGGCGGTTGCACGTTGCGTCGTGCATTCGTTGTTCCGTGTTTCGGGGTCTCGAGCATTCGTTGTTGCGGTTTGCGTCGCTGCGTGCTTTCGTGCTCGCAGTGTTCGTTGTTGCGGGCATTCGGTGGCGTGTGGTTCGGCGTGGTGGCTTTCGGAATGACGTATTGCACTCGTAGTTTCGTTTTTCTTCCGTCCTTCTGACATTCAAAAGTGCCTGTAATGGCTTAATTGAAATAAAATATTTGAGTTTGAGTTTGAGTTTATGTTAGTGAAAATGTGATTCGCGGCTGTAAGACGTATGCAGTTACAGAATTTTAATCATCAAAATCATCATTACAACCCACCAAGTTCATGTAACTCTCAAGAATGACCTTTTGATGAAATAATCATTCTACATACATACAACCTAGCACTGGCCTGCAAATCACTAAAAACGTAAGAAAATTTTGAATTTCGCGGGCTACCGTGAACATCCACCTTACCATGTACAGTCGAACAAGTTAATAAGTATACAGCCAGTTAACTTGCATTTACTTTGAAGATTATACAGATACATTTAGAGACTGATACCAAACGATACAGCGTTTGTCGCTTAATGCGAAACGCTTTATAAAACAAAATTGCAATCAATATTTTCAGTGTACTAGAATTATAAAAAACTGTACCTGTATCTGTGGGAGCAGTGGTGGCCCAGTGGTGGCGGCCCCGACTTACGAACAGTTGGTCGTGGGTTCGAACCCGGGCAGGCGCATTACTTTGTGTAATTTATTTCATCACCACTGCTCTCAAAACGGTGAAGGAAAACATCGTGAGGAAACCGGCATGTCTTAAAACCAAAAATTCGAAGATATGCGACATCTACTAACCCGCACTGGGCCCGCGTGGTAGATTATAGCCCATCCCTCTCCTAGAGAGGAGGCCTGAGTCACTGCAGTGGGAACAATTATAGGCTGATGATGATGATGATGATGTACCTGTATACGTATTAGCTTGTGTACTGTACACGAGGATCCCAGTGCGGTTGGTTTATATGTCACATCACAATTTTGGTTCTAAGACATCACAATAGGGGATCGGACAAAAAAAAACTAATTAGTCCGTCAGATAGATTTCCAAAAATTATTGGATACGTATTTTTTCTTTTTTCACGTAAACTTAAAATGAAGACGATACAGTGCTTCGAAAACTCGTGTGACGTCATATGATAGTACATTTTGACGACACAAATGACGTTTCAAGCCCCACTCCAAGATCTTTGACGCGTTTTATCTTCGTCATTTTTTATTGATTTGATAAAACAAAAAACACGTATTCAATATTTTTCGATAATCTAACTTACGGACTAAATAGAATCATATTATTTTGACCCAGTCCGAACCCCTATTGTGAGAGCAGTGGTGATCCATAAGATAGATATTCGAATGTAGCTCTTATTCTCAAGATTTAAGACCTAAGGCCAGGATGGATTTGAAGGCTTTTAAGCTAATAAGGCCGTTGATACCAAATTATTTAGCATCTACTTACAAAAT
This sequence comes from Diarsia mendica, assembly GCA_949316265.1. Classification (NCBI taxonomy): domain Eukaryota; kingdom Metazoa; phylum Arthropoda; class Insecta; order Lepidoptera; family Noctuidae; genus Diarsia; species Diarsia mendica. Next base: position 8,378,256 of record OX438916.1, read on the forward strand.
ACTCATTATAACCGTTTTAGCAATATATACAGACAAATATATGATATTGGACAAATATATGCATATAAAAAGTTTTATTAACTTGGTGAAACATCTTGCTATAATTTTCCGAAGTGGTAGGCAGGAGTTTTAAGTAAAACTATGTTTTGGAAGATATGTTCAAATCTAAGTAATTACGGTAAAAATATTGCAATCAACCTAGGCCTACGGTTCTCATGACATGTGCGACTTTTTGTTTTTTTGGAGTGTGGGAAATTATTAAATGAAACCTCCCTGGGCAGAGCAGTAGGGAGTATCAGACTTCTACTGACTAAAAACCACCCATGTTCCTTCTTAGCCCTTTGTATTTTTAATTGGAAGTCTTTATTCATTTATTCACTACCATACACATTACACACTACATTAGTAAATCTTAGACAGAGTGGCCCAAAAGTCTGTCATCCAGTTTTACCTAGGGGTATCATATCACACAGTACTAACTAGGTCGTGGAGGTCTGATTGGCAGTCTCTCCATGTAAAATACTGGTATTAAGCTGCATCCGGTTAGACTGGAAGTTGACCCCAACATATTTGAGAAAAGGGTAGGCAGAGCATGGTGACCAAGTTAATAAAACTTTAACAAAAAAGTCTTTTTTAGATATTTCCATTAGTTCAATAATTAATTTTAGCGCAAGTATCTTACGTCTTTTCGTTTACATTATTTGTTATTATTATTTTATACTTATTTACTATTTATATCGAATTTATATTGCACAAAATATGAAGTTTTCACCAACATATAAAAATATGGTGATTTTTATGGTTTTTTTGCAACAAGCCCACTCTATTCCTAAACCACTGTAACTCCTGTTAGCCAGAATCAACAGTGGCGACCACAAGAAAAGCGCCGAGACAATGAAGTGAGACGAAGTCCCAGAGAAACAATTTAAATGTCTTGGATCCCGCAACGAAATTAATCAGAAAATAATAGCGGCGGAGTAGGAAAAAACATAATTTCCACTTCCCTCCATATCAGCAGGAGACAGAACAGAACAAGGCTGATTTTGATGATATTAATTTCCAATTTAATATATTATTATAAGTGAGTGCAGAGTAATTCGACTGGGAAAACAAGCATCGTGAGTTCGAGCCTTGCCTGATGCAAAATAAGAATCAATTTTGCAAAATCCATAATTATACAAGAAATCTACGTAAGTAAATAATATTTATATTTATGCAATATAAATTCAATTCAGCACCTGACATTTCACAGCATTTTCTTGTAAAATTATACAATTATAGAATTTCACGTAAGTTTAATTTACAAAATTACCTAAAAATAAACTATTTCAAATATTTTTCTATCAAAATCCTAAAAAAATGGCTTGCATAGGCGAATAAAAAGTCTTGAATAATAGGAAGACAATAAAACTGATACAGTAAGGGTTCCGATTTTTCCTTATAACATAACATCACGCCTGCAATCCTCGAAGGGTTAGGCAGAGGTGTACCTAATAGTACACCTACATTTCGCCAGTTATGTTAAGTCCCATGTAATAGGGGGCGAGCCTATTGCCATTGCCACAAATACAGACTCCGTGGCTGCTACTAAGAAATTTTTTATAGAAAATTCCAATAACACTTTGCCCGACCCAGGAATCGAACCTCGGACCACATTATCAGCTATCACACTTGCGGCCACTAGACCAATGTATCAGTCAATGGCATATGATATACAGAACCCTACAAAACCATGTCTATCCTGGATTCCAAAATGGGGGTTATATTTTTAGGCCACCAATAATATTTATATAGTAATAAATATGTTCTAAAATACAATTAGCTGTGAATGTGTCAAGTGTAATGTCATATTTAAGTTCCTAATATCACTTGGTGTGAGTTTCATCACGACATGCTCAGCAATTCACTGGAAAAGAAGAAATAAAATCAAGTTAAAATCTTGTACCTTTTAGCAAGGGGAAACTGCCAGGGTTGCTCGCAATTTTTTTATACGCTTTTTTTGTTGACTATTATATTAATATTTTTTTTGTATGACACACAATACTCTATATTGTCGCGTTTTCGAGATATCACCCACACAGATGTTGCCTTGTGGCGACTAGCGACATCTATCGCAACACCTGCGTACTAACAACGATCGACAGAAATTCCTACATCGCGCTATCAACATTATCCGCGACGTAAGCCTATATAGGAGTTCCCGACTTACAACTGTCGGGCAGTTAGCGCCGGACACAACACCCGTCCGCGAGGAGGATCCTCCCTTTTCTATGGGGGATGAGGAACTTTACACCCTGTTCCTCATACTCCCCCAAAGCCTTATAAAATCGATACAAAGGCGACCATTCGATTAATGTAGGTTATAAGTAGAAGTTAGGCCGATCAGGCTTCATACAAAATCTTCTAACCCGTTTTGACTTTCGCGGGCTACCCCGGCGCTTTCACCTTAACATTAAGTAGTGATGAACTCGTTTAAGTTCTTCCACATTTTAAATTGTTTGACGTCTAATTGTCAACATGTCTTAATTTTTCGCAGCGTTTTACAATCAACTCCAGAAAATTCATATGAATAAAAAAGAAGTCATACGTCCGACAAAGGCGAGGCCCTAACCTTAAGGTACAAGTTGGTAGCCGACTGCACGCAGCAGCAGCAGACGACATGTCGTCGCTTCATGTAGTCACGACACGTCGTCGCGTCATGTCGCTGCAGTCACGATTTCGAACCCGACTGCAGACGACAACTGCAGATGTCATCCAGTTGGTTCCGAGTTCCGAGTGCGTATATCAATTGTTTTTACTGCTCTGCGTGTGTAAACTGAAGACACAGGTTCCAATACATTTTCGGCTAAAGGACATAATATCTCCTGTTGTTTCTGTTATCTATGGGCACTACTGATCTGTGGTCGGACGACACGTCGTGCGTCTACCGCTCGACGACGCGTCGCTAGCTTCATGTCGCTAACTATGGAGGGAATTTCATAGAAATACGTAGAAACCAGTCGTGTCGCCGCGACACGTCGTCTGCTGCGGCTTCGTTTCGCCCGCTACCAACTTGTACCTTAAGGGTCTTCATAAAACATATTTAAGACAAAAGCTAGGCAGATAATGATGTAACAAGAATATAACTCACTTCGTTAGTTCTCGCGTTGTCATCGCTCCTGTGAGTCCGGAACGCGACCGCGATCGACTTAACTGTGCTCTTCGTTCAGCTGAAAATAAAAACAGATATTAGCAGTGTTTAAAAAAAAATGTTGGACTGTTAAAAGTACCATTAGTTGAGGAATTCATGATAAATGATACAAACACGACTACTATGAGAAGAAACATCCGAAACAAACTCAAAGGTTTTAGGGCTGCGGATTGTTTAAAAGAGATACCGCGGCCTCGACATAAAGGGCTAAGAAGGAACATGGGTGGTTAGTCAGTAGAAATCTGACACTCCCTACCGCTCTGCCCAATACGGGAGGAGTCATTTGATGATATCCCACCCTCCAAAAAAGAAGAAAAAGGTCATAGTCTTGACTACATAATAAAATCAGAATAATAATTTTATTATCAGGCAACTAAGGCTCTAAAGTCTAAATAAAGGTAACTTTTTTTCAGCTAAAAATAAATATCCAACGATGTATTATTATCGGAAGCTATTGGAAGGCTTGGTAAATAAATAAGTACACAACAGATTAAATATTAGATACAAACTAAATGTAACGGATAAAATAAAGCTAAATCTTTACTAATATTATAAAGCTCAAGAGTTTATATGTATGTTTGTTTGGTTGAACGCGCTAATCTTACCTCCTGGCCACAGCCAAGAGCGGCGTGGATTGCGGCGCGGTTTGAGTCGCGGCAAGCGGTGAGCGGCGAAAACAAATGGTAGACAACCTATGAAGTATGCCACAGCTAACGGCGACGCGCAGCGCGGCGCGACCTGCGGCGCGGTGAGAGACGCGCGGTACACGGCGGCGACGGGCTGCGCGGTGTGCGAGTGAAACAAATGTACTAGCGAGTATCGAGGCGGCCACAGCTCAGAGCGGCGCGGGTGGCGGCATCGGTGGACGCATTCAGACATCGCGCGACCGAAACAAATAATTTTGTTTCTACCGCGCGTTTTTAACTTAAAATAATGAATGTGGAACAATTTATTAGTGAAATACTGAGTAGACCCGCAATATGGATGTCAAAACATCCACATCATAAATATAGGCATGTTGTAAAAAAATTGTGGGACGAAATAAAACAACAATTTCCTGGTAGTAGTGTTAAGTATTTATTACCTATTTTTTTACGAGTAATTAAACAAGATACGGCAATTTAATATCATAGACATTCACGATTTCATAGTTAACTACCTACCTATTCTTGGGTTGGGTTATTAAATATTATTCCCTAAATACGTCCACCGCTGACGCCGCCGTGGTCGCTACTAGTCTAGCTGTGGCATACCACCGCAAATCGCACCGCCCGCCGCGCCTCTCGCCGCACCGCGCCCCGCACCGCCAGAAACTGTGGCCGGGCCGTTAGGATCTACTGGTTGGAATTGATAAATATGTATGTGTTGGATAGCCCATTTATCGAGGAAGGCTTTAGGCTGTAGTCCACGCGGACAAGGTCGCGGGCAAAAGCTTGTAATAAATAAATTGGAGAGTTGGACCAGAGTTCATACAAAAGCTGGCATCGTCCTTTTATGCAACGCAATTCTAAATATATCATAGGATATGTTTTATGTGGAAATAATAATATAGTTACCATGCAGTAATGATAAAACATAAAAAAATGTGCAACTATTATAAAAAATGCGTGTGCAATGTTACTTTAGTACTGGCTATGGATATCTTGATTGATCGTCGTGCGTACAGTCGCAAGCAATAATATGTATGTGTTAATTTAATAATGATAATTCAAAACTATACATGTTTGTACGCCGGAAACGGCAGAATATTCTGATCGACATAATATAAATCACCTTCCAGCTTTGTACAATATTCTGACAAATAAATGCATTCTATTCTATTCTATATTCTATTCTATTCTATTCTATTCTAAAGGCCAAACCCGATTTCAGGCAAAATTTGTTTGTCCTAGACCAAACAAGGGCTCATCACAAAATAACGATCTGTGATCGTAAACCGTTTAAATGGGTTAGGTTAGGTTATAACTGTGCCGCGAACGTCATGTGTAGCAGTTCTCGTGGCCCATCCAACAAGGCGACAATAGGTTCACGGATTTTTTAGTGGTTGCAAGTCCCACATAACCGCGCCGTCTAAATGTTTTGTTTAGGTTCGTGTATCCTGACAAGATAAGTTTGTTTTGCCTGAAATCGGTATTGGCCAGTTTTAACCGGTCAAAGTTGTTTTGACTGTGGCGACATATACATATTGCTCAGGCGTGACTGTACAAGCAAAATTGAACTTTATATCTCTACAGCTGTGTGCACTGTTAAACGTGACATACCTTGCAATCGGTGCAGTATTGACAGAACTAGTCCTTCGCCGTCGCTTACGTCCTCTGTGATAGCGTGTGTTAACATAGGTGTGATTTAAAACCATTAAATGAGTCGTTACCCTAGTAGTGGATGATTACCCTAGTAATGGGTCATTACCCCAGTAGAGGTTGGTTCCCTAATAATGGGTTGTTACCCTAGTAATGGGTTGTTACCCTAGTAATGGGTTGTTACCCTAGTAATGGGTTGTTACCCTAGTAATGTATGGTTACCCTAGTAATTTGTGGTTACCCTAGAAGTGTGTGATTACCTTAGTAATGAGTGGTTATCCTAACACAGCGAGTGATTACTCTATTCTTTGTGTACTGTTTAATAATTGGTGATGGTGACCTAGGGTCCATTAGCAACCGAGCGAACATCAGCAAAACAACCCTTAAATGCTCTAGCTAGATGGTCATTAAATTGTATGTGTCGTGTGTGGGTTAACGATAAAACAGTGAGTTATTACCCTAAGTATTTGTGATTAAGTAAGTGTTGTGTGGTGGGTGACCCTAGCCACTATATTTTAAGTATTATGCTAAACTATTCTATGTGTTGATGTGAATGATACTACATGACATGAGTTCTGAATTCAAAACGAAAGTGAGAAATTACCCAAAAAATAGTGTGGGTCCTTATACCCTGATATTATAACTTTGTCCTATGCTATATGGCACACACATGAAATGATTAAACAAATAAAAGTGTAATTTTGTAATGAATTGATTGTGTAATTGAAATAATTATGAGAGAGTGACGAAACATGGTTCATAGCACAAAGAGATATGAAATGAGAAGGATTTTAAGATTTCCGCTCTGGCGTGTGGACAAATATAAATAAATCAGAATATTCTTACCTCCAGCAACTCTGGGATTCGCTTTCTTCCTAGGTCGCTCTCGACTGAACGCAGACCCGCTTTGTAGTGCCTCCATCAAACTGAAAAGAAAAATATTTTTTATTGTTAATAAAAATAGTCATAGGAACTTCTGGCTTAATAAAAATAGCAGCTCGGGTCGATGTTTAGGTAAAGCCGTGCTTGCCTTGGTAGGTCTGCAATAGGGATGTGTCCTGGGTAAAAAAAATATGATTCCGTTTAGTCCACCAGTTAGATTATCAAAAAATATTGTTACGTGTTTTTTGTTTTATCAAATTAATAAAAATTGACGAAGATAGAACGCGTCAAAGATCAGGAGTGGGGGCTTTTGACGGCACTACGTGGTAAAAAATGTAGTGCGATGTGACGTCACACGAGTTTTTGAAGCACTGTATCGTCTTCATTTTTAATTTACGAGCAAAAAGAAAAAATACGTGTCCACTATTTTTTTGGAAATCTATGTGACGGACTATTATATATACTATACTACTACGGATTAGATTTTTTTTGTCATCTACCCTATTGGGTGACATACAGAGTTTCCTCCGTGCCTCGGAAAGCACGTTAAGAGGCCTTGTACAGACAAGACTTGCGGAACTTTAGGCAATTTCGGTGCGATGCTATGTTTGTGTGCAGCGATAACACCGACGAACGCACACACGGGCATTTCGAGCGTTGAACTACGGTTGAAAAATTTGATCATTTAGACGATTATTATTTTAGGTGACATAATTTTATAGTAAGTAAGTACACTTTGAAAAAAAGTCTGGAATGTGTGTTGTGTATAGGTACAGTATATCAATCAACATAAAAATGGTTCAATTTTCAAATGAATAAAAATCAAAAATTTTGAAATCTATTTTAATCACAGATTTCAATATTTGTTGTAAATTGGTTGTGAAAGCACTTTAACACGTCAAAAATAAATAGTGTTTCCGTCTCTTTTTAACCGACTTCTAAAAAGGAAGTATCATAGATAAGATCATTTTTGTGTTTTCCGTCATTGGTGTCGTTTTCATAGTTTTTGGGGTCGCTGATTACAAAAATGAAGCCAAAATGAAAATCCACGATGGCGCTGACGAAATTTTTAGTTTTTCCGTCATGGGTGTCGTTTACATGGTTTTCGGGGTCACCAACTACGAAAATAAGGTCAAAATGAAAATCCACACGATGGCGCTGACGAAATTTTTAGTTTTTCCGTCATGGGTGTCGTTTTCATGGTTTTCGGGGTCGCTGATTACGAAAATGAGCTCAAAATTTAGTAATACATAAAATGGGTTTGTTTAACATGAGATCGAAATAAATATTAATAAGTTATACTAGACAAAATGTAAAATAACATAAACAGGAAAAAAATGGAATTATAGGCATTGTCATTCAAATAGTCCGTTAGCCGTTATCACGTTTCCACCGGGCACCACGTGGAGGTGGACTGATACCCAGCGTTTTTTTTTGGTTGTTTTTTTTTCATTGATTTTTATACACAATGTTCAAATCAGATTTTAAGTATTATACGTGATGAAGGGAAAAAAATATTTGATTTTTTGTTAGCTTTTGTGTTTTTTTTTTGTTTTTTTTTTTCATTGATTTTTATACACAATTACCAAATCAGATTTTAAGTATTATACGTGATGAAGGAAAAAAAAAAAACATTTGATTTTTTGTTAGGTGTTGTGCATTCGGCGGCGGCGGTCCTACGATGCACCGTTCCCGAGATTTGGGCGCTAAAAGTTTCTGTTAAAAAAAACTTGAAATTGAAATATCTCGAAAACGGAGCGTCCTAGGCAAAAAAGGACCAAAATTTTGACCCCCCTCTGCCACCCCCGTGATATTTAAGTGAGAATCACATAACACCAAAAAAAATTTTTTTTTTTTTACACTGATCCAACTTTACTTAATAATAACATTTTATTAGTCCTAAAACTGTGCAGTATGAAGGAAAGTTCACTGATAATTTAAAACTATATAATAATATTCGTTTTTAATATTAATAATAACGATATTATTATATTCGTTCGTATTCCGTCCACTACGTGATAACATTCACAGCGCATCATTGCGCCCGTTTCACGTGTTGTCGAATAAAACGACAACGTCTCCGCGTTCATATTGCTGCCGCGTTTTGTTTCAACTCGTTATAATGATAACGTATAAAATAACATGTTATAAAAATATATTCAATAGTCTATAACATGATAATTATTTATAGCGGAATTGCACACCACTAATTGGCAGTATGCAGTATGTAGACTTTGACCCCAGATAGATATGATTATTTCTTTTAAATTTTTATGCATTTTAGTTTTTTACGTTTAATCATTTTGTTTGTTTCGTATTTTTTTTAATGTATTTTTTTAATCATATTTGTTGGAATTCAAAATTATGAGCAATGGCCGGTATGTAATCTGGGAGTGGTCTCTCCTCAAATGATTCAACTAAATCTTTCAATCTTGCTGATGTTTGCCTATATCTTGGCCGACTAGTTGGGTGTGATCCACGAGACAAAATTTGCTCCAGTTTAAGCTCTGTCAGGCTTTGCGGCCGACGAAGTTCATCCAAAAACTTCCATATAGATGGGTGTTAGGGACTCTGAGATCTATTTCACTAGACTCAGCCTAAAGACTGGAATAATCGTAGAATGTCCGTAGTGGACTGTATGATTTGTATTTACGTGGACAAGGAGACACCACGAGACCAAACTGTGGCCTCACACAAGAATAAAAACACTGTTTTATATAGAATAGAAAAATAAAGGATTTATTTAACTTACTTAGTACTTATTTACACTTAGAGATGTTACTAGTAGGAGAGATCACTGTCGACTGTAATCGCAGTACAAAACCTTGCGTCTTATATCCTATTACACCTTGCTTGACGCAGCTAGCGGCAAGGTGCATTGCGTTTCCCGCACAAATATCTAATAGAAAGGCCAGGATTAAAGTGACCGTTGGGCCAGATTCCTATTGGATAAAATTAAGGCATTCTTATTGGATTAGAATACAGCCTTTTAAATTGCCCAATCACAAACATTATTAAATTTTTATTGTGGGACTTTGTTATAGTACGAGTGGAATTTTCCATAACTTTCGTACCTATTCTCGACAGACTTTAAAATACATAGGTAGGTTCGTTAAGTAAAACTTATGTTATACATTTATAGAACTTAAAGAATTGAAGTTAGACTGATTTTAGGGTTCTGTTTACATTACTATTAGCTAACTTTTACTGTTTATTCCTAAGTTAAGTTACATTACACTCGTTAAGCTTTAATTATTGCAGTCTCTTATATACTTATTCTAGGCATTCAATATATAGCTAATCTACTTAATCTAGTTTATTATTGATTAAGTTTCTATAAGTTTGGCGTCCGTAACAATGGGTGATGAGCCGTTAGAAGTGACGAGAATCCCCTGTGAAAGCCTTCAACGGAGTTGTTCGTTCGGGGAATTTCCTGAAGAACTGCATCAAAAGTATTCCACAGATCAATAGGAAATCTAGGAGCTCACCTGCCCCGTCTTTCCAACCTTCCGATCCAGTTATCTTCAAACTAATCAATGACTTGTCGGAAGAGGCCAGAATGCACAATATAAAACTGAGATTCGAGCAGTTCGTCAAAAGCGTTGATAACTTGTTCTGATTGAAAATACGCTAAAGCACATAATTGGCGAATATGCAATGCGTAATCAGGGGTGTGTAGTGTACTCAGTTTTCAATTTTCGTAATCAGCGAACCCGAAAACCATGAAAACGACACCAATGACGGAAAAACCAAAAAAAAAACCTAACCGCCATCTTGAATTTTCATTTTTGGCTTCATTTTCGTAATCAGCGACCCCGAAAACCATGAAAACGACACACATGACGGAAAAACCAAAAATTTTCGTCGGCGCCATCTTGATTTTCATTTTGACCTCATTTTCGTAATCAGCAACCCCAAAAACCATGAAAACGACACCCATGACGGAAAAACTAAAAATTTTTGTCGGCGTCATCTTGGATTTTCATTTTGACCTCATTTTCGTAATCAGCGACCCCAAAAACCATGAAAACGAAACCCATGACGGAAAAACCAAAAATTTTTGTCGGCGCCATCTTGATTTTCATTTTGACCTCATTTTCGTAATCAGCGACCCCAAAAACCATGAAAACGACACCTAAGACGGAAAAACCTAAAATTTTCCTAGCCGACGAATTGAGAACCTCCTTTTTTTAAGTCGGTTAATGAGATTTACCGTCTATCATCAGTTCAACCTAATAGCCTGAAAGAATACAACTATCGATCCATAAGTACGTATAATTTTGAAGGAATTTTCTTTCAAGTCCTGACCGTTGAGGAGTTGCACCTTCCGTCATCAGCGCAGCCACATGAAATTATGATTATCAGACGCAAATACTTGAACAGCTTCTGAAAATGTATGGAAAACGTTAAGTGCGCCTATGATATTCGAGGGTTGCCCTCAATTTCTCAGAGTTCCCATCATCAGAAACTGACTTGGTGACAATGAGACCACCTCGGGAGTATACCCTTCCCAAGACAAAAAGAATTTTGAAAATCAGTTAACAATTGACGGAGATATTTGCAGACATACAAACACGAATAGAGAACCTCCTCTTTTTTGGAGGTCGGTTAAAAATATATATCGAAGTACAATCGACAACAACAAACGATCGTGAAATTAGACTTCGATCTGAAGATGAAAAAAATTTTAGCAATCTTTACAAACTAGCAAAATAAACATGTTTGATCAAAATTAATAAGTGTATCAAATTGTGGTAATCGGTGTACAATCTCGAAAATATATGCACGAAAAACACGGGAGCGTTTGTGACACAAAGCGATACGTCCGTCCTCTGGCAGTGGCCGATTCGTACTGGCGAGATAGAGTTTGCGCGGTCGATAATATAGTTAACTTTAGATTCAATTTACGAAATGAAATTATTGTTTATTGATAAAATAAAAATACGATTCTATTAGAAGGTTACCTTAAAATTAATACGTAGTTTTTAAATTTTCTTTAACGTGATTCTAAGGTATAGAAAAAAAATCTTATTTGTCGAGACATTTTGTAAAAATTGCGATGTTTTAACATTTTTTTTCTGCTATATTTTGTATTGAAGTCGAAAATGTGGCAAACTGGTCCCCTAGTAGACCATACGGTGATGTTATTTATATTTTTTTTAATGTTTAAAATCGTTTGTAGTGTTATGTTCGGCTAAGCCAAACGTAACTCGATCGGTATTTGTGCGGAAAAGGGCTTTTGAATACGGGTGATTGTCATTAATATAAACATTATTTTGAAAATTCTTCAAACCCATCCACCTGAAAAAGAACTCGTCTCTTATAATAGCCAAAAGGAAGCTTCAAATTCTTCATAGATTTCCCACACCAAGCGATCAAAATTGATCAAAATGAGATGATTTTGTGGAAGGAGCCTTAAGCATTTGGTACGCAGCTGTAATTTGTGATCCTTGCGTGATCGAATCAGAAATGAGGACATCCGCATGAGAACCAAGGTTGCCGACATAGCCCGAAGAATTGCCAAGCTTAAGTGGCAGTGGGCAGGGCACATTGCTCGCAGGACGGATGGCCGATGGGGCCGGAAGGTTCTGGAGTGGCGACCGCGAACCGGAAGACGTTGCGTTGGAAGGCCTCCCACTAGGTGGACCGATGACCTGGTGAAGGTTGCGGGGATCCGCTGGATGCGAGACGCACGGGACCGGTCAATGTGGCGACACTTAGGGGAGGCCTATGTCCAGCAGTGGACGTCTTTCGGCTGAAATGATGATGATGATGATGATGTAATTTGTAGATTATTGACAGTCATTGCCCTGACTGAAAGTCTAACAATCAGTCTTACCAATGGGTATCGCATCACCCAGTATTACCTGAGTTGTGGAGGTCAGATAGGCAGTCATTATATTTCAAATGCTGATATTCAGCTGCATGCAATGAGGGCTAAAGCGTGTGAATTCGCCGTTAGTGTAGCGTGAGGTCTCCAAAATGTCACTTGTCACTTTAATAGGTGGGCTGCGCGGTTTTATTTATTTCATAAATAAAAAGTTTAATTTTGAGGTATTACAAAATATTTAATTTAAAACATCCTTATTATGGCAAATACGAGTTACGGGTCAATGAATGTCAGTGCTTTGAAAGTGGAACTAAGAAAAAGAGGTGCAAAGTTAAGCGGACTGAAAGAACAGCTAATTCAGAGGTTTGTTTACTGTTTACAAACCAAATATTTTGTCGAAATTAAGCTTCTTTACCGAGTTTACAGCTATGTTTTTCTTTTTTTAACAGTTTAGAGTTCTATAGATTGGGACCCCGCTCGCCAGTGGCGCCAACTGGTGAGCACAAAAACGGTAGCCCTCATTCGACTGGAAGCCGGCACTAATATAGTTGGCAAAAGACACCATGATGAATCTATACTTAAGCATTATAAAGAGGTAAATTTTGTGAGTCTGTAGGGGTAACCTCTGAATCTACAGAACCGATTTTGCAAATTCTTTCACTAATGGGAAGTTTTATTATCCCTGAGTATCATAGGCTATAATGTAAAACTTTCCCGTGGTATAATTTCCGGCTAAAACGCGAGCGAAGCTGCGGGGAAAAGGTAGTCAAATAGAGTATACAAAAATTGGCCAAGAGCAAGTCGGACTTGCACATGAAGGGTTCCGTACCATGACTTCTTATAGGTTTTCCTGTAATCTATACGTGTTGAACTAATTTCTGTATTTTTTCAGAATTTTAGGCCCAGTAGTTTCGTAGATAATAGAGAGGGAATGGTCGGACAAACAGACAGACACACGAGTGATCTTATAAGGGTTCCGTTTTTTCCTTTTGAGGTACGGAACCCCAAAAAGCAAGTGACATACCTATCCATAACCCCGTCCTGCTGCTGATGTATGTCCAGCAGCTGTTTGTACCGATGCGTGCGATCTCGTCGCTCGCGCTCGGCGGCCGCGCGCGCTGAGCGAGCACGAGCGGCGCGCGCGAGGGCTTCGCGTGCTGCTGATACTTCTTGGTGGGCCGACTGTTGAAGGAGAGTACAAAAAGAAAACATATTTAATGTTGACAAAAAAAAGAGAATACAAAATTTGCGATTTGCGACTTGCGATTGCGACTGCGACTTGCGATTTGCGACTGCGATTTTTTTCTACTCACCATGAAAGAGTCCTTGAAGGTCTTGATGTCGGAGAAGAACTCCTCGAGCGTGTACTTGTGCGCGTCGAACACGAAGTACTCCGACAGCTCCGAGTACAACGCTTCCATCTTTTTGAACATCGAGTGGAGGAGGTCACATTGTTCGCGCGCTTCTACTGCGAACGACTGTGTGGCGAGTTAAGGGTAGTAGGTTTTGGGATAATAAATAGGTATAGCACTCGGCACGTAAGTTGAAACAAAATGGCGGTCGTTCGCGAAGCTACAATCATGAAAATAAGTCGACTGAGACCCGATAATGTATTACAGATCGCATCCCGTAAGTTGAATTATGATCTTGAATGCTCAGTTGCACATTTTCGTTCGAATCTCACTCTATTTTTGTCATTTTACCTATGCGGATGACCGCCATTTTGTTTCAACTTACGTGCCGAGTGCCTTACACCATATTTATACTCCATTTACTAGAAGATTAGAATTTCAAGTTGACCGTTTTTACAGTCCGATCAACCGATTTTGACTTCTATACCGTAGGCATAAGGATGGCATTAAAAGCAAAAAAGATTGTTACGATACCGACTGTTTACTGCAGCTGCATTTTTCTTGCTGTCAACGTAATAGAGTTCACAATCGGTTGAACGGACTGTAAAAACGGTTAACTTAAAATTCTAATCTTATAGTAAACTAGCTGACCCGGCAAACGTTGTTTTGCAAAAAAAAAAAAAATTTAGGCGGATGAAAAATAGATGTTGGCCGATTCTCATAGATACCGGATAAGCACAAAAAATTTCATCAAAATCGGTCAAGCCGTTTCGGAGGAGTATGACACGAAAACTGTGACACGAGAATTTTATATATTAGACTAGCTGACCCGCGCAACTTCGTCTGCGTCACATAAATATAGCTATAACCTTTCTCGATATATCGCTTATCCGACATAAATTAAGCTAAATCGTAACAAACAAAAAATCTTATCTTTCCTCTTTATTAAAATAGTTTAGATGGTTTAGATTAGCTTAGATTATATTAAAGTGTTAATTACTATAGGTATCTCTTACTGTTAAATATACTATAACACTCTGTACTTGTAAACATTATGATGCAGTAAATATTTTGAATTTAAATTTCCCGGAGGCCAGCCAGAATCCCCCGTACCTACATTGCGACGCGCAAATTATTTTGCCGCGCGGATATTTTTACATTGCGATATCTTCTAAGATATTTGTTTAAACTGTATAGAGTAAAGGGCACAAATATTCTATATTAAATTTCCGTTCTAACAAACACGTTTATTTAGATATATAGATTAATACCATATGGGTTAAATAAGCTTCGCAAAAAATAGTTATTTTTAACCTAACAGTTTAACAGTAAAAAATGGTTACAGTGAGTCAATCTTAAAAGATAGATACATGCTGTCGCGGACTTTTTTTTAGAACTTTTAAAGAGGAACAATTCCTTCATACATGATATTTGCGTAACTTAAACCGTTTTCGCAGCGCACGCAGCGGAAGCTCTCAAAAAGGAAATACCTTTTCCCGTTTTTGTAACAGTTTTCTTTTATGCCCCGCTTCTATTAGCCGTAGCGTGATGTTATATAGCCTATAGCCTTCCCCGATAAATGGACTATCCAACACAAAAAGAATTTTTCAATTCCAACCAGCAGTTCCTGAGTTTACCGCGTTCAAACAAACAAACTCTTCAGCTTTATAATATTAGTATAGATATAGATGGAGTATAGCTGGACACAAACCAGAAAAGAGTGGCGGAAGAAAGGGGAGGCCTATACTCAACAGTGGATGATTCTGGGATGTGATGATGATGACTTAGCCGAATACTTAATGCGTAAAGTTTATGTAGTTATAAGGATTCTGTACCCAATGGGTAACACGCAGGACCCTAAAACTAAGCCTCCACTGTCTGTCTGTCCGTCCGTCCGTCCGTCTGTCTGTCTGTCAATGGGCTGTGTCGTATTATATCATCCTACTAATATTATATCCGAAGAGGCCACGACCCTCAGCATTGAGGAAAAACGAGGCAGAAACGAACAAGGAGGGAGGAATATTATAAATGTGAAAGTTTGTGAGGATGTTTGTTATTCTTTCACGCAAAAATATAATATGATAATCTTACTATAACCTGGATTAACACATAGGATAGTTTTTTATCCCGATTATATCTTCCCGTGGGATAATTTTCGAGTTGTAGCGGGCGAAGCCGCTAGCAACAACTAGATAAAGATCTTTGGCAGTCGTTACAGGTACTCAGTGACCTGAAAGTCTGACAACCAGTCTTACCAAAGGGTATTACCTAATATTAACTGGGTTGTGGAGGTCAGATAGGCAGTCGCTCCATGTAAAATACTGGTATTCAGCTGCATCCGGTTAGACTGGAAGCCTACGCAAAGGTTACACAAATAATTTTGATGATAGCAAACGTTTTACAAAAGGATACACTCATAGATTCATGGAACAGATCATCAGGGCACTGCGGTACCCTCGAGTTGATCAGATCCGTCTCCAACGCTTTGATGTCGTTCTCCATCTTCTTCAGCGACTTCTGTAGGTTCTCCATTGATACGCGGGCCGCTCTGTGGAGAAGAATGGAGGTTAGATTGAATTCTTAATGTTGATGAGATGAGGAGGCTAGAAGTCCGGCTGCGGGTTGTACGAAAAAGATACCGCCGCCTCGACACAAAGGGCTAAGAAGGAACATGGGTGGTTATTAGTCAGTAGAAGTCTGACACTCCCTAGCACTCTGCCCAGAGCGGGAGGAGTCATTTGATCATTTCCCACCCTACGAACAAAAAGGCTAGAAGCCCGCCACACTATTCCCTGCCCACTGTAACTCCTGTTAGCCAGAATCAACAGTGGCGACCACAAGAAAAGCGCCGAGACAATGAAGCTAGACCAAGTCCGAGAGAAACCATTTCAACTGTCTTGGATCAGAAAAGAATAGCGGAGGAGTAGGAAAAACATAATTTCCACGGATGGGAGGCTAGTGTCCCACCAGTTATATTTTTTTGCTTCAGGGATTCTTCAGTAGCAGCCACAGTCGGAAATTTGTGCCCGGTTGATGCCAATAGGGATGTTTACTGACTAAAAAAAATATGATTCTAACATGAAGCACATAACCAGTGGAGAGCGCGTGCGGGGGCTACCGCGGGCGCCAAACACACGCTATATCAAGCGTACGCGGCGAAATTTTGCTCAGTCGCAAAAATTGTAGGCTAACGCACGAACGTCACGCGCTCCCGTTTTGAAAGCATTTATTACGAAAAATAATACCTAGTTGTGCAAATAAATGGTGTGGAAAGTGTACTACAACTTCAAGTTACACAAAAGATGGGTTAACATTGCACAGATATGTGGTTTTCTATTCAATTTGATCAAAACAATGGAAAAAAATTCATATAATTGCTGTCTCTTTCTGGTACACTGATTTGCACTAATGCAGTTGTCTCTTTCTTTCATGATAGTGATGTTCGAGTTCGCAGTATCGCGACGGTTTATGGTATCGATATAATTTAAAATATAAGTTCTTAAAATACCTTACATTTTTTAGTTTCATTATTGCTATATTTTCAAATATGCTTATTCCCTTGGCTTTACTCGCAAATGTGTATAATACTGGCATAAACTTGTACATAACAGTAAAAAATGTAAGTGTATGATATCTCTGCCTGCCTTTTACACAAAATTTAGACGCGTTGCTTGGAATATATTTGAATCATTGCAATCCTAGACAAATATGTTTTTTAAATGTTTTTATATAGGCCAGTGTAGGTATAGAACAGACGTTATCAATTTTAGTTTTGGAGTAAAGGTGGCCAATACGCGCATCGGCATGTGAACACATTGCTGGCAGTGGCGTGCTTGCAGAAAAACGGAGGCAAAGGCCTATGAAAAAACTGACACGATAGGGATAAAAAAAAATTGGTTGGATTGTGTAGCCTAGCTATGGAACGAGGACTTAATTTTTTTATTACCAATTTTATTGCAGTATCGGGTTAACCTGCGCCATATACACCATTTAGGGTCCGATAAGCATGGTCCTACGATGCACCGTTTCCGAGTTATGGGCGTTTTAAATTATTGTACCAAAATAAGTTAAATACAAATAATATCTTGAAAACGGATCGTCCTAGGCAAAAAATGACCGAAATTTTAACCCCCCTTTGCTAATTTGAACTAATTTGAGGTCCTTTTACTTTTTTTTTCACCAATTTGACGTAGAATCGACTAACCATTTAATTGATTTAGCTTCATGTGTAGCAAAAAAATATATTGATACTCGACTGACATATAATACGAAAAATAATACAAATCCAAAAGATTATATATGAAAAACATATTCATAACTAATCCATTTTAAAAACCAGTAAATATTATTATTATTTATATTTTTTTAAATACAGTCTTCTAAGTTTAATAATTACCTGTTTTATTTCAAAATCGAACTCGTAATCTCTGTATTGCAAACAAATCGTTATAATACTAATAAGTTAAACAATTATCGATATCGATACTTTTTCAATTACTTTTATGGAATCCCTAGAGAATGTGTTGTCATTTGGTTGTCAGTTCGTCAACCAATCACAGAGTCCGAAACGTACCTCTCCCCCCGCAGTATATTAGTGACTTTGATTTAGAACAGGGCTGTCCAAACAAAGGCCCGCGGGCCGCATGCGGCCCGCGGCTTGTTTTCATGCGGCCCGCGACACACATTATAATAAGTAATTAGCAGCAGTTTTTAAAAAAAACCTTAACTAACTGCATTATGTCTACGAAGAAGCGAAAATTAAGTGATGAACATCGAGTATTTAATGAGAGGTGGGAACTTGACTATTTTATATGCAACAACAATAATAAAATTCAGTGTATGATTTGTATGCTTGACAACTGAAAATATTTTTCTGGCCCTCCAGCTTTTGTATGAAATTTAATTAGCCCGCGAAGGTGTATAGTTTGGACAGCCCTGATTTAGAACAAAAACGTGCCCATACTTTCTCCACTGGTTATTTTGCTCCATGGATTCTAATTAGTCCGTCTGTTAGATTATAGAAAAATATTGGATACGTATTTTTTGTTTTATCAAATCAATAAAAATTGACGAAGATAAAACGCGTCAAAGATTGGAGTGGGAGGTTGTGACGTCACTGCTCGCTAAGAAATGCCATACTAATGGCTTAGAATATGACGTCACACGAGTTTTCAAAGCACTGTATCGTCTTCATTGTTTGTTTACGTGAAAAAAGAAAAAATATGTGTCCAATATTTTTTGGAAATCTTTCTGACGGACTAATTAGATTTTTTTTGTTAACATCCCTATAGGCTCACCTTCTCATGGGACTTAAACATAGCTGGCGAAATGTGAGTGTACTATTAGGTATTATAACGAACAACAATGTGTGTACACAAAGCAACTTTTAAAAGTGATTTTCAGTTCCTGTGTTTATTTACGTTTTTCGTATTTTTTTACGTATTTCGGAAGTCATCATCAACAGCCTATTAATGTTCCCACTGCTGGGACACAGGCCTCCTCTCTTTTTAGAGGGGATGGGCTATAATCTACCACGCGGGCCCAGTGCGAATTGGTAGATGTCACATGTCTTCGAATTTTTGGTTGTAAGACATGCCGGTTTCCTCACGATGTTTTCCTTCACCGTTTTGAGAGCAGCAGTGATGAAATAAATTACACAAAGTAATGTGCCTGACGGGGTTCGAACCCACGACCTACTGTTTGTAAGTCGGGACCGCCACCACTGGGCCACCGCTACTCTCAGAAGCCATTTCGGAAGCCATAGTTTTACGAAATAGGTTTTATCTCAAAGTAGAAACCGTTTTAATTCACAATAAAATAACTATTGAATTGTGATAAGTGTATATTTTTGCTCGTGACTGTTATGTAGACCTCTGCCTAACCCTTCTGGGGTTACAAGCGTGTTATTATGTTGTATAATGTTATATCTATGCAAAGGAATATTGTACTAACCTGTCTATATGAGGCATTTCTTCGGCAAACGTCAATACTTCAGGGAACTTACTTTCTATAATTTCTACTAAATAATGTAATAATGTCTGTTTATTTTCTAAGTCTTTCGTCGCTGTTAACTGTGGACAAAGTAAGATAAATTGATTAATGACATACTATTAGAATGAAAGTGATGAAAATTTTAGGTTTTATAACCGATTCGTTAGTTTAGAGGTGGTAAATGCTTTTACTCAGCGTGAGATCTTAGATTCGATTCCCAAGTTGTGCCACTGTTGTGTTTTTGAAGTTTTCCAGCAAGAAAAACTCAGTAGCAAGTCATAGTTTGGATTTGTGCTCATTTGTTAGGAATAGGCTCCCCATTACAAGTGTCGTTTATAAAATGGCATTTAAAAAAAATATTTTGTTTTATATGGGATCGCCGTTACATTTTTTTTCCTCTATTCTCTCGTTTGTAACACTACCATATGACATGAACCTTTTTTCGTTCATATCATTCCTCACTTAACTTATTCATCTTATCTTTGGCTTTTATATAAACAAAAACATACCTTCGTAAGGAAGCTAATTTCAAATCCATAGGCGCCAGCATTATTTGAGCCCGAGTTCATATAGTTTCCTAATAAGAGTAGGAGCTCAAGTATTTTGGCGAACTTGTGGCTCGATTTCACTTCTTCGCAGGCCGCTGTGCCGGATACTATGTCCTGAGAACAAAAATAAAACGAAATAAGTAAGCATGATCTGTCACGGTGGGCCATGATCGGTCACGGTAGGTCATGATGGGTCACGGTGGGTCTTGATGTGTCATGGTATGCCATGACCGGTCACGATGGGCCATGGACGGGTCACGACGGGCCATAATGGGCCATGATAGGTCACGGTGGGCCTTGATGGGTCACGGTGAACCATGACGATCTGCTAATTATTTTACCGAGTCGACCTACCTATTGCTACAACCTCCCTAAAATTACACATTAATGGACCATGAAGGCCCACTCTCTAAGTGTGACATGGGTCACGGTGTGCCATAATGGGTCACGGTGGGCCATGATGGGATACGGTGGGCCATGATAGGTCACGGTGTGCCATAATGGGTCACGGTGGGCCATGATGGGATACGGTGGGCCATGATAGGTCACGGTGGGCCATAATGGGTCACGGTGGGCCATGACGACCCACTGTGTTAATTTGATAAAATTAAATTGCTAGCTACTCACAGGTTTAAGTTCAGAAATAATCTCGGCGTAATGCTCTCTGAAGGCTAAACTCCTCAATCTGGGCACTAGTCTCTTGATGTCAGCCACTGTGGCGGCAAACTGTTCGGCTTCCGTTAGTTCTTCGCTGTTCACTTTTAGATCAGCTAGTTTCTTCATCTGGTCCGCTGGTGGTAAGTACTGGATAAAAAACGTAAGTAGAATTAAGACAAAGTTAGTTAGGACATCGTTTTTATGTTACATGGTCGGTCATAAAGTGCCATGATGGGTCAGTGTGCCAAGATCGGTCACTTATACCATGTTCGCCGGGATCACAATCAGTCACGGTGGGCCACAATCGGTCATGGTAGGCCACAATCGGTCACAATCTGTCACAGTGCGCCACAATCGAACACAGTGGGCCACGATCACTCACGGTGGGCCACAATCACTCACGGTGGGCCACAATAACTCATGGTGGGCCACAATCGCTCACGATAGGCCACAATCAGTCACAGTGGGCCACACTGGGTCACCAACTCACCTGTATGAGCAGATCCAGCACATTGGCAGTGAGCACACTGGTGTCACAGCGCAGCACACAAGTCCTGATGTGTTCATACGACATATGTTTGAGGGAGCCTCCCAGTAGGATGGACAGGCTCTGCGCTGCCTTACTGTCTAGCACCTTCAGGTCTTTTACTTTCTTGAGAGTGTGGACCCTGGAATTAAGTCTAGGTTTTTATGGATGTTAGTTTTTGGTGATGATGAATGGTGCTAGTGTTTTTGATTTTGAAAGGCAGTTTTATTGGGGGTCTAAAATATTTTTTGATCAAATACAGATTTAAGGGTGGAATCACATTTTTCATGCATAATTAAAGAACTCGGCACGTAAGTTGAAACAAAATGGCGGTCGTTCGCGAAGCTACAATCATGAAAATAAGTCGACTGAGACCCGATAATGTATTACAGATTGCACCCCGTAAGTTGAATTATGATCTTGAATGCTCAGTTGCACATTTTCGTTCGAATCTCACTCTATTTTTGTCATTTTACCTATGCGGACGACCGCCATTTTGTTTCAACTTACGT
This sequence comes from Diarsia mendica, assembly GCA_949316265.1. Taxonomy (NCBI): domain Eukaryota; kingdom Metazoa; phylum Arthropoda; class Insecta; order Lepidoptera; family Noctuidae; genus Diarsia; species Diarsia mendica. The sequence goes on from OX438916.1 coordinate 8,400,044, forward strand.
GCCGTGCTATATCAGCGTTTCCGAGTATCTCTATCTCATTCTGTCACGTAAGACGTCATTTGGGGAAGCGAGAAGTCCGATCGCAAATATGTGTAATTGCGTATTAATTCGCATGAGTCGCAATTCTAAATGACAAAGGCGAAAAAAGTGCAAGAAAATTCTGATTTGGATGTGATTCCACTCTTGCAGCAATAGGGATGTTAACAAAAAAATCTAATTAGTCCGTCAGATAGATTTCTAAAAAATAATGGACACATATTTTTTCTTTTTTCACGTAAACAATGAAGACGATAGAGTGCTTTGAAAAGTCGTGAAACGTCACAGGTTGGTCCATTTTTACCAGACTATGACGTCAAAAACCCCCTCTCCATGGTCTTTGACAAGCTTTATTTTCGTCATTTTTTTTTAATTTGATAAAACAAAAAACACGTATCCAATATTTTTTGATAATCTATCTGACGGACTAAACAGAATCATAGTTTTTTTAGTCAGTCAACTACCCTATTGAATGTTCGGGCCCTTACGCACGTATGCTTCAGATCGATTTGTTGAACAACAAAGTTGTTCTGAAAAAAATACTAGATTTGGCTCAAAACAAGCTCAGTCGCCATCAACCATTGCTAAACCCTGTTTCGTGTATGGAATCTGGTGAGAAATTCCTGATAGAAAATTCCATTAACACTTGGCCCAAACAGGGAATCGAAATCAGTACTTTATGCAAATGTGGGTGTTCGATTGGTACACTGGCCTGTTGGTCTAGTGGTTAGTGACCCTAACTGCTATGCCGGAGGTCGTGGGTTCGATTCCCACCCAGGACAAATGTTTGTGTGATGAGCACGATCATTTGTTCTGTGTCTGGGTGTAATTTAACTATAACTAGCTGATGCCCGCGGCTTCACCCGCGTGGATGTCGTTCAAATTATATACTAAAACCTTCCTCTTGAATCACTCTATCTATTAAAAAAAACCGCATCAAAATCCGTTGCGTAGTTTTTAAGATTTAAGCATACAGACAAACAAACAAATAAACAAACAGACGCGACTTTGTTTTATACTATGTAAGGATATGTATGTATTTAGAAATATATAAGTATGTTTATCAGTTGTCTAGTACCCATAACACAAGCTCTGCTTAGCTTGGGACTAGATGGCGTTGTGTGTTAGTTGTGGAATATTATTATTATTATTACCTGTGCTCAACCCATCGGGCATTACAGTTTATGATATACTAAGGGCTCGTTTACAGAGACGGCGGCGCGTGCAGAAGGCTCGTCTCGTGCTTTTTTATTAATTTACTAAGAGACTTGTCCACCGCAACAAACGCTGCATTTTAAAGTAACGAGCGAAAAATTACTTCTCGTAAAATCGCAATTGAAATCGTTAACTTTTTCATACATCGCCATGTGTTTGAATTAAAAACGCAGCACGCGCCGCGCGACGCCCCGCCTGTACGTAAACATGCACTTACTGACTTTGAGTTGAATCATGCCAATCAAAAACACTTTTTACTGACAATGTGTGAGTTAAAAGTGATACAAATGAGATTTAAACTTACCTATCAACAGCATCTTCGTTCTTCTTCGCGACCGGTTTACTCGAGAACTTAAGTGCTAAACCGCTTAAGATATCCGGGGACGCTAACTTGTCTTCTTGGACCTGTAAGGCAAGTATTACATACTTTTAAAAGGAACATTGTTTTTTTACTCTAATTTTGTAAAGGGCTGGGCGAAAGGGACATCGAAGCACAAAAGATTACAACATGTTCAGAATAAACCCCTTTTATGTATATAAAAATGTATCTAAGAAAATTAAAAAAAAATAAGTGTTCTACTTTCAACTTAATAGGGTATTTCACCAGAAAAAATTAATTAGTCCGTCAGATAGATTTCCAAAAAGTAATGGACACGTATTTTTTCGTTTTTCACGTAAGTAAACAAAAGATAAAGACGATACAGTGCTGCGAAAAGTCGTCTCAAGTCGTGGTGACGTCACAAGGTTAGTACGTACTCATGATCTTTGACACGTTTTATTTTCGTCAATTTTTATTAATTTGAGAAAACAAAAAACACATATGCAATATTTTTCGATAGTCTGACAGACGGACTAATTCAATTTTTTTGGTGAATTACCCTATTGCCCATGAATATGGGTTCTATGATAGTCACTATTGGACACAGGTCACACAGGTTAACTCTCTATGTGAGAGAGTGGGCCATAGTCCACCACGTAAGCGCTGGGCGTATTACTAGATGTCACATCATTTCTTAGATAGTCCATCTTCATAGACTATCATGCATTTTAAAATTCATTAATGTTTACTTTCAATAATATTTGATGGTTCTTTATTTATTTGGTACGACACAATCTGGACGTATGGATGGTTCTAGGAGGCACGAGAAAAGAACACATGGAAGGAACAAGTTATGAAAAACAAAGTTGTTAATGCCATCACTAACTTTGTTTTAGTATACCTATACTCCATTTACTATAAGATTAGAATTTTAAGTTGACCGTTTTTACAGTCCGTTCATCCGATTTTGACATCTATACCGTAGGCATAAGGATGGCATTAAAAGCAAAAAGAATATTACAATACCGAATGTTTACTGCAGCTGCATTTTGTCTTGCCGTCAACGTAATAGAGTTCACAATCGGTTGAACTAACTGTAAAAACGGTTAACTTAAAATTCTGATCATATAGTAAATGGAGTATAGATGTCCCTTTTGGATCGGGCAGGGTCAAGCTACAATAATACTTGTATCTTACATTAACCCAGAAGGCCTTTTCAGACATTTTCGCCGGTATGATAGTCTTCCAGTTGGCACGTTTGAGGGGTCCCTCCAACTCCCATTTCTTCTTGGGTTTCAGGCCGTAAGGCAGCACGTCGGGAACAGGCTAAAAATTAATAAGAACGGTGTTAAAGCAAGTTTAATTTTTTCTGTATACTCTAGTCTCTAAATACTTCTTATTTTTGATTTGTGTCTGTAGTAAATCGTAATATGAACGTACACCTCACTATCTATATATATAAAAATGTTATGTTTGTTTGTGTATGCTTCAAAATCTCAAAAACTACTTCACCGATTTTCATGCTGTTTTCGCCAATGGATAAAGTTGTTCTCGAGGAAGGTTTTTAGTATATAATTTAACCGACTTCCACGCGGGCGAAGCCGCGGGCATCAGCTAGTTGATGAATAAATTATGTATATAATGATTATTATTACTATTGTATTGAGTCTGGTTCTTCTAACCTAACAGACAGATGTGTTGCTGAGAGTTTGTTCCGCCACTTCTTCTTTCCAGCTAAAAAAAAAACACTAGGAAGTGTCGAATGGTGGACGTTTTGGGGGACTGTCTTTTTAACCGACTTCCCAAAAAGGTGGGGGTTCTCAATTCGATGTAAATGATTACCAGCCTAGTTTGAATGAATGACTTTTGATTTGATTTATAGCCTTTTCATCACCGCCATTGCAGCGTGGATGCTACGTTCAACACTACAACGTAGAGGCTATACATATAGCAAGATGAAGCATAAATAGGGTGTCAAACAATTATTATATTCAAACTTACCATCCTAGGCATCATGAAACCACCCGGTGGCGGCGGCGGCCGTGGGCCCCCCATCATAGGCGGCGGTGGTGGCGGGCCCCCACCCATGCCCGGCATGGGGGGCGGCGGGGGACCGCGGGGCCCGCCCGGCATTGGGGGCGGGGGGGGCGGCGGGGGACCTCCACCTGCTGAGGGGGGGATGGAAGTGTGAGTAGGGTATGTGTGTAAAGTCATGAACCGTTCAAACGATTGCCTTAGGGTCATTTCAGGTGAGCATCAAGATGGTAGGATCAAGTCCTTAGTCTAAAATGTTTCACATAACAGTGTTAATGTACTATTTGTACCCTAAACACGACTTATGTACCTGTAAAGGTAAAAGACGTCAATTCGGGCGCTACTCAGAGGCAGGTAATTTGTGAATTACCTGCCTCTGTGTACCTGTACAAATGTAGTACTAATTCACAGGTATTTACTCAATTTTCAATACTATTGTAAGGGGCCAAATTAAAGTTATATGGTTAGGGTAAAAATACTACAAAATAATTATGTAGTACAAACACTTTAATATGAAACATTTTTGATTGGATACTTGATACCGCAATCTTGACGCTCACCATTTCAGATAGAAAGAAATATATCCGAGCTATTTACTGCCTGCATTAGAAATAGGACCTTATTACCATTGAATACGGGGGTGCGACGTTATATGTACGCGCCGATATATTTTATACTATTTTCTACTACAATTTTAATACAGTACTATTTTTCAAGGCAGCAGCACATTGCTAGCACATTTTTCCGTTGTCTGAAACTCTGAACTGACCCTTACTGTTCATTTTTGTCTTTCATTCGACACATGAAGATGTCAGTATTAACAATTTTTGAGAAATAGGTAATACATAGGTACATGCAACATACATGCTACAACCAACACCAATGTTAAAAATACCCACAATATTAAACAAGATATTTAAGTAGACACCACAACCTTTAAGTAATATACATTCTACAATAATAAATAACTACCAATCATAATAAAATTAGGCTTTGTTAGTCTTAGACGATCAACAAGAGACCATCATTGGTATCATATGGCCTAATAAAAAGTTTGGCAAAAAAAAAAAATTGTGACCAATTAATTTTAAAAATTAAGAGGGAACTGAGCCGGCTTTTCTCATTGAAAACTGAACCGATTCTATTATTTTTTTAATTTTCCTGGTAGTTCTCTAAACACGGCCGTAAAATAGGGCATTTTTATCATTTTTAGAAAAGTCATATTGCGGATGTGCAAAAAATCAAGACATTAATTTTATGATATAAAATTAATGTCTTGATTAATTTTATAGAAAAAAGCGGAATACATTTGTATAGAGAATCTCTCTCATAAAAAAGATTTTAATAAAGTGAACATCCAAAATGCCTTCCTTTTCGAGTTGACAGTAGAATAGACTTGTTTCTAATATTTAATCACATAAGTCCCTACAGATATACCAAAATGTTATACTAACCCGACCTACAAACACATAGGTTATATTACGTTCTAACTACGCGTTATACCTGATGGTATGGGCAGCGGTGGAAGGGCGATAGACCCACCTAGAAATACAACCATTCTAGGGGATCGGACAAAAAAAAACTAATTAGTCCGTCAGATAGATTTCCAAAAAATATTGGAGACGCATTTTTTCTTTTTTCACGTAAACTTAAAATGAAGACGATACAGTGCTTCGAAAACTCGTGTGACGTCATATGATAGTACATTTTGACGACACAAGTGACGTTTCAAGCCTCACTCCAAGATCTTTGACGCGTTTTATCTTCGTCATTTTTTATTGATTTGATAAAACAAAAAACACGTATTCAATATTTTTCGATAATCTAACTTACGGACTAAACAGAATCATATTATTTTGACCCAGTCCGATCCCCAGGACATTGAGGGCGTTGTTGGATTGGTTGCTTTAGGCTCAACGTCGAAAGTTTAAAATTTTAGAGCACGGTCAATATCCTTTGCGGCCCCTGGGCCCATGGTTTATTTATTTATCTAACACTTAAAGAACAAAGTACAGAGGCGGACTTAACGCCGTAGGCATTTTCTACAAATCAAACTTTGAGTGATTGCTGCAGTTACAAAACAAAATAAAATAACGAATGGTTACGGCTGTTCTAATAAAATGTGAAGGAATATGTTTCTGCCGCACTGCGGTCGCGCTGCTAACGCCTTTATGTGAAAGCGGTTTCAATGTGTATGTGTCTGTTTCCACGAAAAAAAAATATATATATTTTCCCGACACCCATATATAATACCAACACCAAACAAACACACAACTACGTCAGACATACCTGAAGGCATAGGGGGCGGTGGTGGTGCGTTTTGGCCACCTAGAAACACAACCACCCTGTGTTATTGTGTGCAACATGCGAGTCAGTGGCATGCTTTGACAACCATTAAAAAATTGGTTTTATTGCTAAAAGAGCGAAAGTTGAAAATTGTATAAAATTATTAAGCTGCATGCGAATTGCCCTGAAATCCATGCCTTTCCTTTTTTAACTTTGAACTACCCAATAGCAAAACACACAATTTGTTGGTACTTTTTCTTTATTTTCCACATTAAATAAACTAAATGATGAAATAAACTCCAAATAATAAAATAAAAAAAGCCTTTATTTATTTTACTCCAAAATATACTAACGTAAAATCCCAAAAAAAAATACTAAATATTGGTCGAATTAATCACCTGTATCCGTCAAAAGTGTCGTGAGGAAAGTTTAAAAGAGACTAACGGACAAATATCAAACGTCACTCAATTTTATGTAACCCTCAAAACTCCTGCTATCTCTGTGCGTTAAGGTAACAAACACGAGATTTAAGTGCAACTTAAAATTGAGTGTCGTTTGAATATTTAGCCATAAGTCTTCTAAAGCGTCACATTTCCGAAACAAGAGCCATCAAAGTTATGCTGATGGCGAAGACATTAACTTTGTCGGCTTATATCTCGAAAACGTGACGCTTTAGAAGAGTTGGTCTGATCCAAACCTTGTTTGTATCGCTATTTTGAAAATAACATAAAATAGCGGAAGTTAGGCCGGCCAAATAATTCAAAGCCTTTTCGTACCAAAATCTGTATGACGGGCAGAATAACTTAGTTGAAGGATACAGTTGACTAAATCATGACCCTATATAACTATTTGGCTAACTACTGGTTTACTACATATAGTAAGAAATATACAACAAACCTTGCATCGGCATAGGCGGGGGCGGCGGCGCGAATCCTATAAACCACACCAGACAGAGACAGATATAGTCACGTGCGAGTGAGATAGAGAGCATTCGTGGTTTGAAAGTGTGAAAGTTATGAGCAACTTCTGTTCGTCGGTATCTCTTATGTTACAAAAAATGATCGTAGCAGGTGTGAATTTATTCATTTAAACTTCATGCACAATAGTGATACATAGGCGGACTTAATGCCACAAGGCATTCTCTACCAGTCAACCTTAGGGTCAAACAAGACAACATTATGGTAGGGTACAAAAACACAATATCAACTTTAATAAAAAACTTAAAAATAAATATAGGTATACTTATATTCAGTAGTTTCTGCCTGGGTCCCCATGGGAAAAGGGCGTAAGTTTATGTACGTTACGTATGTACACCACAAAAATATCTAACGCAGAATTGCTACTGATAACTATCGCTTTCTATTGTTTGTTTATAATGTAAACAATCTACCAATCTATTCTAAGTCTTGTTAATTCTTTCGCTTTTACTGCGTAGAATTTGGGAATAGGGTAGTTGACTGACTAAAAAAAATATGATTCTGTTTAATCCGTCAGTTAGATTATCGAAAAATATTGGATATTTTTGTTTTATCAAATTAATAAAAATTGACGATAATAAAGCTTATAAAAGATCATGGAGAGGGGGCTTTTGACGTCATAGTCTGGTAGAAATGGACCAAATTGTGACGTTGCACGACTTTTCGAAGCACTGTATCGTCTTCATTTTAAGTTTACGTGAAAAAAGAAAAAATACGTGTCCAATAATTTTTGGAAATCTATCTGACGGATTAATTAGATTTTTTGTCAACTACCCTATTAGGCCTCAGGCTCGAATTTAGCGGGCAGCGGGGCGGCGGCGGCGGCGGCGCGGGAGTGGCAGGATCTTATGAGTACAATCAAATGGACCGGTTCTCGGAATACAGCGGCGCGGGGGCGGGCAACGAGCGGTGCACTCCATACAAGCCGCGCCGCCGCCGCCGCCCCGCTGCCCGCAAAATTCGAGGCTGAGGCCTTACGCACGGGATGCTGCGATCCCGTGGGCAATATTCCTCAATACAAAATTAATTCATGTGCTATACTAAACTATAATCAATCTCTGTTCTTTTTTCGGATTGACAGAAACATTTAGTCACGCTGCATAGCCTCTCGATATTTTTCCTTACCATTTTAAGAGTTAATTAAAAATAACAGCGAAAGACGTTACCCATAACATGATTAAAATTGGAATAAAATGTGTATTTAGAAAAAAAAAAAACATACCTATAAATTAAGATATTCATAACCGCTGCTTACAGTTTTTCTTTAAACGTTAAATATATGGACGAACGGATGTTGATAATAAACTTCAAGTAGTGTTTATGAATAAACCTTAAAATCGTGAAATGAGTAGTTTTAAAATAGTGTCAGTAAGACTCACCTCCAGGCATAGGGGGTGGCGGGGGCGGTGCGGGACCACCGGGGCTGCCTATCGCCTGGAAATAAAAAAAGATATTGATATAGTATATTTCAATATAAGTGCGGAAAGCCTGTCATTGCAAAGAGTTTCGACAAATGTCTAACCGAGCCGAGGCACAGCCGACGGCGAGGGTTGACAGTCGGAACAAGTTGCAATGACGGTTCCGCACGTGTACTGAACAACTATTTTTAATACAGTTGCGAAAAAATGAAGCAATTTAATAAAATAATAAAACCGTAATTAAACTCGCAAAGAACATTTTTGGAAAATGGCGCCTACCGTAAAAGAATATAAGCAGAGATTTTTTTTGTTTTCTTTACCCATTCTGGGTAGGCAAAGGGAACTATGCCCATACAGCCAAGTCTTCAGTAGATTTTTTTTATTGATATGAAATAAAAATGAAATTTAATGTGATCTCATTGAATCAAATAATTAAATCTGATATTGAAACAAATTAGTAGCTTCTTTAGAAATATTTGCATGAATCATAAAAACTTTTATGATTTTATTTAGTAAATACTTCGTGGTTGGTTTTTTTTTAATGGACATTATTTTGACAGTTGGGAATAAGAACGCACGAGTTCGGGAAAGGTAAAGAAAAAGCACGAGTACGTAATAGCCCCCATCCCGAACGCTATACGTCCCTGCAATACGCCACTTTTTGAGCAACTGTATTAAAAAATCATTTTGGAAAGTTGATGCGCAGAATCGTGAAGGAGTGGAGGTCTTTGCGCAGCAGTGGGGTATAGCCCAGCATATGGGTCAGCTATAATAGTAATAAGTTCAGGCACTCTTCTCGATGCGGCCCGCATTGTGAGGTTACTGTCTCTGGAGCCCTAATCTGGACCCTTTTTTTTTCCTACTCCTCCGCTATTCTTTTCTGATTAATTTCGTTGCGGGATCCAAGACAGTTAAATCGTTTCTCTGGGACTTCGTCTCACTTCATAGTCTCGGCGCTTTTCTTGTGGTCGCCACTGTTGATTCTGGCTAACAGGAGTTACAGTGGGCAGGGAATAGTGTGGCGGGTGCGTCCCAATAAAAAATAATCTGGACCCTGTTCCCGACACCGGCGGACTACTATTTTTTGTTTCGTGAGCGTCAGACTTATTCAATCGTTCCTCTAAGCTCGCTGATATGGCGGCTTCTAGTTTCGTCTTTAGCTAAATATAAAATAGCTCTTGTTACCTTAGCAATAGCAGCGATATTCCCGTGCGTGACGCCGCCCGGTCCCGTGGGTGCGGCAGAGTTCTTGAGTCGTTCCTCTAAGCTCGCTGCTCTCGCCTCAGCTTCCTGTCTCGCTGATATGGCGGCTTCTAGTTTCGTCTTTAGCTAAATATAAAATAGCTCTTGTTACCTTAGCAATAGCAGCGATATTCCCGTGCGTGACGCCGCCCGGTCCCGTGGGTGCGGCAGAGTTCTTGAGTCGTTCCTCTAAGCTCGCTGCTCTCGCCTCAGCTTCCTGTCTCGCTGATATGGCGGCTTCTAGTTTCGTCTTTAGCTAAATATAAAATAGCTCTTGTTACCTTAGCAATAGCAGCGATATTCCCGTGCGTGACGCCGCCCGGTCCCGTGGGTGCGGCAGAGTTCTTGAGTCGTTCCTCTAAGCTCGCTGCTCTCGCCTCAGCTTCCTGTCTCGCTGATATGGCGGCTTCTAGTTTCGTCTTTAGCTAAATATAAAATAGCTCTTGTTACCTTAGCAATAGCAGCGATATTCCCGTGCGTGACGCCGCCCGGTCCCGTGGGTGCGGCAGAGTTCTTGAGTCGTTCCTCTAAGCTCGCTGCTCTCGCCTCAGCTTCCTGTCTCGCTGATATGGCGGCTTCTAGTTTCGTCTTTAGCTAAATATAAAATAGCTCTTGTTACCTTAGCAATAGCAGCGATATTCCCGTGCGTGACGCCGCCCGGTCCCGTGGGTGCGGCAGAGTTCTTGAGTCGTTCCTCTAAGCTCGCTGCTCTCGCCTCAGCTTCCTGTCTCGCTGATATGGCGGCTTCTAGTTTCGTCTTTAGCTAAATATAAAATAGCTCTTGTTACCTTAGCAATAGCAGCGATATTCCCGTGCGTGACGCCGCCCGGTCCCGTGGGTGCGGCAGAGTTCTTGAGTCGTTCCTCTAAGCTCGCTGCTCTCGCCTCAGCTTCCTGTCTCGCTGATATGGCGGCTTCTAGTTTCGTTTTTAGCTCTTCGACTTTTTTTTCTTCTTCGGCGCGTGATTTTTCTATAAATTTTTACAAGGTTTTAGTTGTTTGAAGTAGACAATATTCTAAGTTAACCGATTACTTGATAAAAGCAATGATTAACCACGATTATCGAACTTAGAATTATCAAATCTCCCCCTTCGCCCTCTCAAGAGAACAGGAACATATCATAATTTTTATTTATTTATTTAAACTTTATGCACAAACGTGGTACATAGGCGGACTTAATGCCACAAGGCATTCTCTACCAGTCAACCTTAGGGTCAAATAGGACAGCATTGTGGTAGAGTACAAAAATAAATAAATCAGGAGAACACTATTTTGTTAACATAAATTAAATTAATATACCTACATAAATCGTACATACTAATACATATACATAAATATGGAATTAAATAAACTAATATATATTATAATACATACAAATAGTTCATCGCTGATAATTATGTCACCACGACAGGAACGTTTATTCAAGTAATTATTGATACACTTTCTTTTACGTACAATCTTCAGCATGTATTAGCAACATTTTTTTCCTCAGTATACAAGGCAGTCGGTCACAGCTGTAATCTAATGCTGTTCTATCTAATTCCATATAAGTTCCAATATGGAAGACCTTCGTACGTTTTCGGATATCGTCTCATCCTCATACACACTGTAAAATCACAAAAAATCATAAATGATGTCTCCAACATACCTATAAGTCCATCTATAAGCGGCTGCACATCTATATTGAACCGCTGCGTCGCTCTAAAGTCCGGATCATAGCCGTTCTTGTGCAACACTATTTGTGTTATACATTCTTCTACTAGCTTGTAGTATGCTGGCCTGAAAATGATGAGAATACCAATGAATATTAAGGTTTTAGACGCCGAATGGATCAGCAGAGGTGGATAGTATGTCCATTGTCCATGTTTCGTTAAGCGGCTAACAGACGTAAAACGCAAGTTTTATAATGCGTAAAAGTATATGATTCACTGCAGCAAACAAAATCAGAAAAATATATGATATTCTTCAGGATATATGCTAGTGACATAGTGTTGTGAAAACATAATACAACTAACTTTGCTCGATAGAAAAAAAACACGAAAAAACCTCTAAAAATTTCTTTCAACGAATAAAAACCATACTAAAATACATGTCATCGTTCTAATTTTTTTGGCCAATATTTCTACAAGCAACATACTAAAATCATAGTGTTTTACTTTTTTAGTCGAATCAATAGTTTTTTTTGTAAATCGCAAAATACTACTAATTTCGCACTATTCGGCCGCAGCGAAAGACGTAACAACCGCTTTGTAGTGCAAGCTGATTAGAACTTTATTCTAACAGTTTGTCAAACGAAGTTTGAACCACCACAAATAGAGTTGCTAATTTGAGGTAATAAAGGGTCTTAAGGTTGATGTGCCGACCGACCGTCCATACATTTTTGTCCTTGGATACACACTGAACACAGACACTCTTTCTTTAAAATTTATCATTTTATCACTTCTCTACAATGAAATGTGTCCGCGTCTGACATTTTTTGGCAATAACATATATTGTTTACTGAGAAAAACAATAGTGAAATCCCGGCAAAATTTGACACTTCTTTAGTAGTCTGCGTGACTTTTGACAACTATTTGACAAGCAAACCAAAAGCGTTGCTTGCACTATGGCACGCTAGATGGCGTGGAGACGATCTTATATTCTGATAATTCAATAACTTAAGTTCAATATTTGGTTAATAATTTTCTTTCTAACCGTTCAAGAAAAAGCAATATAAAATAACATAAAACTGATGACCACTGACATCAATGTTTTGTTTTTTTCTTACATAATTATTGTTGTGTGGCAACATAAATACGAATAGTCGTAGTAGGTTTTATGCAACGATGCCGTCCTTCCTAACCTTGACCTACATGCAATGTGTTGACGGAAAAAAGCGTTGCCAAACTTCGTTCACTTGCTTGTTTGATTTGACTGGTTTATTACATTCTTATTTCGGTTGTTACGCGCTATGATTTGCGCGCGGAATTTCTTTCGTACTTATTTTTTTTTTATGCTATGCATTTTTCATTTAATCAAATTGCAATACATATTTCTCTTTATTAATATTTTTTTTATTCATATTGTTATTAGACTATAATGTAATTTATCGTACTTAATTACCTATTTATTTGAAAAACGCAATTCTGTTTTCGGTGATAATAGAAACAGCAAGTCGGCCCGTGATTATGAAATCTCGTCACAATATTAATTACCTATGTTTTATTACGTGTCAGTGATGAGTAAGTACATAGCCAGTGTTTCATATTTTTGGTCAACAATAAATAAAATTATTTTATATCGGTAAACTACCAAACTAATCACAAAATTAAACTTGCAAACATGTGCAAAATATGGTTTTGCCGGGACACCTTTTACGCATTTTGCAAACAGTTTCAGGCAGACAGTCAGACACACTGACACACATTATTATATAGTATGTTTTATTTTGTAGGTACCTTACATACAAGCTCACTCTATTATGTTCTGTGTCTGTGTGTTCTAGTTCACGTGAAATTCTTATGGTGCGTTCAGAAACAAATATAATTCAGTTACTTGCAATCTCTGCAATATCTGTTTTTTTTTGTTCCGTGCTTTATTATAAATAAAAAACTTATGCTAATCTGTTTTTTTTTTCTTATAAATTGTGGAAGAATTCTACCAGGAATATAAAGATAATATTGAAATATAAAGATAAGTAAAATTTTACTGTTACATTTTATCTAGATCTTTTGTTCGAAAGTTTCGGAACGCAACCCGTTGAAGGAAGATATTTTGTCTTGTCTGTGAAAATTTGGTTCGGACTTTTTTATTATGTGCACTATTTACAAGTGTTACTTTTCATTTCCAGGCCTGTATTATTGGTAAAGAAACTAAAAAATGCCTATTTCTTGGTGTTAGAAACAAATATTGTTATACATGTCAATAATAAGAGAGGAGAAACATGGATATGAAACCACATTCCCTCCTCAATTCCCTCAAGCCAAAGGTTATGAAGATGAAGCTTATTACACGGAAAATTATCGTGTGTAGCAGTGAGCTTGCTACTTCTATGGCAGCAGATCTGAGAAATGGCCCGCTTCATGTATTCGGAGTGCATGAAAACTGCAAGGATTATTACTGCAATGTCAGTGTAGCATTGACAGATGGAACTGAAAAGAAGGAAGAAGATCTCGTAAAACGTCTGAAAAATACTGCGCCAGAGGTATGGGCTCTGATTTATGCAGCCAATGAAAAAATTGCTTTGAAGGCAGGTTGTTTGTCAAATGAGACAACAAATGTGGCGGAAAACGTTATGAGCGTAATAAACAAATTAAACTGTGGAAAACGAATTAGTGTAGGAAAAGGAGGTTCTTACCAGCGACGTGTTCATGTGATTGAAACATCTACTGTAGGACAGCACGAAAATGATTTATATACCATTCATAGGTGTTTGTGCCGTTTGACTGCTAGTCAATTTGGAATGGTGAGTTGTGTGGTGTGATAATGATGTTAGCACTAGCAGATATGTATATAAACATACATTTCTAATAAAATTACGGTATTTTATAGAATATGTTCATAGACAATTTTGATTTTTAAAAGTAAACCATTATACATTTATTTTATCATCTTTACAGGTTTGCAAGCGCCGTATCACAACCCCGTGTCACAATCATGTAAAGGATATTCTGTATAAAAAGAATATTTGTACAAAAGACATGTTATAAGGGCAGCAATATGAGAGTGTAGCAAAAAGTATATTCGAGAGATGAGAAGTAAAGTTTTATTTTAGAGCAGCTTTCGAGATTGACGGTAAATAATATTTTGAAGTGAATGGTATAATATACTTCAAAAAGTAACAAATATACTAAGTACCTATGTTTTCTTTGCAGCAGCAGTGTAGCAGTGGTTTCAACACGGCAAGTTTCAAGGCAGAGGGTGAAATCGTCGGGGCTGTGGTTTGGCGAAAGGTTAACGCGGCTCCGACACAAGGGCGAAGAAGGAACATGGGTTTGGTTTTTAGTCAGTAGAAGTCTGACACTCCCCTTCGCTCTGCCTAAGAGCGGGGGGGGGGGGGGTTATTCGATGATTTTCCACCCACCAAAAAAAAAAGGGTGAAATCAAATGATTATTGTTCTAATTGTATTTTTGTAGTAGTTTAGAATCTACATTATCATTGTATATTTCTTTTTATTTTGTATCAAAAGGTGAAATAATACATCATTATGTATACCTACATACTTCATATATAGAGCAGCTTATTGAATTGAGCAGGGGGTTATAATATAATACTAGAACTAGATAAAATTTATTTTCAGGCTACTTTGGCCCATAGATCACCTTACAGATAACATAAATTATAACAAACTACTTGCTCAATTCAGCTGCTCTATATATTTTCGTTTTTCTAAAAGCTTTTGTTGAGTACTTCGAAATTAGGAAATATTTTTTCACCTTTCTGGTTATTATCGCAAAAAAAACGTGTTTTATATTTGTTGTTATCTCTTGTATAAGAATTATTGTTTCTTTGATAATCAAGTAGGCATGTATCAGCATAATTTACTTGAAATACTTCTGTTTTGATAAAAGTGTAATGTAATTTTTTTGATATTTATTTTATAAAATATTATTCATTTTATTTGATATTGTGAATGTGAGGACCATGTGGGTCATTTTATTATGATTTTTTTTTTTGTTTTTTTTTTTTTCCCACATTCGTCTGGCAGTTTGAGTACTATATAAGCGACCTACACAAAATGTCCTTTCTTTGGCATTGTTCGACGTGTCGTTGAGGTCTTCGAGTTGTATGTCGAGTAATACGATAACTGACAAATGTTTTCAGGTACTATTCTGCATAGTTCTCATGCAAGTTGAGCAAGATTGTCTGGACTTTAAAAGAGACTGTGACCTCTGAGTTTGTTTCGGCTGTTGTCTTCTCAGAGTAGTCAAGTACGAAACACCGGCCCCATCTAGTTTTAAAAAACCGATTTGCAAAAATAAACTTCATTTCAATAAAATAAAACTGCGTTTTATTGTAATTATTCTTGACATTTATTTCCCAAAGTTATAAATAAATAGTTTACGCCAACAAATATGCCTTTTATTTTTATAACTTTGTATATACATATTATAATACCGTACCAGGTGGCGGTCTGTTGTTCTGCTCACCCAATCTACCCAAAGACAAATGAAATCTTGGTTTTTTTTTCATTCACGCCATCTAGTGTCAATTTTCGTAAACGTAGGGTTCTGGTACTCTCTACGTTTGTGTGTGTAAACGATCTATATATACAATAGCAGATGTTATAATTGGAAATGTGTCGAATTGGGTGGATTTTTTGGCAATGATGTGACCCTATTCGATAAAGCGCAGTGTCCGGTATCAGCGTCTGCGACTTCTACGACTTAATAAATTTCCAATTACACAAAAACCCAAATAAACTAAAAATGTTGACTTCTGGTTTAAGAACTTTATTATTCCTCATCAAGAATTAACAATAATTCACTTACTGAGAAACTAAATTTAAATAATATGTTTGAGCGTACAGAGATTTACGTTCACATTAAAAATAAACAAATTTGAGGGTAAGCGATCACAATAACAAAACAAGTAAGCCGCACCAACCAAGCAAACACGGAAACAAACTAAAAGTGCTAGATGTGGCAACTGGCAATGGCGAATCGAAGTAATTAATAATGTGTCTTTTTTATTATTATTTGCTCATTATGTATGATTTCAGCATTTTTTTAAAACAAGACATACTTTTTGATTCTTTTATATCCATTGGTATTTTATTGTACATGTTAACACCTTCAAATTCAATATTTTTCTTGCCGTAATTTACTGTTCTGGGAGGACGCGTCACTAGGTGATTGTGGTTTCGGAGTTTAATTTTATGTACCTGATGTTTTTTTGTGAAATTTAGTGTTGTATGAATCTCTTTATGAAGTATTTTTCGTATAAGTATGCACGTATAGTACATATATGTTTGTGAAATATTCATTATTTTTGTATCTTTATATATTTTCTGAGTTGATGTCCTAAAATTGTAATTAAATAATATTTTGATTAATCTGTTTTGTGATATTTGTAATGTTTCTAGATTAGATTTAGCTGCGGTCCCCCAGATTTCTATTAGGTAGTCTATATGTGGTTTAACTAAAGAATTATAAATTATGTATCGAACTTTCTGTGGAAGACATTTGTTTATGTTGTAAAGGGCTCCTGAGAGTGATAGCAGTTTTGATCGGATTTTCTCTATGTGCGGTTTCCAACTCAGGTAGTTATCTAAAATTAAACCTAAATATTTCTCTTTCGTCTTCCTTTGAATTAGTTGGTTATTTATTTTAAGTTCAATATTATCGCATATTTTTTTATTTTTGGGTGCTATCACAACATAGTTGGTTTTTGTAACATTAATGGTGAGTAAATTTGATTGGAACCATTCATTAAGTATGTTCAAATCGTCTTGTATATGAGGTATCATAGCGTCGATTGAATGCCCAAAATAAAAAAGGCTTGTGTCATCTGCGTAAAGCGAGATGTCTCCTTTAAGACCAATCTGGGATATACTATTAATATAAATTAGAAACAATAGTGGTCCCAAAATTGATCCCTGGGGTACGCCGAAGGTGACAGTATGTGCACTACTTTGATATTGTCCTATTTTAACTACTTGCTGGCGATTTTGAAGATACGACTCAAAAATTTGCAGTGCTTTACCTGTGATACCTATGCGAGACAGTTTTTGTAGCAATAAATTTGGACTAATCGTATCAAACGCCTTTTTAAGGTCGATAAAAATCCCCAAAGCATATTGTTTCTGATCGATTTTGTTTTTAATTTTTGTTATAAGATCAATGGTAGCCGAGAGAGTATTCGAATGAGGTCTAAATCCGTATTGTTTCTTAAATAAAAAGTTTTTTGTATTAAGGAATGTTTCTAGACGTTTATATAAAATTCTTTCAAAAATTTTTGAGATTACAGGAAGCACAGATATTGGGCGGTAGTTACAAGGATCAGATTTACTCCCAGATTTATGTATTGGGATAACTTTAGCAATCTTTAAACCGTCGGGGAAAACACCTCTATCTAAACAGTGATTTATACACGCTGTAAGTTCATGAGCTATTAATTTTTTGACACATATTAATGACTTTGTACTTACGCCATCAATGCCAGAACTAGTGTTAGGATCCAAACTGTCAATAATTTTAATAACTTCATCCGTGGTTGCTGGTATTAGACAATTTAGTTCCGTTGAGTCATTTGCGCCAGGTTCTTGGGCAAGGTTTTCGTTTCTTTTTTCTGTGATTTGGCTTGCAAGTGATGACCCAATGGTGGAAAAGTAAGAATTGAACCTTTCACATATCTCCTTTTGGTCCATGATGGGACCAGTTTCAGTGTCTAGTTTTTCTGGCCCATTTTTTTCTCTAATTTTATTTTTGGATATGTCGTTTATTAGTTTCCACATTTTTCGCGGCTTTTTCATATTTTCCTTGAAACATTTGTAGTAATATGTATTTTTGGTATGTTGTATGTTGTAGGCCACTCTATCTTTTGTTTTCTTAAATTCTGTTTTTAACTTCGTGTCCGATATGTTTGATTTTAGTTTTTGCCATAGAATATTCCGATTATTTATTTCATTTATTAATTCTTTCTTTATCCAATCTTGTCTTGGAGGGTTCAACACTTTCGTTTTCGTTACTTTGCACTCCAATAAACAAGACTGCAGTTTGTCAGCCAACCTCTCATATAGGGGTTCTTCATCACTTGTAGTTTCCATAATATTTTCAAAACATTTATAGAGAGTTGAATAATCCAATGCCGTGTATTTCGCTTTCACAAGAGGAGGAGGATCATACCGTTTTATTTCTAAAAGTATTTGCTTATGATCTGACATCGCAGATTCAATCACGACAAAGTGAAAGCAATTTTCCTGTAGGTTTGAGGAGACATGATCTAGTAAGGTTTTGGTTGAATTTGTTTCTCGAGTACAATGTTGAAGATCGATTTTGTTTAATATTTTGAAGTTACTTTCTTTCAATGTGTTCTTGTAGTTACGAACGGCTTGGTCTGGATTCAGTAAGTCTTGGTTAAAATCACCGAATACTATTGCCCTCTTCTTTTTCTGCAATTGTTGGGAATATATTTCAAGGAAATTGTTCATATTTGTTTTGTCTGGTTTGTATATGGCACCAACGCTCAAGGAAAACTTTTTCAAGTAAACCCAGAGGTAATGAGTATCTGACTTCAACGCCATCTTGCGGGAAAATGGCTGGGAGCAGCCTGTATGAATCACCTTAAGTGCTATGTAAA
Source organism: Diarsia mendica (assembly GCA_949316265.1). NCBI lineage: Eukaryota > Metazoa > Arthropoda > Insecta > Lepidoptera > Noctuidae > Diarsia > Diarsia mendica. Next base: position 8,418,850 of record OX438916.1, read on the forward strand.
AGTCCACATTTTGTACGTAGAATGACGTTGTGGTACCGGTAGTCCGTCAAAATTACAACTTTCTTTAGTTTTTTGCAATTTATAGGTCCCTGTCAGGTTTTATGTTGATTAAAATATGATTCCTTCTTGAGACAATGTCATTGAACGTTATTCCAAAATCATCAATCAATTAAAGGTAACCACAACTTCTAAACAAATATAAATGAATATCGGGTATTTTTGTCATTTCATCGAGAAATAGATGATTAGAGACCATCTTACTCGAAATAGTTGTGCAATTTTATTTTATTTCAACACTTTTAACACAATAGGGTAGTTGACAAAAAAAAAACTAATTAGTCCGTCACATAGATTACCAAAAAACGGACACGTATTATTTCTTTTTGCACGTAAACTAAAAATGAAGACGATACAGTGCTTCGAAAACTCGCGTGACGTCACATCGCACTACATTTTTTACCACGTAGTGCCATCAAAAGCCCCCACTCCTGATCTTTGACGCGTTATATCTGCGTGAATTTTTATTGATTTGATAAATCAAAACACACGTATCCAATATTTTTCGATAATCTAACTGACGGACTAAACAGAATCATATTTTTTTACCCAGGACACATCCCTATTTTTCTTTCTCTCCGTCCTTCCACCAGGCATATTATAAGAGTTATGCTACATTTGCTCACCTGATCAACTCATCATCTCTGATGAACAGTAGGTGCTGTAATATAGACAACAAGTAAGGTTCGGCCGGCGTGTCCATCACCAAATTCTTGACTAGTTCGAAGCATTCGTTCACATCGTGGAAGTCCACCCTGGAAATGTAAAAATAAATGGTTTTATGCTTATAACAGTCAAAATCAAAAGTCATTTATTCAAACTAGGCTGATAATTAGCACTTTTCGAACGTGACAATTTATTTACAAGAGACAGTCCCTCAAAACGCGCACTTTTGGACACTTTTTAGTGTTTTATCGGTTTATGCTGCATCACTGCACTTCATCCATATTAGTTGTTTGTTAGGTCCCATACTAACATAAATTCACGCCTGCAATCCCCTAAGGTTTAGGCAGAAGTACACACATTACGGCAGTTATGTATAAATCCCATTATTGCTATCAAACGGGCTGCTATTGAGAAATTCTTGATAGAAAAATACAATAAGACTTAATATAGTGGAATTTATGTTTTTTCTTCTTCTCCGCTATTCTTTTCTTATTAATTTCGTTGCGGGATCCAAGACAGTTAAATCATTTCTCTGGGACCTCGTCGAGCTTCATTGTCTCGGCCCTTTTCTCGTGGTCGCTACTGTTGATTCTGGCTAACAGGAGTTACAGTGGGCAAGGAATAGTGTGGCGGGTGCGTCCCAACAAAAAAAAAAGTCATACTCGTAATATATTACCTGACATCATCGAACTTAGCCAGGAACTCATCCTGGTCGGCTGCGGCGTGTGTATCGAACACATTCATCTGGATCTGTCGAGCTCCTTCAGCGCCCGCGCGGAGCTCATCTGTAAACATAAGCGTAAAGGTTAGTATAGCACTCGGCACGTAAGTTGAAATAAAATGGCGGTCGTTCGCGAAGCTACAATCATGAAAATAAGTCGATTGAGACCCGATAATGTATTACAGATTGCATCCCGTAAGTTGAATTATGATCTTGAATGCTCAGTTGCACATTTTCGTTCGAACCTCACTCTATTTTTGTCATTTTACCTATGCGGACGACCGCCATTTACTTACGTGCCGAGTGCTATAATTTAACTTTCTTAGGTGAAGGAAACATCGTGGGGAAACCAGCTTATGGACGCATTTACGATGGATAGTCAAATCATTACTTTTTTAAACAAAAGTATGTTTATTAAATACAATGCTTTGTATTTAATAAACATACTTTTGTTTAAAAAAGTAATGATTTGACTATCCAATCGTAAATACGTCCTTAACCAGCTAAGGCCTCCCCCAAATACTTCCAAGAGCTCTTTTCCTGTGCCGCCTCGACTTATGAATTTTAATTGTCATTTTGTATATGTTCATGTTTTTTATGTCAGTAATCGCAAAACATAGCTAAAATAAAGGTAAAATTCTAAAGTAGGAGTTGTTTTATTACTAGGAACTTTTTGATATAACCCTGAGAAGAATATTGCGCTCTTCTTGAGGCGCAGTTTTACTTGGCTAAGGGATCGAACTCCGAAACTCGTGCACAGCAGACATCTCTCTGGCTATAAGACCAACGTAGCTTTATCTCTAGCTAGATCTAAAAAATAAAAGCTTGTAAAATAGTCTTAGATCAATTCATTTTGCTACCTCGTCAGATTAATAGAACCTTTAGAGGAAATGCGAGTGGTCTTTTCTCCATACAAACGCTCTCGCCGGTTTTCTTTTTGGTTAATGACCCTAGAGCAATGATTTTTTACAGAATAATAAATATTAACTATTTCTATGCCCCTATGTTTTCCTTTTTGGTGATAAATTATTTTTATAAGCACTAGAACCCTCAAAAAATGCTCAAAATTGCTTGTTTAGATCGCTGTTAACAGAGTCCTAGTGTACAAATTTGACAACTATTAACGAAAAAAGAAAAACATAGCGGCGTAGTATATAACCTCCTTATTCATTGTCTAAAATATCTTTTAAATTGGTTCAATATTGGAGGAGGAAATAGGCGAGAGCCAAACCTCGAATTATAACTTTTTACCTTTTTACTTAAGCTTTTGAGTCGGATCTGCAGTTGTCCTTATCGCACGGATTTGAAGGCAGGAGGACGGAGAGAGACAGCGATAGTGGAGAGAGACAGACGGATGGACGGAGAGAGACAGCACTCGCATTTCCTCTTAACTTTATACTAATACAGCATAGACTTTAATTCAAATAAAATTAGCCTCTAGTTAGCTGTACAAATTAAGATACAAACTAAAATAAACCTTACCGATCCAATCATAGAGTCCAGTTCTCATAAACTCGCTGCGGAGATGTAGCCTGAACTCCAACTCTTCAGGTTCCGTTATGATAGCGTTCATTAGTTGCATGCAGCCTGTCTGGGATATTTATAACGGAATTGTCAGTCTTATTTTGTTACGATTACTTAGAGTATACAATTGCATGGGGGATTTGGGTCTGTCATTCGAAGAACTTTAACAGTCTTTAATGGTATTTTTTTTTATTGGGACAAGCCCGCCCCACTATTCCCTGCCCACTGTAACTCCTGTTAGCCAGAATCAACAGTGGCGACCACAAGAAAAGCGCCGAGATAATGAAGTGAGACGAAGTCCCAGAGAAGCGATTTAACTGTCTTGGATCCCGCAACGAAATTAAGCAGAAAATAATAGCGGAGGAGTAGGAAAAAAACATAATTTCCACTTCCCTCCATATCAGCAGGAGACAGAACAGAACAAGGCCAATAGGCACACAGGGACGTATACAACTGGGATAAGCCCAATTAATGGTAGTCAGTCAGAAGTCCGAAAGTCTGACAATCTGTCTTACCAAATTCAAATTCAAATTCAAATAATTTATTTGCATAATATGGGTAAAATAGATGGTACATAATGCATTACATAATACAAAAAAAAAACGATCCTCATATTAACCATTTCTGGTATGCAAAAACTTAAAAGATACAAGTTTATGAAAAAAATGAATTAGGCATCTACATAGGTACACACTTATAGGTATTTGGAATTACATACTAACTTAAATTAAACTAATTATATTGCACTGATAGTAACATACTTAATAAGGCGCTACACTAATTTTCTATTCTTATAACTAAGGTATTCCTGGGTCGTGTAGAAACATTTATTTACTAACCAGGCGTATAATTTTTTTCGGAATAAAGGTATTGATCTTAGGTGATTTGATCAAGGTGTATAGTGTTATTCAGTAACTGTTTTGAGGAGGTCCGACAGACGCCCCATATAGAATCCTGGATAAAATACTCCATACACACAGGGCCAGTGCGGGTTGGCACATGTCTTCCATTTTTTTTTGGTTTCATTTATTTCCTCTCCATCTTTAGTAATACATAATTATTTTACCTTCAAACTCTCCGGTGTTTTGGTCTCCAGACCCTCAATGATGGGCAGCAGTCGAGGTTTCCGACTGGACTCTCCCGCCATTGTGATGGCTTCTAGAACCTTCTCGTGTCCATTGGGGATGAGGCATATTGCGGCTAGCACCTGGAAAATAAAGAAATAATCTTTATTTTTTTATGGGTTTATATTAGAGCTGTCTATATATGTCCACATATTTGCAAATAAAAAACTATGTGACAAATCTTTTTAGATTACGATTATCTGTAAAGTTTAACACACTTATTTAAAAATGTAAATGATTCCTCAATGCATGAAATAAAATTTAAAGACTTTTAGCCCGGAATCAGCCACTGTTAGGTATAGTCTTTCCCTTACTTCCTGTATGCTATGCGACCCTCATCCATCAAAACGAGCTTTTGGACGGCCCTGGTTTCTTAAGCCCAACCACAGATATAGATAGACCTAAATAACGCAAGAGCAACTACTTCGCGTACCTAGCTTACGTACAAAAATCGTAAGTGGCCACTTTCGCGCTCAGTCTACATCGGTGTATAGCGCTAGTCGGACGTCGGTGCTGGTGCAAAAGGCAGGGGTTGGGGCGAAGGAGGCGCCGTACGCGGCGGCGTCTTTGAATCGATTAGATTTTCCGATTTTCAGTGCTTGTCATAAAATGTAGTCAAAAAATGGCACGTTTGGTTTTCATACAGATCGTGATACTTACGATATCTAGATCTATCTATATCTGTAGGCTCAACCTTGGACTTCAGTCGGTCAGAACCTTACTCCACTAACTTACCTTGGCGGCTTCCAAAGCGCAGTGCGGCTTCCTGGCATTCAGACTCCTAGCCAGCACCGGCAGTGCCTCCCTGCACTCAAACATGGTGCGGATGCCCACTGTGTTGTTCAAGATCACCGAGACGCAAGAGAACAAGTGCCTTTTGTCTACGTTAAGGAACTATTTACACCCGCCATAGCTTGATATAATGACTAACTTACGACATCGGGAAACGACATGGGAGGTCACACACAGAACAACATTGACAGGGAACACAGAAGGTGACTCCAGGTGATGACACAGAGGGTGATTCTGGGTGGTGACTCCGGAAGGTAACACATAGGGCGACTCCAAGAGGTGACAGGGAGAGTGACTTCAGGAGGTGACACAGAGAGTGACTTCAGAAGGTGACACAGAGGGTGACTCCGGGAGGTTACAGGACGACGCTTATAAATGACGAAGGGACACGAAGCACGCAGATCAACTGTGACATCAGAAGGGAGACACATTCGACACAGAAGTTGACTCACCTTAGCGGCTTCCAAAGCGCAGTGCGGCTTCCTGGCATTCAGACTTCTAGCCAGCACCGGCAGTGCCTCCCTACACTCGAACATGGTGCGGATGCCCACTGTGTTGTTCAGGATCGCTGACAGGCATCTGATGCACTCGTACTGGACTCTGTCGTAGCGGGAGTCGCTGGAATTGAGAAGGTAAACATGTTTTTTAAAAAACAACTTAACGATGACAAGGTTAAAGTTGAGTTTCGATCCAAAACTGTAGTTCTACAAAAAACACTACAGCGCTATATATGCCACAACATAGTAAATATCTATCTAAGTTAAAAACGGCTTACCTTAGATAGATATTTACTATGTTGTGGCCTCAGCGCAAGGGCAAAGAAGGAACATGGATTCGGTTTTTAGTCAGTAGAAGTCTGACACTCCCCTTCGCTCTGCCCAAAAGCGGGGGGGGGGGGGGGGGTCATTCGATGATTTTCCAGCCACCAAAAAAAAAGGTAAAAACGGCTACAGTACCGACTATATCCCAAATGAAGAACTAACATCTAATTCAGGAACTTTACACCCTATTGTTATAGACATTAGTTGCGTCGTCACCCCAAGAACTTACCGATAAAATCCACTTCCACTAGCGGCATGAAATCAAACATAAAATTAAGTAACTATGTAAGTGAAATCTTTGCAAAGAAAGGGGGGTCTGTCACCCTCGCCTCTTTTATTTCTTATAACTTGTGTTATTTGGCTACCTTTTGCCTACGGAGACACCATCATGCCTTGAAAAACGCGAAAGTAGTCGATTTTTAACTGCATCAGGCACCGTATTCACAAACAATTTGATTAGATTCCGATTCGGATAGTCATTTATATCTATCTCACTCACTGCCGTAAAGCCAAATAGAGATAGACATAGCGTCGTATCTATCTTCTTTTGGCAATTTAATCGAAGTTTATGACCACGGAGGCTGATTAGCCGCGAAGCAAATCTTAATACAGAAGTGTTGTGAGTCTCATATTTTCATGTGTATTCGAGAAAGGTCTCCTGAACTACTGATCTCCGTAAACTTACTTGGTATAACACTGATTCAGCGTAGTCAACAGGCTCTCAATCCCCTTCGTGCCGAAGTCTTCAATCCAGGACAGTGGGTTATTCGTCAGTGATATCCTGAGGTTCTCCAAGCAACCATGGAGCTTGCCCACGGACAGTTCCGGCTGGTTCAGGTAAGCAACGTAGTCTGAAGGTTTCTCGAACTTCGAGCGGCCTTCCTGAAAGATGGCGGGGTTAAAAGTAAGTATTTTTTGAGGTATTGAATGGCTGAACAAGACCGAGGAATATGATTGTTGTTTCATGGTTTTATTGTCGTGTTTTTGTATAAAGGTTTATTGAGAATTTTACTTTTCTTTGAGGATTACTCAATAACAATATAGCAAATATTAATTAACACGTTCTCTAAAAGGTTGATTTTCGTATAAACCGCAGTAGCGGTTTGAATTTTGAGTCTTACTCTACAGAAACAAATAGGAAATACAGATTGATCATTTATATTTTATTATTTTAGGAAAACCTACAGCTAGGTAGATACACTCATCAACACGGTCTAGGGATATTTTATACTCAATTAAATAACTCGAAAAGTACTGGCCGCATTGGAATCTTTAATACACCGACTGGTTTGTAATTTATCTCAGACTAATTCCAAATTCAAATTTTTAAAAATCCTTTTGTTTCGGTGGCAGAAAAATGTCTTGATGTATAGGAGAGGGAATTTTCATTTGTGCGATATTTAAAAAACAATACGAATTACGTTTAGTTACAGTTTTTTTTTCATTTTTAAACGAAAGATAAAGTTAAAATTGAGGTATTGTAGCCATGCAACGCCGACATTTCACGAGGGCGGAGATGTTACGAGCTGTGGGAATGCTGGAAGCTGGATCTGTTCAGCGTAATGTTGCTGAGGCCATAGGGACCCATCAAAATGTAATTTCAAGATTGTGGACACGCTATCGTGCCACAGGTGAAATAGCGGAGAGGCACCGGGGGCCAAGTCGCATCACTACCCCCAGACAAGACCGATTTTTGCAAATTACTGCGCGAGCTCAACCAAATGCAACGGCGACTCAATTGGTCCAAAGGCTGCGAGTGGAACACCAAGTGCTTGTGAGTGACCAAACTGTAAGAAGGCGACTGCATGAAAGCAATCTACGCTCTCGTAGACCACTCCGGGTCCCACCTTTCGGAGAGGCAATCGTGGACGACGATTAGAATGGGTTCGGAACCACGTGGACTGGGGCCGTGAGCAATGGTCCAATGTGCTGTTCACGGATGAATCCAGGTTCGGCTTCCATCCAGATTCACGAAGGACGCGTGTTTGGCGAGTTCCTGGACGATGGAGCCGTCTCCAGAACCCTCAGGAAGTTCACCCATACCAAGGAGGAACAATTAAGGTTTGGGCAGGAATTCGTCTTGGAGGACGGACGGATCTCGTTTGGGTGCGGGGCAATATGACGGCAGAACGATACGTCCAACAGGTGCTGGGGCCCGTAATCTTGCCCCACAGAACACAAATGGGGCAAGATTTCCTGCTCATGCACGACAATGCCCGGGCACACACGGCGAGAACGGTAGCAGCTTGGTTACATACACATAATGTTAGGGCCTTAGACTGGCCTGCTCAATCGCCAGATCTAAATCCCATTGAGCATGCGTGGGATATGCTGCAAAGAAGAGCTCTGAAGGAAATTCCTGAAAATTTGGCTACAGAAGATCAACTTTTTGCGCACCTCAGAAGGACATGGGACAATATTCCGCAGCAAGACATTGACAACCTTGTTCTGAGCATGCCGAATCGTTGCCGATGTGTTATGAACATCATGGGCGCTTTCTCAGACTACTAACTTCAAGTTTATAAACACAAATTAAATGATTTTTCAATTTTTTTCAGTTTTTACTCACAAATTAAAAGTTAATTCATATACGGTTTCCGTGTATGCTTCATTTTTTTTCCATAAAATCCTGAAATTTTAATCAGTACCTTAACCATTATTATAAAATGGTAGAATATTAAATAACGTATATTTTAAATATATACATGTCATATAAATAATTAACACATTGATAGTAATTCGCTTTTTTTAAAATATCCCTAGACCGTGTTGATGTGTGTACAATAGTTTGGTTTTTAAAACAATAACAAACAATTGGAGGAGGCGCAACAACGAGGAAAGTGGAAGGAATGGGGGGAGGCCTTTGCTCAGGAGTGGGAAGGATTAGGCTAAATAAAAAAAAAAAAAAAAAAAAAAAACAAACAATTCACATGGGGACAGTGCAGCATGTCTAGTTATTTATTGCTCGTCATGTCATCAGACACCTTCTTTCTTGCCATATCAACCTTTACACAGTTAATCTTAACAAAACAAGTAAATATATTATCCCTTTGGTTAGTAATTGCGTAAGAATTTTAACAAGACAAGTAATTTTGTTTACATTTCTAAACAAACAATAGAAGAATATCATTAGCAATGCTGCGTCAGATATTTTAGTGGTGTACACATAAAACATCCATAACTTTTTTCTATGAGGGTAGACAGAAACCACTGAATGTCACCTGCTACGATCCTTACATACTCATTTCCTCCTCATCCAAGGTAATACACGCACACCAGGGGGTCTAAAACGGCCACTTTGCCAGATCATAATATGAATTGCGTTAAAAAGCGTAAAATGGACCTTTCATTATAATAACTGCGTCTGTAACAATTTAGTAAAATACATCTTAATAGGAAAATAATATGAATTGCGTTAACATTCGTAAAATTGTCACAGACGCAGTTTTTAATAAGAAAGGTCCATTTTACGCTTTTAAACGCAATTCACATTATGATCTGCAAAAGTGGCCATTTTAGACCCCCAGTTGTATACGCAATAAGACCTTTCTGAAGAATAAGGTCAGTGGATGTCTTTCTAGGATGGAGTGGCAACGCCCGCCGGGAGAGAACACTCTCCCAACGTTGCCACTCATATCTGCCTTGTGAACCTACCTGCCTTGTGAACCTACCTTTGTAAGTAGCCTTTCACGCATTCTTTCTGACACCACAGAAGTGTATTTAGCGATTAGTACAGACTAAACGCTAAAGGCACCTCTGTGGTGTACAACACTGAGACAGGCTGGATCCGAGTGGTATCGAGATTTAGGGGCTGGTTTAAAACTAATTTTGTTAATTATCTTATGAACTTCGACCTTAATACTTGTTCCCCCCAAGTTCCCCCACTATTGAAGATAATAAAGTATAATACAACGTTACAAACCTGCGTATTAACAAACTTATACGCGACCAACATCTTCTTCTTCTGATCGCGAGGATACTTCCTCAAAGGCTCCTTCTTTTCTTCATTGAGATTCATGTCCGCCTGCAAAACGGAGAAAAGTATTGGTAAGTAAATGTAGGTAGAATCATCAATAATAATCAAGTGACATACTGCTGGAAATAGGGTCTCCTAAAAACATTGGCACTGCGACCAATCCTGTACTTCCTACATCTAGAGGATTCCAACGATCTACTCTAGGTCCACCTCGGAACAGCGGTAGGGCGGTAGCCCAGTGGTGGCGGCCGCGATTTACGAGTAATTAGTCGAACCCAGACAGGAGCATACATTTTTGTAATTTATTTCATCACCACTGCTCTCAAAACGGTGTAGTTACCGCATATACAAGAACAAAAAAAAAATGGAGCCCAGTGACATCTACCACCCGTACTGGTCCCGCGTGGTAATTCTCTCCTCTCATAGAGACGTGCTCGTGTCCCAGCAGTGGGAACATTACAGGCTGATTACGCTAGCTTATATCACCTCATTAACCGAAGGTACCGCTTCGTGACGTCGACCAACCAAAGAAAAATCAAAGAATTCTTAGTAGACACATCTGTGCTGCGATTGGCGGATAACAATTGATTCTAATTCGAAGGATCAATTCATTAGACTTACCAGCATCTCCTCAAATCTCCTCTGCAGCTGGGTGTCATCTAGCGCATCTATCCGGCTCGTGTACTCCGCGGTGGCCGAGGGCTCCTCGTCCTCGGCCCGCGGGCCCTCCGCCCCTCGCGGTACAGTGTCGTAGCCGCGCTCGATCTGCCCCCCGCCCTTCTTCGGCCTCCCGAACCATGTGTCCAGCTGTTGACAAGAGGATAAGTAGGTTAGTTATCATTTTAGACGGCAAGCACCCAGTGTATGGGGCGAACAATGATTCGTGTGCCCACAACCCGACCCGAATCGTCGTTATACGTAGCTATAGATGATTTGGCAATTTCGGGCACACAGAAAGAAAATGGTATTGTTAACTTGGTGGTGGTCTAGGTGATGTATTTTTTTTGCATGGCATTCGCAGGTCAACCTATGAGGCTGGTTTCTGAAGGCCTCCAGCCAGGGCCTAACACGTATAAGACTAAGGGACAAGCTACATCTGAGATATGTGGCGTTCGATTTTATCCCTATGGCTCGGACATACAAGCGTTTAGGAAACCCGTGATCAGCAAAATGAACAGTCACTTTTCTGCTGTAATACTTCTCAAAATCAAAGCCTATGTCCCCTGGACATAAGCCTCTCCGTTGCAACACTTCCACAAGATATACTAAAAAATCATGCACAAAAACACGAAAAACACACACAGACAAACATTTCAACTGGCCACACACAAAAATAAAACACACATAACATAACATCACGTCTGTAAACCCTGAAGGGTTAGGCAGAGGTAGGTATACCCCATAAACACCCTCAAAAACAAAAAGAGAAAATTCAAAAACCTTCGGGAAAAATTTTCGTAACACAATCCGCATGCTGTCAAACGGACGGACCGAACGCAAATCGATTACAAACAAAATATAATCGATTTGCGATGACAACACCGTTGATTGAAGTTTGTATACAATGCTGAATCGGGTGACGTCCCTAAATGTAATACAATGGTACAATGCGCAATGGTACTGGCCTTAATGTTTATGGACTATTACTTCATTTAAAAGTAGTTGTGCTTCTCCTAAAGGCTTGATTTTGTTTTATAACGGTTCAATACGCGTAGACTAGTCTCATTACCATATAGGTCGTCTTGGCGCTAGCTACTATCTACAAAAATATAAAAAGCGCCAAATACGTAAAGAGACCTAAGCCCTCCCCTACACTTGCAACTCTGCCGGTCAACTCTACTGCTTTTGCCGTTAGGGCGGGACTCCACCAAAGCGGAGAGATGTGCCAAATTCGACCAATCACAGTAACATCTTCGTCTTTCACCCTTCCTTTGATTGGTCGAATTTGGCACATCTCCGCTTTGGTGGAGTACCGCCCTTAAGGAGGGCATATCATCTGCCTAGCCTTTTCCCAATTAAGTTGGGGCCGACGTCCAGTCTTTACAGATTCAGCAGTATTCTACATGGAGCGACTGCCTATCTGACCTCCACAGCCCAGTTTGTACTTGGGTACGATACCCCTTGGTAAGACTGGTTGTGAGACTGACAAAGATGTACAAATGGCAGCCGGTACCAACAGCTTAATGATCTTTCTGATGTACGGAGGAATTCGGATTGTAATGAACTAATGACCCATCCATGCACCAACCTTCAGGACAAGCATGGCTTAACCTGAAGATCGATTTGAGAGGCTGGTATATTCATAACACTACTGAACTGCATTAATTGCTTTGTCATAGTAATTACAAATTCAGGCGGAAGCATGAACTAATTAGCACACACTGAGATCACCCGTCTGTTTGTTCGTATGTCATTCTTCTCGTGTGTTTTTTCTGGTATATTCATATAGGCAGTCCGCATGTAAATACAGGTATTCAGCTGCATCCTGTTAGACTGGAAGCCGACCAGCGAGCTGGGCCCGAGCCCGAGCTGGGCTGGTTAGTAGGAGAGCGAATAGAGCGATGATGAATACTGTTATCATCATCATCATTTCAGCCGAAAGAAGTCCACTGCTAGACATAGGCCTACCCCAAGTGTCGCCACATTGACCGCTCCAGTGCGTCTCGCATTTAACGGATCCCCTCGTGTAGGTTGAGGGGATCCGTTAAATGCGAGACGCACAGAAGCGGTCAATGTGGCGACACTTGGGGTAGGCCTAAACCTACACTAGGTACACCTAGTGAGAGACCTTCCAAAGCAACGTCTTCCGGTTCGCGGTCTCCAGAACGGCCCCATCGGTCATCTGTTTACTAGTGTTATAAATATCCTGAATTAACCTTACTTTCTTTGGAAGAAACACCTTGAGATGCCCAGATATAAATGTAACGCGGTAGTGGTCTTTGCCAAATGACATCCGTGTCTCGAAACGGGGAAGGAAAAGAACGTAAGGAAACCGAATTGTCCTAGAATAAAAAATTCACAGACATGTGACATCTACCAACTTGCAGGGTCTGCGTGGTGGTTTACAGTCCACTTTCTCCCATAGGGAGGAGACCTGTGTCTCAGCAGTGGGAATACGATTACGTAAGTTAATTATCCGTGTCATAACGAGACTTTATTTCTTACTAGCTATTGGCCGCCACTTGGGTCGCGTGGAAATTTTCTTTAGAACATTTTTTCTCATTCCTCCGCATTACCACAAATTTTTTCTTGCTTATTCAATCGCTAACTCGACATAATATACCCCATAGCGTTTTCATATCAGCCACAAGCAAATGCCTTTCGTTGATCCTATCGTTTTGTGGCCTAATCTACACTAATATTATAAAGAGGAAAACTTTGTTTGTTTGGTTGTAAATGTTGTAATGAATAGGCTTAAAAACTACTGGACCGTTTTTAAAAATTCTTTCACCATTCGAAAGCTACATTATCCACGAAACATATAGGCCTAATTTTATTTTGGAAAAAATAGGGTTCCGTAAGATATTTGGGTTTTTCGGAGACAAGGTGTAAAAAATCAACCAGAATTTTGCGTACGCTGCCTAAACTATAAAAGATAGAACCATAAAATGTTCTAATTAATTGTAGATCTTATAAATATCTACAAAAAAGTCCGCGAAACACTATACCTATCTATGTCGAGTGAGGCACAACAACCATTTTTTTAACTAAAAATCTTGAATTTTTTTCGGACTACATTTATACGCATAATAATATATTTTACTCATGCTATTAATCCTTATCAATATAAATTATTTCATCACTAAGTACAGTTTATGTAGATAATATTTGGTCTTTTAATGATTAAAATTGGACGTTTGGTTTTGAAGTTAGGGCGAAATTAAAATACGGGAGGTTTTTAGATTTCGTTCTTAAAACTACACCTACGCAAAAGTTCTTCTCAGAGCTAAACAACAGTTCTTCTCAGAGCTAATCAATAGTTATTTTCAGGGCTAACCAACAAACAGTTCTTTTCAGGGGTAACCAACAGTTCTTTTCAGGGCTAACCAACAGTTCTTTTCAGGGCTAAACAAGAGTTCTTTTCAGGGCTAAACAACAGTTCTTTTCAGGGCTAAACAACAGTTCTTTTCAGAGCTAGAATATTAGGGTGCGCCAAAGTTCACCTAAATTTTCAACTCCGATAATTGGAAATCCGAAAATGTTCTTCCTATTCGGAATTCAATCTCGGGTAAAGAACTTTAGGTGAGCAATTAGGGACCCAGAATATTACACGCTATTAACATTTTCTTAAACATTTGAAAATGCCTAAGAGAGCCAGGTCTCAACTTTCTAAACATAGTTCTCAAGCACGGGCAGCAAGAATACGTCGTATGGGAGAATCTTCACCTGAACGTTCACAACGCCTTGCTGAACAAAATCAGAGAAACTTTCAGGTACGCGCACGATTGTCGAGTGTCGAACGTTCGCAACGCGTTGCACAACAAAATATCTGAGAACCTCTGAGTTACGTGCACGAGAGTCGAGGTTGGAGCGTTCCCAACGTCTTCATGAACAAAATGTAAGGACCTCTGACTTACGCGAACGAGAGTCAAGTGTCGAGCGTTCGCAGCGACTTAGAGCTCAGGCAGAGAGACAGCAGTTGTCCACAAATAGAGTTCGCAATCGAATTTTAGCTAACAGCAACAGACTGGCTTTCAGATATGATCTGATAACTAAGCGAAAAACCCAAATTCTGCCGGAAGTCATTATTCCACGCGGATCGCGCAAACGAAGTCGCGGGCAAAAGCTAGTATAAAATAAAGAAACTAACACACACCTTTTTCTGTAAATCGATGAGCCATTTTTCACGTCCGCATACCAAAATGCTGTTCTTAGAACCCAAATTCCTTTGATCACTACTAATGCACCTGCTATGTGGTTTCATCATCACTTGCTTAGCCTTTTGTTAATGCGGTTCAAGTTAAGTAAATAATAGTGAATCATAGCTATTTAAGTTTTTGTTGTATTTTTATTCTCTAAGCCCAAATCCTTTAAATCAGTACGACCACTAATGCACCCGTCGTTTAAAAGAATTCTCGGATTTATTCACAATTCACAGATTACTAGTAGTCACTCAATAAGTATTTTATTAATTATCATTTAGTTAGTTCAAAGTCAAGTTCTTCAATGGAATTCTTGTCGTGGAAAAACCTTGCAAATCTGATGTCATTTTAATGTCATCAAACCACAGAACCGCTTTCCTTTGCGAACTTCCCACACATGTGCAGCGATTTCGTGTTCGTCTAAACATGCCTCTTTAGTAGATCATGATATAAATTGCGTAAAATTGACTTAGTGACCATTGTAATAATACTTAACTATTTTACGAATTTTAACGCAATTCGTATAATTTTCCTAAATGGTCGCAGACGCAGTTACTATTATGAAAGGCCAATTTTACGCTTTTTAACGCAGTTCATATTATGATCTGCTAATGTGGACATTGGATGGATGAGGAGATGATGGGTCAAGACAGATGGGCCAGAATCGTCACAGAGTGGGTGCCTGAGGACGCTCGTCGACGCCGAGGCAGGCCCAAGAAACGCTGGCGTGACGATTTGGACTCATTCCTTACAGATTGGCCAGAGAAGGCAAAACATCGGGAGAGATGGAAGGAAATGGGGGTGGCCTTTGCCCAACAGTGGGACAAGATAGGCTAGCGAAAAAAAAATGTGAACATTTTAGCCTATAAGTATATCACTGAATCTGTGAATGAATATAAGTGTATCATCACCTGCCTAGGCTTTTCCTAACTATGTTGAACTTATTTCAAATTTTACTTTTAAAAGTCGATTTAATAAAACGACAGTATTCGGTGTAGCACAATGAACGGTTTTATTTCCAATGCAATGATGAAGCACAAACCATACAGACCACAGACAACTTATAATAGACCAAAGAGTACCATAGAGTTAGTTAATGGCGCTAGTGTGTTTATTTGATGTTAACAGTTATATCTAAGAGATAATATTTCTAACACCCCAACTACAGCAAATAAACAAAACTTCTCAAAACAACAGGTTTTCTTTTAACTAACATTCTGCCTCTATTATACTAATACCTAAACCTTCTATACACTTGTTATGCTTTACACAATTTAAAGCTTTAGTAAGCACATCAGCTGGCATATGAGTTGTTGGCAAATAATCTAAATTAATAATTTTATTGCTAACTGCATCTTTTATAAAATGATACCTAATATCAATGTGTTTACTCTTTCTATGACATACATAATTTGTCACCAACTTCTGTGCACTCTGACTGTCATTATATAATTGCACAGTACACAGATTACCAGTAAATTCAGATAACAAGGATCTCAAATATATAGCTTCCTTGCTGGCCTCAGCAATAGCCATATACTCTGACTCCATACTTGACAACGCTACAGTTCTCTGTTTCTTACTCTCCCAAGAAATAGCTGATCCAGACATAACAAAGCAAAATCCTGTATATGATTTGCGATCTAAAGTATTACTTGCCCAATCGGCATCAACATATCCTATAAGTTCAGCTGATTCTTTTACAAATTTTAAACAATATTTTTTTAGTTCTCTTAAGATACCTGAGTATTCTTTTCGCATAGTTCCAATGAACACTAGTATAACACTTATTGAATTGACTCAGATAACTTATACTAAAAGATATGTCAGGTCTTGTAAGAACAGACAAATACATCAGACTTCCAATCAATTGTTGATATGGAATATTTTTATCACAACATTCAGATACATCAATATCTAATTTACATTCCATTGGAGTAGTAGCAACTTTACAATCCAACATATTAAATTTCTCCAATAACTGATCTATATATTGTTCTTGATCTAGAGTAATTACATTAGCTTTTTTATCAATTTTAACTCTCATACCCAAGCATTGTTGAACCTGTCCTAAATTCTTAATCTTAAACTTGGAACACAATACTGAAATTAAATTATCAGTCTCTTGTTGGTTATTAGAATAAACAAAAAAATCATCAACATACAAAGCAATTATTATTTTTACATCATTATTTATCTTCGTAAAAACACAAGGCTCTAAATTACTCTTTTTAAATCCTAATTCACATAAACATTGGTCTACCCTCTCATACCAAGATCTCGATGACTGCTTTAGGCCATAGATAGCTTTCTTCAATTTAACAATAACCTTTTTCTTATTTGCATCACAACAAACATCTGGCTGATACATATAAATATCCTCCTTAAGAAAACCATTTAAGAAAGCTGTTTTTACATCTAAATGAGTTATATCTAAATTTAATTGAACTGACAAAGCAAACAACAGTTTTAGTGTAGAATGTCTGACAACCGGAGAAAAAGTCTCTTCGTAATCTATGCCAGGTCTCTGCGTGAAACCTTTCGCCACTAAACGCGCCCTGTAGCGCACACTATTGTCACTGTTCACTTTTCTTTTAAAGACCCATTTACACTGCACTAAAGTTTTGTCAGAAGGTAAATCACTTACTGGAACCCACGCATCATTATCATCAAAAGCCTGCAGCTCATCCTTCATAGCTTCAATCCATTGGTCTCTGTCTGGTCTGCCCAGTGCTTCTTGGACACTGATTGGATCGCTGATGATATCTGAACTTAATGCTGCACACAAATTTGAGAAACCAAAACGCTCTGGAGGTTTCCTTATACGTTTTGTTCTTACTTGTTCTGGATCTGGTTCCGATTCTTTATTTTCAAGGTCATCTGGTTGCTGTAACATAGAATCTGAGTCAGTCAAAGCGTTCTGGAACTCTGAGTCGGATTCTGAAGAAATGTTTAGACTGGAAGAACTACAAACGGGTTCATCTTTCATTTCTTCCACATTATCACTGCCTGACTGATCTGATGATTTATCCCCAACTGAAACTGATACAACTGCATCGCTTGTACAGTTTCTTTCTGTATTTTCATGAATAATCACATCTCTACTCGTTACTACACACCGCTTGATAGGATCATACACTCTGTATCCTTTCACATTTTCAGAGAAACCAACTAAGATATGTTTCTTCGACTTACTGTCCCATTTACGTCGTTTCTCCTTTGGTACATGGACCATCACTTGGCTGCCAAATATACGGACATGACTAAAATCTGGTTTCTTTTTAGTCCAAAGCTCATACGGAGTTTTATCATCTAGCCCTGATGCAACAGACCTATTTCTAAGATAGACAGCAGTATTTGTTGCCTCCGCCCAAAACTTCTTATCTAAGCCTGCATCAAATAATAGACAACGAGCTCTTTCTACAATGGTTCGATTGATGCGTTCACTCACACCATTCTGTTCTGGAGTATAAACATTCGTTTTCTGGTGAACTATACCTGCATCTTTTAGATATTCCTCGAACTCATTGCTACAAAATTCTAAACCATTATCTGTCCGAAATATTTTAATCCTTCTGCCTTGTTGATTTTCTACCATACTTTTACATTCTTTAAAATATTTAAATGTCTCACTTTTGGCTTTCAAAAAATAAACAAATGCCATACGGGAAAAGTCATCAACAAAAATAAGGAAATACCTTGATCCTCCTATAGAATTGCACTCCATTGGTCCACAGACATCAGCATGGATTGTATCCAATGGCTCGCTGCTCCTTGTACCCTTGTGACCAAATGGTAAACGTGATTGTTTCCCTTCACAACATACTGTGCATGTATTTTTGTTGAACACTGACTTGTCTGTATATGATATTCCCGTGACTGCACCGTCCTTCATCTTGTTCTGGTCATTCATATTCAAATGGCCCAATCTCCTATGCCATACTTCACTGCTAACTGCTACTGAAGGAGATGTAAACAAACATTGTTTACATTCTATGGCCAGCTTGTAGACACCGTCAACCTCATTTGCCACAGCCACTAAACTGTTTTCCTTGTTGTAAACATAGCAGCACTTCTCCTTGAAAGATACACTGTTACCATTTTTGATAAGTTGACTGATAGATATCAAGTTCGTTGTGAGGTTAGGTATACACAACACATCTTTCAAAGTAACTTCGTATTTACAATTTGGAGTAATTGTCATGATGTCCACGTTTCCCGAACACAATACTGGCATTACATTTTTATTTGCTGCAATAATCTCCGTGATATTCGGTGTATAACATGTATTTTTCATCATGTTTACATCTGACACCATGTGAACACTTGCACCACTGTCCAGATAAAAATCTTGTTTACTGTAGTTTCCGCTTAAGAAAACAGCAGAAAAGGCATTAGTTTTTTTAACTTGTTGATCATCCTGTTTGCATTGTGATTTATAATGTCCTGTTTGTTTACAACGATAACATTTGATTTGCGTTTTATCTGTTTTCTTCTTGGACTCTTGCATAGACAATCTGCCATGTTGACTCGAACTGTCATTTTTTGCATTGCTGCCAACTTTAGTTCGTTTGTGCTGCCCTCTACCTGTAGTCCAGAAAGCACTTCCTTTTTCTGAGTCATCATGATTACCAGCAATATCGATCAACTTCATTTTGATTACATCGGCAGTAATTGCAATCCCCGAATGCTCTATCGCCATCATCATAGGTAAATATTTTTCAGGTAAACCTGCCAGCATTAAACAGCCAATCCACTCATCGTTCACAGCAAAACCTGTTCCTGATAATTTCTGAGCCGTTTCGATAATTTGCGTCACATAGCTCGTCATCGAATCGCAATTATCGAGACGAATTGATATCAGGTTCCGCAACAGTGTGATTCTTCGTGAAAACCCGGAATCATCGAACATAGTCCGCAACTGTTTCCACAAATCCTTCGTACTTGTTGCATCTTTGACATGAACGTACAATGACGGGTCAATTGTAAGGATTAACTTGGCTTTCGTTTTTGCATCGTCTGCGGCTGCTTCCTTTGCACTTTCTTGCTTGATAAAATTTGCTGTGCCTTCTAAGATAAGCAAATTCTCCGCTGCGAACGCCCACTCGTGATAATTCTCACGTCCTTTTAACTTAGGAACGTTAGCTAAGAACGACGTGTTGGAAGCCATTTTCGTTACAACTTGAAAATTCGCAACAACGTCAATAGACTTCACTTAAATCGACGCTTACACCTATGCTAGCTTATTCTAACCAAAATATTCACTTATTATACTTTTACTAGTCCCTAAAGAGCATGCCTGGGCCCATATCCTAATAAAACGACAGTATTCGGTGTAGCACAATGAACGGTTTTATTTCCAATGCAATGATGAAGCACAAACCATACAGACCACAGACAACTTATAATAGACCAAAGAGTACCATAGAGTTAGTTAATGGCGCTAGTGTGTTTATTTGATGTTAACAGTTATATCTAAGAGATAATATTTCTAACACGATTAAAAATAAAACAAAACTCCCTTCTCGTTAATCGCCAGCTTAATAAACCAATCCACATAATTATATCCCGCACTCAATTCAAGTGTGAATCAGCATTATCAGTTGACTTCAAAAATAAATAAAGTAAGTATTTATATATTGTGTGTTCGTTCTGTTCAAGGTCAACGTTACATGCAAGTATGATGTCATACTTATTGTGTCATCAAACTGATCTGAATATTAAGTAGGAGTAATATTGACTTTTGTTCGTCGTAACGTTGAGCTCCTTGAGTTATATGAAGAGCTCCACGATAACTGAAGTCCCGTATCCACCAAAGCGGAGACGAGCAGAGCGGAAAGGCGATGTGCCAAATTCGACCAATCACAGAAAGGACGAAAGTCCAGATGTAAATTTTAACAAATGTGATTTTTCGATTTCCGCACATCTCTCGTGTCCGCTCCTCTCCGCTTTTGTGGATACCGGGCCTAATTGGTTTGTGGAGGTAAGATAGCCATTTACTCCATGTAAAATACTGATATTCAGCTGCATACAGTTAGACTAAACCCAATCTCAACATTGCTGGGAAAATAATAGGCAAATTATGACTTGATAACAAAGATATATATAGCTACATGAGGATCAGGATCACACATGCATTGTTTTGTACAAACGACTTACCGAAAAAACATATTCCCCCATACTTTTAATCGTTTCCATTTCACACTCACTCAGTTCATTATATTATGCACATCACTGTGACGATCACTATACGATATATTTTGTTCTTTATAAACAGCAACTTGAAGATCTAAGAGATATTTCTCTTATTATGGAGCACTCGTAAACAATAGTTTTTATGATATCTAGGAGTCGAAGAAAAAGAAAGAGCTTTTCATTATACCGTGCAAGTCATGTATAACATAACATTACGCTCTATACACCAAAGGGTTCGGGAGGGGTGTACTTATGGTGTAAATAGTATAAGTTGTTTTTCCCATGTATTAAGGAGCCATCATGCAGGCACAAATCCAGAGCTTTGGGCAGCCAAGTGCAGGATTGCATGATTGTCAAAACATCAGGAGATAATCATAAAAACATAAATAATTAATCTATTTAAATGATGGTTCCTGGTTCATATTAAAACGCTGTTTTTTAAGTTGTTGATAATTTAATAGTATTTCAGCATAATTGGTCAACTGGACTGGATTATGGGAAACTGTGTAAGTACTTATGTATCAGTTAGAGTCCAGGGTTTTCCCGTACAAGTATTGATAGAACCAATTGATAACATAACGAGGTCAACGCTGTTATCAAAGTTATAAAGTGTTTTTTTACAGCAAAGTAAGGGGAATCCTGTGGCAGATGAATCATAAAACAATATAAACTTCAAATCAAACGATTGAGACGAGAGGACCTTTTTTATAGAGGTTGGGACTTCATCAAATGACTCCTGCCAATCTGGGCAGAGCGGTAGGAAGTGTCAGAATTCTACTGACTAAAAGGCACCCATGTTCCTTCTTAGCCCTTGGTGTTGTAGCCGCGGTATCTCTTTCGAACAACCCGCAGCCCCGACGGGAGACGAGAGGACCTCAGGTTGAGGTTTTTCTATAAATATTTCTCGGTAGCATCCGCGGATTTGTGCCCATTTGGTGGCAATAGGCTCGCCCCCTATTACATGAGACTCAAATAAAACTGCCGAAATGTGTACTATATACTGTGTATACTATTACAGATAGCACGCGAGTTGAATGCAGTCGGGGTCTGAGGTAAAGAGCGGGAGCAGTGTAGTGCTGTGCTATTCACACTAGTGTAATGCGGTATTGCTGTCACAGCCTACCGCATTCCTAAGCTCTGCATTCAACTCGCGCGCTATCAGTAGGTCTCACTGTCTAGTGCCTATCCCTTCGGGGATTACATGCGTGATGTTATGACATGTGCGTACTCGCAACCGTGCGTGCGTGTTGTAGGGGCAAAAGTGTTGTTTGTATCGTAAATTCGTAAGAGGTGGAGTTCTATGGTGTCTGTCTACCCCAAAAGGAAAAAGATGCGCTTGAAACTAGCACCAAAGGGCGAGTGTTTGGCATACCAAACAGGTCAAGCTGACAATTACAAAACATTAGAATTTATCAGCAGTTTTCAAGGTACATATACCACACGGCATATAACTTGAACCTGCGCAGTAGTCGTTTTTTAGACGTCCCGTACAAATCAAGCACAGAAGTTTACAGAACCTGCGCAGAACGACGCCATTTTGGGTCCAGTTATTTGCCTAGGAGTATACACGCTTTGAATACAATAATTTTAGCCAGGTTTTCCTTAGATGTTTACCTCTTTTTATGTAATTCATTTAAATTGCAAGTTTTCTACTTAGTTCATCGGCATGATTAAACATAAACTACCTTCATCAAATGGAAGATGATCTCAGTACAGGGTGTAAACAGGTCCTTCACCAAGCAGCCGTCAACCAAGCATTCAGAATGCTTGGTTGACGGCTACGTAAAGGACCTGTGACACCAAACTAATGCGCCTACCACACGCTCACACTTCCCTACAGTCTTGCCTGCGCGATAACACGACAGTACATCGCGCGTGTGTTTTGTAATGGCAATACAGTTTTACCAACCATACGCGCGATGTACTGTGAAGTGTGAACGAAAAGTGTGGTGAAGCTTGAGCGTGTAGTAGGCCCATAAGAAACGCTGCGCAAAGTTTATAGCTGGGAAAAGTGGGAAACGACTTTTTATTGTGGGGTGAAAAATCACGGTTTTCGGTATATTGTAGACTGTAGTGGATGCATTAGTAGAGGGGTCATAGAGGTAATTAAATAAAAAAATAATTATATAGAGTGAAGCTAATTGATAATTTCAGTGATGAAGGTTGAAAAGTGGTAAACCGCGAACTTTGTCTACAGTACATAAAGACCTATATACTTACATAAAGTAAGTTATTTAGCGTTCATTTAATTAGGTACCTATTTTGAGACTATAGTTCAGATACTCTTCAACGCTGTAGGTAAATAAACTCAAAACTAAAATAATTGTAAGTTTCGGTATCACAACAAGAATTACCAAGAATTTAGAAGAAAGATAATTTAAATCCACATAAGACACAAGTTAATTACATAACTCGTTTCCTAACCGGATACGGATGCCAGACAGAACATAGATAACCTCTTATCGTAGCCTCATAAAAACAAAACTTGCACGGTATAATAAACAGCTCAAAACAAACAACCCTTGAACTTGAATACTACACTGAAAACTGAACCTTATTTGATTTAACACAAGACCTCAAATCGCGCACAAGAAACCATCCAAAATTTCCAAAAGAACATCAGTCAGTTATTGAAAACTGAACCTTATATCATAAGAAACAAGACCTCAAATCACACACGACAAAACTTCCACTATTTTTCAAAAGAAAACCAGCCATTTCCTCAAGAAAAAAAAACGCATAAATCCACTGAAAACTGCACCTTATTTCACTTGAAATACAATGTAAAATCGCAAGGCAATATTAATTGGCCTTTAACACTTGTGAAGTTGTGACCGAGACAAAGTCTGAATGTATACTGAAAGTGTTTTGCCGGAAAATAAATAGATGACGAGAAAATGACGAAGTATGTAATGTTGCAGTCGGAACGGAAAATCAGACAAAATTACTGTTGACCTAAGTTGAAGTTTATCCTGTTGGGGCTAAGAAGGAACATGGGTTGTTTTTAATCAGTAGAAGTCTGACACTCCCTTTCCGCGTTTAATTTTCATCATTAATTTTGGTGTCATTTTGATGTCAAAAAAAAACTATTATTTTTATTAGGTTACTTGTTTTTTTTACATGTAACTTGACGCCTGTAATCCCCGAGCATTTCGCCACTGCCCGACCTAGGAATTGAACCTACGTCCTCACGCTCATTGGTTTAGTGGTTGCAGGCCGACTTCTGAGCATGAAGTCCCAGTTATTCCCGGATCGTGTAAAGTGCCATGAGGTTGTTCCATCACGTAATTCTCAGTAGTAACCAATAAGCCTGAATTTGTTCCCAGTTGAGCTTGCCCCTTTTTACATGGGACTTAGAAAAAACGAGCAAAATGTGCCTAACCCTCCTTGATGATAAACAGTAAAAACATCTTCTGACCGACGAACCGTATTGACTGCAACATGTACGTATATTAGACTCAAATTAAACATGACGTCATTGTAGGTACAATCAGCTGTGAGGATTTGCACATAATAATATATTAATTAAGTATGTAAAGTTAAGTGCAGATTAAACAAAGCCTTTTATGTGGTTTTGAATATGTGGTTCCTAATGTGGTGGAACCTCTACTTACGTCCTCTATGAAGGAATAAATTAATCCATCAGTAATTCAGTAATAATAATATTTTTTTCACTTCTCATGCTCTGAAAGTGCTTATTTGTGCAGGATATAGGCTGCACAAAATCGAATTTTGTGCACAAGGGCATTAACGTATCTACTCATAAATGTATCTTTATTAAGGCAAAGAAAATGAGCCATACAGCCAAACACAATTTATTTTATAATATTTACTTACTTTAATTTATTTGCCTTATGTGTTTTTTAAGACTTAAAAGATATTAAAATTTAAATTCAAGTACGGTAAGTTATTTAATTAAATAATGAAAATTATTGTTACAAAATTAATTTAATAGTAGGCTGTATAGGACTGCAAGACTAATATCAATTTCGTAAGATTATAGAAATATGCTAAACTACTGTTTTATTCCCTCGCATTCGAAGTGAAAAGCAGAGTTTATAACTCGTCCACAAAACCATTTTTATGGTTGGTTTTGTGCACTTGTTGTAAAATCTACTATATCTTATCTTATGGTGTCAAAACTACCCGTAACGTTGCGATATTTTCTTTTGTTCATGGACCTGATGCGTCTGTGACCATTTTACGAATTTTAACGCAATTCATATTATTTTCCTATTATGATTTATTTTAGAGTAGCGGTGGCCCAGGGCAGGCGCATTACTTTGTGTAATTTATTTCATCACCGCTGCTCTCAAAACGGTGAAGGAAAACATCGTGAGGAAACCGGCATGTCTTAGAACCAAAAAATTCGAAGACATGTGACATCTACCTTGCCCATCCTTATCCTTACCATGCCCATTATAGCCCATCCCTCTCCTAGAGAGGAGGCCTGAGTCCCTGCACTGGGAACATTATAGGCTGATGATGATTTATTTTCCTAAATGGGCTTTTAGACCCCAAGCGCAGTTATGCTTGGTTGTCCAAAAAACATTCAAGACGAAAATCAAGGGTAATAGCGACAAAGTCCACCAGACATTATGGAAGCAACGCAAATAGAATATTATCTTCACTCTATTTTGTCAACAACAAAAATAAAGTGTTGCAGTGTTGGAAAGGTGACAAGTACATGTCGTTAGAATAATCTTATGGCAATGACCACGTTGTTTTCTAAGTACCGATGTGAAGTAAGATGGCATCATCAGTGTTTATAACTTTTTTTACATAATATCACGCCTATAATCCACGAAGGGTAAGGCAGAGGTGTACCTAATAGTACTCACATTTCGCCAGTTATGTTTAAGTCCCATGTAATAGGGGGCGAGCCTATTGCCATCAAACGTGCATACATCCAGACTACGTGGTTGCAACTGAGAAATTCCTAATAGAACAAGCCAATTACAATATCCGGAAATCGAACCTAGGACCGAATGTACAGTAGCGCGCTTGCGACTACTGTACCACTAGGGGGCAGATTATAACAGAGAAGAAGGACAGTCACAATTTTATTCATCAAGGAGATACAATACTAAACACAAAGAAAATCGCAATACCAAACTGAACAAAAAAGACAATAGATGCCAATAACATCGTCAGTTTTGTCACCTTCGTTCGTATATGAAGATACTCGACACGTGGAGTTCAATGGCTCGGCTGTAGTGGAAGGTTAATGGGCCCTAATGGATTCTATATATGAGTTAAATGAGCCATTACATTGAACATTACAATAACCAATATCAGGGTAAAGCTCTGGTGGAGTAAGGGCCTCAGTGCTAACTGTGCCTGTTAGAGTCAAGTTGTACCTATATCTAAAGGGTGGTACCCTTAACGCAAACGAAGGGCATTTGTTCTCCCCACCACTGCGATCATTTTATTGTTCTAGAGTTCAAGACCATACCTGGGAACCCCCTAGTTACGGACATATTGGGGGTCAAACTTCCAAATTTTTCACAGCTGTGGGACTGGAACTCAACATAGACTCTCTGAAATAACAAACGCGGGCTGTTTATTTAGTAAATCAGCTCATAAACGAGTTCGTATAATTATTTCTAATAAATAAAATTCTCGTGTCACAGTTTTCGTTGCCATACTCCTCCGAAACGGCTTGACCGATTTTGATGAAATTTTTTGTGCTTATCCGGTATCTATGAGAATCAGCCAACATCTATTTTTCATCTCCCTATTTTTTTTTTTATATGGCAAAACAACGTTTGCCGGGTCAGCTAGTATTTTATAGATCTCTCACTAGCCCTTGTAATAGGGGACGCGAGCCTATTGTCATCCATCATCAGCCTATAGGTAATGCTCCCACTGCAAGAACTCAGGCTCCTCTCTAGGAGAGGGATGGGATATGATTTACCACGCGGACCCAGTGCGGGTTGGTAGATGTCACATGTCTTCGAATTTTTTGGTTCTAAGACATGTCGGTTTCCTCGCGATGATTTCCTTCACCGTTTTGAGAACAGCGGTGATAGAATAAACTATTAATGAAAAAATCCTGATAGAAAACCCAAAAGTAGTTTGAAAAGACCAGGGAATCAAACTTAGGACCAGTAAATACAAACATAAATCCAGATTAATACACTCCCAAACGCATCGGGACTCAATATAAACTCTTAAAAATAACAAACACGGGTTGTTTATTTTGTAAATCAGCTCATAAACGTGTTCATATATTTTATAGAGCTCTCACTCCCAAGTCTCTTGTACTTGGGAAGCTGCCAGAACTCCTACGTGTGACGTCATGGCTTGTGACGAGGAAGGTGTGAATCATTGGCAATGGAGTTTAGTGGTCGTTTTCGTATAGCTCAGTGGTGTGACCGTCGAACTGCCAAGTCATAGGCCTCAAGTTCGAACCCAAGACAGGCATAAATGATATTTCGGATTCATCACATCAATAATTGTCCCTTACTTCGGTGATGAAAAAAAAAAATTAAAACATCGTGAAATATTTTTTGGTGGGTGGGAAGCATCAAATAACCCCTCCCGCTCTGGGCAGAGCGGAAGGGAGTGTCAGACTTCTACTGACTAAAGGGAGTGTCAGACTTCTACTGACTAAAGGGAGTGTCAGACTTCTACTGACTAAAAACCACCCATGTTTCTTCATAGCCCTTTGTGTCGAGGACGCGGTATCTCTCAAACAACCCGCAGCCCCAACGGGATGACACTCACTTAGACCTGTAATGGCCGACACTCCTGAATTCATAAAGGTATGTTCTGCGACAAACCACGAATTTTAAAATTGACCTAAAGCTAAACTGAATCACAGACCTAACCTAACCCAACCGTCACTGACGTGATGACGTCACCAATAACCGTTAATTCCCGAATCCCAAACGAAGCGACTCGGAATCGTTCGCTCGCGACCGATATTTTTGAATTGAGAACGGACACTGCATTCGCGATGAACTGATGATTCACAAATGTTTTGGCGCCAGTCGACCCGTATTCATAGTAAGGACGGTTTGGTTTCTAATTGATGAGAGGTTTATTATGCAAATCGTACATGCCGTTGGTGCCGTATGCCGTAAGTCCGGATTTTACCGGTCAAGCACTTAGCTTTCTGCGGTAGGAATTACAAAGTGTACGAAATTTCATTTTTTTTTAACTATTTTAAAGTCAAATTATTTCTTATCATCAGGCTGCTGACCAGCAGAGCATGAAGTCCTGTGTGCCACTCCTAGGTCGAGTCGAGTTTCTGGCGAAACCTGTATGATATTATTTCTAAGTTACCGAACCCCACGCAGCCGAAGCCGCTGGTATAATCTATCTATGGTTTATAAACTAATCTGTACTACTACTCAGGGCCTGCAGTCTCTACACTAATAACAGCGCTACGAATGCCTCTACGTCGTATCGATGTCAAATTTCTTTAATAGATTTTCAACCTTATTTCAACAGCATAAGATTGAAAACCTATTAAAGAAAGTTTTCGATTTTTCGACTTAACGACGCTACGAGCGCTGTTATTAGTGTAGAGACTGCAGGCCCTGGTATTAATCCGTAAGTACAATATTTACAAACAATAACAAGCAAGCAGAAATAAACATTAATTTGGCAGCTCACGATACTCAACTAATAAACTATGCGAGAATGATATCATTATCCGAGAAGGATTCATGACATCACCTACTATTGCAATATTTATGATTGTGAACAATTTATCTAAATAACTAATACGTCAACGTTTTACATAGAAAATGTTAATGCATTCAGAGGAACTTGATATTATAAAATGTCATTGTTTTGTAAATCTTTTGAAAACCGGATAAATACGCGAGTCGGGCTAGCACGGAATTGTTCCGTAGCATCATCATCATCATGATATCAGCCAGTAATCACCCACTGCCTCCCCTTTTTTTCCCCGCCACATTCCCGTCCTGGTGTTTCCCGCGACTTTGAAGATATCACCCAACGAACTTTAACTCGCTTATTTAGCTTTGCTCCGTATTTAAATAAACAATAAGCTAGTACGGAATCTGTACTAGCTTATTGTTTATTTAAAACTACATATTTTAAACAACGCCAATAAAATGGCTGTGACATACGGAACAGACAGACAAACAGACGGACTGACGGACGGACAGACAGACGGACTGACGGACGGACAGACAGACATGACGAATCTACAAGGGTACCGTTTTTTGCTATTCAGCTACGGAACCCTAAAAAGAAACTCCCATGAAAACGAGACTATAAATACGACACCGTTAATGAAGACCGAGGGACAACTTAATTACTCACTTTAATTGTGTATGACCACGGTATGACATAATCACGCGAAATTAAACTAGAAAAGCTACGGAAACAGAGTAATATCATGACATGTCATGCAAATAATTCACAATATTATAGTAAATTTTACCTAGGCAAGCGCAGTTTCGCCTGAAGATCGAGCGGATATGCTGTTATTATTTAGCCAAGAGGAACCCATGCTGCGCCGACCACAAATAAAATGTGATAAAAGGAGAACGTCAAATCAAGTTATCAAGACATTCCACGGGTCGCCAAAGGACCGACTGGGTCTTGGGTTCGATTCCCGGAGCAGGCAAACTGTTATTGGGTTTTTTCAGTAGCAGCCGCCGTGTTTGGATTTGTACGGTCAGCATCAGAAGATTCAGAAGTAGCTGAACATTTTGGAATTTTAATTCTTTTATGTACAGGACTCTAGCTATTATTTTTAATGTTTTAGAAGATTATTCGTTAAAATAGTCCTTACACCGAGTAATATCTAACAAGTTTTTATTAAAAAACAGCTTCGAAACTTTGAGTAATGTTAATATACTTCTGATGCTGACCGTACCCGGATTATGGTAAAAGGCTCGTCTCCTGTTACATGACTTAAAAAAACTGTCGAAATGTGGGTAAACTTGTCCACCTAGGTCCACCTTAGCTAATCCTTAGAGGATTACAAGGCGTGATCTTCTTCTTAGCGTGTCGATGACAATTTAAATTGAGTCGGCCCGAAATTTGGCGACGAGTTCGGCACTTTCAGTAGCCTCCATCAGCTCCTGTGATGTGCAAGTAACAGGACAGGCTGGACACGATATCAAGTGCCCCATAGTTTGTACGGCAAGACCACATTTACACTCCAGGGCCCGCAGTCTCTACACTAATAACAGCGCTACGAATGCCTCTACGTCGTATCGATGTCAAATTTCTTTAATAGATTTTCAACCTTATTTCAACAGCATAAGATTGAAAACCTATTAAAGAAAGTTTTCGATTTTTCGACTTAACGACGCTACGAGCGCTGTTATTAGTGTAGAGACTGCAGGCCCTGGGCAGAGTCATCTATGAATTTCCATCTGTGCAGGTTTTCCTTGCTTCGGCCTACCTGTGTCCAGAGTCTGTTTAGAGACTTCCAGGTTAGCCATGGCAACTCGTGTCCAGGTGGATGACTTTCGGCAAGTGGCGTGAGGCGTGATGTTCTGCTATGTTTTGTGTTTTTCTCAGGGCTGGCAATTTATTGACAGGAGAAGAATTCCAACGAAATACCAGTTACATCGAAAACTACTGGGCTTATAACGAAATATTTACGTACCTAACTATAGAACTATGTCGAATCAATCAATCTCGCATTGGCCAAGTTTGACGAAATAATTTGGTAATCGTGATGACAATGGCGTGAAATTGTCTACAAAAGTAGAAACTTACTGAAAATACGACTACTGCTGGACTGTTCATTCTATGTGTAGTCAAAACAGATCATCAATATCTTGCCCTTATCACAATTAATTAAGGGTTGGCACAGCATGTCTTCTGTTTCCATACATCTCTACTAACTACTCGTCATCTCATCAGACACCTTCTCTCTTGCCATATCATCCATACCACAGCCCATACCACGACAACTTACCCTTCACCAGCGTCACTTTCAGATTTCCTCTTTTGTAGTAATTTCTTATCTTTACCATTCGAGAAACATACACCAAGCCCCTTAGCATTTACAACTCAGCTTTGTGACCCAACATTCTGACCACCGATCCTCGGAATATTTATTTATTTTTTATTTTATTTATTTGGCTCACCAACAATTGAATACACTACATAAAGGAAAGAGATACATACATAATAGTCAAAGACAAGTGTACCAACCTCTTACAGGTAAGCACAACATGCACAACTTATTAGTCGTTGAGTGTCAACTTAACAACCGATGAGTACCAACTACTCACCGCACATAACTATGATTTCTAAACAATCATAACTATGATTTCTAAACAATTATTATTATAAAAATTAAAAACTAAACTAAATTTAAAACTACATTTACAGACAATATTAACACTTACATTATTTTACAATAACCTTGGGAACCATTGCTTAACCCTGCATATCAACTCTTGGCGACAGTATTATTTAACCACGAGCTTCTCCTACAATATTATTTATAATTTAATTCTATCCAATCATTATAATCCCAATATAGCCCATTTTAATAAATAGGCCAAGTTCTCCTGCAGATTTTATTTACGATCGCTTGTTTACATAAAACATCATGGTCGCACCATGTGTTAACAATTTCGCGGCAGCTGTCAGTAAGTAATAACAATCTTGCCTGTGATTGGTTATATCTCGAATATAATATTTGAAGTAAAAATTTCTGACTGTATAAGGAATAGTTTACTTCGATCCTAGATCCAGATCGAAGACGTTTGCAATACAACCGCCAAATAAAATACAAAAAAAAAACATGAATAGAGAACCTCCTACTTTTTGGAAGTCGGTTAAAAAATGGAACTGGGCAGGTCACTTCTGCCGCATGTCGCATCAAAAGTGACCACAGATTGGGTTCCGAAAAACAGAACCAGGCGATGCGGTAGACCCAGAAGATGGCGTGACGAGCTGGCCTTGTATCGAAAGGATTCGGCCCCAAACAGGTGAAGACCGAGGGAACGCCTTTGAACTACAGTGCAATGGCATCAGGTTCATAACAGTGATTGGTTAATGACCTTGATCTACTTAGCCTTTTCCCTACCACATTAAGGTAGGCTTCAAGTCTAAGTGAAATGCAGCTGAATACTAGTATTTTATATGGAGCAGACTGCCTCGTTGGTCGAGAGGTGTCATGTGCGACTTCTGAGCTTAAGGTCCTAGGTTCTGTAATTTTTGGGTACCCACATGGGATATAAGAGTAGGTATGTATGTTTCATTCCGCGTGTATTTAAGGCGGGTACTGAGCTAAACAAAATCCTAACAAAGTGTACACAAACCAGATCGGATTAGGTCAGGAATTTACTATGTTATGTCATGATTATTAATGCGAATTATTTGCAGATATTTCCTTATAATTAAATACGCTTATCTATTAATAACTGTAATGACATAATATCATATTAGCGAGAACGAGGTCAAGAGCAGGCCCATTATGAAATTTAAAAACAGCAGAATTGGCGAAATGTACCCATAAAGGAGGCACTCCGAGGCACTCCCTCTCTCCGAAACACATCGGAGCAGGGTGAGTGCGAAAGCATACAACCAAGTGAGGAAAAAAGAAAAAGCCGAGGGTACACAAGCGCAGTATATGCGTAGTACCTATATGCAGTCACGCAGTAGCTTTGTCTCGAAGTTTCCCGGCAAGAACTGTTTACTAGCCTATCCCTATCAGTGGAGATGCATATAGGGGTGCGAATTGCGATGCAGTGAAAGAGTCCATCTTAGAAAAATCGTGAAAGAGTCCCGATTCCCGAATAACTGTCGAGATTCGATTTAAACCCGAGTGCATAAATATGCTTTAACCTTAATTGCGAGGTCCAACTAACTCTGGCCATAGGTCAATAGGCCACGCCTCCAAACCTTCTGTTTACTTATACCGGTTATCATTACGAATATGAAGGTCATTGATATAAAATATTTGAAGTAAAGAATGTTCTATTTTGGGATATGATTAGATTTGAGTATGACTCATGAATTCAAAGTTGTCTTGACATAATGTTTGTAACATATGGTTTTCGCATCTCTTATTCGTTGGTCGTTTCGTTGGTAAAGGCTGTTGTTTAGTGAGTAGCCAGGAGAGTTGGTAACTTAAATCTAGTTGTATGCTTGAACTTCTTGCTAGCGATGTAAGTCTAACCAATCAGCGATCAACTATGAAAACACCCAAAGATTGACTGGTAATTTTTTTTTGGGACAAACCCGCCTCTCTATTCCCAAACCACTGTAACTCCTGTAAGCCAGAATCAACAGTGGCGACCACAAGAAAAGCGCCGAGACAATGAAGCCCGACGAAGTCCCAGAGAAACAATTTTAACTGTATTGGATCTTCCAACGAAATGCATCAGAAAAGAAACGGAGGAGTAGAAAAAAACATAGGGACAATTTTGACTGGTATGGAAATTATGGAATGCCTTGTACCAATATTGTACAAGAAGAATAACCAACCTTTCTTACGTTTCTGGAAAGAGAATCAAATATACGGCACCCATTGGTAAGACTACTTGCCAGAGTTTCTTCCGTTTCTTAAGGCTCCTTCCACAAAATCATCTCATTTTGATCAATTTTGATCGCTTGGTGTGGGAAATCTATGAAGAATTTGAAGCTTCCTTTTGGCTATTATAAGAGACGAGTTCTTTTTCAGGTGGATGGGTTTGAAGAATTTTCAAAATAATGTTTATATTAATGAGAATCACCCGTATTCAAAAGCCCTTTTCCGCACAAATACCGATCGAGTTACGTTTGGCTTAGCCGAACATAACACTACAAACGATTTTAAACATTAAAAAAAATATAAATAACATCACCGTATGGTCTACTAGGGGACCAGTTTGCCACATTTTCGACTTCAATACAAAATATAGCAGAAAAAAAATGTTAAAACATCGTTATTTTTACAAAATGTCTCGACAAATAAGATTTTTTTTCTATACCTTAGAATCACGTTAAAGAAAATTTAAAAACTACGTATTAATTTTAAGGTAACCTTCTAATAGAATCGTATTTTTATTTTATCAATAAACTATAATTTCATTTCGTAAATTGAATCTAAAGTTAACTATATTATCGACCGCGCAAACTCTATCTCGCCAGTACGAATCGGCCACTGCCAGAGGACGGACGTATCGCTTTGTGTCACAAACGCTCCCGTGTTTTTCGTGCATGCATATATTTTCGAGATTGCACACCGATTACCACAATTTGATACACTTATTAATTTTGATCAAACATGTTTATTTTGCTAGTTTGTAAAGATTGCTAAAAATTTTTTCATCTTCAGATCGAAGTCGAATTTCACGATCGTTTGTTGTTGTCGATTGTACTTCGATATATATTTTTAACCGACCTCCAAAAAAGAGGAGGTTCTCTATTCGTGTTTGTATGTCCGCGAATATCTCCGTCAATTGTGGACTGATTTTCAAAATTCTTTTTGTTTTGGAAAGGGTATACTCCCGAGGCGGTCCCATTGCACCAAGTCAGTTTCTGATGATGGGAACTCTGAGAAATTGAGGGCAACCCTCGAATATCATAGGCGCACATAACGTTATCCATACATTTTCAGAAGCTGTTCAAGTATTTGCGTCTGATAATCATAATTTCATGTGGCGGCGCTGCGCTGATGACGGAAGGTGCAACTCCTCAACGGTCAGGACTTGAAAGAAAATTCCTTCAAAATTATACGTACTTATGGATCGATAGTTGTATTCTTTCAGGCTATTAGGTTGAACTGATGATAGACGGTAAATCTCATTAACCGACTTAAACAAAGGAGGTTCTCAATTCGTCTGCTAGAAAATTTTTAGTTCTTCCGTCATGGGTGTCGTTTTCAAGGTTTTCGGGGTCGCTGATTACGAAAATGAAGCCAAAATGAAAATCCATGATGGCGGCCAGGAAAATTTTTGGTTTTTCCGTCATGGGTGTCGTTTTCATGGTTATTGGGGTCGCTGATTACGAAAATGAGGT
This sequence comes from Diarsia mendica, assembly GCA_949316265.1. Lineage (NCBI taxonomy): Eukaryota > Metazoa > Arthropoda > Insecta > Lepidoptera > Noctuidae > Diarsia > Diarsia mendica. The sequence continues at coordinate 8,453,544 of OX438916.1, forward strand.
CAAAATGAAAATCCAAGATGGCAGGCAGGTTTTTTGGGTTTTCCGTCATGGGTGTCGTTTTGATGGTTTTTGGGGTCGCTGATTACGAAAATGAGGTCAAAATGAAAATCAAGATGGCGCCGACAAAAATTTTTGGTATTTCCGTCATGGGTGTCGTTTACATGGTTTTTGGGGTTGCTGATTACGAAAATGAGTTCAAAATGAAAATCCAAGATGGCAGCCAGGATTTTTTTTGGTTTTTCCGTCATGAGTGTCGTTTTCATGGTTTTTGGGGTCGCTGATTACGAAAATTAAGCCAAAATAAAAATCCAAGATGGCGCCGACGAAAATTTCTGATTTTTCCGTCATGGGTGTCGTTTTCATGGTTTTTGGGGTCGCTGATAACGAAAATGAGGTCAAAATGAAAATCCAAGATGGCAGGCAGGTTTTTTGGGTTTTCCGTCATAGGTGTCGTTTTGATGGTTTTTGGGGTCGCTGATTACGAAAATGAGGTCAAAATGAAAATCAAGATGGCGCCGACAAAAATTTTTGGTATTTCCGTCATGGGTGTCGTTTACATGGTTTTTGGGGTTGCTGATTACGAAAATGAAGCCAAAATGAAAATCCAAGATGGCGGCCAGAAAAAATTTTGGTTTTTCCGTCATGGGTGTCGTTTTCATGGTTTGTGGGGTCGCTGATTACGAAAATGAGTTCAAAATGAAAATCCAAGATAGCAGCCAGGAATTTTTTTTGGTTTTCCGTCATGGGTGTCGTTTTGATGGTTTTCGGGGTCGCTGATTACGAAAATGAAGCCAAAATGAAAATCCAAGATGGCGGCCAGGAAAATTTTTGGTTTTTCCGTCATGGGTGTCGTTTTCATGGTTTTTGGTGTCGCTGATTACGAAAATGAGGTCAAAATGAAAATCAAGATGGCGCCGACAAAAATTTTGGTTATTCCGTCATGGGTGTCGTTTTCATGGTTTCCGGGGTCGCTGATTACGAAAATGAAGCCAAAAGGAAAATCCAAGATGGCGGCCAGGAAAATTTTTGGGTTTGCCGTCATGGGTGACTTGACTGGCCTGTTGGTCTAGTGGTTAGTGACCCTAACTGCTATGCCGGAGGTCGTGGGTTCGATTCCCACCCAGGACAAATGTTTGTGTGATGAGCACGATCATTTGTTCTGTGTCTGGGTGTAATTTATCTATAATATGTATGTATTTAGAAATATATAAGTATGTTTATCAGTTGTCTAGTACCCATAACACAAGCTCTGCTTAGCTTGGGACTAGATGGCGTTGTGTGATAGTTGTGGAATATTATTATTATTATTATTATGGGTGTCGTTTTCATGGTTTTTGGGGTCGCTAATTACGAAAATGAGTTCAAAATGAAAATCCAAGATGGCAGCCAGGATTTTTTTTGGTTTTTCCGTCATGAGTGTCGTTTTCATGGTTTTTGGGGTCGCTGATTACGAAAATTAAGCCAAAATAAAAATCCAAGATGGCGCCGACGAAAATTTCTGATTTTTCCGTCATGGGTGTCGTTTTCATGGTTTTTGGGGTCGCTGATAACGAAAATGAGACCAATATGAAAATCCAAGATGGCGCCGATGAAAATTTTTAATTTTTCCGTCATGGGTGTCGTTTTCATGGTTTTTGGGGTCGCTGATTACGAAAATGAGACCAAAATTAAAATCCAAGGTGGTGGCTAGGAAAATTTTAGGTTCGTCCGTCATGGGTGTCGTTTTCATGGTTTTTGGGTAAACTGAGTACACACTACACCCCTGATTTCGCATTGCATATTCGCCAGTTGCAAAGTGCAAAGACTAAGGTAATTTTATTTAAAACAACTGCCCGAAATAATGACACTATGACAATACTTCTAAATGATGGTAATATTGAACTCGTGAAAGAAACTAAATTCCTGGGAGTACACATAGATGACCCATTAAACTGGAAAAATAATTAGCCGCCATTGATGCATATCTATATCATCCACATGTTATGCTTTAAGAGACGAAATTGACATTGAACACTTAAAAATCGTAAACCACGCACTAATTGAATCCAAATTAAGATACAGTATACAATTCTGGGGAAACAGCTATAATTATAACTGTAAACGAGCTTTTGTCCTTCAGAAAAGAGCTATACGTACCATTGTCCGTATCTCACAAAGAGAGAGTTGTCGTCCGCATTTCTTAGACTTAAAAATTCTTACAGTTCCCAGTCTCTACATTCTTGTACTTCTGATTAATTTAAAAAAGTACATACATGAATATGAGACGCATGAGGAAAGACTAGTCAGGGAGAGTACACGTAGGAAAGATTTGAAAAATAAGATAAGTCCTCATTTTAACATTGTGAAACATAGTTCACAATATTAAGCAGTGCAATTATTCAATAGGGTACCATTAGAAATAAAAAGCTTAATCTATACGTCTTCATTTAAATCAAAGCTTCAAGCATTCCTACTGGATAAATGTCTCTACTCCGTTGACGATGTGTAATATTAAGGTATATAATACAATTATGATAATGCGCCAACTGATATAATTTGTCCTTTGTGTTTGTCAGTTTTTAATTTTAAAATGACTATTTGTATAGCTGACATGAATTTTACAACAATCTAATAATTTAATTATATAATTTAATAATTTGGCTTTTACCCATATAATTTACCCTACGCCATTCGTGCTAGGTATGGTGACATACCAGAGCTTAGAAGTCAGGAGAAATCTTGCTCTAGTTAAATATGTCATCTGCTTAGTTCGTGGTTCCCATTTTAATTCCCTGCTGTTACAGTACATCTCTTTTAACATCCCACTACCTATCCGGCACTCTCTTCGCCCACGCCAACGTCCTCTTTTTTCGATTCCTCAAACAAGCACCGTAACTCTTAGGCTGAGGCTACAGTAGGCAGCGATTTGCGATGCGACTGGAAGAGCGAAGAGAAAATAGAGAAAAAAGAGCGATGTACGGTGTAGCCATATACGTGAGCATTCATTTACTTGATTTAATCGCTCATGTGTCGCAGGTCGCGTCGCGGCCTAATGTAGCCTCAGCCTTAAGACTAGCCCACTATTTCTAGCCCTTACCCACATAAACATTTTAATGTATGACGAGTCATTAGATATTTTTGCAAGTACGGAACTAAGTCTCCTTAACACTGCTTCTCGATACCTGGAGTCCATTGCCACTCCCAGTACTATCTCCTCGGGTTTAACAATTTTTTTGGTAATTTTTATTTGATTTCAACTTTTGCCACTAGAATGTTTTGTTAATTTTTATTGTAATAATGTTTTTTTTTTCTTAGTTTTGTTATTATTATTTTTTATTTCTAAGTTTTTTGTTTTTTGTTCAACCTATAACTTGTATGTGTGGGTGGTGTCACTGTAAATATAAGTTGGTTATTAATAAATAAATAAATTATGTGCTTTAGCGTATGTTCCATCAGAACCAGTTATCAACGCTTTTGACGAACTGCTCGAATCTGTTTTATATTGTGCATTCTGGCCTCCTCCGACAAGGCATTGATTATTTTGAAGATAACTGGATCGGAAGGTTGGAAAGACGGGGCAGGCGAGATTTCCTATTGATCTGTGGAATACTTTTGATGCAGTTCTTCAGGAAATTCCCCGAACGAACAACTCCGTTGAAGGCTTTCACAGGGGATTCAAGTCACTTCTATCGGCTCATCTCATCACCCATCTATATGGAAGTTTTTGGATGAACTTCGTCGGCAGCAAAGCCTGACAGAACTGAAACTGGAGCAAATTTTGTCTCGTGGATCACACACAACTAGTCGGCCAAGATATAGGCAAACATCGGCAAGATTGAAAGATTTAGTTGAATCATTTGGGGAGAGACCACTCCCAGATAACTTACGGGCCAATGCTCATAATTTTGAATTTCAACAAATATGATTAAAAAAATACATAAAAAAAACGAAACAAAATGATTAAACCTAAAAAGCATACAAATTTAAAATAAATAATTATATCTATCTAGGGTCAAAGTCTACATACTGCATACGGCCAATGACCTTTTTAAACGGTTTTATTTAGCTCACCCCGTTTGTTTTAAACGGTTTTATTTAGCTCACCCCGTTTGTTTTATTCTTGGATCAAATTTAGTAATTCAAATTTCACCCACTTCCAGTCAACCGATTAATCTGAAATTTTGTACACACATTGGATTTTGGTGACAATACAATTATGTTTATTCATTATCATTATAAATTCAAGATGGCCGCCGCTACAAAATGGCGGATAATTTATGTTTTATTAATCCCACCAATATGGGTATCAAATGAAAGGGCTCAACAAGTAGAATACAATATACTATAAAAAATTGAAATCCAAGATGGCGGCCGCTACAAAATGGCGGATAATTTATTTATGTTTTATTAATCCCATCAATATGGGTATCAAATGAAAGGGCTCAACAAGCAGAATACAATATACTATAAAAAATTGAAATCCAAGATGGCGGCCGCTACAAAATGGCGGATAACGTAGGTTTTATCAATCCCATCAATATGGGTATCAAATGAAAGGGCTCAACAAGCAGAATACAATATACTATAAAAAATTGAAATACAAGATGGCGGCCGCTACAAAATGGCGGTTAACGTAGGTTTTATCGATCCCATCAATATGGGTATCAAATGAAAGTGCTCAACCAGTATAATACAATATACTATATAAAATTAAAATCCAAGATGGCGGCCCCTTTAAACAGAATGCGAAATAAAAACTAGAAAATAAAAAAATAGGTAAAAAAACTTTTTAAGTTAAACGGTTTTATGTTAAACATACATTGCAATAGTTAAGATAAATGTACTAAAAACGCACTGCACGTCAATTGTCTACAAATTATCGACTTAATTATTATTATTATGATTTCAATCAACGATTGTAGACAATTGACGTGCCCCACGGTTTTCTATTTTATTATTTTTTGGTTTTTAGTACATTTATCTTAACTATTGCAATGTATGTTTAACATAAAACCGTTTAACTTAAAAAGTTTTTTTACCTATTTTTTTTTTTACAAAATAAGCCAGCATTCCTTCAGGCGTTATCGACATTCTTGACCTCGAAAGCACAAAACCTAACAAAAAATCAAATGTTTTTTTTTTCCTTCATCACATTGTGTATAAAATCAATGAAAATAAACAACCAAAAAAAAAACGCTAGGTGTCGGTCCACCTCCACGTGGTGCCCGTTGGAAACGTGATAACGGCTAACGGACTATTTGAATGACAATGCCTATAATCCCAATTTTTTCCTGTTCATGTTATTTTACATTTTGTCTAGTATAACTTATTAATATTTATTTCGATTTCATGTTCAACAAACCCATTTTATGTATTTCTAAATTTTGACCCCCGAAAACCATGAAAACGACACCCATGACGGAAAAACCTAAAATTTTGCTAGCCGCCATCTTGGATTTTGGTCTCATTTTCGTAATCAGCGACCATAAAAACCATGAAAACGACACCCATGACGGAAAAACCAAAAATTTTCGTTGGCGCCATCTTGATTTTCATTTTGACCTCATATTCGTAATCAGCGACCCCAAAAACCATCAAAACGACACCCATGACGGAAAAACCAAAAAAAATCCAGGCTGCCATCTTGGATTTTCATTTTGACCTCATTTTCGTAATCAGCGACCCCAAAAACCATGACAACGACACCCATGACGGAAAAAATTAAAAATTTTCTGACCGCCACCTTGGATTTTCATTTTGACCTCATTTTCGTAATCAGCGACCCCTATAGCCATGAAAACGACACCCATGACGGAAAACCCAAAAATTTTCGTTGGCGCCATCTTGATTTTCATTTTACCATGAAAACGACACCCATGACGGAAAAACCTAAAATTTTCCTAGCCGACGAATTGAGAACCTCCTTTTTATTAAGTCGGTTAATGAGATTTACCGTCTATAATCAGTTCAACCTAATAGCCTGAAAGAATACAACTATCGATCCATAAGTACGTATAATTTTGAAGGAATTTTCTTTCAAGTCCTGACCGTTGAGGAGTTGCACCTTCCGTCATCAGCGCAGTGCCGCCACATGAAATTATGATTATCAGACGCAAATACTTGAACAGCTTCTGAAAATGTATGGAAAACGTTATGTGCACCTATGATATTCGAGGGTTGCCCTCAATTTCTCAGAGTTCCCATCATCAGTAACTGACTTGGTGACAATGGGACCACCTTGGGAGTATACCTTTTCAAACAAAAAAATAATTTTGAAAATCGGTCCACAATTGTCGGAGATATGCGCGGACCACATAAAAAAAACATACGAATAGAGAACCTACTTCCTTTTTAGGAGTCGGTTAAAAAGAGACGGAAACATTATTTATTTTTGACGTGTTGTAGTGCTTTTGCAACCAATTTACAACAAAATTTAAATCTGTGATTAAAATTTTTGATTTATTAAATGAATATTATTTCATCTAACACCAAATTGAACCATTTTTATGTTGATTGATATACTGTACCTATACACAACACACATTCCAGACTATTTTTCAAAGTGTACTTACTTACTATAAAATTATGTCACTTAAAATAATAATCGTCTAAATGATCAAATTTTTCAACCGTAGTTCAACGCTCGAAATGCCCGTGTGTGCGTTCGTCGGTGTTATCGCTGCACACAAACATAGCATCGCACCGAAATTGCCTAAAGTTCTGCAAGTCTTGTCTGTACAAGGCCTCTTAAGAGCTAAGGCACGCAAGAGGCAACTCGGTATGCATAGGCGGTAACCATACACGAACCAACGAAGGCAATCGCAGTTTAACCTGAAGATACACCCGAGTGGCTGTTGTAATTTAGCTCCTAAACCATGGATACAAAAATCATACTAACGCAGACTAACGACCTTCAAAAACGATTGATGTAAAAATCGTGATCAAGCAGGATGCTGTAGCAGTTACGTCATCGAATCCTGCGCATAGGGCTGTGGTACAACCACATTTCGGAAGTTTTGTTTAAGTCCCATGTAATAGGGGGCGAGCCTATTGACATCAACCGGCCATAAATCCAAGATCCGTGGCTGCTACTGAGAAATTCCTGTACGAAAAACCCAGTAACACTTTGCCCGACTGGCATCGGAACTAGGGCCTCATGCAGAGCAATCGCGCTTTCGACAACTAGACCATAGTCAGTCAGTCTTTAAGTTAAGAGGAATTGTTATTATTTAGGGCACCCCTAATCTCTGAGTGCATACCGGAGTACATTGTTGGATTATCTGGTCAAAATAAGGCGGAAACTGTTATCATATCGCGAAATGAGGTTGGGTCTTAGTGATCACGATAAAGCGCTATTGTAGCTCTTATAGTAATGTGTTTATTACCTTGTGTTGTTAGGTGACGAACAAGAAGGACGTCTACCTTTTGCTTAGTAATCCATTTAGCAAGGGACGTCTGCAATATCAGATCTCAACGCTTACGCGCTTGAACGAACAAAATGGCTTTCACAGCGGGAAAATTGCTCCTAGGATGCATAAGAGAAGTACATACCAATACCGCTAGAAATAAATGTGGGTGTACATGGGGTGTACCATTGATATATAAAAGGGTGTACAATTAGGTACATCTTTGGCTAACACTTTGGAGTTTGAGAAATCATCAATTGACTCCTCCCGCTCTAGGTGGAGCGGAAGAGAGTGTCAGACTTCTACTGGCTAAAAACCACCCATGTTCCTTCTTAGCCCTTTGTGTCCAAGGTCGAACAACCCGCAGCCCCAGATATCTGGCTAAGCCTTCAGGGATTACATGCGTTATGTTATGTCATGGACAAACAGATAGATTTAAACCGGCTGCCGGGACAGAACAAACATTGCAATAAAAGTGCCGTGGTGCAATTTGGCAAAAGTCAAAGTCACTGAACTGCGATTAAAGAGAAAGATCGATTTAGACATACTAACATCTAGATTTAAATTCATAAGCCCTGACTTTGGCCTTGAGATAAGTTATCGGTCATTACCACGCCGTTGGCATTGCAAATTAGTTATGCGGCCTTGAATATGTTAGAGAGAATCAATTTAATAACATTTTGCTTGCCAATGCGTATTTGACAAAGCCTGAAGACGGCTTCAATCGTATAGACCTTACCCTGTCATGACTTACGAAGTACCATGGGCAATCCTCTGACACCATTCCACCTTGGCACGTGCTACAATGGCTGACTTAGAAATCTCTAAAAAGACTTTAAAGTAAGTTAACCCAATCTTCTTTTTCTTTTGGATCCAGGATTCCCATAGTTATTTGAATAAATTCAATGTGTTTGGACCAAAATTAGCTCTCTCTCTCCGAGATCGCGGCGTTGTTGTGTCTTCGGAGATTTCTCTTGAACTGCAGATGCTGTTGCACAAAGAGCAGGTCAGGAGGTGGGCCACCCCGTCGGGGTTGTAAGAAAGAGATACTGCGGCCTCGGCACTAAGGAACATGGGTGGTTTTTAGTCAGTAGAAGTCTGACACTCCCTACCGCTCTGCCCAGAGGGAAAGGAGTCATTTGATGAAATCCCAAACCCCAAAAAAAAACCCATGGTTGGTGTGGTGGGCCATGGTTTAGAAAAAGACTCCGCAGTCGAATATTCTTGTATGTTGTATTTACATCTTAAGGCGAGGTTGCAGTACTTTGTTTTTATGTACGCACGACCTCGCCCCCCGCCCTGCCGCGCGAGCCATATAATGCCTAAATTTTGACTGTTTTTTGCTTCTTGGAGAAAAACTATAAATAAATTACACAATCTGTTTTCACCATTTACTTCAGAATAAAAACTTCTATCTACTGATATAACTTTCATATAAATTAATGATTGGTGAAGCGTCAATGCCTTTTTTAATATAAAAAATAAAATAATAATAATTTAGGATTTCTCCATATCATAAAATATGTTAGTATTTCAAATTAAATATTTTAACTTCTCAATTGATGAATCCTCACGCCATCTGTAAGCAGCGCCCATGTATCGAGACTTTCTTGAGTTTTTTCCGCAAGGGCACACATATAGATGGCACTAGCGAGCTGACAGCTCCCCTTGACCGTTTGAAGGAGACGGTGTGTGCTGCTACGCGCTCCGCTTCAAAAAATCCCTTTTTGTTGAAATCTGGACGATACTCGTAAAATAAATGGACCTGCATCTGTGCTTCATTGAGAACTTATAGTGCAGTGTTGATTTTTGGAGTTTTCATTATTCCACCGGCGGATCCACGAAGATTTAGCTCGCCGGCCGGCAGCCCATACTTGCAAGTGCGCATGAACGAAGTATCTTCCCATCTCCCTGGGTCTGAGTGGGATCTCTGGATTGTCAAGGTACGTGGGCATGTTTGCTGCGAATAATTCTCTTGTATTGGTTTGTCGAGGATTCATCAGAAGGGAAATTAATTTATTTTGAGGTCCGCCATTAAACATCCGCCATAGATTCTAATTTCAAATTTTCTTACGTTCTTCACAAAGGTGCAGGCTATTTACACGCCTCACCATATTATTTGGTCCTTCGAGCCGGATCAAAAACCGTTACCTAGATTTTTGCGTAATTGTTTGGTAAAAATCATATAGGTTCAATAACGCACAATAGGTATTTAGTTTACGTAAACTTTTGGTAAATCATTGCCTATAAAACGCATCATAATTGACAATAGAATTTACGTAGTTGTTGGTAAATCTGTTCAATTATTTTAGTACATAATTTACATGGAACGACATTACGTATTTATTGGTAAAGTTCATTCTATGTAGGTATCCGTATTTAAAAATTCGCTTTGATATTATGAAAATAAGTAGGTAGTTACCAACGCATCTCGGCTTTGAGCGTTTTAATACAATAATTGTAATTAGATAGATACCCACTCATAGTTGGTAGGTGCGATAATATTGCAAACCGCCTGTAAGGTATTTTTCTGTTATTGTTGTCGTTTGTTATATAACGAAATGACGGATAAACAACTGAAGCCGGAAGATTTACTGACTATTCTCCATGAAAAGAAAGGATTGTTATTTAAACGCATTAATCGGTTGTATGATTTAACAAAAAATATATCGTCGTTCGATTCGAGAAAAAATGAAAGTTTTATGACTGAGTCAGAGACAATTGATGACATTCGAGATAAATTTGAATCTTTTGTTGATCAAATTAATCAAATAAACATTAGTATAAAACCTGGTACAAGTGTCGATTATGCTTGTTTAGAGTCCTTTGAAGATTTGTACATTCATATTAAACGTGTTAGGAACAAAATAAACAGTAATCAATCACCATCAACACCCAGTAGTAACTATAAGACTCTTTTTGAATCGCTTAAAATAAAGTTGCCTCCTATCGCGCTGCCGTCTTTCGACGGGAAAACTGAGAATTGGCCTGTTTTCTACGAGTCGTTCAAGTCGAATATTCATGAGAATGATCAGCTGACTGACTCACAGCGTGTGCAGTACTTGGTAGGTAGACTTACGCACAACGCATTGAAGATTACTGCTGGAATTGTGCCTACGGGTGATACTTACAAGTTCTTATGGGACAGTTTAGTTAAAAAATATCAAGAGAAGCGCTCACTAGGTACGCATTATTTAAATAATATATTGGATTTAAAAAGTTGTTCATTTAACGCTAACAGTCTCGATTCTTTCATAGAAACATTTAGTGCATCTATTTCTGCCTTGAAACAACTTGGGATTACGGATCTTGCTGATTTTATTCTTTTGCACTGCGCAATGAGAAAAATCGATTCACAGACTATTCAATCGTTTGAACTTTCCATTCGAGATATTGAAATTCCCACAACGAAATTATTGATAAGCTTCGTTCAAGATCAGGCAAAGATATTGGCACGTTCGAATTTGTCTCAATCGAACGCGAGAAACTTTAGTAGAAACCCCGCTTCCGCGCCACGCGAGTCACGCACACAGACAAAAGCGTTTGTTGTGAGCGAGTCAGCTGACTCGTCCGCTTGTTTACCTGCGATGACGGTTCCGTGCTGCGCGTATTGTAATGATAACGCTCATGTTCATTTGTACAACTGCGCTAAGTTTAAATCCGCGTTGACTCCTAGAGCAAGGTTCGAGTTTATTAAATCCAAACGTGGGTGTGCGAATTGTCTGAGCACATTGCATGGATTGAGTAACTGCAAGTCAACGTCAGTCTGTGATTTATGTAAAAAACGCCATCATACACTATTGCATTTTGATAAAGAAAATAAACCGCAAACAGCTGACGTTTTAGCTACGAATTGCAATGTAGTCGTCGCGTCGCCTCCTGCGCCGCTGTCCGTCGCGCCTCCCTCGCCCCTCTCGTCCCCCGGTGCGTCTTTGCCTGCCCCGGTTTCCGTCGCGGTGCCGCGCTCTTATGCTCATAGTAATAAGGTCGATATTCCCGAACAGGTGATTGCGTCTGATTCGTGTGATGTGACGCCAGCGTCTTCGGCTCACAACTCGGCCGTGTTATTGGCAGCTGATGCAGCGAGGGCTAAGGCGATAGTACTGTTATCGACAGCTCAGGTTTATGCGCGAGCTAAAAGTGACAGTGCGGGTCACAAAACAATAGTGAGGTGCTTAATTGATAATGGCTCGCAGAATAATTTAATAACTACAGCTTGTTGTAGAAAACTTAATTTACTGATAATTCCTTTGAGTAATTCTTTTGTTAAAGGAGTTGGTTCTGTATCGCGACCGATAATAGGATACGTACATTTAGATATCGAGTCTCGTGTATATCCGGATCAAAAATATACTATTCACGCGTTAGTAGTTGAGTGCATTACGGACCAGCTACCATCGCACCATGTTAATTGGGATAGCCATGTAGACTTCCACGCGCTTCCGCTCGCTGATTTAAGCTGGAATATTTCAGGGGATATTGACCTAGTGTTGGGCGCTCAACTGTTTCCGTACATTTACTTGGGGAATAGGGTCGATTTTGGTTCACGCGCCCCACCTGCATTATTGACCACATTCGGGTATGTCTTTATGGGTGATTTTCCGCATAATAGTGATAATTTAAATTTACTTAACTCCTCTCCTTTCACGGCATTGGCTCTCAATGATTTATTACAAAAGTTCTGGGAATTGGAAGAAGTGGAGAATAAACGTTTTTTATCTCCTGAGGAAACCGAATGTGAGAATATTTTTTCCTCGACCGTGTCACGGGACGATGTGGGACGTTATACCGTCGCGTTACCTTTTAGTAAGGATCCCGCCGAGTTGGGTAACTCCCGCACCGCCGCGTACCGTCGACTTATTGCGCTTGAAAGGAAACTACGCCAATTGCCGATGTTGCGGGAAAATTATAATGCAGTGCTCAAAGATTATATTGACAGTGGGTACTTAAGTCAAGTCGACGAATCTGCCATTTCCGATGACGGGTATTATATCCCTCATCACGCTGTCGTTCGGCCAGACAAACCGATGCCGCGCATTGTATTGGATGCTAGCGCTAGGACTCATACAGGATTATCTTTAAATGATGTACTCCATATTGGTCCCAATTTACAAACAGATTTGTTTATTCTTTTAATAAATTCTAGATTATTTCCCATCGCTATAAATGCGGATATTAAACAAATGTATTTACGCGTTGGTGTACCCGTTGACCAGCGTAAATACCTACGCATTTTGTTTCGATTCAATGAGAACGAACCTGTGCTAACCTTTGCTTTTAATCGCTTACCTTTCGGACTTAAGTCGAGTCCATACATAGCTATGCGCACTGTGCGACAGCTGGCCTCTGACAGTCCGCATTATCCCGAAGCTGCTAAAGTAGCAGAGACCAGTCTCTATATGGACGATCTGGTGTATTCTGTGAACAATGAAGATACCGCCATGCAGCTATCGCATGATCTTATAAAGATGTTTAAATCGGGCGATTTTGACCTTATTAAATGGTGTAGCAATTCACCCGTTCTTTTAAACAGTCTTCCTGACTCGCATCGCAAGTCACTCGATTTTCACGCTGGGAGTGATGTTTCTAAGGTTCTAGGCCTTTCGTGGGAACCTTCTCAGGATAATTTCTTCTTCACTTCCGCTCGAGTGGCTGAGAAATGTACTAAGAGAAATATACTCTCGATAGTCGCACGCTTATTTGATGTTCTCGGTTTGGTTGCCCCAGTGATCTTCTATGCCAAGTTGCTCATCAAAGAGTTATGGCTGAGCAATATTGGCTGGGATGATCCCGCTCCTGACGACATTTTTAAACGTTTCTCGATTCTCATGCAAGAGTTTCCATTGCTAGATACATTACGCATACCACGCCATGTGGGTGTTACCGATGATTGTTCTGTTCGTATAGTCGCGTTTGCTGATGCTAGTATGGGTGGGTACGGGTGTGTGATTTATATACACTCTACTAGTCCATCTGGTGTCATAGTCCGCTTAATTTGTGCGAAATCAAAGGTTTCACCTACCAAAGTCACAACTCTTGCACGCCTGGAGCTGTGTGCCGCCGTGCTCATGTCAAAATTGGTAAAAACTGTTCGCGATACTTACGCTTTACGTGTTCCTATTGCAGGAATTTACGCCTTTTCGGATTCCATGATAGCCTTATCTTGGATACACTCTTCTCCACACCGCTGGTCAGTCTTTGTCAGCAATAGAGTCGCTCAATGTCAGGAGAACTTGGGTTCTCAACATTTTTACCATGTGGCAGGTGTTGAGAATCCAAGCGACTGTCTATCTCGTGGCATCCTTCCTTCCCAGTTAATGTCACATGAACTTTGGTGGGACGGCCCCTCTTGGCTTCGTTGTGCTCCTGAGGATTGGCCCGTTAAACCGTTTTCTCCTATTAATTGTGGGGAACTTCCCGAGCACAAGGTAAATGTCTTAACAGTGACCACGCAAGTAGAACAACCCCTTCTATATCAACTTGCTCAACGTACCTCATCATGGGATAAATTGTTGCGCATTGTTTCCTATATATTGAAATTTGCTAGACCAAAGGTTCACTGTGAACCTCGTTCTATTCAGGGCTTGTCAGCTGCGGAACGAGCGATAGTATGTGCTGTGCAATCTGTGTACTTTGCAAATGACATTAAGCTCATTAAATCTGGGAAATTGCTTTCAAAGAGACTCCAAAGTTTAGCTGTTTTTTTGGATGAAGAGGGAATACTACGCATTGGAGGAAGGCTTTCGAAGTCGCACCTTCCATTTGACGCTAAGCATCCTTTTTTACTTCCCAAACATGATCATATCGTGGATCTAATAATCCGTCAATACCATGTGATGAATTGTCACACTGGACCGGGACTACTCATGTCTATTCTAAGACAGCGATTTTGGATACTAGATGCCAGGACTGTCATTAGGTCCAAGTTGCGACAATGCAACACATGTTTTCGGGTAAATCCGACGCATCCCATTCCAGTGATGGCAGACCTGCCTGAGTACCGAGTATCGGAAGCGAAGGCGTTTGTCCACACTGGAGTGGATTATGCTGGTCCCATACGCATAACCCTCACTCGACGCAGAGGCCAGCACGCCCAGAAGGCGTATATCTGTTTATTCGTGTGCTTAGTAACCAAGGCCGTCCATGTAGAGTTAGTCTCTGACTTAACCTCTGATGCCTTTTTAGCCGCGTTTAAACGCTTTATCTCGCGTCGAGGGCCAGTATCTTGTCTTTATTCGGACAACGCCACTAATTTCGTTGGTGCTAAGGCCCAACTAGATGAGCTTTATAGATTCTTATTAAATTCAAGTTTCAATTCGTCTCTTTTACATGAGTTATCAACCCGCCGCATAATGTGGAAAATGATTCCACCTCGCTCCCCACATTTTGGTTCCATGTGGGAAGCGAATATCAAAACATTAAAAACGCATCTTTATCGCGTGATCGGAAGTCAGCTTCTCACTTATGAGGAGTTACAAACTGTACTCATTCAAATAGAGTGCATTATGAACTCGCGCCCTCTGAGCGTTTTGTCTTCCGATCCCCATCCCGAAGTTATTACTCCCGCTCACTTTTTGATGTCGACTCCACTGCAGTACTTGCCGGCAGCCGATTTGTCTGGTCAGCGCATTAATTTATCACAGCGCAAACAGTTGTTAGATAGTATGGTCCAATCCTTCTGGAAGAAATGGCACCTAGAGTATCTGCATACGCTGCAAGTCAGGCAGAAATGGGCAACTCCGGACAAACCCGTAGAAGTTGGGACTGTCGTACTCGTGGGACAGGATAATTCAGCTCCTCTAAGTTGGCCATTAGGAGTTATAACTGAGGTTTATAAAGGCACGGATAATGTCATTCGTGTTGCAATGGTAAAAACGAAGTTCGGTAACTTTAAACGTGCCGTCGTTAAATTATATCCTATTCCAACGCAATAAAGTTTAACTCTTACACGAAATTCATAGTCTTAAGGTTTAGGAAATATTATATTTAAATAACTTATATCGTTTGTTTCTCGCATTCAGTCGTAAAGCTTAAAGTTTTTCTGATCATAATCTAGGTTAGTAAATACTTATAATTTTTTCACTTCCTTTCTGAAAGCACTTGCGTCCTTCCAAAGCCCCCGAGCATGGTGAAGCGTCAATGCCTTTTTTAATATAAAAAATAAAATAATAATAATTTAGGATTTCTCCATATCATAAAATATGTTAGTATTTCAAATTAAATATTTTAACTTCTCAATTGATGAATCCTCACGCCATCTGTAAGCAGCGCCCATGTATCGAGACTTTCTTGAGTTTTTTCCGCAAGGGCACACATATAGATGGCACTAGCGAGCTGACAGCTCCCCTTGACCGTTTGAAGGAGACGGTGTGTGCTGCTACGCGCTCCGCTTCAAAAAATCCCTTTTTGTTGAAATCTGGACGATACTCGTAAAATAAATGGACCTGCATCTGTGCTTCATTGAGAACTTATAGTGCAGTGTTGATTTTTGGAGTTTTCACCATTCCACCGGCGGATCCACGAAGATTTAGCTCGCCGGCCGGCAGCCCATACTTGCAAGTGCGCATGAACGAAGTATCTTCCCATCTCCCTGGGTCTGAGTGGGATCTCTGGATTGTCAAGGTACGTGGGCATGTTTGCTGCGAATAATTCTCTTGTATTGGTTTGTCGAGGATTCATCAGAAGGGAAATTAATTTATTTTGAGGTCCGCCATTAAACATCCGCCATAGATTCTAATTTCAAATTTTCTTACGTTCTTCACAAAGGTGCAGGCTATTTACACGCCTCACCAATGATGAAATGTCTTAACAGTACACGTTTGAAATTGTGATTTAGAGTCATGTTTGATAAAAAAAAGTATCGAGCCGATTATTCTAAATCGCGTTTCTATCTTTACGATTTACTAGAGAGTATGTTCAATTTTTAAGTAATGATTTTTATTTATTAAAAAACTCGTATTTAGTTCGATTTTTATAGGTTCAAAAATCTTAAAATTACTGCAACCCCGCCTTAAATCGCTGCAACTAAAACCATACAAACTCGTGACCGCCCTAAGGTCGACTCCAACGGGGTTCTACCAAGTTCAGATCCAACCTCGATCCATTATACTCGATGCTATAAAAAATATTCTAGTTCTGCTGCCCGACTGCATTCCTATCATAGACTTCCGATTATTAATTAAGGTGATTTAATAGGCTTTGTCTGTTGATTTAATAACTAGTGCAAACATTAAAGAATTTAGTTTGCTGTTACATCGAACATGTTTTGAAAAGATATCGTATTACCTTTATCCCTGATGCGCAAACTCATCGACATGTCCATTCTACCCGTCCTAACCTGCGGCGCCCAAACTTGGTCCCTGACCGAGTCGCGAAAGTCCGAACTCAAAGTTTGCCAAAGGGCGATGGAACGATTGGTTCCCTGTACGTCGATTCCCCCTACGTTGAGTCTGACAGTGCATTGTCCTGGGAAAGAAACGTAGCGTATTGGGTATTAAGCTCAGCCACAATATTCACAATACCACAATATGACAATACGCCCAAAAACTGGAATCGCAGATATGGCTAACAATACTGCTGGGTTGAAGTGGGATTGGACGGGCCATGTCTGCAGAATGCTTCGGGCTCGAGTCCCCTATGAAGTTAGCCTTAGCTTCCAGCTTTCGAATTGGCTTTATTTGTCCATCACAGAATACGCTATTCTGTGGAGATTCAAGAGAAGACAGAAATATAAAGATGTCATTGAGATTGCACAAAATGTAAGCACAGTTTTATTAAAAGAAATGGGTCAACGCAATGAGTCCGAATCTTTTATAATACACACTTGAGCGGAAACTGCCAAATAAATTATTCTTTATTGTGTTTCATTCTTGTCGCAACTTACAATACGGCATTTTGAGAGTTATACGGAGTTAATACGGAGTTTAGAGATCTTCTATTCCTGTCTTTGACAATAAATCTGATTGCACAAAATGTAAGTACAATTTTATTAAAAGAAATGGGTCAACGCAATGAGTCCGAATCTTTTATAATCCACACTTGAGCGGAAACCGTCAAATAAATTATTCTTTATTGTATTTCTTGTCGCAACTCCTTTCAATACCGCTTTTTGGGGTCACTGTTAATATTTGTTTAGAGATCTTCTATTCCTGTCTTTGACAATAATTGATGTCTTCGTCATCTTCCTTGGCGTCTAAAATTGCCACTTTAGCAGATCCTAATATGAATTGCGTTAAAAACCGTAAAATGGATCTTTCTCAATAGTAACTGCGTCTGTGACCATTTAGGGAAATAGATCATAGTAGGAAAATAATATGAATTGCGATAAAATTCGTAAAATTATGTAGTTTCATTTTAGACCCCCAGTTCTTGTGCCATTCTTCTTGGGCGCAATACGTTTTTTCTTCCTTTCTCCCCTGTCAGACGCCACGGCATTATGAACTCCTTTCTCTTTCATATCATTCTTCACACAATCCATTCATATTAAGCCTTTCTCTCCTTCTCCATCAATCATCATATCCATCATATTTTAGTCACATGCGTTTCATCCCTCCTCATAGCATGTCCATACCAAGATAGACGATTTCATTTCAATTTTTATGTAACAGGCGCCATTTTCAAACTTCCTCTAATATACTCATTCCTTACTTTATCTATTCTCGTTGGACATGAATTGATGTCAGAGATCAGAAAAAGAATCTATTTTGAAGTCTTTTCTTGGAAATTTTAAAATATATTTATGTCACCAAAGCGACGAAAATACACATGCAGTGTTCGCCAATAAAAATAATGTTCTGCTTGGCTTTCATTCTAAAAACAAATAAACTACCACTGACTGACTCACTCACTGACAGAATTGATCTCCCAGATGGTGGATGGGGAGGTGGGTATATTTTGACAGATTCGTAAACAAGTCACTCTCGTGAGTATGGGAAAAGTCCGAAACCCCCCCTTTCCCCCCCCCTTCTCCCCCCTCCCTATCGTATCTCGGAAACAAAGAGACTTGAAGTGTTTTTTTTTAGGGAATCGTATAGAGGAGGCTCGGTTAAGTAAAAATCATTTTTCAAAGTGGCCCCCCTTGCCCCCCTTCTCCCCCCCTTTAGGCGAATCTCGAAAGTTAAGAGACTTGGAACGTTTTTTTTTTCAGATTCATTTAGAGGGGCCTTTGCGTTAATCGAAATCATTTTTCGAGACTCCCCCCTCACCCCCCCTTCAACCCCCCCCCCCCTTTTTCACCTTTTTTTTTTTTTTTCTTACATAAAACTATTGAGGGGCGTTGAAATTTGTATACCCTCCCCTCCCCTCCCCAACCTCTTCTAAAATTAAAAGGGCTGTAACTTCATAACGGTTAGAGATAGCCATTAGGTGTTTGAACAAATATTATAGTAGGCGTCGAAACCTGTCCGGTGGTGGTACAGTGGCAAAGCGAAGGGGGGAGCGGGCGAGCGAAGCGAGCCGGCGACCCCCGTAGCGTAGGGATAATGTCATGATAGCTTTCCGGTGGTAGGTAGGTCCTGAGTGGAGCGAACCTGCGAGACCGAGTGGAGCGAAGGGGGGAGGTGGCGAGCGAAGCGAGCCGGCGACCTCCTTAGCGTAACGAAGGTTGAGTGGGTGAAGCGTAACTCAGGGGCGACGACAAGCAAACTTTAGGGTAATGTTTTTTTAGTGGTAGTAGGTAGGGTGGTAGGGGTAGTAGGTAGGTGTAGGTAGGTAGGTGTAGGTAGGTAGGTGTAGGTAGGTAGTAGGTAGGTGTAGGTAGGTGGTAGGTAGGTGGTAGGTAGGTGTAGGTAGGTGGTAAGTAGGTGTAGGTCGGTGGTGTCATACGTGAGATTCATATAGAGGAGGCTCGGGGAAGTAAAATCCGTTTTTCAAATTTGAAACCCTTGCCCCCCTTCACCCCCCCTTTAGGCGGATCTCGGAAGTTAAGAGACTTGGAACATTTTTTTTTCAGATTCATTGAAAGGTGCAATGCGTTAGTCGAAATCATATTTCAAAGCTCCCCCTCTCCTCCTCTTCACGCCCCGCGAGCTGCGTGCAGCTCGCGCACCCAAGCAAATACTAGGTAGCGTAACGAAGGTTGAGTGGGTGAAGCGTAACTCAGGGGCGACGACAAGCAAACTTTAGGGAATGTTTTTTTAGTGGTAGTAGGGGGTAGTAGGTAGGTGATAGGTAGGTAGTAGGCAGGTAGGTGTAGGTTGGTAGTAGGTAGGTGTAGGTAGGTAGTAGGTAGGTGTAGGTAGGTAGTAGGTAGGTGTAGGTAGGTAGTAGGTAGGTGTAGGTAGGTAGTAGGCAGGTGTAGGTAAGCAGACCCGCGAGCTGCGCGCAGCGAGCGCAGCCACGCAAATACTAATACTATGTAATCGTAAGAACTATACTGCTTTTATATTTATCATCATTCTCCCATAATCTAGTTTATTTAGGTTCGGTGCGTTATATCTTCTTCTATATAAAAAAAAAGAGAAGTCCTGACTGACTGACTGACTCATCAACGCCCAGCCCAAACCCTTGGACCTAGAAAGCTGAAATTTTGCACAGAGGTTCCCTAAATAATGTAGACAAGGATAAAGGAAGGATTTTTCGAAATTCAACTCCTAAGGGAGTTAAATAGGGGATGAACGTTTGTATGTAAAATCGTCACTTTCACGCGTGCGAAGCCGCTGGCAAAACCTAGTATTCCATACTTCTCTATTACTCCGTACTCGTCACCTCAGCAGTCACCTCCTTTCTAGTCATATCGTCCTTCAAAAAGTCCATCCATCGTTTCTTTGGTGTTCCTCTTCCTTTAGCTATCTACATTCATACTATTCCTCAACATGGTTCCTAACTACGTTTTCCTAATTCCTCTGCATCACATGTCCTCATACTCATGCTTCTGTACCGAACCTCAAGCCCAGCAGGTCTTCTTGCGACCACTAGACCAACGCGCCAGTTTTATTATTTAACTAGCTTTTGCCAGCGGCTTCGCCCGCGTGAAAATGTCGATTTTCCATACTTACAAACTTTCATCCCCTATTTAACTCCCTTAGGGATTGAATTTCGATAAATCCTTCCTTATTCCTAGTAGTCTACATTATAAAGGGAATCTCTGTGCAAAATTTCAGCTTTCTAGGTCAAGGGTTTGGGGTGGGCGTTGATGAGTCAGTCAGTCAGGACTTCTCTTTTTATTTAAAGAGATTTATATATATTTTTTTTGTTAGCCTGTATTGTCCCACTGCTGGACAAAGGCCTCCCCCAATTCCTTCCAAGTGTTATTTTCCTGAACCACCTCGAACCAGCCCTCGTGGTGCGCGTCCAGATCATCTCGGCACGGCACCTCTTTCTACCGGCCCTCGGCTGCGCCGTCCTTCTTCCGGCAACCATCGTGTTGAGGCTTTTGCCCAGCGGTCATCGTGCATGCGTGCATTTAATTAACTCTTTTGTTCGCTACCTATTCGACAAACAGACATTTTACTAATAAGATAGTCACAAAAAACGACTACATGCCTACATCTTGGCCTACTTTAGAAGACAATAAATACTAGGTGTGGCTTACTAGGTTACTAGATGATCAGTATTCAGACAGCATATGTGCGTAAGGTCGAAGCTTCTATGGCGGACGGCATTCTTTTATTCTATATCTGTGTCAATTATTGTCACCTTTACGTGTAAGTGCTAATTCGACTTGTTGGTCTAGGGATCACAGGCACGAATGCAGAGCCAGAAGTTTTGGGTTCGATTCCTGTAACGGCCAAAGTGTAATTCGGTTTTTTTTTACATTAGGAATTTCTCAGTAGTCTGGATCTGTGGCTGGTTTAGTCCATGTTCAACCACCACAATCTTTACCCCCGACCATGTTGAACCCTTAAATGTTTCCATGTTCAACCCCTGGGGGGTTGAACATGGATTTCAATACATTGGTCATCTTTTCTTTGTCCATATTCAACCCATTGTTGTTAGGTAACTAATAATGACATTAAAGTAATACTGAGAGCAGAAGTGTATTTATTTTCTTTACAATTCTTTTACAGTTTAATAGTAGCAGTTGGGTAAAAAACCATGGCTTTTTTGTAAACATTAATGATGATGAGCTACTTGGGGTTTATAATTTTTAATTTATTAATATATTATATTATTATTATTATTTTTTTTATTAATTTTACGAAGTTAAGCATTATATTTCTCGAAACTGATTTTCTTTTTTCTACTTTTCAAACGAAAAGTTATAATTTAAAATTATAAGGATTGGTGTACTTAGTAAAGTCTGACAAACTACCAGGAGGCCAGAATATGAAGGAGGTATTGTATATTGTTATTAAGAATCTCATATTCAAATCTTACCTTTGTAATAAAATGAAGTTTTTTTTTCATTTTAAACAAGGACAATAAAGTCTTCGAAACTACCAGGACACCAGAATGCTGAAGTAGTAGTGTCATTAAAAAAAAGGTATTGTATTTTGTATATCTATATATATAAAAATGTTATGTTGGTTTGTGTACGCTTCAAAAACTCAAAAACTACTTCACCGATTTTCATGCTGTTTTCACCAATCTATAAAGTAGTTCTCGAGGAAGGTTTTTAGTATATAATTTAACCGACTTCCACGTGGGCGAAGCCGCGGGCATCAGCTAGTTGTTTATAAGAATCTCATAACCAAATCTCTGTTTCTAATACCATGTTGGCTTTTACTACAACTACACTTACTTGTCACTACTACTTCAGCATTCTGGTGTCCTGGTAGTTTCGAAGACTTTATTGTCCTTGTTTAAAATGAAAAAAAAAACTTCATTTTATTACAAAGGTATATTAGATTTGAATATGAGATTCCTATTAATAATATACAATACTTCCTTCATATTCTGGCCTCCTGGTAGTTTTTTTTTAAAAAAAGGTCCTTTTATTTTATCATAAACCTACTTTTTTTTTCATGTCACTAGTTAATACTTCACCATTCTGGTGTCCTGGTAGTTTCGAAGACTTTACTATCAAGGCAAAAAAAAGCTGCCTGGTATTATAAAGGTATAATAATAGGTATATAGATTTGATTACGAGATTCCTATTAACAATAATTATACAATACCTCTTTCATGTTTCTGGCCTCCTGGTAGTTTGTCAGACTTTACTACACCAATCCTTATAATTTTAAATTTTAACTTTCGTTTGAATAGTAGAAAAAAGAAAACCAGTTTCGAAAAATATTATGCTTAACTTCTTAGCTCTGTACGCGGGATCCGTTTCTACATTTTTATTTTCAATTTCTTGTAGCCACGGATCCCGGGATCCGTGGACAAAAAATTTTTTTTTTTTTTTTTGTAGAAACGGATCCCGGGATCCGTGGAGACAAATCGCCGGGATCCGTGTTACGTCAAATCGGATCCCGGAATCGGTGGAGACAGACCCGCTCTAATACCAATTTTGGGGTAGATGAGAAAAACTTTTGTGTTTTACTGTCCATTGAGGGTTGAACGTGGATTAAATATATTCAAAAATAAAAGTCCATGTTCAACCAGTGAGGGGTTGAACATGGACAACATTTAGGGGTTCAACTTGGTCGGGGGTAAAAATTGTGGGGTTGAACGTGGACTAACCCGGTTAATGGAATTAGGATCGACCCCTATTACACGGAACTTTAACATCACTGGCGGAATGCGTGTGTACTATTAGGTAGGTGCGCCCCCGTCAAACCCTCCAGGGATTACATGCGTGTGGTTACGTTTTAAGACAGATTTCGATTTTTCTCTTTATATCTGTACCAAAAGGCAAATTATAATAAACTATTTGATGAATAGATGACTCAATGTCTCAAAACATTTTATAAAGACGCAGAATTCGTATAATCAATAGATAAAGCGTTTACACGTTTAGATCCAATGTTGTCGATGAGATCCAATGATGAGATCACATTATGAAATCACTGTAGGTCAGTGTCGACCACTTAGCGTAGGATTTTATTTGTTTTTACTACAAGTTTCTTCTCGTTTACGGGTTTATTTGGTAGAGTCCTAGGCAAATAACTTGAAACAAAATGGCGTCATTCTGCGCAGGTTCCCTGTTTGATTTGTATGGGACATCTAAAATTCGACTACTGCGCATGTTCAACTTACATGCCGCGTGGTATACTTGGCTTTAATTTGAGACAATCCTGCCATATTATTCCCAAACCACTGTTACTCCTGTGCGCCAGAAACAATAGTGGCGACTACCAGAAAAACGCCGAGACAATGAAGCTCGACGAAGTCCCACATAAAAAATTTAACTGTCTTGGATCCCGCAACGAAATTAGTCTGAAAAGAATCGCGGAGTAGGAAAAAGAAACATAATTTCCACTTCCCTCCATATCAGCGGAAGAAAGAACAGAACAAGGTCCATAGGCACAAAGAGACGTATACAACTGGGATAAATAAGCTCAGTTGCCTAGCCAGTTGGTACCAGGCTTATGAAAATTGGCAAAGGGAACTACGGCGATAATAATTTTATTTAAATAAAATCTTCTCGATCGCTTTTAGAACCATCAGTAAAACTCAACGGAGATCAGTCAAATACGCTTAACCCTCCTGGGATTGTGTCACAACTAAGTAAATATACGTGTTCCGCTGTAGAACACGAACTTCCATCTTATTCCCGAAGGCCGAAGGATTATTTTAGGATGCCCCCCTTCCCTAAATGCTGTGTAGTGCAGTTAGTGCAAGCAAACGACAATACAACAATAAATTAGTGTAATAGGACGTCTATAATGAGTGCATTTAAAGTCAAGTCTTAGGCTACCCTAGTTTCCACTGTTATTTGCGAGTTGGGAGTATGATCTTCATACCCGGCATCAGCGCCAGATAATTCCAGCAAAAGGTAGATAACATTTGCTAGCAAGTCTCCCAATCCGGCCCTGTTAACTTCCAAAAGCGATTGGCCCGTCATGAGTTTCAACGACCATTATTGTGAGTTCTATTCCCAGATCGTCTCCCAAAAAGCTCAATATAAACTGAAGCCTTTTAAGTGGCCCTTAAATAATAATATGGGGTGCGTTTAAGGGGGGAGCGGGTCGAGCCGAATATCAGCCCCTTCGAAGGATAGCCTTAACGTAACGACATAATTATGCCAAAAACATGTTTTTGCTTACAGGACGTACAAAAAGCTGGACGGAACAACACCAACACACACTAGCAATACAGCTTACCCCCTTTTTCCGCCATGTCTCCCTCCTTTTTAGCTTCGGCAGGCTATTGTAATTCTTCTCACTCATTTTTTTTCACTGTTCCTTTACATTTCACTGTTTGATCACTTTTTTTGCGCACTTTTGTCACTTTTGCACACAGTTTGTGAGTTTGCTGATATTTTTGTCACTTTTCTTCAGACACATCGTTATGAGTACTAGTCAGTCAATCACGATGATATAAGTGAAGTGTTAGAGATTAATAACAGTCTACGTCAAAACCTGTTTGAGACAAACCAAGTAATTAGCACAGACCGCACCTTAATTGATTTAGTCGTTTCGGAGATGAATGCTAACAGACGAACAGATGACCCAAGTGCTTTGCATGTACCGGTAACTTTTTGGTGTCGGACTAAACAAGACTAAATAAGAAAGCTCTATTTACGCACTAGTTCAAGAAAGAAACTATGTTTGGCGAGCATAAACGTAGTCCAAAAAAACATCGTTGCTAAAGGAAAATAGGGGACTCCCATATGCTGCCTCAGGTAGGGACAGAATTTCATTGTTTTAACTTTTTAAGACCTATTATTGAAGGAAATGATTTGCTTCTCTACAGAACGTTAAATAAACCCTTGAATAGTTAAAAAACGCTTATCAATGACTAAAATGCAGAGTTTAAAACGAATCTCACGACTTCTAAGCGTGACTCCAAAGTTCCAAACACAATATACAACACAAAAATTCTATTAACAATCGTGTTAAAAAGATAACAATACAATAATTTAAATGAGTCACTTTTTATCGATTTTCACATACACATACATTCATTTACTCAACCAATTGCAATTCAGAATTGGAAATGAACGTGGAGTTAAGCACAAGCAAAGAGAGGCCTATGCACAGCACTAGGTGAGGTCTGGCTATATGAGGAAAACCGCGGGTCTCTCAAAACGGTGAAGGCAAACATCGTGTGGAAAATAGACCGAAAAATCGAAGATAGTTTACTTGGCACATAACAGGCGAAATGTGGGTATGTTTTTGCCTAACCCTTCGGATTTACAGGCGAGATATATAAATTATGCATTCCGAGCCTTAAAAGGCTTGTGTTACAGTAGTGGGTACATTAAAACTGATTTTGTTTGTTTAGCAGTATTTTACATGAAGCGACAGCCTATTTGACCTCCACAACTAAGTTAGTACAGTTTTCAGACTTTCAACTACCTGTAACGATTGTCAAAGATCAAGAAATGGCAGCCTGGATCAGCATAAACAGCATGGCAAGCGCGTTCTTGAGGACAGTGGTGATAATTTAAATGACCCAAAGAAAAGTGCTACTTTGAGTTCGAAGCCACTACTACGACCGTTACTACACGCTTACACATATGAATTACTAAACCGTAATAATACTAATGACAATGACATTGATATGATATGATTAATACTTTTTTATCATTAACTGGAAAACAAAGTACAATTTCACAAATCACTTTCGCACCGAACTCAAAAACGACACGACACATTATTATCACTAACTAAAAAAAATCCCCAGATATGGATAGAACTTTCTTTGTTTTTTTTTCTTGTTTAAAAACGTTTTGCACAACAAACAAGTTAGGTTTAAAGACAAACACTGAACTAAATGTAGCACTCATTGATAGCCATATCTACTGATAAATGATAACGAGAACTGTAAGGGAATGTATTTATTTTAATCTAGATTTCACGGTTTGTTATCGTTTGAGATTTTTGCTTAAAGATATTATTGGAATTGTAATTTGATTATTTGTGTCAAGATAGGGATCAAAGGTGGATTTAAGAGAAGAAGACCAAATTAAACGATGGAAGTATATTTGTTTGAAATTGGGATATGCCCGCCACACTATTACCAAATTACTAGAACTCCTGAAAGCCAGAATCAATAGTGGCGATCAAGACAATGAAAGCTCGACGAAGTCCCAGAGAAACAATTAAACTATCTTGGATCCAGCAACGAAATTAATCAGAATAGAATAGCAGACAAATAGGAAACAGCGTCTGCAAACGTAAGGTTGTACGGGTTCGCAGAAAATCTGGTCAAGCTCGCAGGAATCTGCTGGATACGGTAAGAACTGCAAGACCAATCATTGCGGCGATGGTGGAGGTCAGGCCAGGATTTATTATCTTTTATCACTATGAAACACACACTTTCACGCCGCTGGATGCGTGCTACCCTGTCTCTGGGTCGTGGATGTCAGATCACCAATCGCTATATGCAAAACTAGCTTTTGCCAGCGGCTTCGCCCGCGTGAAAATAACGATTTTCCAAACAAACTTTCATCATCTTTCATTTGCACAGAGGTTCCCTTATAAAGGGAACCTCTGTGCAAAATTTCTGCTTTCTAGGTCCAAGGGTTTGGGCTGGGCGTTGATGAGTCAGTCAGTCAGGACTTCTCTTTTTATTTATATAGATAGATAGAAGATAGATAGATATACTGGTATTCAGCTGCATCCGGTTACATAGAAGCCGATCCCAACAAAATAAGGAAAACGCAGATGATGAAAGTACCGCCTCTATTGCGCACCAGGCTACCGATGACGTCATTTTTCCGCTTGAACAATGATGATGATGCTGACGACGAATATAACAAATGTCACACACAACAAACTACGTTTTTAACGTTTTCTGGTAATTTCTTCACTCAGTAAACACTACCGTTTTCATCAAAAGCGATTGAATACTAGATTTTCTACCGATCTCAGTTGTTTACTAACAAATTCTCTTATGGCGTAACGTTTAGATGTAATGCATTATTTAGGTTCCATGTTTTGTAAATAAGGATATTTATATAAAGAGAGGTTTACAATGGAGGAATGTTAGTCTGGTTTTGTGAGAGGAAGTGAGGAATGTTAAATAGGTTTATAGAAATTATCTACACTTCATCATAAGCCTAGAATGTTCCCACTGCAGAAACTCAGGACTCCTCTCTAGGAGAGGAATGGGCTAAAATCTACCACGCGGTACCAGTGCGGATTGGCAGTTGTCACATGTCTTCGAATTGTTTGCATGGTTCTAAGACATGCAGGTTTTTCTCACGATTTTCCTTCACCGGTTTGAGAGCAGCGGTGATGAAATAAATTACACAAAGTAATGCGCCTGCCTGGGTTCGAAGTTTCGAACCCACGACTTCCTGTTCATAAGTCGGGGCCGCCACCACTGGGCCACCGCTGCTCATCTACACTTACTGTGTATAAAACACAGCCAGACTAGCCTGGCCAGCCATATTGGCGATACTTTCCATCATCTGCCTAGCCTTTTTCCTACCTCTTTTATTGGGGTCGGCTTCCAGTCTAATTGGGTGCAGCTGAATAACGACACAAGCCCTCACTCATGATCTTTAACTTCGTATTTTTTTATTAATTTGATTAAACAAAAAACACGTAAGGATCCATAACTGACGGACTAAACAGAACCATATCTTTTTTAGTCAGGAAACATCCCTATTTCATACACATTACTAAATGCGCGCGCAGATTATGACATAACACTGTGACGTCACGGCAGCCATCATAGTGTTGTTAATTATTATTGTGAGAGTAAGTACTTTCATAATTAACACTATGATGTGTTCCATAGCTGGTAATTACAGGAAACATGACATCATCATAATCTGTCCAGCCTTTTCCCAACTATGTTGGAGTTGCCTTTCTATCTTAGTCTAACCGAATGCAGCTGAATACCAGTAGGTATTATACATGGAGCAACTTATTATCTGACATCCACAACCCAGAATACCACTTAGTAAGACTTGCCGTCAGACTTTCGGGTTTCTGATTACTCGTACACGACGTAACGACTGACAAATCTGCATAAAAATGACAACCAGGACCAACGGCTTCAAGTGTTGGAGGAAAAACGGAGGGAACTCTGGTATTGGATGGTCAGTATGGTCACCCATCCATACGCCACAGACCAACCTTGGCATGCACTACTTTACATTGAAAACCTACCAGTGCGGTTGTTATTAATGAAGACATTCGTAAGAGAACAAAGGTTACTGACGTAGCCCGAAGAATTGCCAAACTTAAGTGGCAGTGGGCAGAGCACATTGCTCGCAGAACGGATGGCCGATGGGGCCGAAAAGTTCTGGAGTGGCGACCGCGAGCCGGAACACGTTGCGTTGGAAGGCCTCCCACTAGGTGGACCGATGACCTGGTGAAGGGACCCGCCGAATGCGAGACGCAAGGGACTGATCAATGTGGCGACACCTTGGTGAGGCCTATGTCCAGCACTGGACGTCTTTTGACTGAAATGATGCCTGTACTCCCCATGGGATTAGGCAGAACTGTAGGTACCAAGAAAACGTAGACAATCTGAGTACCTACCCTCGAAATATTTTAGGCTAGGTAACTAATGACATTTAGGCCTAAATGTATAATTTTAGACCGCACCCCTAGCGTGTTAGATAGACAGAGTGAGGGTAGGGCAAAGGATTAGTAATAATAGTTATATCTATAAAAGGTTTTAGTATTCCATTGCGTGAGCATTAATTTTGGGTTGTATTGTGTCATTGTTTAAATATAGACGGACAGATTTTTGGGATCGTCTGCTAATGCGACTAACCCTGTGCTGTGATTAGAAAAATACCAGGTTATGGCTACAGGTAAACTCTGATCGTTAAAAAATATACGGTTTAAAACGTGATATTTATCATCTCATTATCTGCTTAGCCTGCTCCCAACATGTCGGGGTCAGCTTACAGTCTAACGGGATGCAGCAGTACATTCATCATCATTCATCAACAGCCTATAATGTTCCCACGTGCGGGACTCAGGCCTCCTCTCTAGGAGAGGGATGGGCTATAATCCACCACGCGGGCCCAGTGCAGATTGGTAGATGTCACAAATGTCTTCGAATTTTTGGTTTTAAGACATGTGACATGAACGGTGAAGGAAAACATCGTGAGGAAACCGGCATTTCCCCACGATGTTTTTCTTCACCGTTTTGGGAGCAGTGGTGAAGAAATAAATTACACAAAGTAATGCGCCTGACGGGGTTCGAACCCACGACTCACTGTTCGTTAGTCGGGGCCGCCACCACTGGGCCACCAACTGCAGCAGTACACCAGTAGTTATTTAGCACCCTCCAGTGTGTATGTTTCACACGAAGCGACTGGCCATGTGACTTTCGGAACCCAACTGGTGGGTAACATAATGAATCATGATAACCCTAGGTGGACTAGTTTTGACTTTCTGACTTCTATTCAACCAGAAAGTGACAATCATTCTAGCGGGCGAAAATGGTTGTAACAATAGCCATCATCAACTATTGAAGTGGTTTCCAAGAAAGAAAGAAAGAAAGAAAGAAAATTGTGTTTATTTGGCAAAAATACCATGAGCCATGAATGTACCCTCAAATGACTGCGTTAGTAAAAAACGGCTTCTCATTAAAATATTAGTACAAAACACAATGTGTAAGCATTAGTTCAGCTGTTTCAGCTGACGACCTTGGCGGCCATGACAGTTTACTGTCATTCATACGTCACAACATAATAGCACGCTTTTTTTTTTTTTTTTTTTATAAATGATTTTGGCTTGGATACAAAGTCCTTTAAGCCAAAATAGCACGCTTGTAATCCCCAAAGCACAGTATAAATATCGTATATATATACCGTGCCCAAAGGGTTAGTCAGATAGAGTTATTCCGTTCGGATCCCCTAAAACTGATACCCTAGGGGATCCGTTTTATTATAAATTATTTTCTATGATATGTACGTAATAGTACCTACAGTACAGACACATTTCGCCAGTTATTGCCATCGAACTGGCACATCAAGACTTCGTGGCTGACACTGCGAAATTATAAATGGAAAACCCACAGATCATAGAAACAAACTAATTAACACTGCTCGATCAATAACCTATTTATTTCTGAAAAATAAACCCTATGTAGGTATTATCATCGGCACGATTCTTGATCGCTGACGCAAAAGTGAGTTATTGGGTCCCTTTGGTGGTATGAAGTGAGACGCGGGGCGGGGAAAGTGCAGTGATTGGCCCGTAGCGCATCGCGTCATAGCCGTCACTCGGGATTTGTTCTTTAGTGCTTGGCCAGACTGGCAGCGCGGTGCGGGGAGCGGCGCGGGTGCGGGAACGCGCGCGATTTGCCTGTCCGCACTGGACCGCGATTTCGATCCGAGCGTTGTCGCGTTCAACTGTTCGTCCAGTGTTTGTCAAAATATAATATGGATGACGAAGACTTGTTTTTATTGGAAAATTCTTACTTTAAATGGCAAATGCTAAAAGTGAAAAATGGAGTTAATAAAATTAATTTAACCAGAGAAAATGAAGGAGAATTTTACACACTGTATGAAAGATTGCGAGAACTACCTCGAAAGTTTTTTTAATATACAAGAATGTCAATGGATACGTTTGACTACATATTACAAAATATAGAAAATTATATTTAAAAAAAAAATAACAACTTTCGCCGAAGCTAAAAAAAGCAAAAAATTATTTGGTAAGAATTTTAAAATTCGGTTATTTTAATTAATTGGATACTTCTATAAATAATTATAAATAATTGGATTAATTTCTTAAGCTATAACTTATAAAAGTTAAAGCTAAATAAATAAATCCAATTTATCTGGTTATCTGGCGCAGACTAAAGTTTGAGATACGCCGCTCCCGCGCGGTTTATCGCTTGCCGCCCCGCGCACTCACTGCGGCCACTTGTATGAACGAGCTATGGCACGAGTTGCCCGCGCGCGCCCCGCGGAAAGTAACCCGCGCCGCTTCCCGCGCCCGCGTGCCCACTACGGACACTCAAATGAAGCTCCATACGTTTAAGTTTGTCGCGCCGCGCCCGCCCCGCGCCCGCGTTTGCAGTCTGGCCAAGCACTTACTCCTGCTGCACTTACCTCACGACCAATAAATAATAAACGGGTGTGCGTTTTATTTGTCATAAAGTGTACGATGCGCACAGCGATCCCCACTCTTCCGCCGAGCGCTCAAGAACCGTGCCGGTATTAATATAGGATAATATAGCTAGAAAGGACTGCTTAAATGCGGACCCCAAACAAATTGGGATAAGGGCAGAAGAATTATGATGATGATGTACCCTCAGCTAGCGACACTTTATTTTGAGGCTTGCCTTTTGATATTAGTATTAAAGACTAAAATACGAGCTGGTACTCGTTTGTACGTCAGTAACTCAGTATCCCTTCCAGCCTGTATAATAGCTCTAAAAGAAATAACAAATCGATAGCAAAAAGTTAGTCACACAAAGTTCGTAAGCCGCAGACATGTTATGTTCGCATAAAAAGTCTGTCGTCTGAGTCTATCCGACCGTAGGAAGAATTCGTTTCAAAAGGGGCACTGATTACTGAAAAACGGGAAAGAAAACGCCTTTTGGCATGTTCTAGAACAAAAAATTCAAGGGCATGCTCTAGGGCATGTAATATCGGAAGATTTTCAATTCCGATACTGAGTTTCGATATTAGATCTCAATATCGGAATTCCGATATTAATATCGGAATTACGTTATTTAATTTGAAATTGCACATTTTATTTATAAATTGCACAAATTCGGTATGAGGTTGGGTAGAGTGCAATAAAAAACATTTTTGAATAATATTATATCATTTGGTTCAAACTTTGGTTGTTTTAAAGTATTTATTTACTAAATCAAATAGCGCTACTTCGGCGTAGAAAGGTCGTAAATGATGGTCATTTTTAGACTGAAGTTACTTTATTTTTAATGTTAAACTTTTACAATACTATTTCGATTTCTATATATTTTTTTATAAATGATTTCTTGTAAAAAACAATGACATATAGGACAACAGTGAGGCCACTCAATGCATTAACGTTGCGGTGCGGCGCCGGAGCGGTACCGCAACGTCATCATTCTACAGACAAATCTGTATACCGTGTCACACAAAATTTAAAGATTACTGTATCACAATAGTGTTATAGAAAAGTTTCAATGCGATTTGCCTTGAATCTAATTAACATAAAAAAACACCCAAGTATCTTCATGATCGTATTAGCAATAATTTATTTAAGTTGAGTTTAGAAAATTAATAATACGAAACAAAAAACTTGGATTCTTTGATAAAAAGAAGGAATATCATTAAAGCATTATTAACAGCAGCGATGGCCCAGTTGGCTGAAATGATGGCCCAGTGGTGGGGCAGCCCCGACTTACGAACAGTAAGTCGTGGGTTTGATCCCAGGCAGGCGCATTACTTTGTGTAATTTATTTAATCACTGCTGCTCTCAAAACGGTTATGGAAAACAACGTAAGGAAACCGGCATGTCTTAGAACCAAAAAATTCGAAGATATGTGACATCTGCCAACCCCCACTTATAGGCCCACGTGCGGTGGATTATAGTCCATCGCTCTCCTAAAGAGGAGGCTTGAGTCCCTGCAGTGGGAACATTATAGGCTGATCATCATCAGCCTTATCAGATTATTAGAAAGCCATCGTCTATCACCAACTGATGACAGAGGTAAGCTACATTTTTGCCGACTGTAATAGTGTTTTATGTATTTATATCATTCTCTGTCCAAACTCCTTAAACATACTTTCATGATTCTTCAAACAAATAATTGTAGATAGTAGTACTTACTACTACTATCAAAAAAAGAAAGAAACAAATAAAACAAAAAAAAATTAAAGAATAAAACTACATTTAGTAGTACAGTAGGTACTTACCTACTGTACCACTAAATGTAGTTTTATTCTTTAATTTATATAACAAGTTCTCTCCCTATAATGATTAGTGAAGAATCACCAAATTCATGACAAAATCAATGCTTTAAATTATATTGAAACCGACCATGACATTTAGAAACAACGAGATTCTATGACTATCATAATTTCGTACCCTTTACTCCCTAGATGTTTGATGAAAATTGTGGCATTTACACCCTTGACCCTAGTGATTAAATTGTTTTTGGATATTTCAATGTCACTAGTGACTTATATTGCTCTTCTATCGCATCATTAGTGAACTGGCAACAGGGATACGGTAGCGCGCTGTCGCACTCGGCGCTACACATGTCTAAAAACCAGGTTCAGTTTAAAACTCAAAATATAGAAAAATATGTCCGATATTGCAATTCCGATATTGAGTGATCCAATATCGGAATTGTAATATCGGAACTTTCGCTCCGAGATTCCGATATTACGAGATTCCGATATTCATGCCCTAGCATGCTCTAAACTACGATACGAACACTTGTGTAAACAGAAAATACATTAATTGTAACATCGTTTAAGCAAACTCAAAATCAAACAGAAATAAGGAATTACGAAATATTTTATGCCAAACTCATGTCGAAGGCAGTCAATTCCTACATACATCTGATTAACCTTTCCACAACTACGTACTTCCAGTTCCGGGACCAAAGTCCAAGGCACGGAGGAAACTCGGTATGTACTGGTTGTTCTCCCATCCTCGCGCCAACCTAGGCAAGCACAACTTAACCTAAACATAGACACTAGCGGCATCTATTATTAGGCTACGAGCTATACAAACTATGATACAAATGATAAAACCTCTTCCTTATAAATGCAATCATAATCACAATTAACTTGAAACCAACACACTACACACATGATGAAAAGAAATCCCACAGGCTACTCAAAATGAGCAGGAGAAACATAAGACTAGTAGTAGGGATCGCAACAAAACACTGTGGACTCAATAGACACCTGACGATTATGAAAGTAAAGGAAGATCCCATATGCCCAGCATGTGGAGAAGCAGAAGAAACAAGTTTCCACCTTGTGGCGGAATGCACAATGTATGAGCTACTCAGATGGGAAATCCTAGGAACAGATGAGATTAATGAAGAGAAGCTTGCAGAAATCTCTACCGAACAACTGGTGAGCTTCTGCAAGGCAACAGGAAGATTCGCGATGCCGACCACCAGTAACCCATGAAGGGGATCCACCAAAATGTCCCGCGAAATAATCCACAACGAAAGGACTGATCGCCCGCCTGGTGTCTTCCGGTCAGTTCCGGTGTCCCCGAAGATAAATAGAACACACTACACAGTACCTACTAAATCCACCTTTTAACACAAAAACCACTATATATTCTTTTGATACCTGAACTCCTAGTACAAGAGACAGATCTACTGTGTCTACACTGATGTTTATGAGTAATCGTAATCACTTATTATTTTACTTATTTATAAAATCACACTAAAAACTTGTAAGTAATAAAGTAACATAAAACTCCAAACGACAAAAAAATCACTGTTAACACTGAAGGACGTCTGAAATCGTACTGAAAAGCGTCGCAAGTGAATTTGTTATCGCGAGTACCGATAGCAAACGCAGCAAATATTTGTACAGTACAAATATTTACTATGTCGTGAGTGTCGTAACCGTTGTATGGGTGTTTTACTGAATAGATACGATCATGATTTTAGGATTTTAGTAACCCGACATCGATCGATGAGGAGCTCGTGGCTTAATAAGAACTGCCACTCGGGTCGATCTTTAGGTAAAGCTGTCCTTGCCTAGGTCGGTCTGTGGATGGGTGACCGCCCGACATACCGGGTTTCCTCCGTGCCTCGGAAAGCACGTTAAGCTGTTGGTCCCGGCTGCCATATATAGATCTTTGGTAGTCGTTACAGATAGTCAGTGACCTGAAATTCTAACATCCAGTCTTACCAAAGGGTATCGTATTACCTAGTATTAACTGGGTTGTGGAGGTCAGATAGGCAGTCGCTCCATGTAAAATACTCGTATTCAGCTGCATCCGGTTAGACTGGAAGCCAACCCCAATATACTTGGGAAAAGGCTAGGCAGATGATGAGTAACCCGACATCGATTCATTCACCACCCATTCACCATGAATTCTCCTGCCCTTATCCCAATTCATCAGACTCTATCTTTCTTGATTTCGTGCCATATCATTTCTCACAAAGTCTGTCCATCGTTTTTTGGTATTTCCCTACTATTAAACCATTCGTTTGACCTATTAAATATTTTTTGTAACTTGTACTAGAAAAGAATAGAATAGAATAGAATATGTATTTATTCGCTCTATTTATTTATTTATGTCACTTAGGTATTTTTCAATGAGTAAATCAGCATTATTTCTGAGAAGGTGCCAAGGAAAATTTTAGAAAAATATTTTATTATGGCGTTGCACGAAATGGTCAAAAACGCACTCTGTTTTACATTACCAAAAAAAAAATAGGTACGTGTAAATTATGTACACGAGACAACCGCGGCGGTTCCTCTACCAAATAAAATTCGTAAATCTGCCAGCAGATCACGAAGGACTGATTCCTTCGTGATGTACTTAAATGAAAAAGAAGAGACGGCGGGAGAATACATAACCTCCTCCTTATTTAAAAGTTGATGAATAATGCCCACTTTACAATAACTCTGGAACAAACAACGAAACTGACTCTGCCCACCATACCGTTATCCTAGCCACTAATGATATAACCGCGCCTTCAACGAGTAGCGCACGCAATCTACTGAAACACGCCTACGACACGCTATTACAGCTGTTATGAGTTAAACTAACGGTGCAGTCGGTTTCACTAACTGAATTATGTGTTTTAAATGTCTTTTATAGGAGAATCTTCATAAGGTAGAAGCGCCAGGGTATTCTTCATCCAGTTAGGCTGGAAGATGACTTCAACAGTTGGGAGAAGGCTAACCATATAAGGACCCACTAATTAAATCAGCCCTAGACTAATGATTCAAACTCAAAGCATTTATTTTAATTAAGCCATTACAGGCACTTTTGAATGTCAGAAGACGAATTCACAAAACAAAAAAAGAAACTACGAGTGCGTCAATACGTCATTCCGAAAGCCTCCACGCCGAACCACACGCCGCCGAATGCCCGCAACAACGAACACTGCGAGCACGCAGCGACGTAAACCGCAACAACGAATGCACGAGACCCCGAATCTCGGAACAACGAATGCACGCCGCAACGTGCAACCGCCGCCCCGCGACCCGGAGCCCCGCGCACCCGCCGCCACGGCACGCACCGCCGCGCGCCCCCTCACCCACAGCACTCGCCACCGGTATTGATTCCCACAGCTGCGTTACGTGTTGCTCATCTGCCGTAGTTAAGATTTCAGACATCCAGACATTGAAAAAAATACCAACCGAACAAAATTCCAACGGAGGACCAAACCCAGACAATGGAAAAAAAACCGGCCAAGAGCGTGTCGGGCCACGCTCAGTGTAGGGTTCCGTAGTAATAATTCTTTTTTTGTTTGAAATACGGGCCAATGAAACTTGACCTCTGGATTGTATAGGCGCTCATACGATTCAGGGACCAAATTATATTGGTTAACTGCAGTTTCCATCTGTTGTTTCCATCCAAGTTCAAAATAATTTTCCTAGAAAGTCCTTATAAAGTTCTACTTTTCAGATTTTTTTCGTATTTTCTAAACTTATGGTTCAAAAGTTAGAGGGGGGGGGACGCTTTGTTTTTTACTTTTGGAGCGATTATTTCCGAAATTATTGACATTATCAAAAAATGATTTTAGTAAACCCCTATTCATTTTTAAATACCTTTCCAACAATATATCACACGTTAGGGTTAAAATTAAAAAAAAAATCACTTCCCACTTTACATATAGGGGGGCTACCCTAATAAAACATTTTTTTCCAATTTTTATTTTAGCACTTTGTCGGCGTGATTGATACACATATTGGTACCAAATTTCAGCTTTCTAGTGCTAACGGTCACAGAGATTAAGCGAGGACGGACAGACAGACAGACATGGCGAAACTATAAGGGTTCCTAGTTGAC
Source organism: Diarsia mendica (assembly GCA_949316265.1). Lineage (NCBI taxonomy): Eukaryota > Metazoa > Arthropoda > Insecta > Lepidoptera > Noctuidae > Diarsia > Diarsia mendica. The sequence goes on from OX438916.1 coordinate 8,490,835, forward strand.
TACGGAACCCTAAAAAATCGACCGAACAAAATTCGGACAATAAATAGGCCTCTGTTTGTTCACTATTGAGGCTCGGCCGCCCGATACGATCCATCGCGTATAAGTATGATCCGCCGTCCGCGGGACCGCGGCATACTCTTGTCACACCCGACGACCCCATCACCATCATTCAAGAGAGCAGTAGGGAAACCAGTACTCTTAGAAAGAACAGATACAGATACCCGTCTTCCGCGCGCCGCCGCGGTCCGTCGTCGCGAACTCCCATTTCAAGCCGCCCCCCCCCCCCCCCCCCGCGACCCTTGCTAGAGCCAGCCCGCGATGCTGAGCCAGTAGTTTTAAACCAGCCCCTTAATAATTTAACTCAGATCCAGCCTGTCCCCTTGCTGCCCTCCCCCAGTGACGTCCTAAGCCGAGGTCCGTACCCCACAGGGGGTGCCTAGCGATTAGTCACTTAGTATATAAGTTATTTGCCCCTGGCTGGAGGCCTTAAACTCAAGGCATCCACAGGGAATTTGTCCGGTTAAGCAGAAGCCAGTCTCCTAGACTGAACTGCGAGATGCCATATCAAAAAAAAAAAACACTATTGAGGAAACCAGCATGTCCTAGAATGTCCTAGATAGAACCAACAATTCGATCGAAGACATGTGACATTCCCTCTCTCATAGACAGGAAGGCTGCTGTGTCCCAGGAGTGGGAACATTATAAGCTGATGATGATTATGAACATGCTATCCATACAAGTAAGTCGAAGTCAACATAATGTCACGCTAAGTCAACCGCGTGAACAGAACATTAGCATGCTTGAATGATGTTTGCATGTTTGTGTGTATGTCGTAAATATTATTTAGCTATTCAGAATAGAAACACTGGTATTTGGTGTGTGGTTAATTAGATGACATCACGCCTGTAATAGGGTAGTCGACAAAAAAAAACTAATTAGTCCGTCAGATAGATTTCCAAAAAATATTGAACACGTATTTTTTCTTTTTTCACGTAAACAAAAAATGAAGACGATACAGTGCTTCGAAAAGTCGTGAAACGTCACAGCTTGGTCCAATTTTACCTAACTATGACGTCAAACGCCCCCTCTCCATGGTCTTTGACAAGCTTTATTTTCGTCAATTTTTATTAATTTGATAAAACAAAAAACACGTATCCAATATTTTTCAATAATCTGACTGACGGACTAAACAGAATCATATTTTTTTTAGTCGGTCGACTACCCTATCCCAGAAGGGTTAGGCAGTGGTGTACTCGATGGTAGACCTACATTTCATGATCATTATGGTTAAGTTCGATGAAACGATGGCGGGGAGGTTATTGCCTACAGCCGGGCAAAAATCCAGACAATGCTGTCTGGATTTTTGCCCGGCTGCTACTAAGACCGGTTCAATCAGTTGTGGAGAAAACCAGTTCCCACCAACTGATTGAGTTGAACTTTTGCACACCATTGGTTCGGGAATCTGGTGACAATATATATTTTATGACAGGCATGCCGTTTTTTTTTTAGGAGGGTGGGAAATCATCAAATAACTCCTCCCGCTTTGGGCAGAGCGGTAGGGAGTATCAGACTTCTACTGACTAAAAACCACCCAAGCTCCTTATTAGCCCTTTGTGGAGAGGCCGCAGTATCTCTTTCGAACAACCCGCAGTGGCCGCAGTCCCGACGAGATGACAGACATGCTTTAGTTCTGGAGCTAAGATCGTCAATTCAAGAGAGAACTCTACAATCAATTAAGAGCATGGACACGAAACTTTGTACCATATTCAATTTCAGACAGATATACCTACTTAATATTCGTCTGATCATATAAAAGGTATCCCTTGAAAAGGGGTCAACCAGTTAGGCAGATTTTTTTATTGTTTTCATGTTTTTCAGAATATGGTTTGTATGAAAAGAAAATAATTATATAATTTTTATTTTTTGCTAAGCGGTCTGCTTATCTCCCTCAGTAAATTGCACGCATGCAAACGCATTTAAATTATTTAATAAGCACTTTTTCACCAACCATATAAAAATAATACTACTTACAAAGCCACTCTTCGCTTTCTCATGGCGGGACATTTTTCTTTTTTTAACATCCAGATGCATTCTGTAACAAAATGAAATTTTTTATAGCAATTAATTGGCTACTTTCCTGACTAAAATAAATATAATTCTGTTTAGTCCGTCAGTTAAATTATCGATAAATATTGGATACGTGTTTCTTGTATAATCAAATTAATAAAAATTTACGAAAATAAAACGCGTCAATGATCATGTCAGTGACGTCACTTTTCAATAAAAAAATTACTGAAATGTGACGTCACACGCGTTTCTGAAGCAGTGTATCGCCTTCATTTTTTGTTGTTTACAAGAAAAAAGAAAAAATATGTGTCCAATACGGTTTGAAAATCTCTCTGACGGGAAAGCTAATTAGATTTTTTTTGTCAAGTTCTCAATAGGGGATCGGACTGGGTCAAAATAATATGATTCTGTTTAGTCCGTAACACAGTGTCCGGCGTAGAACAAGCCAGGTGGACAAAACTATTTTGTCATGGTTTTGGAACTTAAACTATAAATTAGTTATTTATGTAGTACTATAATATATTTTTGTTAAAGAAAATACATAGGAATTGTGTATAAATATTTTATTTCATGTATACACGATTATAATACAGAAAAAAAGAATAAACTTATCTTAATCGCTACAAATATCAGCGCAAATTATATAATAATTATACAACCTTAGTCTAACATAATTATTATATACAAAAATTATTAATCTAAAACTAGAGGTATCTATGTATTTACATTAAAACTAATTCTCAATATCAGAATCATCGGATTCAGAATCATCTGATTCTGAATCCGAATTGTCTTCCTGAGTTTGTGGAGGTCTTAGTTGCAGGTGGAGTCGAGGCTCTATAGTGGGAGCTATGATGAGCTTTAAGACCTCCGCGCACAATTTATTAGATTTTTTTTTCGGTACTTCCCGGAGGCTGTTGATCAGAGGATCAGACGTTAAAATCAACATATTGAGCAAGTCTCTATTCGTGGCAAGACGAGAGCACTTTCTGGTGTTGTGCTCTCTAAATCTCCGGCAATCTTTGTTTCTCGCTTCTTGGGCTTCCTCTGAAAGCTGCCCTATTGGAACTATTGCCGTCTTAATCACCTCTGTACTGTGAATAAGCAATTTATGTACAGTAGCAGGCATGTAGTACCACGAGTAGAGACTTAGATAAAGTCTTCTTGTCTCGAGGCAAAACTTTTTGAATTCAACAAGATTTATCTCGAAGCCAGAAGACAATGTCCTCAACAATACATCAAAGTGTTTGATGATTGTAACATCCAATCCTGTGATCTGAGCACTCAGTTCGGGGTTTCCGAAAAAACGTCGAGCTGTGTTTCCATCATTTGTGGAACCAAATCCTGGCTTGGGCTTGTCCACAATTAATCCCATTTCATGCTTAAATCGTTGTTTGATTTCGTCTGATCGTTGTTTTACACTTGCTTTTTCCTCTGAAGACCTAGCTTGCCATTTTTTAATATCTAACTTATAACTAATGTGTAAAAAGCACTCAAACGAACGAATCCAAGCATGCAATGTTGACAAACCAAAGCCAAAATTATCCTGATTGCTATCAAAATGCCTTCCTTCATCATTCATCATTCTGGGCGTAGCCCCACAAATATAGCATTTCTGCGATGAGTGTGTATCTGTCAAAGCGTTGCACACTTTTCCATCAGTCATAGTCAGCAGAAGCTTGTGCTTAACAGTAATTTCAGAACCACCAAGATCACAAGATGTAGCCTCCAAATTGTTTATTTGTTCCAAAACCTTATTTGTCTCGATTTTTGTCAATTCCGTAGTTTCTTTGGCAAAAACGAATTTAATTGGACGACAATACATCGTCGATGATGGACGAGGATTTTGCCAGATAATGTTATTACCTTCGTCGATAAGCCGTAGAGGAACAAACGAATAAACAAAAAGGAACTCATCAGTGTCCTCGCTGTTCTCAAATGTCTGTTTGTAAGCACTATGACCGGAACTTCCGTCACATCCCCATTTACTTATAAGAGTAAATGATGAATTGGGGAGCACACTTGTGACAACTTCTCTCTGAGCTTCTATTAAACGATCTGCTGTTTTATTCAAAATAGCTTGTAGCTTAATTTCGGCTCGAGATTGTGTCACAACAATGTGCTCCTCAGAAGGATAACACGCTTTTTTTGATTTCACAATGCTATATGATGGAAACACGTGATGCCCGACTTTCATTGTCCACTTCCTAGTTTGTTTATAGGAGTGAGTTGTTGATTTTGAATCAATATAATACGCTAATGCTTCGTCACTAGTTAGCGGTCTATCACTTTGCACAGCACTTGGTTGTTGAAGGCTAACACATGCACTTGCAGAAGTTGGATTTTCGCCAATGTCCTTTAAAACTCTGGCAACGTTTTATGTCCAGTTGACCGTGCAGCTACCTCTGCAGCAGTCAGTAATTCATCAACACTGCGCGATTCAACAAGATCAGCAACTCTACGTTTCTTCGTTTTGAAAGATGAATCCTCAAAGTCTTTTTTAGGTCTTCCGGGTCGAGAAAGGTCAGCAGATGAGGTAGAAGGTTGTGGTTGAGTCGATCGCAGGCAGAATTCTATCTTCTCGCCTTCCAGCCACAACTTATTCTTATTCAGGAAACGCTCTTTTGATTTTCCTGAAGACACCCACTTGGTAGCAATTTTCGAAGAAAAGCAGGCTAATTTCATCTTTATTTCTCTTTGACATTCTTCAGTGATGTCAGAGAAATCACACTTAGACAAAATAAATTCAAATAGACGATTATTTCTTTCGTCTTTTTCGTGCTTAAGCCACTCTTCGAAAAACTCTATTTTACGAATAGAGCAAAGCTTTTCTGCAAAAAAAAGAAAAAAAAATGTTGTACTCAAGTGTGCTACATAAAACATATGTCATAATCATCTATAGCCATGTAGCTAAAACATATAAAAAATCAGAGAGTGTACAAGAGGATATAACCCGGTTCATTAAAGAAAGGAATCTAAAATGGCAACACATGGCATGTCCTCTCGCTCGCTCACTATAGTGTGCGAGCGTGAGGACATGATAAAAACCGCCATTTTAGATTCCTTTCTTTAATGAACCGGGTTATACATGGCTTTTCCAAGTCTGATAAGTTCGAAAACCAAGAAAAACCTTCTTTTTTTTGTGTATTCACAGATAGTCTACTTTATGAAAGTTTATGACACTTTAAAAGATTCTTATAAGAAAATAATATAGTACTTACATACCTTCAGAAGTAAAATCCATCACTAAAACTTTCCACAAAATTAGAACTGCCACAATGAGATGTTAGTGCAAGTGTCGCGAAAATGCAACTGACCTATTTCTTTACCTGCATTTACCTCATTAGCTTACTTTGATAAACGATGACTCATCAGTATGGAATGTTAGACGTAAACAATTCTTGGAATCGGAGGTTTAGGGGTTTACAGGTAGAAAGTACAAATTTCCGGGAATTTGAAAATGACTTTTGTCCACCTGGCTTGTTCTAGGGCCGACACTGTGCGTAAGTTAGATTATCAACAATTTTGACGCGTTTTATCTTCGTAATTTTTTATTGATTTGATAAAACAAAAAACACGTATTCAATATTTTTCGATAATCTAACTTACGGACTAAACAGAATCATATTATTTTGACCCAGTCCGATCCCCTATTGAGTGACGTTTGAGTATTTGGGCGTTACTAACTGGGGAATTTTTCTTTTTTTAAAAGACAGTTGATTAAGACCAAACAAACGATGGATAAACTGTGTTAAGGATGATATGGCAAGAAAGGTGTCTCATGAGATGACGAGAAACAGAGAGGTATGGAAGAGGAAGACATGCTACCCCAAATAAAATGAGAAAAGGGCAAGAGTCAACAACGTTGGTCAACCGTTGAGACGCATAATTTGGTGCATGTGTAGGGTTAAAATTTCCGTTAAGAACCGCCGATTTCAAAGGGGAGGGGGAGGGGGGGAGGGGGGCTACCCCCCAGTACAACTTCCATCCCTCGGAGCCCCATGGTTTCCGAGATATCCATGGTCAAAGTTTTGAGGTTAGAACAGCGCTAAAACGCGAAACAGGTCAAAATTTTGCATCTTTTGACAGGGGAAAGGTGAGGGGGGGTGCCCACTGTGCTCTGGCACCACTCCCATGTAAAGGCGACGCACCATTCTTGAGAAAAATCCATTTTTTGGAACCCAGTCGACGGAGCCCCACTTCGCGGGGCTCCTACTTCTGGGTGGTTTTTAAAAAAAATAACCACGAAGGGGATGGCGGGGTCTCGGGGGCTCGCTCTTGCATTAAAAGTTTTCCTAGTTACGTGTTCGGTACCCTACATACAAACCTAACCGCCCCGCTATTTTTGGTATTATAATACAGCAACAATTATTATGCACACTCTTAATACATCCAAAAATACAACAAAAAAAAAATTAAAAAAAAAAAATAACTGTTACTTGACAATTTGCAAAAAGCTTTCTAATAATGAGTACTATCTACAAAAAAATATGAACTTCCTAAGCGGCGGTTCTTAATGGAAATACTATCCGTGTATTTTGATGTTGATACCCTATTTGATTCATGTTTTTGATGAGAATGAATGAGTTGGTATGACATGTTTGTTTGTTAAAATAATAAAGAAGTTATTGTCTTTGAGGCAGATAAAAATCTAAAGAATTTAAAGGTTTGGCCTACTTTTTCAATGAAAACAAACAAAAATTCTATAGATAAAGACAGATCAGACAGACAACTTTAATCTTGTCTGCTAGTGAGATATGTTTATTTACTATTTACAATCTCTGATAAAGAAAAAACATGACTAATAAGTATTTTTCCAACGTATGGTATTTTTTGCTGAAAATCATCAGAAAGGAAAGCATAAAAAAAGAGCAAAAATGGAAAAACACACTGAGTTTTTTTTAGGGATTGATGTTATTTTATTGGCATTACAGTTAGCGCCGCCTTTGCCGAAGGCCCCAACAGTAAACATCGGGGTCATCTCGACACAAAAAAAAAGTTTTACTCATATCCTAATGACAGTCAGTAGCGATTTTCAAACTGCTTCATTTACTAGAATCGCACAATAAACAGTAGTATAAGTTGTTAATACAATGACTGGACAGGTGATTTATCGTTTAAACACTCCATCCGCATTTAAACATTCGTTTTTCAATCATAAAAATGCAAAAACATGAGTTGTTACGTTCACAACGGTCAATGTTCTTCATAACCTATGCTAACTCTGTTTTAGCAACTTCTAAACAAATAAACTGATGAAGATAAGATAAAAGATCTACTTTACCACTAAATAAGCGTAGATTTATTTCCATACAAGTTCACAAACATCACTTTTTTGATAAAAACATGATAGATAACACAAAACAACTTCACACACCACACATAGGCAACACAGTAGTGACGCGCCACGTTCTCTTTAGAATCGACAAAGATTCGTCATTTGGGTAGTGTTGTGACTTATCATATTTCTCGTAACTTGTAATCGCGACATCTATGTATAATTCATTACACTAAATAATTAAACTGGTGATTATTAAAAGTTTTATTGGTTTTTAGTAAACTTTGTAATATTCTATACGAAACAATGTAATAGTATTATAAAATACATAGTGTTTGACCTGGTGATCAAGAATCAGAAGCAGAGCAGTAGAAGGAACAGCCAGTCACCATTCATAATTCTCTTGCCTTTATCCCAGTCTTCCATTCTTCTCTATTTTAGTAGGTACTAGCCTTCCTATCAGAATCCTCCTTTCTTGCTATTTCATCCTTTAAACAGTTCATTCATCGTTTGGCCTTCCTCTACATATTCATATTAATTGAACCTTTCTTCAAGACATTTTCAGTAGTAGTCTTCAATGATATTTTGGGGGTATGAGGAACAGGGTGTAACGTTCTTCATCCCCCGTTGAAAAGGGAGGATCCTCCGACCGGACGGGCAGTTAGCCCGCCGGACACAACACCCGTCCGGTCGGAGGATCCTCCCTTTTCAATGGGGGATGAGAAACTTTAACCCAAAATATGTACAATTTGCTTTTAGGTCTAGGTATACTTTTCTTCACGAGTTTTCCTAAGCTTATAATAATGAGTGTTTTTTTGATAATCGGTGCACACTGCATTTGGTGTTCCCTTTAAGTTCTGTAGGTGTTGGTGATTGTTAAACGTCCGGAGCCTCGGATGGACGTCACTTCGTTGAATACACGATCGGCGGCGTCGCGACCTACGTTATGTGTGCGCCTATTGTTATATACCTACCTCTATGGTTGTGACATTCATGTTTACTTAGTTACGATATTAAATAAAACATATTCTTGTACGATGATTGTAATTTATTTCATTGGCGACGAGGATTAAAAGTGATAAAATGGACGCGGAACAATTTAAAGAATTTATACAAATTCAACGGGAATGTTAATAAAATACTATTTACTTTATTAATTAATATATTTGGAATCAAATGCACACTCAAGGTATATCTTCTAGCCATGACATTTTACCATAGATACAAACTGATCTGTTCAAATCCACAGATAATAAAATACAGCACAGAACATCCTCTCTGTTTTGTTAAATTAATCATTAACACTTAAATTACTTAAAGATAATTTAGCCTTCTAAAACTAAGTCATACCTACATGTAAAATGGAGACACATCTAATGCAGTGTGTAGTCATTGAACCTTACTGGTAAACATCTTGATCTTACAGGTCTAGTGCTATGACTTTGACTCGGAATTGACTCAGCTGTATCTGTATCAAGGTTAACATCTGAATTTGGAAACACAATATTATCAAGAATTAGTTCACAACCATAATCAGTATTCTCATACATAACAGATTTATTTTTATTTGCATCGTTATTTTCAAAATTATCTAATAAACTAGTTTTCTTCTTATCTTTATTTTTGATTGTAATATCCTCATTTTCCTTTAATACCCCTTTATATGGTTTTATATGTGTTAAGTCTCGCCTATATATTACCCCATCTACATTCACTTTATATGACCTTTCATTAACTTTTTCTACAACAAATCCTAATTTCCATGTGTTTGTGTGTTCGGGACTAATTTGCACTGCCACATTCTGACCGATATTTAAAGAGAAGGGTTGCTTGCATTTCTTATCATAGTAATGTTTACTTTTGTCTCTTTTATCTTTGATTCTTTTTGGAATGTCAGTCATCAATACAGGAATGAGTTGCTCTGGTACATTTGGCATTAAAGACCTAGTTTTTCTAGATAGAAATTTTTGTGCAGGACTACAATCATCTCCGCCACTTGGTACATTCCTCTGGTGTAACAGAGATATCCAAAAATCCTCACCGGCCTCATATGATTTAAGAATGAGTTTTTTTGCAGATTTTACTGTAGCTTCAGCAATTCCATTAGACTGAGGATAATGTGGTGAGGAAGTTACATGTATAAAATCCCATTCTTCAGCGAACATAGCAAATTCTCTGTTAACAAAATTAGTAGCTCCATCAGTACATATTTTTTGTGGTATACCATATCTTGCAAAGTTTTTTTTACATATATTAATAACTTCACTAGAAGATAAATTTTTTAGTTTATCAATTTCATAAAAGTTTGAGTAATGGTCAGCAGTAATAAGGAAATTAAGTGACTGTGAATTGAGTTTTACATTAAACACATCCATAGAGATATACTGAAAGGGATACAATGGTATGTCATGAGATAACATTGGGAATCTAGTTAAGGATGGAGAATATTTTATGCAAATTTTACATTTTTCTACAAAGTTTTTTATATCTTCAGACATGCCTGGCCAAAAAATATTTTGCTTGGCTAATTTAATTGTACTAGCAACGCCACTGTGACTTTTATGAATTTTTGGCAACATGTGGTTTCTCATGGACCTGGGAATTAAAATCTGATCATTTCTAAATATTATGTCTTCCTGAATAGACAGCTCAGAGGCAAATTTATAAAACCATCTGAGGTTTTCAGGCATGTCTGAAATGTAATCTGGAAATCCATTTACAATATATTTTTTGAGCTCTTGACACTCTGGATCATTCTTCATTTCTTTCTTTATGCTGTCTATTATCTTGTTTGAGACCTTCAGATATTTTGCTGAAGAATGTTTACTAATAATCTCAAAAATTTGTTTTGCATTATTAAAAGAATGAGAGTCCTCCTGTATTGGAGTAGGGGCTCTGGAAAGTGCATCTGCTACAAAGTTGTTTTTTCCACTTATATACTCTATTTTTAAATCATATCTTTGAACAATCATTAACATAAGTTGCAATCTTTTTGGAGCTTCTACTAGTGGTTTCTTGAAAATATTTATCAAAGGTTTATGATCTGTTTTTATAATGGTATTAGTATTTGCAGTTATATATTGACTGAATCTTGAACAAGCGAAAACCACAGCTAACATTTCTTTTTCGATTTGGGCATACCTTTTTTCTGTATTGGTTAAAGTTCTAGAAGCAAAAGCTACAACCTCATTATTTTGATAAAGAGCTGCTCCAAGCCCCATGCTGCTGGCATCACATTCTACTATTAAAGGTTTATTCATGTCATAATACTTAAGGGTTGGTAGACTGCTTAAAGATGAAATAATCTCATCAAATTCTAATTGTTCCTTTTCTGTCCATTGCCATATAGCATTTTTCTTTGTTAATTCTCGTAAAGAAGTGACTTTTAAGCTTAAGTTTTTAATAAATTTACTCAAGTATGTTACCATTCCTAGTAGCCTTAATACATCCTTGGAGTTTGTGGGTATACCGATATTCTTGATAGCTGTGATTTTCTCTTCATCAACCTTCAGGCCAGTATCAGTCAACACATGACCATAAAATTTCACTGATTTCTGTAATAAATTTAATTTATCTTTATTAAGCTTGCAATTATTTTCTCTAAGTCTTATTAAAAGGTTTTCTAAGTTGATGTTATGGTTTTTTATTGCATCCTCCGTTGTATCACCTACCCCATATATTAAAATATCATCAGCCATTACTTCAATACCCTTAAGACCATGTAGGGTTGATAATAGCTTTTGTTGGAAGATTTCTGGCGCAGAAGTAATACCAAAGGGGAGCCTTAACCACCTATATCTACCAAATGGCGTCCAAAAGGTAGTAAGCTTACTACTCCTTTCATTAAGCCTAACATGCCAAAATCCTTTTAATGCATCCACTGTGCTAAAAACTTTAGCTTTTCCAAGTTCTGGTAAAACTTCTTCCAGGGTTGTAAATTGAAAATGTGGTCTTTTGAGAGCCTTATTCAATGGAATAGGGTCTAAGCAGATACGGAACTTTTTGCCTTTACGAACAATTAATATATTATTGACCCAATCAGTATGAGACTCCTCTTTAACAATAATATTATCTTTTACTAACCTGTCAAGTTCCTCTTTAAGCGGTGCTCTGAGAGCCATAGGCACACGACGTGCCGGCTGAATGCGAGGTGGAACATTTTCATCAATTTCCAGATCAACAATTCCTGGTAACTCGCCATAACCTTCAAAAATATCCGAGTATTTGTTTATAATATTTTGTGCTTCCGTGGCACTGCCATTGCCCACTGATACCTCATTACAGTATTTTATTAAACCTAAGGCAACACAAGCAGATTCTGATAATAGAGGTTGATGACTGACATTCACAACATGAAAATTGATAACGAACTTTTTATTTTTATGTATACATTCAACATCAGTCACACCTAATGTTTCTATGTCTGTTTCATTAAAACATTTCAATTTTAGATCCGTAGGACACAAATGTTTCAAACCGTCTTTTTTACAAAGTTTTTTGTATTGCTCAGCACCTATAACACAAACATGAGCTCCAGTATCCAACGTACAGTAGACATTCAACCAGGTGTTATTAAACTTCAAGTAGAGTTCCACTTCTTTGTGGCCAGAGTGTTGATTTGTCCTGATCTTGGATATGTATGTAGTGTTATCGCTGATTTCTTCCTCAGAGTCTTCTGTATGCAATTCTTTTACTATTTTTGTCTTTTTACATACTTTTTTGGAATGATTCCGACCTTGGCAATTTTCACATCTTTTTCCCCAAGCAGGACAAATTTTCTTTTTGAATATGTGCTTCTCACCACAAAATTTGCACTGTAATGGTTTGCTGTCAACTTTGTTCTGTTTTTTGTCAAGTTTGTGAATCTTTGCAAAAACTTGTTCGGAACACAAATTTTGAAGTTGTTCAGTTGTTGCTTCGGCCGATTTACAAATCTTAATAGTTTGAGTAAGGTCCAGTTGATCTATCCGTAATAATTCTTTTTTAATTTCTGGATTTCTAATGCCCACCACAATTCTGTCTCGTAGCACTTCATCAGTTATAATGTTGCTGTATTCGCAAGTTTTAATTAATTTTCTTAACTCCATTATATAGGTATCTATGTCTTCGCCCTCTGCTTGTGATCTTTGGTTGAACATGTATCGGCTATAGATGACGTTGTGTTTCTTCTTTAATTTTTCTTCAAGTTTTTCAAATATTTTAGCCTCACTTTTCATGTCTTTATCGTCTAGGCCAAAGTGCATGTATTTTTTCATGGCAGCATGGCCTATAGCATTAATGAGAAGTGTAGGTCTTTGTTCTTCCTTTAGACCCGTGGCTGTTGCATAATTTATCCACGTGGTCTTGAAGAAATCTAGAGCTTCTCCGGGATCCCCCGAATCTACATCGAGAGGCGCCGGCCATGGAATGTGTATACGTGATTTTTCTTGAGTCCCTTGCATTTGCAATTGTGTTTGCATAAGTTTGAGAAGTTCACATTGCTTTCCAATTATTTCGGTCAACTCTGCCATTTCTTTGGTAGCCATTTTGTTCGACAACCACACACGACGGACGACGTAAACTGTAACGATGCTAGGAACGTTTTCAACCCTCTCGGCTCTTGCTATATCTTTCTTTTAGAGTTTTCTGACACCATGTTAATAAAATACTATTTACTTTATTAATTAATATATTTGGAATCAAATGCACACTCAAAGTATATCTTCTAGCCATGACATTTTACCATAGATACAAACTGATCTGTTCAAATCCACAGATAATAAAATACAGCACAGAACAGGGAACAACAACAGCAAATAACAGACGTTTTGCAGCAACTCGTGTTACAACAACAGCAACCGACAGCGGCGACCCCCACACCAGCAACACCTGGTACGGAGTCTACCAGCTCGGCGAACACCAACAACAACTGTAATAAACTCACAATTATTAAAAATTTCAAGTGCGATACGTTTAACCCTTCTACTACGTCGGTAGAATATTTTTTAGATTTTTTTGAAAAAAAATGCGATATCTGGGACGTAAGCGAAGACGACATCAAGAAAGAACTATTATTTTCTTGCTTAACTCCAGAAGTCTTTCACGATCTGAAAGTAGCACTCATACCCGTTTTTGAAAAAAGTCTATACAAAGACGTAAAGTCTAAACTACTCGACTTACATCGACCTAAGACAACGAAATTCAAAGCTTTGACTGAGTTTTGGAATTGCGTAAGAGACTGCAATGAGACTATGGAACACTACGCTAACAGGCTCAAAAAACTCGCCACCAACTGTGGCTACAAGGACGACTTGTTCGAGCGTCTACTGCGTGATCGATTTGCGACCGGCATAAACCACCCGCAGCTAGAAGTGGATCTGAAACAGAAATGGCCCGATTTACAAGAACATTACGATGGAAAGACTGTGGAAGTTACATTTGCCAAATTCTTTGCAGTAACTCAGTCTAGAGAGCTTGCTGAAGGTGACATTCACGTCGTTTTACCTGCTGCCACAAACAAAGTCAGAGCAAAAACCAACATGGCGCATCAGAACAAAAAGAGTACGTCTTTACGCAGGATTGGTCCAGATCAATGCCGTCGATGCGGTGCATATGATAGACATAAGGTGGGCGATTGTAAGGCAAAAGACTATATTTGCAAGGAATGTCAAACACTAGGACATTTTGAAGATTGCTGTATCAAGACTGGAAGAGCATATTTAACGAACACCAAGTCAGGGAAGAAACGAGCAATCAAAAACGAAAACAAATTACATAAAATTAGGAACACTGACAGCGACGAGTGTTTATCAGAATCTTCTACATACTCATACGATAGTGAAGATGTCTACAAGATTGAACGCAAAAGGAACAAGGACAGCAAGCGCATTGACGTCACACTCAATGGTGTCAAATGTACGTTGGACTGGGACCCGGGATCGGTATACTCCATCATTAGCACAGAGTTTTGGAAACGTATTGGAGCACCCCCTTTAACAAAGGCACCGAAACTACGTGCCTATGGGAACCTCAAACTCAAACCAAAAGGACTTACGGACGTAACAGTTGAAATGCTTGGAAGACAGAAAATTTTACAAGTTGTAGTTATGGAAGACGCCAACCCCATGCTTTTTGGTCTCCAGTGGAGCGAGATGTACGACATGACTTTTCCAGAACCAGTCTATTCGATTAAACCTACTCAACGAGATACCAGAACACTTAAACAGGTATTAGACACTTTCTCGCCTCTTTTTGACAACAAACTAGGAAAAGTTAAAAATTACGCAGTTAACATTCATATTAGACATGGTACCGTACCGAAACACGTTCCTGCCCGACCCGTTAAGTTCGCTTTGTGCAAAAACATAGAAAGAGAACTTCAGCGTTTAGTGGTCGAGGGAATAGTTACCAAAGTTGATCCAAATATGACGCCCTTGGAATGGGCAACACCCACAGTCAACGTGGTCAAAACAAATGGCCAAATCAGAATTTGCGGTGATTTTCGTAGCACTATTAACCCTGCCATGGTAACACACGCTCATCCAGTCCCGCTATTTGACCAGTTACGTCAAAACCTTGCAAACGGAGTTAAGTTTTCGAAAATCGACTTAAAAGATGCGTACTTACAATTCGAGATCTCTCCAGAGTCAAAAAAGTACCTGACAATATCTACTCACAAAGGATATTACCAATACAATAGAATGCCTTTTGGAATATCAACAGCACCCTCGATTTTTCAACACTACCTTGATGAACTACTCGGTGGTATACCAAACGTAGCGATTTATTTCGATGACATCGCCTTAACAGGGAAGGATGACGCTGAACATCTCGAAACACTGTCTACTGTGTTTGACAAATTACAACGTGCTGGCTTAAAAGTCAACTTAAAAAAATGCTCATTCTTCCAAACAGATATCGAGTACCTGGGTCACACAATCAGCAAGGAAGGAATACGACCAACTAAATCGAAGATTGAAGCAATAACAAAAGCGACACCGCCTACTAACGCTCAAGAACTACGGTCATTTCTTGGCCTCGTAAATTTCTACGAAAGATTCATACCTCATCTGCACAGTTTCTGTGCGGACCTGCATGCACTAACTGGCGCGCGCCAAAAGTGGCGATGGACAGATAAAGAAAACACAGCGTTTGAAAATACTAAAATGCTGATTTGTGAATCAAAACCACTTGTTGCTTTTGATGAGAAGCGTCCGTTGTTTTTAGCGTGTGACGCCTCGGAAAAGGGCGTGGGTGCCGTATTATTTCATAAAACGAATGATCAAAATATTCAACCAATCGTTTTTGCGTCAAGAAAGCTGAGATCAGCGGAATCTAAATATTCAGTTATTGATCGAGAAGCATTAGCCATATTTTTCGGCATCAAAAAGTTTGACCAATACTTACGTGGCACAAAATTCACACTCGTCACTGATCATAAACCCTTGATTCACGTTTTAGGCCCACAGCGCAATTTACCGAAGCTTGTTAATAATCGCTTAATACGTTGGGCTTTGATCATTGGTAGCTATGACTACGACATCGTCTTCACAAAAGGACAACTTAATTTTATAGCTGATTATCTTTCCAGGATGCCCAATCCTGATGAGAAACCGTCCCGTGCAGAATTGACAGTACACAGAATAATAGCTCAGCTAAATCATAACAGTTTTTCAGATTTAGCGTTGACAGAAGAAATAATAAGGGATGCGTCAAGGAATGATCCTATTTTCAAACAAATTTCGGAGAACATTAAGACAGGTTGGCGGGAAAATTCATATTCAGATATCTTAAAACCTTATGCTCGGAAACGCAACGAATTGTCCATCGAAAATAAGATTATGATGTGGCAGGGTCGAATAGTCGTTCCGAATACGCTCAGGAAGACTACATTGAAATACCTGCACACAGGACACCCAGGAACTTGTGCAATGAAAGCACTCGCACGTTTTTACGTATGGTGGCCATCGATCGACGATGATATTGAAGAGTACATCAAATATTGTCGTAAATGCCAAGAAAACCGGCCAAATAACTCTGAATTGCCTGTGTACTCCTGGTCCGTTCCTGACAACCCATGGGAAAGACTTCATGTCGATTTTGCGGGACCTTTTGAAGGAAAATACTGGTTTGTTCTAGCAGATGCACTCTCAAAATGGATTGAGATCAAGCCCATGAACCAAATAACTACAAACAAACTGTGTGAAGAATTAGACTCTATATTTACAACGTTTGGTTTGCCACAATTTTTGGTGTCTGATAACGGGACACAGTTTACCTCCCGGGAATTCCAAAATTATTGCAGAGACAAGGGTATTCTACATATTAAGTCATCTCCATATCACCCGAGGACTAATGGCTTGGCAGAACGCCTGGTTCGTACT
This sequence comes from Diarsia mendica, assembly GCA_949316265.1. Lineage (NCBI taxonomy): Eukaryota > Metazoa > Arthropoda > Insecta > Lepidoptera > Noctuidae > Diarsia > Diarsia mendica. The sequence goes on from OX438916.1 coordinate 8,507,542, forward strand.
TTCAAAACTAGAATGTCTTCAAGTGCGAGCGATGGCATGACCCTGAGAAGGAGGCTAGAAAACTTCCTATTTTCCTACCGTATAACACCTCATAGTGCCACCGGAAAGAGCCCAGGTGAAATTTTGTTTGGGCGTCGGTTGCATTGTGCTCTGGATAACGCGCGGCCTAACCCTAAAAGAACTCTGCAACACAAGCAGATACAGGCAAACATTGAGTCTGAGAATCTAATCCCATTTTTTAAAGCAGGTGACAGTGTTTTTGTTCGCGCCCGAGACGGATCGCGATGGCTACCTGCTACAATATCAAAGCGTACGCACAGATATTCTTACGCTGTGAAAACTTCAGACGGTGTAGAGAGGAGATATCATGCAGATCATGTGCGTTCCCGCATAGCAGACTCAATCAGTCCAGCTGTTACTGATCTTCCTCCTCTACCTTCGTCAACACCTGTTGGACACCCACTAACACCTCCGTCCACATCTCATTCTCGCCCTTTGCCTCGATCCACACCTACGCCTCATTCACTAACTTTTTCCACACCTATCAGACAGCGTTCACCATCATTCACATTTAGCAATCAGCCAGAGTCACCTCACCCAACGCCTCAACTAACCCAACCATCAATTTGGTCCTCCTGCCAGGCTACTCAAGACTCGCCTGATATAAATCCAAATGTGATGGAGCACATCGTTCCAAGTTCATCAGGCACACAGAATCAAGCGGGCACTCCACGACAAGTCAGCGCTGAGACACCTGGTCTCCCGCTGGCCACGGCTGTCTTGCAGGGAGCACCAGCAAGGCGCAGTGGGCGCACCACCACGAGACCACGACGTCTTGTCGAGGAGATGTCGTAGCTTCGTTGGAATGGACGAATGTTATATACCTACCTCTATGGTTGTGACATTCATGTTTACTTAGTTACGATATTAAATAAAACATATTCTTGTACGATGATTGTAATTTATTTCACCTATGAAAAGTGGACTACATATAAAAATATTTACTTGTTAGGTGAGAGTTAGAGAGCTATGAGGCGTATGCTATAATAATGATGGCGACTTGTGCAAGTACATACCTTAGTGGACCTTGTGACCGAGTGGTGCAAGCCTAGACTATCCATCACTCTATGTAGACCTCTTTAGAGATTTACGGAACAAAAAGGTTCAATACTTTCTTTAAAGAATAGAACTGCCTACCAATTAATAAAATCAATATTCAAATATTCAAATCTTGAATTCTAATCTGCTGGAATTCGGAATTCTTCTGTTATATTTTCATTTTCCACGTACCAACAACCACCTCCCATGGAATAAAAACTTGCTGATTCTTTCAAGAATAGTTTATAATATTTTTTTAAGTAACAAAATTAATACGTTAGTATTTTGACTGTATCAAAATGGATAAAACGCAAGAACTGCCCAAGAAATGTTTTTGTGCGAGATGTTTCCTTCCTGTCGAACCCGAAGATAGGGTCGACATTGAAGGGCAAAGCTTTCACAGGTGTTGCAGTACTTGCTGTGAGTATAAATACTTTTCATAGTTAAATGCTATTTTTAGATAATTATTGCCCCAGTCAAAATCAGTCATAGCGCTTGTGAATACGGGCCTAACAGACCTCATTTACCCCTCCGTGAACCATGTATTTTCACCAGCAGTCGGGGACAACTAGAATTGGTAGCGAATCGTTTTACTTTAAAATGTCGTTTAATTTTGCAGGTGTCTGCCAGACGATTCCTAGATCCCTGAAGATGTTCTATGGGCACGTATTCTGTGCCGATTGCTTCAAGTCTCAAGTCCTGTCAAGGTTTAGAGGCGAGAGTCCCCGCATTCATTCTAATAGCTGGTGGATGCAGTGGGCCCCTGGTGGTCACCCACAAGAAGCGAATAACAATGAGAGCAAAGGTAAAACTTAACTAATGCTGTCTGAAACCCCTCTACATTTTTGTATCAATTTCGGAGAACCAGACCTTTACATTTTTGCTAGCAATCGAAAAATGACATAGCCTGTCATTTCCAAGGTCTAAATCATTATTTTTCGTGCAGAGACAAAACCTGAGACCCCAGAAACACCGGAGGAGCCACCAAAGAAATGTATTTGCGCGCGCTGCCTTCAGAGTATTGACGAAAACAACAAAGTGAGCATCGGAGGCCAGAGCTTCCATCCTCAATGTGCCAAGTGCTGTAAGTGTCTAAAAACTCTTCATTCTCCCATCATAACCATGCATCAATTCAGCTCGGAATCACCCACTATAGGCCTCACCTTTCTTCAGCCACTCTTCTCTGCTCTCTTCTTTCATTTTCCCACGACTTTGTACTACAAGGCAGATAACATTTTTTAACAGTGAACTAAATTTCAGGTTTATGTCACTGTATTCCGAAGGACAGCTTGAAGATCTACTACGGTCAAGTCTTCTGTGAAGAGTGTTTCAACAAACACATTTTGAACCGCAACAAGGACAATCCTTCGGAGTTCTTCAAGGATTGCGTCGATCAGTGGCACAATAATACGCAGTTTGCTGAGAATATGAAGGAGTTTCTCGCTGGAAACAAGGACTCGGCACCGATTATTTTTATGATGTCAGGACAACAGCCGCCTTTCTGTCGATTTGGAAATGGACCGCAGCAGGAGTGGTGTCAGAATAATGAACCCAAGAAATGTAAGTTGGACCTTTCTTTAGATGTTTAGTTCAGGTTTCAGCTGTTTACTACCACGATTGAACCAGTGTGGTGTAAGACTCTGCACCAGGCTTTCGAGTAGTTTCAGAGTAAAGTCTCCCTGCTCACCAAACGAATATTGGTACATTGAGTGGTAGTTTCCTCGGATTATTTTTTACCAGCTTTGCTCTTTATAAAGCTACAAGATTTGAGTCGAATTTTTGTAGTAGAATTGTTTGACTAGTTTATAACCAAATAAAATCTCCCTTTTAGGTGCGTAAGAGTTGAATATGAAAAATTTTCACAGCTGCAACACCGGCCGTTTTATGCGGGGACGATTCTTTGGAGACGTGGGACGTAACGCCCGATGAGCGGACGGAAGTCTCTGGCTCCAAAATACCATCTGAATTCAACCCCATCGACGAATCAGCAAACGTGGAAAATTTTACTCGTGTGTCTGCAGCAGAAAAAATCGAAAAGCTGACAAAATATTTAAATGATAACGGTCAAATCGAGCCTCAGAAATGCTTGAAAAAATGGAAAAACTTCAATGATAATGCTAAATTATCGACGGACTCGCATTCCGAGTCTTCGTATTGTGGATGGGTTAGTCTACAGGTTGCTAGATCCTGTAGTAAGACCCAATTGAATTGTCCTAAGTGTTTGTGGCAGTGTGGTCATATATATGTAAACAGTGGTTATTTGTGAAAAAAGTTTATTGCAGAGATTTTTTAATAAAAATGTGGTTGTTAATCTTAAAATGTTGTCGTTTTACTTATCCTTTAAATTACCTCCATACACCAAGCACACTATTCATACAACTACCTACTCAACTGAACATAATCTATTACATCGGTACCGCTGAGTCAAAGAACTCCACATCACATGAGATTTTTACTCTGCCTGCTCTTAGCTGCTTGAGTACAGCTTTCATGTAATTTAGTTTCTTCGAGGTATTTCATGAAAGGTTTTCCTTGCTGTCACGCACCATGTTGAGCTTTCGCTCAAGCTCCTACTCTCAACCACCATCTTAAACTTCTGCTCTTGTGACAGGGGTCACAAATGAGAGATTCTCACCTAAGCAAACTTTTTGAATTTGCTTTGACCCGATCGGCCCGCCGTTTTCTCCTCTCGTGGTCCTACTAGTAGGGCCATTGACCATAATTATAATATCTTGTTGTCTTGAGAGCGTCTGCTATCGCTGACAAAAATTATCATTTCCGTATAGTTCTACTGTTCAGTTCAACTAGTAGGACTAAACGGAGAAAAAAATCCATTTAGTTCTACTATCTGCTGTATGAATTTTAATTGAACTAAACGGACAAAAAAGTTCTTTTAGTACTACTAATTTCCGGAATTATGTCCAACTGGTTGGACCACGGGGATAGGATGATCGTGTAAAACAAACATACATGCAACGCATGTTGTACTCCATGACGCGCGCTCGCTTCGCTCGCATATTACATAACACTATTGTCTTCTGTCCCCGAAGTGCCGGGCCTCCGCCGGCCTCCTTCGTCGGCCTACGGCCCGGTGCCCATGCCGCCCATAAAGGATACTGTCGCGAGACGGTCGTATTATAATTTTGGTTAAAAGAGGAGGTAGTAATTGCATTGCACTTCAGCATTAATAGATAACCTTTTCCTGTTTATTACCAGTAGTTGTTCCATAGATCATATTACATTCAATTCCCAGAAGTACAACTAGTTGGACCAAGGAAAGAACAACTCACTGTAATTGAACCATTGGTAAAGATATTTCCCCATAGAACAACCAGTTGAACCCAGTTGAACCATGGGTAAATTTACTTCTCCGTAGTACACACGGCTACACATCAAGCTATACAAAACCAGTATAATCTGATCTTTCATTGTGCGAAAAGATCTGGTAAAGTGAGGCCAAGATTAACTGGTTTTGTATAGCTTGATGTGTAGCCGTGTGTACAACCCATTGTATCCGTATGCGTATAGTTCTAATACAATGGAAATTAGTAGTACCTACTAAAAGAACTTTTTTGTCCGTTTAGTTCAATTAAAATTCATACAGCAGATAGTAGAACTAAATGGATTTTTTTCTCCGTTTAGTCCTACTAGTTGAACTGAACAGTAGAACTATACGGATACAAGTAAAATTATAAGGGCAAGCGCCCACATCCGCCGGATTTTTATCGGACTGCCTTGAGGGTTCTAATGACTGCTACACACGTGACGATAAATCATAACGATCGGACGGTACAGTATAAACTGCACAGTTTTCGTAGTGCTAACGGACAAACTACAGGGCCCCGTCGGATCTCATACCCATGACAGGAGTGGTATCTCCCCGTCGGGGAGCTGCGGGTTGTTCGACAGAGTTACCGCGGCCTCGGCACAAAGGGCTAAGAAGGCACATGGGTGTTTTTTTTTTAGTCGGTAGAAATCTGACACTCCCTACCGCTCTGCTCAGAGCGGGAGGACAGACGGACAGACAGACGTCGGCTACGTACAGTGACGCCGACTGCACGCAGCAGCAGCAGACGACATGTCGTCACGACACGTCGTTGCCTCATGTCGCTGCAGATTTCGAACCCGACTGCAGACGGCAACAGCAGATATAAATTCGTTGAATAGGTACTGGTACTTGGTAGTAACTTTGTTCTCCACTCCTCTTCCCATCGGCTATACCTATCTATGTTTTCCTACAATGTTTTTGATGGTGTGAAAAAAAAATTGTGCCTTTTTACCATCGCCTTTGTCATGTCTTTCAAGATCTTTCTTGTTGTGTGGGAGTTTTATCCTACTGATCCCATAAACTCATGGCACACGTTAGCATCAAGAAATCAAGGTAAGTACATGTGCTGGGCAATGCTCTTTAGAGCGCCTTCAAATTAGGGCGTTAGCAGCGCGGCAGTCGCGCGACTTTATACAATTATCAACGGGTTGTAAGGGCGCCTTCAAATATGCCGCGCGGTGGCAGCGTGGCTGCAGCGCTGCAGCCGCGCTGTTTTGTTAATCCATAGGGCGCCTTCAAATATGCCGCGCGGTGGCAGCGTGGCTGCAGCGCTGCAGCCGCGCTGTTTTGTTAATCCATAGGGCGCCTTCAAATGTGCTGGGCAATGCTCTTTAGGGCGCCTTCAAATTAGGGCGTTAGCAGCGCGGCAGTCGCGCGACTATAAACAATTATCAACGGGTTGTAAGGGCGCCTTCAAATATGCCGCGCGGTGGCAGCGTGGCTGCAGCGCTGCAGCCGCGCTGTTTTGTTAATCCATATAAACAAAGCACGCGCGACTGCAGCGCTACATCCGCGCTGCGGGTGTGCGGTTTTAAATCCGCGATTTTTATATGGATTAACAAAGCAGCGCGGCGGCAGCGCTGCTTTGTTAATCCATATAAAATGCCACCGCGCGGCTCTTTGCGGCTAATTTGAAGGCGCCCATATAAATAAAGCACGCGCGACTGCAGCGCTACATCCGCGCTGCCACCGCGCGGCGCGATTTTATATGGATTAAAAAAGCAGCGCGGCGGCAGCTCTTTGCGGCTAATTTGAAGGCGCCCTTACGGCTGTTCTTATAAAAATGTACTGCAGCCGCGCGACTGCCGCGCTGCTAAAGCCCTAATTTGAAGGCGCCCTTACTCGTCTCTACAGACACCGGCACGGTTCTTGAGCGCTCGGCGGAAGAGTGGGGATCGCTGTGCGCATCGTAGGTACACTTTATGACAAATAAAACGCACACCCGTTTATTATTAATTTATTGGTCGTGACTTCGTGAGGTAAGTGCAGCAGGAGTAAAGAACAAATCCCGAGTGACGGCTATGACGCGATGCGCTACGGGCCAATCACTGCACTTTCCCCTCCCCGCGTCTCACTTCATACCACCAAAGGGACCCAATAACTCACTTTTGCGTCAGCGCTCAAGAATCGTGCCGATGTTATTACCTAATGAATCAAACCCAATATTCACATACAATTTTATTTACATAGAGCTGTAATAAACCATTTCGCCATTGGATTTTAACCACTTCTCACTTTGTTAAAACAATTTTATACCAGACTGTTAGACTTATTTAGCGACTTCCATAGCGGTATTTACTTTCATTCCTTTTTTAACTTCAATGGCTTCTTTGTTTAGTTCTTTGACTTCTTTTTTATCTTCCTTTGTGTCTTTTTCCTTTTTTGTTACGTCCCCAGAGCAGTCATTTTTCGAATAAATGTATTTAAAAAAGCAATCTGTGCAGAATACATGGCCGTAGTAGTTTTTGGAATGTACCGGTGGCTTACGTACGGCAAATACCTGCAAGAAATATAAAATCTTTTTATGTAGGTCTAGGTACTTAGGTATAAGTACAAAACATAGTAAGTGTGAGAGGACCACGGATGACGGAACAGTTGTTCCGACGGGGAGCCAGGCAAACCAGACGTCGCACCATAGATGAACTTTTTTTACAAGCTTTTAATGTATTATGTATGTATTACGTAAGGTGGAACCGTGGAATGTACCAAGTCAATTTTGAAGCAGATCTTCAACCGATCGAGCTGATTTTGTTTTTACTTTTTGATACGGAATCCCAAAAACAGCGGAAAAGACTGCAAACGCGGGCGCGGCGCGACAAACTTATTAATATACGTATGAAACTTCATTTGAGTGTCCATAGTGGGCGGGCACGCGGGCGCGGGAACAGGGGCGCGGGCTACTTTCCGCGGGGAGCGCGCGGGCAACTCGTGCCATAGCTCGTTCATACAAGTGGCCGCAGTGAGTGCGCGGGGCGGCAAGCGGTAAACCGCGCGGGAGCGGGAATCTCAAACTATTCGAGCTATCGCGCGCGTTGTTGTGATGGCGTCTTCACAATTAAATGCTGAAGAATTATTACGTGCTATTCAAACACGACCTGCACTGTGGATGTCGAACATCGTCAATACAAAAAAAAAAAAAAGACGGGTTGCACTCCGGGAGTGCCGGCAGAAGTGAAAACTTGATTATTAACGTTGAGCATGTTTGATATTTTGGAATGGTTAGGGAATAATTTTGCACCAATTGCTTTAACAGTATAAAAGTACTATCATTTATGTGGTAGAATACAATATTGATTTATTGCGCTATCGTACACAAACATGACAATTTATATTACATTAAAAATTTAACACTTTAAAACTATTACAATTATTTTACATTAAAAAGTTTATCTCTCCGAAAAATCAACTTTCATCCATAATTTCAACGACTTTTTCACCATCATCATTACCAGAACTATCATCGCCAATCTCTAAAACTGATACGATAGGTTTATGGTAGCTGAAGTAAGAAACGAACAGTTTTGATTCGAACCTATTTAAATGTCTAATAAAGACCGCATCAATAGTAGTTTTGTATTTCGTTGTGCTAAGATTGCGATCATTCGACATAGTTAAACCAAATTCATTATTTAAAAATTCAATTATTCCGCCATAACTATGCTAACCCATTTATTTTGTCTTTCCCTGTCCTCCGATCGGAACTCCGATTGGTAGGAGGAGCGGGAATATTTTTTCCCATGCCTCCGATTAAGCATCATAAAAACATTGTACAGTCTAGTTCAAAATAAATTATTTTTGTATTTTATTGACTGTGGCCCGACGGATTAAAGAACCAAGCTTTGATAGTAGGAGCGAAACTACTAACCGGACCACTGACATGTATATTCAACATGGTTCTACAAACGGGTACAATACCAAAGCAATGGTTGAACTCAGATATAATACTCCTTTATAAAAAAGGCGACCCGCTGGACATCGCAAACTACCGTCCAATTAGCCTGCTATCAACAGTGTACAAATTATTCACCTCTATTATAAATAGTAAAATTAGCCCAACAATAGACAGTCAGCAACCGGTAGAACAAGCCGGCTTCCGCCCCGGTTTTTCGACCATGGACCACATCCATACACTTGAACAAGTAATAGAGAAATACACAGAATTTAACAGAAATCTATATATAAGCTTCATCGATTACACAAAAGCCTTCGACAGTCTCTATCACGACTCTATATGGCAAGCTTTACATAACTGCAAAATAGACCCAATAATAATAAGAACCATAAAGAATATATACCAGTACAGTGTTAGCAGAGTCAAGCTAGAGTCTAGAGGAGACGAAATCAAAATCGCCCGAGGCGTCAGGCAGGGAGACCCTTTATCTCCAAAATTGTTCATAGCCGTCCTGCAAGGTATATTCTCCAAATTGAACTGGACTTCTGAAGGTATCCCCATAAACAACGAACGCCTCACACATCTGAGATTTGCTGACGACATCGTGATCTTTGCCGAAACTCCTAAGAAGTTAGAAAATATGATATCGCAACTAAATATAGAGAGCAAACAGGTTGGTCTACATATGAACCTAAGCAAGACAAAAATAATGACAAACAGTAAAAGAGGAAAAATAATGCTTGATGGTGTGGAACTTGAATATGTGGAACAGTACGTATACTTAGGCAAACAAGTATCGTTTGCTAAAACAAGAAATGAAGATGAGATCAACAGGAGAATAACGTGCAGTTGGAATAAATACTGGGCCCACAAGGAAATTCTAAAAGGTAAATACGACTTAAATATGAAAAAGATCATCATGGATACTTGTGTTCTGCCCTGCTTGACCTATGGCTCACCAACGTGGACATTCACTAAAAAAATATGTAACAAAATAAGAACTTGTCAGCGAGCAATGGAGAGGAGCATGCTTCACCTGAGAAAAATTCAAAAAACAAGAAGCCAAGAAATAAGAAACAAGACCAGACTGACAGATGCATTACACCAAGCACTAAAATTGAAATGGAGCTGGGCTGGCCATGTAGCGAGATGCACAGACCAGCGATGGACTCTTAAGAGTACAAAATGGTCCGGTCCACATGGAATAAGGAACGTGGGCAGACCACAAAAACGGTGGAAGGACGACATAGAAGAGACGGTCGGCAAAGACTGGACAAAAATAGCTCAAGATAGAACCAAATGGAAAGAATTGGAGGAGGCCTATACCCTACGAGGGGTTCCTATAGTATAGATTTTAAGAAAACTAACATTAGAATTAACTGTCTTCTAAACTTCACTAACATAGATTTAAGTAAAAACGTTGTAATGCTATAGGAAAATAAAAGGCTTTATTATTATTATTATTGACTGTACAGTCGACATCGTTAACGTTCAGGGTCAAAATGTCCAACTCCCACACGACTAGTCTAAGATCGATAGTTTCCGAGATATAGCCGTTTCAATTTTGACAGCTGTCATCCGAAATGTAGATCTCATTGAGATCTATCACTTGTCCCTACACACAACTAGTCTAAGGTCGATAGTTTCCGAGATATAGCTGTTTCAATTTTGACAGCTGTCATCCGAAATGTAGATCTCATTGAGACCTATCACTTGTCCCTACACACAACTAGTCTAAGGTCAATAGTTTCCGAGATATAGCCGTTTCAATTTTGACAGCTGTCATCTGAAATGTAGATCTCATTGAGACCTATCACTTGTCCCTACACACAACTAGTCTAAGGTCGATAGTTTCCGAGATATAGCCGTTTCAATTTTGACAGCTGTCATCCGAAATGTAGATCTCATTGAGACCTATCACTTGTCCCTACACACAACTAGTCTTAGGTCGATAGTTTCCGAGATATAGCCGTTTCAATTTTGACAGCTGTCATCCGAAATGTAGATCTCATTGAGACCTATCACTTGTCCCTACACACAACTAGTCTAAGGTCGATAGTTTCCGAGATATAGCTGTTTCAATTTTGACAGCTGTCATCCGAAATGTAGATCTCATTGAGACCTATCACTTGTCCCTACACACAACTAGTCTAAGGTCGATAGTTTCCGAGATATAGCCGTTTCAATTTTGACAGCTGTCATCTGAAATGTAGATCTCATTGAGACCTATCACTTGTCCTTACACACAACTAGTCTAAGGTCGATAGTTTCCGAGATATAGCCGTTTCAATTTTGACAGCTGTCATCCGAAATGTAGATCTCATTGAGACCTATCAATTGTCCCTACACACAACTAGTCTAAGGTCGATAGTTTCCGAGATATAGCTGTTTCAATTTTGACAGCTGTCATCATTATTATTATTATTAATTATTATTATTATTATTAATTATATTATTATTATTAATAATTTTATTATTATTATTATTATTATTAATAATAATTATTATTATTATTAAGCGCCCTGCGCTGCCTAAACGAAACAGTAGGCCCAGGCATACATTTTCGCCGCGCCGTAGAGAGGGGATAGCTGTCTACTCTCCATCCGTCTTACGCTTTTTCGATCAGGGTCACGTGGTCACGTGTCCTGACGAATTTTCGATCAGGGTCACGTGGTCACTTGTCCTGACGCGAGTTTAAGATTTTATACCCATCACAGAACAATTTCCCAAAGTGCTCAACGCCGCTAAAGAAGTTTTCACTTCAAAAAATTGCTCTCGCAATCTTTCTTATAGTGTGTAAAATTCTCTTTCATTTTCTCTGGTTAAATTAATTTTATTTTTTCACTTTTATCATTTGCCATTTAATAAAGTAAGAATTTTCCAGTAAAAACAAGTCTTCTTCATCCATATTATAGTTTGCCAAACACTGGACAATACAACATTCGGAACCAAGCCGCAGTCCACTGCGGACAGCACAAACGCGCGCGTTCCCGCACCCGCGCCGCTCCCCGCACCGCGCTGCCAGTCTGGCCAAGTACTAAAAGTTACGCCTGTAATCTTTGAAGGGTTAGGCAAAGGTGTAAGTCTTATATAGTCCACCACAGCGACACATCAAACTATACATTTTCAGTACAATGAGATATCTACAACTGGTTTTAAATCGATCGTAGCTTGATTGGTCGTCGTGTTTTAAATCGATCGATTCTGATTTGGGACAATCATTATTCTTAAATCGATTATTTCAATGTTTCAGAAAAATATTTAGTATTTAGAATACAATACATATGTATTTACAGCATATTCCACAATTTGTTCTAATGTTGTTGTAAGTAATCATAACATCGTTTTCACTCTTGCTTGTACTACGTGTGTCTTGATATGGTATTTCTTCCATTTTAATTTAAAATTGTAAATATTCACTAAAAATTTGAAATACGCCCATACGCCACCTTTTGTGTATTTTGACGTGATTTTGATAGACTGCTCGATAACATTTTTATCCGATTTTTCATTATTGTAACGGCCAGACGCATTAAACCATTATAGCTAGCTTTATAAATTGTACAACGATTCATACTATCTCTATAAATGCACACGATTGAATACTGTCAAATTGTAATGACAAATCTTCACGCGAACTTCTCTTTCCAACTCATGCTTCTGCCATAAACACTAGCGCCAATAACCGAATCACTTCAAATCATGTGTAAATACGGAATTTAGTCGTATATTATTCCAAATTGACAACGGAAAGTAGCAACAAACAATTTTCAGGCGTGGCTTTTTACGATAAAACAGATATTTATGACTTAAATTGTGCCCTAAACAAGTTAAATGTGATCTTTACTGGTTTATTTCACACCCGGGAGTGTTGTAGTCGGTATTAATGCAGTGAAGCAAGTGACTGAATACATTAACAAATAGGGCGTTAACTGCCGTTGGATATTACCAAAAATAAACATGTACGGAAGAAAGACGCCTTCAACTTATCGATCAACGCCGTCTGTGTATTCGCATTACACCGGAAAGTAAGTTTTAAAAGTTACATACAAACTTCTTATTGGAAAAAGGAGTTTCCATTGCATGTTTCATTATCATTACAGACACCACAGATTATTGCATGCATGACTATGTTATGAAAAAATTTTCATGCAAGCAGTTCATATTTACATGTCAAATGGAGGTATGCCTGGATTTCTGCTTTGGTATAAAAAATACTTACATTAGGTAGTGGTAGTTCATTGACTTCAAATGATGTTCCCTTTATTATCAGCCATTTGTGTCCCACAGCAGGGCAAAAGCCCTTCCCTCTTTCCACTTATCTCTATTCCTTATTCCAAGGTATTATTAGAATTATTCCTTATTAGAAGGTCTAAACACCTTCCCTCCCTCCTCTAATGTTGATAGCCTGACTAATTGTCTAGTTCCATATTTTATACCTTTTGTCCATCCATAAATGACTGTTGTACCAAATATCCATAGTAATCAGACTATGAAAGGGCTGAGAAAACAATATTGTATTCTACGGGAAATTATAGGAGTTCCACTACAAACACTGTGACACAAGATTGTTTATTATTATTAAGTTGATTCTGATAAAGGGGCCTTTGTAGGCACCCAATTTATTTGTGAAGACCTGAAAGAACTATCTTTATCAATGCCATAGTATAAAGAGGGGAAGTAAGTTAACTTCATACAAACGCACCGCACGCGGCTTGTATGTGTCTTGTATGTGTTCGCCAAAGTATCTATGCCTCGCCCCACACACACTTAAACAAATCTCAACCTGTTTCTCAGTGCGCCAGTCGGGGCTAAGACTGCACGCGGTTCACGCAGCCTTTAAACGAATGAATTGGAGACAGTACTATCAGTAACCTACTGTTTACTCATGCTCATCGCCGCCCCATGCCGCCCGTCTGCTGGCTCTTTCTTTCATTGTTAGAGGTTTCATCATTGTTTGGGTCAAACCGACCTCACAAACCCTGTACCCCGACAATACAATAAAAAATACAACTTCCCGACCCTTTTCAATTTATAGGCACTGAATTAAAATTTAGCTAATAGTGACACAGTAGGCAATTATATCACGGATTGGGCCGGACCCTACCATTTAAAAACAATTTTATCCTCCACATATACCAAATTACAGGTCATCTACAAACCTCCGCTCATCAAAGTCATTAAGGTCACTAAGACTACCATGGTACCAGAAACCGATACTCCACGATGCATTCTTCCTGGATCTGCAAAGAGGATCTCTGCTTACTGGATTCCTCACTCTGGTATGTTTTTGTTTTGATTCTATTACATATCAATGAAAGGAGACCATTCAAACCTTGGCAACTACCGTCCTATATCTCTCCTTTCTCAAATCTATAAACTGTTTGCCAAAACCATTTGCAATCGTCTCACCCGCCAACTGGACGACTGCCAGCCCGTGGAACAAGCCGGTTTCCGAAGTGGTTTCTCCACGATTGACCACATCCATACCGTAAAGCAGATGATGGAAAAGAGTGCAGAATACAACCGGCCTTTGTGTTTAGCTTTCGTCGACTATGAGAAGGCATTCGACAGTGTCGAACACTGGGCCGTGTTTAACTCTCTCCATCGCTGCCAGATCGACACTCGGTATGTTGACGTACTCAAACAGCTGTACGATGCGGCAACAATGCAGGTCAGGTTACATGAACTTACCGCACCAATCTCAATCAAAAGGGGAGTGCGACAAGGAGATACCATTTCGCCTAAACTTTTCACTGCTGCCCTGGAAGACGTGATAAAAACACTGAAATGGGACCAAAGTGGTGTAAAGATAAACGGTGTCTACTTGTCGCACCTTCGGTTTGCGGATGACCTCGTATTGTTTGCCGAGTCCCTGCAAGACCTCCAATGCATGCTAAGACAACTCTTTGATGCTTCCCTACAAGTTGGCTTAAGAGTGAACATGTCCAGGACGAAGGTGATGTCAGGCACTCTGGACGACTCTGTCTCAGCTGTTACGGTTGGAAACGAGGGTCTGGAAATGGTTGATCATTATGTTTATCTTGGACATGTTCTGTCTTTCGACAAGGAGCATTCCAACAAGGAGATTTCTAGGAGAGTACAACTCGGATGGGCGGCCTTTGGTAAACTGGAACATATATTTCGGTCCAAAGAGATCCCTCAGTGCCTAAAAACCCGCCTTTTTAACCAGTGTGTCCTACCTACGATTACCTACAGTGCCGAGACATGGACGCTCACAAAGGAGACTGTCCACCGAGTACGAGTGGCACAAAGGGCCATGGAGCGAGCCATGCTCGGCATAACCCTATTGGATCGAGTGCGTAACACCGAAATCCGCCGTCGGACGAAAGTCTACGATGTCGGGGACCGGGTGGTGCGCCTCAAGTGGACCTGGGCAGGACATCTTGCTAGACGCGGAGATGGCCGATGGAGCAAAGCATTGACTGAGTGGTGGCCAAGGTTAGGCCATAGAAACCAGGGCCGTCCTAAAGCTCGTTGGGTTGACGACATCATTAAGGTTGCGGGAAACACCTGGATGAGAGACGCACAGGATCGGGACACATGGCGGAAAAAAGGGGAGGCCTATACCCAGCAGTGGGTGATTCCGGGCTGATATGATGATGACATATCAATGTATAGCAGACATTATTATTATTTTTCCGAGTTCATATAACCCTAATCTGTTTAAGTCGCGAGTAAACAGGCTTCTACTGGGTAAGCTCGTTCCATCGTCGACATCATCTATGCCCTTAGGGCAAGATTGAAGTCAAGAGCAAGCCCATTTATAATAAAAAAAAAAAAAAAAAATCATTCTGATATTGTCCAGATCCTCCTATTGACCGCCACGGTCAAGTAAGACGACATGCCAAAAAGTACCTTAATTATACAGACTTATGTCACTTTTTTGCTTGTTCGGCTTGTCGTCTATACGTGACTGTGGCGCTCAAAAGGTTAAAAATGTAATAAATTGCTAGTGTTATTGGGTTTTCCATCAGAATTTTCTCAGTAGCAGCCACAGAGTCTGGATTTGTGTCCGGTCATGGCAATAGGCTAACCCCCTTTTACACGGAACATAACTGGAGTACAGTACGATCAAATTATCTTGGCAGGCCTGAACATGGCTCTGCGAACTTTTACGCATGTAAACTTGTGAAGAAAACTGTTATTGCCAGATAAACCAATACCTATACGATCAGAAAATATCTAATTGAAACAGTATCATACCACTTTTATACATTAGTTAGTTGTAACAAAATAACCTGCACGAAGTTCGGACCTGCCAAGATAATTTGATTGCACTGTAATGTGGGTGTACATTGCGGGTCGCTAGTCTATAAAAAACGGTACACCTCTTCTACTACAAACTCTTTATAATATTCCAGTTCATGGCCCTCTTCACGTTTGCGGAGAGCATCTTCGACCTGTACTGCTTGTACATGGCAACACCTGGGTTCACGCACACCGGGTATTACGCCATCAGCTACCAGTTCGTGTACGTTGGAAGTCCTCCAGGTGAATCTATACTAATATTATAAAGCTGAAGAGTTTGTTTGTTTGTTTGTTTGTTTGTTTGTTTGAACGCGATAAACTCTGGAACTACTGGTTGGATTTGAAAAATTCTTTTTGTGTTGGATAGTCCATTTATCGAGGAAGGTTATAGGCTATATAACATCGCGCTACTACCAATAGGAGCGGAGCATATTTGAGAAATGTTGCAAAAACGGGAAAAGAAAATTCTTTTCTGAGAGCTTCCGTTGCGTGCGCTGCGAAAACGGTTTAAGTTACGAGAAAATCATGTATGAGGGAATTGTTCCTCTTTAAAAGTTCTAAAAAAAAGTCCGCGACAGCATATATCTATCTTTTAAGATTGACTCACTGTAACCTTTTTTTACTGTTAAACTGTTAGGTTAATTTTTTTTTTTTTCGAAGCTTATTTAACCCATATGGTATTAATCTATATCTAAATAAATGTGTTTGTTAGAACGGAAATTTAACATAGAATATTTGTGCCCTTTACTCTATTCAGTTTAAGCAAATATCTTAGAAGATATCGCAATGTAAAAATATTCGCGCGGCAAAATAATTTGCCCGTCGCAATGTAGGTA
This sequence comes from Diarsia mendica, assembly GCA_949316265.1. Lineage (NCBI taxonomy): Eukaryota > Metazoa > Arthropoda > Insecta > Lepidoptera > Noctuidae > Diarsia > Diarsia mendica. The sequence continues at coordinate 8,523,968 of OX438916.1, forward strand.
CGGGTGATTCTGACTGACCTCGGCGAAATTCAAATTCAAAATATTTACTGCATCATAATGTTTACAAGTACAGAGTGATATAGTATATTTTAACAGTAAGAGATACCTATAGTAATTCACACTTTAATATAATCTAAGCTAATCTAAACCATCTAAACTATTTTAATAAAGAGGAAAGATAAGTTTTTTTTTAATTGTTACGATTTAGCTTAATTTATGCCGGATAGTCGATATATCGAGAAAGGATATAGCGGTAAGGATGTGTCATATCCAATTGACGAACAAGCGATGCCGATGGTAGCGGCGGTGGCGGCTAACTGCAGCGGTGGAGCGCGCGTCTGCCCGTCTAGTTCTCTCGAGCCAACTGAGATAACGGTGCATGAAAGCGCGCAGCTCTCCACGCTGTCACCTCGCGCGCCGGTTGGCATGAATCTGACGTCGGCGGAGTGTTTTGCGAGCGAGATGGAGCGCCCATCAAGCAAAGTGTGTGTGAACGACAAACCGGTTCTGGCAGCGAGCGGAGGTAACGCGTCGTCGCCGGCTGATTTATGTAAACAAAGCGCGGTGATCGACAACACAGCTGATACGGCGATGGCGGTGCGCAAGTTATCTTTTGCGGAGACCGTCAATAATGGTGGGAAATGGAAAAAGCCGAAAGATGATGATAATTGGATAGAATCGCAGAGAAGACGATTACAAAATAAGTTTATAGGGAGCAAGGGAAAGGCCGTTTCAAGCTGCAGTAAATTTAAGGCGGCTGATACAAAGATACCACTATTTGTGTCTAATGTGCATAAAGATGTGATTGAGTCAGACATCGTGAGTTATATTTATGATAAGACAAAGGAGAAGGTATCGTTATTGAAAATTAAAATGAAGAAACCAAGGGATTACAATTCTTATAAGATTTATGTAACAGAAAATAGTATTGACATTTTTCTAGACGATAATTTGTGGCCTTCTGGTATTACGTTTAGACGCTTTGTTAATATTAGAGATAATACTCTTGTAAAAGGCGAGAATAGTCAACGGGTACTTTAATATAACTAAATGGAGAATACACGAAGGCTTAGTACATTAGTCAGCTTCAATTGTAAAGCGATGAAGAGATCAATGGAGGGGATACGGACACTGTGTAAGGCTGCTGACGTAGTAGCGCTACAGGAAACGTGGCTACTGCCCCATGATTTGCCATTACTTAGCACAATAGACGAAGATTTCGGATGCACTGGTACATCGGCGGTGGACACGTCGTTAGGCCTCCTAAGCGGCAGGCCATACGGCGGGGTGGCGATTTTGTGGCGAAAGGGTGCGTTTGAGTCGGTCTCTGTAATAGATTGTAATAGTGCGCGTATTTGTGCGATAAAAGTGATGACACGAAACGGGTCAGTGATAATTTTTAGTGTTTACATGCCGGTTAACGGTATCGAGAATTTAACGGTATTTACGGACTGCCTAAGTGTAATAAAGTCTGTGATGGAAGTTAACACTGATAGTGAGGCTGTTTATATTTTAGGAGATTTTAATGCTCATCCAAACGAGCTATTTTGTAATGAACTGTTGAGTTTCTGTGTAGAACAAGACTGGTGCTGTGTTGATATGGAGATGTTAGGTATGCAGTCTAGTACTTACACTTTTACGAGTGAGGCGCATGGTTGTAGGAGATGGTTGGACCACTGTATTGTCACGAAAGCGGCTCAGGAGACTGTTCATAACGTGTGGGTGCAGCATGACGTGTATTGGTCTGACCACTCTCCACTTTATGTGGAATGTAATATCGAAAAGATTGTTGTTAAGTGTGCTACTGATAATAAGCTTGTCTGTAACGGTGTGAGCTGGGGCAGAAGAGATGTTGAGCAGGTTGAGTTGTATCAGAGCCTATGCCATCGGGAGCTCAAAGAGCTGGATTTCCCAATGGAATTCAGTTCATGCGCTGATACATGCTGTTCTGACCCAGCTCATACGGTTTTGTTGGATAAGATGTACACTAGGATAACAAATATTTTAACGCAGGCGTCTGTGAAATCCTACGGCCGTGCACGTTTCAGAAGGGGTGGGTACATTACTGGGTGGAACAGGTATGTCGCGGACGCTCACGGGAGGGCTAGGCTGGGGTTCCAGCTATGGGTGTTAGCTGGTAGACCATCAAATGGGAGTATTTATGAACAAATGTGTGATAGTCGGAGGGTTTTTAAGTCCAAGCTGAAATGGTGTCAGAGCAGGCAAGAACAAATTAAGATGGATATTCTTGCCTCCAATCATTCTGAGGGGAATTTTTCGGCCTTTTGGAAGAATACTAACAAGCTGAACCCCAGGCCGAGTGTTCCTGTGAGTGTCGGTGGCATCAGTGATCCTAAGAGTATTGCCAATAATTTTAGAGATCACTTTATGGTAAGATCTCCCCTTGGGCCAGCGATGACCGATGCGGGCGGTGCTGGGCCTGTCGTGTCCGGGAGATGTGCACGCTTTTCAGCTAAAGAAGTTGTCGCTGCAATTCGAAGGATGAAAGGGGGTAAGTCTCCAGGGTACGACGGGCTCAGCATTGAGCACTTTAGGCATGCTGGTGTCCATCTGCCGCGTGTACTGGCTATGTTTTTTACGCTGTGTATCGGTCACTCACACTTGCCCCAATCGCTAATGAAAACCGTGGTTGTACCCGTTCTTAAGAACAGGACAGGGGATGTATCGGATAGGTCAAACTATCGACCCATCTCACTTGCTACAACAACAGCAAAGATACTTGACAGTTTGCTTAATCAGAGTCTCAGCGGGAACCTACATTTACATGACGCACAATTCGGTTTCAGGGCGGGGCTATCCACTGAGAGTGCTATCTTATGCCTTAAGCATACTGTCAAGTATTATACGGAGAGAAAGACACCGATTTATGCCTGTTTCCTAGATTTGTCAAAGGCTTTTGACACAGTTGCTTATGGCATGCTGTGGCGAAAGCTTGAGGAAACGGGCATGCCAACGGAATATACCAGAATTCTTCAATTCTGGTATAAAAACCAGACTAACCAGGTGAGATGGGTGGATACACTATCTGACGAATACAGGTTGGAATGTGGTGTGAGGCAGGGCGGCCTCACGTCGACTGGCCTTTTTAGCCTGTATGTGAACCAGTTGATCGAGGAGCTCAGCAGTACACATGTCGGATGCTACATTGACGGAACCTGTGTCAACAACATAAGCTATGCTGATGATATGGTTCTGCTGGCCCCCTCGGTCAACGCCCTGAGGACGTTGGTGAATATTTGTGAGCGCTACGCTACCGAGCATGGTCTCAGGTACAACACACAAAAAAGTGAGGTCCTGATATTTGGAGCCGGCAAACAGAGACCTAGTACTGTGCCTCCGATCATGGTCGGTGGAACGGCCTTAAAAATTGTTAATAGTTTTAAGTATCTAGGTCATCTTGTCACGGAGGACTTAAAGGATGACCCGGATATTGAAAGAGAGCGTAGGGCGTTGGCGGTAAGGAGCAATATGGTGGCCCGCAGGTTCGCTCGATGTACAAGAGAAGTGAAAATAACACTTTTTAGGGCATATTGCCAATCCTTTTACTCGAGCAGCCTGTGGGTTCGGTATACGCAACGAGCCTACAACGTCCTACGCGTTCAGTATAATAATGCTTTCAGAATGCTGTTGGGGTTGCCGCGCTATTGTAGTGCATCGCAAATGTTCGCAGACGCGCGCGTTGACGGTTTCCACGCTATAATGCGTAAGAAAGCGGCGTCGTTATTGCAAAGACTGCGCGGCAGCACCAACAGCATTTTGCAAATGATTGCATCCCGCTACGACTGTCCCATACAGGCTCACTGGGTGGGAATAGTCACGGGAAAGTTGTGATGAACTTGTTTAACTACTAACATAGATCGTAAGAAAATTGTTACTAACACCTAAATTATGTACCTACTAACATAGATCTTAAGAAAATTGTTACTAACACTTATATGGATTCTGTCCGAAATAAATGGTTAATAATAATAATAAATAATAGCTATATTTATGTGACGCAGACGAAGTTGCGCGGGTCAGCTAGTAAATTATAATAAGGATCTTTGACAGTTGTAGAGTTAGCGATTCGAAACTCTGACAACCAGTCTTACCAAGACTATTGTATTATTCGGAATATACCCCTTTTTTTTTTTTGGTGGGTGGAAAATCATCAAATACCACTCCCCCGCTCTTGGGCAGAGCGAAGGGGAGTGTCAGACTACTACTGACTAAAAACCAACCCATGTTCCTTCTTCGCCCTTGTGCCGAGGCCACGTCATCTCTTTCGATAAGCAGGGCACACCTCCACAGTGTGCTCCACCGTGTCCTCCGGTCGATACTCGCAGTGGAAGCATCCGGGCGTTTCCTCTCGCCTGATTCGGTGCAGATACCTCCCGAAACATCCGTGTCCGGTGAGGACCTGCGTCAGACGGAAGGTGAGGGCGCCCGGAATATACCCCTTAGTTTAGTTTAACTGAGCTTTTATCCGTACTTAGCCTCTTGATTGGGCCAGTGTGTGTGATGTTTAAATATTACCTACTCCAACCAACATAGGTCGTCCCAGAACTGCAGCAGCCTTCCCAGACTGCTGAAGGCTTCCGGGAGGGTTAATGGGGATTGTAGAGTTTGTGCCCGGTGATCTGTCACGCTCCTGCACTCTAGGAGTACGTCTTCTTCTTTTTATCGTGTGGGTAGTAAGATCTAACGACCCCACACACGGCACACCCTAGTGTCAGAGTTTCTAAACCGCCGCGAGGGCCTCTGACATGGTTTGACGACCGCCATTTGGCGGCCGGGACCGCCGGCTTATACGTGCCCTCCGAAGTACGGAACCATCTTTTTGTCAGACAATCAGGTGATTCAAGCCTGCAATGTCCCAACCAAACTGGAAACAACTTCACAAAGTATGCTTCCCGTGGGAATCGAACCCACGACCACCGGGTCACAAGGCAAACGCCTAAACCGCTCGACCACGGAGGCAGTTTAGGAGTACGTGACGTGGCGTTTCTTCTACCTCCATGCATCCTCTGCACAGTTCGCTATTTCTTACACCGATGTTAAATAGATGTTTGTAATATATCCCTTGGTACTAGCTGGATTATTGAGGTCACATAGGTAGTTGCTCCATGGAAATATTGGTATGCAGCTGCTTCTGGTTATACTGAAAGTTGACTTCAACATAGTTGGGAAAAGGCTATTCGTTTAGTGCTAGGTAATCGTTTTGGATTACATGTGACTTACTACAGGGTATAACTCTGCCTGAGGGCTGAGATGTCGCCCGACCAGCCAGGCCCAAATAAGTGGCGCGCAGTGGACTCTGTACGCCTTTATAGAGAACGTGCGGTCGCTGGCCGCATTTGGTGATGAGGCCAGTGCGCGCGAATGTACTTGTATCTCCCGGGCCACTGACACATGGTATTAGTAGGAACAGTGACTTTTTAGTTGGTTAGTAGTAGAGTCCGATATAAGTCCCGCTCGCCCCAGGCGGAGGGTATTCATGAGGATTTTCCTACTTCCATTTTCCAAGGTATAACTCTGCTAAACCCTTTACGGATTATAGGCATGATGTAATTATATGACTGTATATTGTATTCTCTGTTTCAGTTCGCAACGTCCTGATAATATTCGCGCTGTTTTCGTGGCTGGGTTCCCTGGCAGTGCTTGTGACTAGCATCATACTTATCAACGCGCTTAGAAAGGTAAATAAATACACAATCATTATATTTAAGAAATATCTTTTCACTTTAGAACTTTCGTCATTTTAACCGACTTCAAAAAAGAGGTTCGAGGTTTTCAATTCGACTACATATGTTTTATTTTTGTATTTATGTTACCTACCTCATAATTCCGTCATTTATAAATCGATTAAAAAAAAGAAAACATATTTTTTTTACATGAAAGAAGGCTTTCAGATTTGTCCCATAAAAATTTCATCGAATTAGTTCAGTGCTTTAATTTTTTTCTAGTTCTAGTGAATTCCATCATTTCAATTATTATAATCATTATATTTATGGTCGATTACTTTCCTATTTGTTTAATTTATGTGACTTGTCAAACAAATTATATTATCATCATTCTACATAATTATTTACATTCACTCACTCATACTAATTCACTCATTCGTTCACCACTCATGCTGGCATCCTGTAGTTAGTAAAACAAGAAAAGAATAAGGTAAGTTAGTTTGCACAAATATAAATTTATAATACTTTTATAATATACTTTTTCACTTCTCATGCTCTGAAAGTGCTTATTTGTGCAGGATATAGGCTGCACAAAATCGAATTTTATGCACAAGGGCATTAACGTATCTACTCATAAATGTATCTTTATTAAGGCAAAGAAAATGAGCCATACAGCCAAACACAATAAGAAGTTCATAGATAGAATTTGTTATTTTATAATATTTACTTTAATTTATTTGCCTTACGTGTTTTTTAAGACTTAAAAGATATTAAAATTTAAATTCAAGTACGGTAAGTTATTTAATTAATTAATGAAAATTATTGTTACAAAATTAATTTAATAGTAGGCTCTAAAGGTCTGCAAGCCTAATATCAATTTCGTAAGATTAAAAAAAAAAACAATTTCCTTCAGTATTCAAAACTGTACAAATTTTACTTTGAATTTTAATAATAAAGAAATATGTTATACTACTGTTTTATTACCTCGCATTCAAAGTGAAAAGCAGAGTTTATAACTCGTCCACAAAACCATTTTTATCCTCGACATTACTATCAGCCCTCGCCTTCGGCTGCGGGCTGCTAAAAGTCTCGGATATAAATGGTTCGTTTTGTGCACTTGTTGTAAAATCTACTATTTCCGTTTTCACAAATGCTAAGCGTTACATTTTTTTTGAGAGCAGCGGTGGCCCAGTGGTGTCGGCACCGACTTACGAACAGTAGGTCGTGGGTTCGAACCCAGGCAGGCGCATTCTTTGTGTAATTTATTTCATCACCGCTGCTCTCAAAACGGTGAAGGAAAACATCGTGAGGAAACCGGCATGTCTTAGAACCAAAAAATTCGAAGACATGTGACATCTGCCAACCCGCACTGGGCCCGCGTGGTGGATTATAGCCCATCCCTCTCCTAGAGAGGAGGCCTGAGTCCCGCACGTGGGAACATTATAGGCTGATGATGAAGCGTTACATTTAAAGTATGCTTTTAGACGGCATGCAATGCCACCAAATCGTCACACCACTTTCTCTAAGGTCTACCTCAACGGCAATTTACTCCTTACTTTTTTTTTTTAGGTAGGGTAGTAGGTAGGGTAGTAGATAGGTAGGTAGGAAAAACGCATTGCAACGCATGCGCGGGTTCAGCTAGTAAGCTAATAAAAATATACTCTCTCAATTAACCCATTTCTCTTTCCAGGAATACGAAAAACGCATCGTCCCCTGGCTCTACTCCTTCGGCGTTTTCATTACCTTCCGTCTGATCGCGTTCATATTCGCGTCCATCGTGAACGACATGATATTCGCGTACAACGTCATCATGTGCCTGATCTGGGTCGTGTTCACTGTCACCGGGGTGTACGGCTGGGTGCTCGTCTATAGCTTGTATTTGGAACTCGCTGATCTAACCAAGCTGGAGGATTTGGCGCATTTGAGGGTGAGTTTTAGCTGTTTGGTTAATAAAACCAGGGCCGGGCGATCGAGGTCTGCTCTGGGTGGTAAATCGAAAGTCATTTATTCAAATTAGGTTGATAATCGGAACTTTTTGAACGTCAAAGTTTATAAGAGACAGTCCCCAAAAACGCTCACCCTTTGACAGTTCCTAGTGTTTTAGCTAGAAGAAGTGGCGGAACAAACTCCCAGCAACACCACATCTGTCTGTTAGGTTAGAAGAACCAGATTGAATACAATAGTGTGTTATATAACATTAACAGAGAATCCATTGTACGCAAATAATAGACAATACAGATTATAGAGAAAACAAATTTTACCAGTTTTTCGTTTTTTTTTTGAAACGTTGCCCCCTAATAGGAATTTCTCCCGTATCGTGGGTGCGTTCACAAACATACATACACAAATACTCGCATACACTATACTCTTATGACATTATCATCTCTATACTCGTAACAAGCATAATAAGTTAACCCTTTAGCCGCCAAGTTAAATAACTTTTTCAATAAAATAACGTAATATTACGTGTGTGGCGATTCAGGCACTGTTTTTAAAACCCGTGATACTACGGTGTCGGCGCTTAAAGGGTTAAATGAAAGGAAAACTATGAAATCTAAAGCAGCCTTTTTGGAGAAAACTTCTTGATTTGCTAAACATAGGTGTACAAGATGTAAATATAAAGTTTATTTATTAATTTTTTAATTGATTTTTATTTTTTTAAGTTCTGAGATCTCTATATTTTGCCGTCAACGGCGTACATATGTACAATAGTTTCAGAAGCTGCTATCCTGAAAACACACACACATATCTGAATACACTTTCAATCTAATTATAAAAAGTATTCTATCACTTCTATCACTAGTATGTAGTACAAACTTGGTAAAGAAAATAAACTATTTGTATTTGTTGTATTTGTAAAAGAAGTCCTGACTGACTCATCAACGCCCAGCCCAAACCCTTGGACCTAGAAAGCTGAAATTTTGCACAGAGGTTCCCTTTATAATGTAAACAAGGAAAAAGGAAGAATTTTTCGAAATTCAACCCATAAGGGAGTTAAATAGGGAATGAAAGTTTGTATGTAAAATCGTCATTTTTCGCGGGCGAAGCCGCTGGCAAAAGCTAGTTTTATATATTTTTACAAACAAAAACACATTGAATAACTCTCTCCCTTCCACAGATGGGCACAATGGCATCCCTGAACGCGTCCCTAGCCGGGTCCCGGCCCACCACCCCGCACAGCACGGTGTCCACGATGCCGGCCTCACAGATATGATACGCGGCCCCGCACCTGCCCGAGGAGACGCAGCCCCTCGCTGACACGCAGCCCCAAGGCGAGGGCAGTCTTGAGACTCCTGTGTGAATATTGGACGTACGGTATTTGTAAAATGGAAGGCCTTGTAAGGGTTTACGCAGATGATAGATTTTTCTAAATTGCGCCATTGAGACGCTGACGACCATACAAAATTGCGTCGATTAAATCCGAGTAAGTTACTTCTTATAATATCACGATCTTCTTCGTATCGTGTGAGCAGTAAGGTCTAACGACCACCCTAGTGTCAGAGTTTCTAAACCGCCTCAAGGACCTCTGACATGGTTTGATGACTGCCATTAAGCGGCCGGGACCGCCGGCTTATACGTGCGTTCCGAAACACGGAATCATCTTTTTATCAGACAATCAGGTGATTCAAGCCTGCAATTTCCTTTCTGTCTGTAACAATTCCGTCAAAATCGGTCCAGCCGTTTCGGAGTTTAGCCGCTACAAACAGACAATCATAAATTAAAAAAAAAAATTGTCGTTTTAAGTATGGTAGTTGCATGCGTTCGCAAAAAAAACTGAAACTGCACAATTTTATGAAAATAATAAAGACTACCTTAAGTCTGTCGTCTGCGTATACCCTTTTTGGCAGGAGGCAGGGCAAATTGTAGAAAACAAAGTATTTACAATCCTTTCGTAGTTATCTTTACGTTTGACACCATAGTAACCACTGGTCATGGAAAATCATCATCATCTGTCCGGCCTTTTCCCAACTATATTGGGGTCGGCTTCCAGTCTAACCGGATGCAGCTGAATATCAGTATTTTACATGGAGCGACTGCCTATCTGACCCCCACAACCCAGTTAGTACTGGGTCTTTGGTAAGACTGGTTGCCAGACTTTCGGGAAACTGACTACCTGTAACGATATAGTGATTGTGAATCAGACTTAAAATAACTACAAAAAGATTGTACTGCTTATATTGATTGATAGATCGATTTATAAATCTCGCAAGTTTTATAAAAACTTTTTGTACTTTCATATTTTCAACCATATCAAACAAAATTTTGTAAAGAAGATAATTAAGACATGTTTAAAATAAAGTGTCATCGTTTCTAATGCACAAATAACAAAGTTTTAAATAGCTAAATGTGCTCTTTAAGTCGGTAGAAAAAATATGTAATAAAATGAAAACTAATAAATTCGCACTGGGAGGTTACCTAAAGGAATTCAAATGGTCCAAAAAATGGCCATTAATGTAGTTATTCAATTCTTTATTTAAATAGAGTTCTTGTAACGAAAAATTTACTTAATCTGTGTGTATCCTAATCAACATCTTCCACCCTGCCCTGTCAGTCGTCACGCTATAATTTATTTCATATTCACTTGATATGAAGGAAAATAAATAATTCTTCTTCTTATCGTGTGGGTAGTAAGATCTAACGACCCCACACACGGCACACCCTAGTGTCAGAGTTTCTAAACCGCCGCGAGGGCCTCTGACATGGTTTGACGACCGTCATTTGGCGGCCGGGACCGCCGGCTTATACGTGCCCTCCGAAGTACGGAACCATCTTTTTATCAGACAATCAGGTGATTCAAGCCTGCAATGTCCTAACCAAACTGGAAACAACTTTACAAAGTATGCTTCCCATGGGAATCGGACCCACGACCACCGGGTCATAAGGCAAACGCTTAAACCGCTCGACCACGGAGGCAGTTAAATAATTAATATACACTAATATTATAAACAGGTAAAAGGAGAATGCCAGCGGCACTATGGGCAAGTGTACTCAATTCAACATTGTTGTGTCTTCATCAAAACATCTTTAAAATACTCGATGGCATGTCTAAATACTACCTCAAACGATTGAACACAGTCGACAATGGCATTTTCGAGATATTTACAAAAATGAAATGACTATTTTTAGGTTATGCTCAACCAAAAATTAGTTGAAAAAACTATTTGAAAGGGACTGAATGGGTTTACGAGTGAGCTTTGTGTCTTTAAAGCATATTTTGTAAAATCTGTAACGGTTTAGCTATCTCAGGTGGCCCGTGTCTGGTGACCACGTGTGACTAACTCACCAAGTCTAACTGATTTAGATTTTGAGCATTTTAAAATCATATTCTCGTGTTTCATGAAATTGCAAAGCATGGAAGAAATCATTACTAAGATAATCAATCGCTCAGTGTTATTTGTAGATACTATTCAAATCTTAAGGAGTGGAAATCATGAAATTGTCTTTGTAAGTAGGGTGGGAAGGGAAAACACAATACTAAATACAATAAATGAAAGAATGATTATTTCTGGACTTGTATTTTATTCAACTAAAAAATAGTGTATCCAAAAATGGAGCTGGAACACTATCATTGTTATAACGTACCCAGCTTAAATAGGTACCATACTATGCACATTACATGCACACAGCAACCTTCAGTTCTTCTCCTTCCCAAAAGTGGTTATTCAAATGGATATTGCAGATCCGGGCACTCTATGGAACATAATTATATTTTGTGGCGCCGCGGCCGCGCTGTATCAATAATCCTTTAATTATTGATGATACCAATAGACGCTCATTATTGTTGCGTTTGGTGTGGCAGCAACACGTTTATATGTTCTTGAATTAACAATCCATAATACTGGTCGACCAGGGTTCTGGCAGGAGGGGTGGCATTGGTATGTTAAAATCTTGTTCAATATGTCTGAGATCGGTTTTGGGTAGCAGAATCTTCCACTCAGTCAGCATCGTGAGTTTGTCTGGTTGCAGTTATCCAGCATGTTTAGCAAACGCTTTCTAGACGTGACACCTGTAGATCAATACAATGACTTGTTTATAATTTGACCAGCCTATATACATATGTACAATCACTAGTAAGATAACAGTAAACAGTGTGGACTAGTGTAGTACGCAAGGGAATTCGTAGCTGTTAGGCTAAAAAAACAAGCTAACGTCCTCAATCGTATGTGTATATAAAAAAATTATATATTACCTGATGAGATAGTACCCCTCGCAGTAATAATTAATTCTTTGTGCCCGCAGTCTAATGGCACTCGGCGAGTTCTTGATCTCAGTACGGAAACCCCACAGCCGTAGCCCCACACTGCAGGTGTCAACTGTCCCTGGGATGTTAGTGTATTTTGCAGTGTAACACACTCCTGACACAATGTGCCTTCGGTTGACAGCTGAAAAAAAACATATTTAAATAATTATATTTCTGTACAACTAATCTTAGATGATAGGTACCTACTACATACAATTATTATCCTCGAAAACACACTGATTAAAATAAATCATCTTAGTTAATAAGTTGGATAATAACAACACAACAGTTATAATAAAATCCGGTAACTCAACTGGTGAGGTGAGAAACTAACACACACATGGATTTTACTTTTGCCCTCGTAAGATTTGTTATTTGGTACATAAACATAAAAGTACAGTTCCTAAATAAAAAACACCATTCTACGTTAAAAGACAATGTTTACTCTTACCGGTGTTGGTGAGATCCAGACTCGTAAAATGTTCATGATGTTATTCGGAATCTCCGACAACATACGTCTGTGCATAAGTTGCATTAATCTCAAAGAGCAGTTGAGACATCGCACCACAGTTGCACTCGCCATGATCACAACACAAAAAGTTCTGTATTTAGTTGTAAACAACACACACGGTGCAGCAGCGTTAGAAGTATGTTTATTGTCAATGGGTTAAAAGGTTCGACTCGAAGCACAATGTAACAAAACCAGCAAAAATAACATACCGTCATACTGTATTGTAAAAATATGACAAACGCACAATAAATGTTAATGTACCCGCACTACGAGTAACATAATCCCTAGTATTGACAGGTGATAGTAAAAAATGGCGTACTATGACGTCGGAAATATAAAAGTACTCATTTATTTCTTGAAAAACTATCCCATTGTAAATAATCGTTAATACTTATTTCAAAAATATATTTTTATTTTAGATATTTAATGCCGTTTTAGGTTTTGATACACAAGTCATTTATCAAGAGTACTGTACGCTGGCATTCTCCTTTGATTGTGTCATGTAAAGTCAGGTCAGAGGACCATGGGTACAAAACACTTTGACACCAGTGTGACACTAGGTTAGGCAAGGGCCTACCCTGTCGGAACTGCGGGTTGTTCGAAAGAGATACCGCGGCCTGCCTCGACACAAAGGGCTAAGAAGGACCCTAAGGTTGACTGGTAGAGAATGCCTTGTGGCATTAAGTCCGCCTATGTACCACGTTTGTGCATGAAGTTTAAATAAATAAATAACATGGGTGGTTTTTAGTCAGTAGAAGTCTGACACTCCCTCTGCCAGAAGGAGTAATTTGATAATTCCCCCCCCCCCAAAATACACATTTACTAAGCTCATTTTTCGTTACAAAGACTGTATTATAATATTAATTTGTAAGATTCAAAATATAAGCCCTTATTTGTTATAAAATTTCCGTCCTTGAATATTTTAAATGAAAGATTACTTTAATTATTTTTAAGCAAAATATTTTCTTGTTAAGAATCTCATAGCTGTATTGATGTATTTTATTTTTATATTATTAATTATTATGATGTTAATTTTAAATATAATTATTATAAATGTGAAATTTTAATGATCAATCTATTGTAAATGGTGATGTAATCTATTGTGAAATCCTTCAAACAAGAATCTTAAACAACGTTTATTACATAAAGTGTAAGAACTATGCATTTTTTCGAATAACTTTTTTAATTTTATATAGGTAGGTACTTATTTTTGTAATATACTGAACTTACTTAGAAAACTGTAGTTATATTACTCTTAGATCTAATTTTTTTTTTTTTTGCAAAATAAAGGTTGAATTTTTTTCAGTGATGTGAAAGTGAATTATAAAATAAATAAAATAAATAAATAAAATTCCTTTATTTCAGGTCATTGACCCATATTCATACAACACATAAAATTATACTGCACAACTGATTGATTAATGAAATGAAAAATAAACCAAGTTAAATTAAAATAGAAAAATAAATTAAATAAAACAATGAATTAAATTAACAACATGTCATTGTCACAAGCAAACAAAATTAAATACATTATTATAATAATTAAACATAAAACTTGAAAGCTGTATAAAATTATAAATTAGGCTAGGAATTATCGTACAATATAATTATGTTGCCTCGTTGGTCTAGTGGCAGTAAGCGCGACTGCTGTCCATGAGGTCGTGGGTTCAATTTCCAACTCGGGCAAAGTTGTAGGGTTTTTCCATCAGGAATTTCTCAGTAGCAGCCATGGATTCTAGATTTGTGCCCGTTTGATGGCAATAGGCTTCCCCAATTACATGGGACTTAAACATAACTGGTATATACACCTCTGGCTAATCCTTTGAGGATTACAGCCGTGATGTTATATTGTACGATAATTAATTCACTTTCACATCACAGGCAGTAAATAAATGTAAAACTCTGTAAATTTCAAATGTTGTTGGATAATGTGATTTCTATCCATCTATATCGAATGTATGCCCACCTAGTTTGAACGTACACTGCCAAATCACTACATAGTATAAAACAAAGTCGCTTTCTCTGTCCCTATGTCCCTTTGTATGCTTAAATCTTTAAAACTACGCAACGGATTTTGATGCGGTTTTTTTTAATAGATAGAGTGATTCAAGAGGAAGGTTTTAATACCTTTTTTGCACCCGTGCGAAGCCGGGGCGGGTCACTAGTGTTACATAAAATCATGCCTTCAATAAAGACCAAAACAAATATTGCTGTCTTGTCATACACTATCAACAAGAGAAGAAAATTAATGGCGAGTTACACTCGACGAGTTTTACAAGCTAAAGCAAAGTGTTTGTTGCGACACTAAAAACTATTTCTAAGGCACATTAATATGTCGGGGCTGCGGGTTGTTCGAAAGAGATACCGCGACCTCGACACAAAGGGCTAAGAAGGAATATGGGTAGTTTTTAGTCAGTAGAAGCCTGACATTCCCTGCCGCTCTGTTATTAAAAATCACTGCAATTAATTGCATTAATTAATGATGTTTCAGACATATCAATATAAATGTTCTATTGAACACCTTATAAAACTGTTTACAAATATGTTTGACAGTTTCTTAATTTAATTTCATCTCTTTTTTACCATGTATGTTGGAAAAAGACAGCAATACTGTACCTTGTATATTTTGCAAGCACTTTTTGGATTTGATTTGATAATAACTAAAGCTGTGTAGTGTGTGAATTTCAAAACAATAATATTAAGAATTTAATTTTTACAAAAAAAATTGTATGATGCACTTTTTGAAACGATATTGTCACGTGATTTTATAAATTGTAATATTTATACAGATTTATACAATGATTGTTGTTATGCCATGTAGAATGAAGTATTAGAATCACTGTTTGTGCCTTTTTGATAGTGCCTTGAATATAATGCACAATGTTTATAATTTGTGGGAACTTACCTTTTTTGGTATGTCGACTGAGTGACGAATTATCACCATCTTTAGTGTACTGGTAGGGTAGTAGTTAATTTATACTAACATTATTTTGTTTTAAAAATCGTCGGGCACCCACCCTCCTAGAAAAATGACGGAACCCTAAAAACTGGCCAAGTGCAAGTCGGACTTGCACACGAAGGGTTCCGTACCATGACTTCTTATAGGTTTTCCTGTAATAAATAAGTGATGAACTAATTTCTGTATTTTTTTAGAAGTTTAGGCTCCGTAGTTTCGGAGATAAGGGGACAGACAGGCACACGAGTGATCCTTTATGGGTTCCGTTTTTTCCTTTTGAGGTACGGAACCTTAAAAAAGTTGCAACGAGTCAGTGTGTTGACTATAAGGTAACCTAGCAAAAGTACTAGGCTAGCATAGGTTCAAGGTGTTGCGAAATCTGTTCGAAAGCGTTACAGCAGGCCTGGAACACAAATTAGAAGGAACACGGATGGGTTTGCAGTTAGAGTCTGAAACTCCCTTCTGCTCCGCTTAGAGCGGAACGAGCTATAAAATAATTTCCTTTTCTTAAAAGCATGTAATTTAAAAAAAAAATGCGTAGTGGTGCTCAAACTCGCTCGATGGGCCGCGTGTATTTGTCTCAGCTTAAACATTATAGTCACTCAGTCGTCATAAAACTAACAAACTACGCTTTGTAATGTACTGACTAATGTAGGCCTTAGTAATAGTCGGCTAACCTCCGTCCATTGCGCATATTTTACTTTATTATTGTACCTACAAGTTGTGTGGAATAAAAGTTTAATTAAGAATAGGTATTATGTTTTATTTTGCAATCCCCGAAGGAAGAATAGGGATGTTAACAAAAAAAAAACTAAAAAACAAACAATGAAGACGATACAGTGCTTTGAAAACTCGTGTGACGTCATATTCTAAGACATTAGTATGACATTTCTTAGCGAGTAGTGACGTCATCACCTCCCACTCAAATCTTTGACGCGTTTTATCTTCGTCAATTTTTATTGATTTGATAAACCAAAAAATACGTGTTCAATATTTTTCGATAATATAACAGACGGACTAATTAGAATCCTCAAACCAAGAAAAAAAGAAAGACGGCGCGCCGCGAACACCAACAGTGAAGTCACAAAACCACACGCCTATAGCAAGTAAACATACAAGCTCACGCACACACTACACTAAAACCACACACATTTCTCCTAGAACGTCACGACTTCACGAGACATTGTCTACACACATAGATAAAAAGTTGGCTTCACTTTTGATGTTCGTGGCGCGCCGTCTTCCTTTTTTTGTTGGTCTGAGTTAGAATCATATTTTTTTTAGTTAGTAAACATCCCTATTGAGTGAATCCCCAAAGGAACAGGCAGAGGTGTCTAACAAATACATTTTGCCAGTTATGTTTAAGCCCCATATAATAGGGGACGAGCCTATAGTCATCTTCCGGGCACAAATTCAAACTCTGTGGATGCTATTGAGAAACTCGGTGATGTAAAAAACTCAATAATAACACTGCCCGATCCGGGAATCGAGCCTAGGACCTCATGGTCGCGCTTCGATTACTAGACGAACGAGGCATTGAACGTGGCACGAGATTTTATTTATTATAATTTTCATAAATAAAATTGGATCCAGTTTTGCGAAAAAGTATCAACCCACAATATTCACAAATGGGAATATCCACAGAAACACCTACTTTATGCTGGTAGTTTGAAACTGAAGTACCGATGAAAAGGTTGAAAAAAATACTACTTTTGAATGTGTTAAGCGACTAACGAAAAAAAAAAATCGACATTAATAAAATTGGGTCCAGTTGTGCCAAAAAGTACTAACCCACAATATCCACAGAGATACCTACTTTGTGGTGGTCTAGAGCTACATGTGTGTAGGACAAGTATGTGTCCTATGTAGTGTCGTTGTACTTTTTGATGTTCTAAGGATTCAAAATAAAACGAATGAATAATGAAATACATTTTATATTACAAAATTTTTACATAAATACACGTTCAGAAATATAGATCATTTTACAATAAGGACACTATTATCGCCTTTAAATTTTTAGTCAATTTCATGTGATCGTTGTTATTTGAAGGAAATTATTTAAAAAAAACGACTAGGTACATCGAGGGAAAACATCGTGAAAATTCGAAGACATTATGAAATCTACCAACCCGCATTGGGCCCGCGTGGTGGATTATAAATTTATAATATAACCTACTCGCTCACATAGAGAGGAGACCTGCATCCCAGCAGTGGGAACCAAGAATTCGAAGACTTGTTATATCTACCAACCCACTCCGGGCCTGCGTTGTTACCGCCTCTCAGATAAGGTTCGTGTCCCAGCAGTGGGAACATGTCACGCTCATTATGCTAAATATCTTGAGTTACTCGTTATTTCCATAATAATAACATCGATCACATGATTTCTAACGAATGACGAGGCGTTTTTAATATAGATACATACTAACACTGAAACAATTATGAATATTTTTAACTAAATAGGTATGTTTTTGGTATTTAACATTCTACTTCTTCAAAAAACTGTCTAACATATAAATTATGTATTTGTAACTTTTAAATATCTAGCAAAGAAATTAGGTATAAGTATATTTCATTGGAAGGCAACTATGCTGACCATTACACATATAATATATTACAAATTGTGGAAAAGGTCAGAGTAAATAAAGGCTATTTTTATTTTATTTATATTTCATTGACATTTTGTCTCCAGTTATCCAGACTCAGTGCTCAGCAGTCGCGCTTGCGATCACTTGACTAATGAAGCAGGTCTCGAGTTTCTGACTTAAGTGGTAAACAAAATACATCGATCGACTATAGATCCCTCCCATAAATTCCTTCCCTCTTATAAAGGTATAAATGCTAAACATTTGGAATTGGCGACATTATATTTAAATAAATTCTACATAGTAACATTTATTAAAAAACTAAAGTACTAGTTATTTTGAATGAAATATTTGAAACAATACCCCTGTATATTCATTATAATATTCTATTTAAAGAAAAATAGCTCTCAAGAAAATAAGTTATACACTTATGTGTCCTAACCAACGACTTCGCGTAAATTCGTCACGTTATTTGTATGAAAACTGAAATGCGCGCCATCTATCGACAAGGAGACGCATTAGGATTTGCTAACAAAAAGAACACGGGTTGGTGCACTCTCTTTAGTTAGGGTTAGGACGCGGCCTAAAAGTAATTCTTTGTCTAAGTTAATAAGTAAAAAATGCAGATTAAATTCTAATAAACATCCACGCTAGCACTGATTTAATAGTAAAAAAATAAATAAGCTAAGATAAAAAAAATGTTGCTTACAATTCTGAAAATATTTACAAAATTAACAAAAAATAAATCTTGAACCTTATAAATATTGGTTTGATATGGGGTCACAAGTCACCCCAACGAAAGACAAATATTAATAATTTATATTTTTACATAGTACTGTATATTTTATAACAAGTTTATACTATTTCAATATACATTATCACTGGGGTACAACAATGCCCCATTCCTGTAGTACGCTTAAGTTCAAAGTTACTTCGAAAAGCCTATAACATCGTTATAAAAGCTACTTTAATTGGGGTACGAAATACCCTTACAGGTAGATAGATACCCGGTTATGCCAAAATGTACCAACCCACAAACTGAGGGGTTACCATGACGTCTTTAAGCAGGGTTTTTTTTAATCTCAAAGACATCAATGGTAGGTATAATTTAGAAGATTTATTACAATATGTAATTACAAACAATTTAAAATTACAATACAAAGTTAATAAGTTTAATACATACATATTATTATAAAATATGCTTTGCAATTAATATCAATGAAAAAATTTGCAATTTATATCTTTGCATTATTATTTATTTTCAAGCAGAGATTCAAATGACAGCCTAATTAAATATATAATAACGTTAATTTTTATATAACATTTAATAAATATTTAAATACAAATATAGAATTGAATCCCGCAAAATGTTTAAATCTGTGTTCCTTGTCAACATGTATTATTCGATATTGTTATTACAACAATATTGTATCTGTGATAAAATCTCATATTTCCTTGTCCTTTCAATTTGACAAAGCCTACGAATATCAAGAGGCCAAGCCTTCAAAAAATACTGGGGGAAAGGACACCAACGCTAGGTTATCACGTATTCACTATATCATTTTGAACCGAAGAAAACTGTCTACGAGAAATCTTTTACAGAAAATTTGGTAACCGTCCGTGAACCGATGTCTCGTTTCCACCCTGACTATTCATGTTCACCCTACCTATTCCAAACTCCGGTACGATTAATAACATTAAAATAATGATGATAAAAACAAGTAATATCCATAGTAATTCTAACAAATATAGTAATAGTAGTTCTAACACAAAAAAGAACAACAATAAAATTGTAATCATGCTTGTAGTCTTACAAGAAAAACAGTATATTCTTGACTTGTCATATCTGGTAAGTATTTTGATTGAAAAGGAGTAGATTCATAGCAATATATTGCTGTAATTCATACTGAATTCATATTTATTATTTACATACTCAAACCATTAATCTGAATTAAACTATTTACAGGCACTTGTTTTTTTTTCTCTAGGCGTCAGAGTTTCAAGCTCAGTCCAACCTCAACTGACAACTTTTTTACTACTGGCAGGTCTTTAAAACGGAGTATCGTTCCAGGTTATGGAGTATTCAGTAGTGGCTGTACTTTCAAAGCCTACAAACAAAGTTTTACTCTTCATGATGTTAGGGTTTCTGAACATCGTGCTTGCCTTATGGGCTTGCCCTATTGTTGGCTCCTAGGTACGCCATTGCTTTTAGGTTCATCCGGTAGGACTGGATTCCAACCCTTTTGATGTTTTCACTATGGTGAATGCTGCGTATACCTATAATAGGCATACATACAAACACTTTTATATTATTTTTATTAATTACTGATGTTGGTGTATCAAATAAATAAATAAATCAAGGTAGATGATGATGATATACCTTACAGAGACCAAGATACTTCTGCTACTGAACTCTTGATTTTCACATCATGATTTTTTACCAAATATGACAAGATAAAACACACTATACAAAGTAAATTGACTAAAATAAAACTTACTATAAAATAATACATAAAGTTCTAATCAAATCCATGATGGTATAAAATAACAAAAACAAGATCAACGTTTACAATTACTTTTGCTGTCACAGAAAGCGCTTGCAATGCTTGAAAAAAAAACTAGTGTAATTACGGTTAATAATTACTAAATGTAATCATAATAATCAATTAACGAAAAAAAAAAAATTGTAACTCTTCTTGCCAATAGATGGCGTTGTTCTCAACATCGCAAGCGCAGTCTACCAACCTTCCGAAACTAATCATTTAAAATACAATGCTACCAACTTAGCTCTCAAGTCCAACTTGCTTACGCTTGATCCTCGCGTAGGGTCCAATTTCGGGGTCCATAACAAAGTCGTATAGGACTTTGGTCCAGCTATCATGATGGGGGAGGTTGTCATAGAATTCTGGAGCGATGCGGCGTACCTGTTGGATAAAAAGAATGGCTTTAGTCGTCTAGGAGCTCGTGTTTAAATAATAACTGCTATTGGATTTGATCTTCTGGTTAAGCTGCATTTGTCTAGGTTGGCCCGTTGATGGGTGCCCACCAATTACACAGAGTTTCCTCAATGCTTCGGAAGGCACGTATAAGCCGGTGGTCCCGGCCGCCAAGTGGCGTTCGTCAAACCACGGTCGTTCGACCTTGCTGCCCACACGATAATAAAATCAACAGTTCACACGCGCGCTGCGTTCCATCAACTCTGCTTATCATAGCATAACGCCTGTCCCCGAGAGGTAAAACAAAAGCTCTTTTCCTTGTTTGCTTTTGATGTGCATTAAAAAGTATCATCATCAATTTTACAACGTAAAACAAATTTGTTTTAAAAACGACTATTTCACTGCTCGCAGTTGTTATCAAAACTAAACCTTATCCTTAACCAATATAGTTATTTTTACAAAATCACACCCACCTCAGGTAGTTTACTGCCGGGCACCGCTGGGAAGTCATGATGCTCGTTATGGTAACCCACGTTGAAGGTGATCCAGTTCAGGGGTCCGTAGTAAGAGTACGTCTCGAAGCCTTTCTTGAACATGTAGTGTTCAGCAATGAAGTGACCTGAAAGATGTACAAAGATTTTATAAGTGGAGGTTCTATGCGCGGCTGCTCCAGCGTAACATCACGCCTGTAATCCCTGAAAAATTAGGCAGAGCTGTTCCTAATATGAGGTACACCCAGGTGTAATAATGAGTACACCCACATTTCGCCAATTATATTATTTAAGAGCCATGTAATAGGGGGCAAAGCTATTGCCATCAACCTGGCACACATTTTATTCAGACTTCGTGGCTGCTACAGAGAAATTCTTGATGGGAAAATCCAATAACACTTTACCCGACCTGGAAATCGAATTCAGTCCCTCATACTCAGCAATCGCGCTTGCGACCACTAGATCAGTGTGGCACTTATAATTCGCAATGACTAACCTGCAACTGGATGGACACCCATCGCCATTACTGCGCCATATATCAGGTAACCAAGTGCTTTCCATCCTGTAATAGATAAAATTAAACAATAAATGTATATTTATCGTATACCATCCCGCCACAAAAGGATAAGAATTGAAAAAAGCTAGACAGTTGATGAAGTCATTGTATTTTATTACATTGGAGCAGTTACAAGTGGGAAAATTCTTTGGTTTATAATAGAAACACATTCATACAAAACATTTTTAATAATTTTTATGTCTCGAATGAGGAAAATGGTTCATTTCCCATATTAGTCGAATGATTATAATCATGTAACAAAACATTGCACATTAAATTATTTGTATCCTTAAAATATGGATGAAGATAAATAATGTTTATTTTGCAAGTTTACACTGTGTGTTAAAAGTCACTTTTTTAACAAGATGGGGCCGTTGTTTCGTACCTGACTACTCTGAAAATAAACATTCGATACAAACTCAGAGATCAGCAAGTAGTAGTAATATTGTTTTAATTTATTACTTGATTGTTAAACAGTGTTTTGTATGGTATTGGTATCATCAAAAATCACCCTAATAAATACTTTGAGATTAAGCGAGATTGTTGGTTGGTACAATTTAGCATAACAGGTGTGGCTTAGTACTCTTTCACAAAACAATAAAAACTACACTCACCCCACAATTTAATAATAACAGCATCAAAGAACAACTGTATAACCAAATTAATCAGCTCCATAGGTGTTGGAGTCTTTGGGCGGACTATCAGAGGTCTGAAGCTGTAGAAGAAAGGCTGGAGCACGACCCAAAGGAACTTCCCTCCTGTTGTGCAGAAGAGTTTGGCTTCGAGGAGTGTTGGCAGGTCTGTGTCTACTACTTCGTTGCCTTGGTACTGGAAAAAACACACGATCAATGATGTTTATTTTATAAATAGGTTTTTACAAACACTTTTACATGGCACTTTTTTAGGGTTCCGTACCTCAAAAGGAAAAAACGGAACCCTTATAGGATCACTTTGTTGTCCGTCTGTCCGTCCGTCCGTCCGTCTGTCAAGACCCTTTTTCTCAGGAACGCGTGGAGGTATGAAGCTGAAATTTATATCAATTACTCAGGTCTACTGTCCCTTGAAGCTGTGAAAAAATCAAACTTCTAAGCCAACGCAATCAAAAGATACAGCCGTTTATGCCGCAAATTTTCGACACTTGCAAGGGAATCAAAACCTACAGGGTGCTTCCCGTGAACTCAGAATCTTGAAATTTGGTACGAAGCAACGTCTTATAGCATAGATAAAGGAAAAATTACGAAAACCATAAATTTTTAGTTACATCACAAAATATATGTCGGAGAATAAGGTATTCTCCATGATGACGATGATAAGACAGGATGGATATCTCAAAATAACAGTCAGTGGTTCATGATAAACGATGAAGTCAACCACATGGAATGCAGTGAGGTTAGTAGGAAACACGACCACGACCAACTGCAGCGCCGTCCGCCCCGGAAGCCCCCGTTGGCTCGGGCTCCTCTAAATTGACGAGCGCATCTGTCATCATTCATCTGACAGTTGTCGTTATAAATCGTGCCAGAACTAAACACACCCAAGCAACTTCTAAAGAGGTTGAACTACGCGACAATAGTTGCTCGACATTCCTGTAGTTCTGATTTTATCCACGTTCAGAGACTGCAATCTCCGACACGGCCAGAACTGACTATCACACGTCCTCGTGTGGTGGTGATATGGTATCTGTACCGACGAGAACACAAACTTAAACTAGACTATCGACTCGGCCTACCTGACCAAGATAAATGCCTCTGTCAATAGAGTCGTAAAATCATGAAAGCAAATCTGATTCAAAGGTCCAATCGCATTGATTCAAAACAATCAAAAACTCGCGTCGTACTGTGCTTAATCAAACAAAGCAATACTTCACTAATTGCACACACTCTTGTAACCCTGCTGCCCCAGGCAGCTTATTCTAGTGACACTGTCACCCTGGCTTAACCAAGCCCAAATTCACATTCCTAGTGACAACCTGTCACCCTGGGTTGACCAAGCCCAAATTCACAGTCCTAGTGACAGCCCGTCACCCGGGGTTGACTGCGAGCCCACATTCATAGTACTAGAGTGACAAACTGTCACCCGGGGTTGACCAAGCCCACATTCACAGTCTAGTGACACGTGCCACCCAGGGCTGACCAAGCCCTTAGCAAAAAGTCACACTGTATACAGTCTAGTGGCACATGCCACCCTGGGCTGACCAAACCCTTAATTCACGGTCTAGTGACACATGCCACCCAGGGGTGACCAAGCCCTTCACACACACAAAGTCTAGTGACACATGCCACCCGGGGCAAACCAGGCCCAAACACTTACAGTCTAGTGACCCATGTCACCCAGGGCAAACCAGGCCCAAACACTTACAGTCAGTGGCATATGTCACCCAGGGCTGACCAGGCCCAAAACTCACAGTCTATCTAGTGGCATATGTCACCCTGGGCCACCAAGCCCTAAAGTCCTCATGACTTCCTGGTCCGTCCAAGTCGGCCAAACTTATCTAGTCTCTACGAGACCCTGGCCCCCGCCACAACGTCTACCGCCGCTCACCGCCGCTGTCCAGCTTCGAACTGCAGTTACAGATATCACGACAAGACGTGCAGTGCGGCCAAATAGTTACAAGTGTGCATACAATCAAATAAAAGAGATTTCTTTAGTCTTCATCGCTCTCGCTAATAGGATTAAGCTCAGAGGAAACTCCACTTTGCGGCAGTTTTCGAATGCAGTCATGAGCGTACTTGTACGTTCTATTTCCTGTCAGTGATTTTAAAACAAAGCGATCAATTTCAAGTGACTCTACAACTTTGAAAGGACCTTTAAATTTGGGTTCTAATTTGGTTTGGTTTCTCTCTTAATTGACCAAATCACCAACACTGAAATTAACCACTTTGGTCTTATTTTTTGTACGAGGTCAACTCTCTACTGACAAAGCAACGACCCTGGTCAGTGATAATAGTGCAAACCAAATAGAGCAACACTGGAACTCAAAGCTTTAATAGTGCAGGCTGGATAGAGACGTAAGCAATGGTACAATAACACAAACTTCGTAAACGTGTCTATGAAAACTATTAAATTCTCTTTCACGTAATTATTCTCAGTCAACTTTCCTGAGTAACATGCACCGGTGCCATAGGACATTCACTTTTGGAATTGGATGCAACTCACCTTGCACCAGACCGGAAGAAGACTTTAAGACTCTACGTCTAATACAATTTTCCATGAACTGACAATATTTGGTCATGCGCTCAAACCAATAACTTTCATAGAGCTTCTCCAAACTCTTTTCCCAACTAAGATGCATGAAGGCTTCATGAACAAGATTCACCAAGGACCACCGAAAAGCTCATGGTATGATAAAAGAACAGAACACACCACTACGTAACACTTAAGTAAGTTTTCACTACTTCCGCTAAAAGCTAACCGTCTTTGAACTTAGAGACAATGTCCTGAATTTCTGAGTCTTGGAACTGTTCAGCGAAATGCCAATAGATAGAATCGCAAACTCTACACGGCTTTCCTCTGTCTTTTGGATGGAAACTTTAAGAACAGGAGTCTTGTTAAGCTCAGCAAAATGGTGTCAATACTCAATGTCGAAATAGAAAGTCTGAAGGAAAGCCCACCAGCGTGACAATAGTAAAACAATAACCTTGTAGGATAATGTCGAAAGTGATTCACTACGTTCACGACCGCTAGAGTTACTAATTCGTAGAATTGGTACTTTGACTCCGCCCGCGGTTCACCTGCTGAAATACTCGACAACATGCAATCACCATCACCATTTACCATCGAGAGAGCTTTTGGAAAGGATCACCACAACCCTCAGCGCTCGTGTCAGTATGAAGTTCGATTGGAAGCTCTACGTTGTATATCATGAGGACGGGTTTACTCGTTATAATCGAAATCACGTTGTCTGACAACTTCGTGCTCAGCTTTCCATTCAAACTTTTTACTGTTGATGAGAATGAACAATGGAACACGTCTTATTCTTGAGAAATCTGTAAAGATCTGAACTTAGACTCGCTAAAGTAGACTCATCCCCTATGGGGCACCACTTGAGACACCGTAATCAAATTCCACACACACCGTTCCTCTCCAGAGAGTATTTTGAAGATTTCAAAGAAAAGGCTGCTTTTGTGAACGCCGCAAGAACTTCCTGCAACCGGGTCAGACTTTCCTCTTTATCAAGTGACAGAAATAAACTGTCGTTCATGAAAAGTGCAGCATACGATGAGAAAGTTCACCAAGTGCTTTAGACACGCACGCTGAAATACGCTCGGAGCGTTACGAAGACCAGACGGCATCACTAGGTACTCTCACTGCCCGTGAGGGGTGACGAATGCAGCAATAATACTATCTTCACTGATGGGACTCTGATGAAAGCCACTCAAGACAGGTGTAATAGTAAACGCCTGATAATCTGATCGCCCATCAACGGCAGAGGGAATAGATCAGACACTATGTTAAGATTTAGTTCACGATAGTCTTCACACATACACTTGTTTCCGTCCTACTTATCGCCCAATAAAATGAATGAAGTTAGCTCTCAATATCTCACTGACTTTTTCGCTTACACTTGCTGTTCACCTTACCATACGAGCTGGATTCACTAATCGAATGTTAAATTAACCAGTAGTCATTCAAGCTAACGGTAAACTAACGATAGAAGTATTCGAAAACGCGTTTAGAAGGGACGTCAACCGGTGTTTGTTTTCGTTTGTAATATCAGAATCAACATTGTAAAAATCAAATAAAGGAAGTAAATCGCAACAATTTACATTTTCATTTCACGAAATAGGTAGGGTTGATTCAGTGAAATGTACCGAATAGCCAAGTGGCCAAATAACGCGTGCGATCATAACGTCGTAATTCATACAGTCGTCAGGTAGAACGCAAGATAAAATCGTCAAATCGTTATTTGTTATCAATCACAACAACGCTAAGAATTTGTTCGGTGTTATGGTGTTATAATCAATACCAATTACTTGCACGGTTGAAAGTGCACGTTTACCCGAGAATTTAGACTAAGCTACACTGTTCAACAAGAGAACACTCTGCGCCAGAATCAAACAACATGAGTACGACTCACCGGGTTGCTGTAGCTGTCCAAGGACGCTGCGAACTTCGTCCACACGTCACCGTCGGGCTTGTTGCAATACTTACCCAATAATGGATTTGATTGTGTACCGATACCGTTATTTGTTCCGCCGCATGCGATACATGCGACCACCAGGTCGACGTGGTACCTTTCAGCGCCTTGCTTAGGGCAATGATTAGGACTCCGCCTTCCAATGGCTGCTCGGTCAAACAAATGTCGACAGTTGAGCACCAAGCACGTGGATAAGGTTCTATCCCACTTCTGATGTCGGAGAATAAGGTATTCTCCATGATGACGATGATAAGACAGGATGGATATCTCAAAATAACAGTCAGTGGTTCATGATAAACGATGAAGTCAACCACATGGAATGCAGTGAGGTTAGTAGGAAACACGACCACGACCAACTGCAGCGCCGTCCGCCCCGGAAGCCCCCGTTGGCTCGGGCTCCTCTAAATTGACGAGCGCATCTGTCATCATTCATCTGACAGTTGTCGTTATAAATCGTGCCAGAACTAAACACACCCAAGCAACTTCTAAAGAGGTTGAACTACGCGACAATAGTTGCTCGACATTCCTGTAGTTCTGATTTTATCCACGTTCAGAGACTGCAATCTCCGACATATATATTTTTTACGGAACCCTCGGTGCGCGAGTCCGACTCGCACTTGGCCGGTTTTTTTTTTTTAACTAGATGGTGCCGATGTTCTTTTCCTGACTACTCTGAGAAGAAACATCCGAAACAAACTCAGAGGCCATTGTCTATTTTAAGGTCCAAACATAATCTTGGTATATGTACTATGGCGGTCTTATGCGCCTGATCACCACTAAGCTCATTTTTGCTTGCACTCAAGAAATAGAATCGCTCGCTAGCCCGTGGCAGCGCCTCGGCACGATTTAGGCGAATTTTTTTTTTATATGATCAGGCGGAACTGTCTTCGATCGTACATGAAGACTATGCAGATTAGTGTCTGAGACGGTCTTTTGAAGAAAGCACCACACAGATTTGAATGGACCCGTCCAGTCAGTGCAAGCATTTGTCAGTTCTCATGGAGCTCAACTTATAACTCAAGGACCTCTACTTCACGACGAACAATACCAAAGAAAAGACATTTGGGTGAGTCGCTTATAGTACTCAAACTGCCAAACAATCGTTAAAGCTAAAGAATTGTTAAAAATAAATTATTGTTCATCATAAAATGTACAGTAAAGCAGCTCATGGCTAGATAATAACCATCTCCGATCTATCTTCAGGTAAACCGCGCTTGGCTAGGTCGGTCTGTGGATGGGTGACCACCCAGTACATACCGAGTTTCCTCCGTGCCTCGGAAAGCACGTTAAACCTTTGGTCACGGCTGCCATATATATAGATCTTTGGCAGTCGTTACAGGTAGTCAGTGACCTGAAATCTGACAACCGGTCTTACCAAAGGGTATCATATTACCCAGTTAGTAACTAGGTTGTGGAGGTCAGATAGGCAGTCGCTCCATGTAAAATACTGGTATTCAGATACATCCTTGTGATTCCAGTTTTGCAGCATACTGCAGAAAATAAAAATGAATATTTGCTTCCACTTACCCTATGATGTTCTAAATGATATTTCTTAAAGCTGATGGATATAGGCAGGCCTATGGGTAGATTTGCGAAGAAGCCAAATAGCCTGTTGGCTAGCGGCCGATTGTGGCCAAAGGCTAGGTTATGGGCGATCTCGTGGATGGCTGAAAATAAGAAAAAAATATTGTTAGTAAGGTGCGTAGTACGCAGTAGCATTTATTATTGCATATATGCATTACCAGATGAATAGATAGAATATTCTTGTACAATGTACAAGTTATAGGTATGACAAAGGAAAACAATTTAAGTACATTGCAGATGAAATTTCAAAGTCATTCTTTTTTGCCAACTTGTTTATTGTTAAATATTACCCCTACTCTAGACTCTAGGAATATGTACCTAATAGTTAACTAGATTTTCCATCACGTTAAAGATTTAGTGTGTGTAAAAGAAAAAAAGTGTATTCACACAACCATACTTGGTACATTAAAATAAACTTTGTCATCTTTTACACAAGGCATAAACTCCTTAAATGATGTGTCGTTTCTCTGTTAATTATCTAACCTGACCTTGAGTTAGCGTGGCAACTATTCTATTATGTGTGTTAGACGAAAATGTACTAATTTAATAGTACTAACATTATGTGCTATGTATGTTCTCATGTCATGATCTTTTCGAGCTATTATATTTTATTACAGGTCCGGTTATACATTTCCAGTATAATCGGATCTCTCATTATAGTATAAGATCCCGTTAAGAACGACCTTCACCGAGATGCTTATTTAATGAAACGTATTTTATATTTAATTTAACATGTCAATAAATATAATGCATATGGGTTGTCCATGGAGCCATAAAATATGGCGTACCACAAGGTGGCGTGTTGGCACCACCTCTATTTTTGATTTACATCAATGATCTCCCGAAAATAATTCAACATAAGATGGTTCTTTTTGCTGACGACAGCACCGCTTTAATAGAATGCAATGACATAAATAACTATGAAAATGATATTAATGAATCTTTAACTAAAATAATAAACTGGCTTAATGATAATAATTTGAAAATTAACTTAAGCAAAACCAACATCATGCAATACCATCAGCGTCGGGAAAATATTGACATTAATATAATTTATAAAGACCATAAAATTCAGGAAGTTGACAGTGCTAAATTTTTAGGAATGACTATTGATAATAAATTGACTTGGAATACTCATACTGACATAATATGTAAACGACTAAGTAAGTCTGCTTATGCACTATTCCAACTTTCAAAAAAGGTTAATATTGAGACATTGCTGGTGGCATACCACGGACTCGTAGCTTCTGTTTTACGATACGGAATTATTTTCTGGGGGCAGTCGGCTAATAGGGAAGTTGTATTTAGGATGCAGAAACGCTGTGTGAGGTCTATGTGTGGTCTAAACACGACAGATAGCTGTATTCCATATTTCAAAAAACTAGAAATATTGACACTGCCAGCAATGTATATAATGGAAACTGCATTGTTTGTAAAAAAAAACCCGCATTTATTTGTCAGCTTATCGGCAGTCAGAAGAAATCCATTGCGTACTCAATATTGTAACAAACTATGTAACGTTAAATGTAAAACAGCCCTAATGCGTAAAAGCTTTTTCGGAAACGCTCCAAAAATTTATAATAAAATACCGGATGCCATTAAAAATATGCCACTAATAAAATTCAAAAAGGCACTTATTAGCTTGCTTATTGACAAATGTTATTACACACTGGAGGAATTTTTCAATGATGGCTCAATATAATGCTGTTTCTTATTATAGAAAAAAAAAAACAACTTAAATGATGAATTAATTGGGAGTTTTTATTTATTATTAATAATTATTGACATTAAAAATTTTATTTAAATATTTCTTTTGACTTTTTCAATTATGCTGACTGAGATTTGTTTGTTTTTTTTTTTTTTTTTAATTTCTTGACATTTGTAATTAAATAATTCCTCCTTGATATCTGACATCACACATTTACTTAAATAATATTATTATTGTTATAATTTATTTTCAAATAATTATGCATGATTTTCAATCAACCTAGTAAATTTGTAATATTTGATCTATAGATGCACACCATATTATTTGTACGCCTCCTGGCATAACATAGCGCTCTGTTCACCAAACTCAAGATCTGTATTTTTTACCTGTGTTAACAAATAAAAGTGATTTGATTTGATTTGATTTGATTTGATTTGTTGCCTAGCAAATTTCAGTCCAGAGTATGTTTAATTAATAATTTAAAAAATATTTTTTTTTAAACATTTCACCGGTATGATTATTAGATAAATTCTATATCAATCGAAAGTATGAAGCCCATAGAATATGCAAACGTTAGGTTGCCTATTCTTTTCCGGTCACAACTATCGGGTTGCCAGGTATAAACAGGTAAATCTATACTAGCATTTTGCAACGGTCTGTTTATTGAATGAAAATTAAATGAAATTAAAGATTATTTTATTCTGAACACGGTGGTATAGGGTTGCCTGCGAAAAATCAGTCCAGAATTGCGGTTGTCGAATTTTAACCCTATACTTGGCAGAGATTTTTTTTTTTAAATATTGAAATTTTTTACATAGAATGCATTCTTAGGTATTCATAGAGGCGAGAAAAAAATAAAAATAAAATCTATTTGTATATTTTATGATTTAATGAATGTATCACATGTGATACATTGCCAGACTCTTAGCAATCTACCTTATAAGATCTATGTATCATATTTGCTACACTGCCAGGTTTCCAACGTTATTTTAACAAAACGAAAAAAAATAAAAAATACACGCTAACGCGAAAAAACCATTTAGTTTATGACACATACAATTGAAAAACAGAACCCCCTATAAGTATTAGTCGGTAAAAAATAAAAATCATAGTAGTAACGCTCTTTGGCCCTTATAAAATCTTAATTATTGGCTAAACGGGCTCGTGACCACGTCCAAAGCGTGTATTTTGCGTAAGGTATACTGCGTAGGCTTTATACCCTTTTGGATTTTTTTACTTTACCCCCATAAATGAAAGGATCGTCAAAAAATCATCATTTGTGGTATTTATTGAGCTGCCAATTGTTTGCGTGCTATAAATAATTGTTTGTTGTTTTATGAGAGAGTCATCTGAAAAACAGCTTTCAATGACACTCGTCTCTTCACGAGGGTCAAACGAGTTATAACACTTCTCCAGAACCTACAAAACTTACAGCAACGCCAGTTAAGTTATAATCTTTTAGCTGGTATTACTTTTCTCTTTATCGCGACCACTTTAAGGCTTCTAGAACGAGTAGCCGCAGAGAGAGAAGGTGCAAACAATGGTTACAGCACCTGGTTATAACGTGTCAAGTTGCTGGCTCATGGTAAAGGTAGTTGCAAGGAGGTTGCCAGTCGTGAAGCCACTTACAAAGAAGTTCCCAGTGAGTTTACTTGAAGTAACAAGGATGGTACCGGACATAATGGCCTAGGCTCAGCACAATGAAGCTGCCTTCTTCTTTTCTTTTTCTTTTATACAGATATTGTATACGGATAGATTGGGCAATAAAATTGAAGGCAAACAAGGGTTTGATTGCAATGACTGAGGGCATAGTACCTATCAAAGATATTGAACCAACTACCTACTTGGTTTATCGTCATTTGATGAAAAATTGAGATTTCCTGATGAACATGGCAATGATAGAGGCAGCAAACTGGTGTTGGAGTATAAAGTATATATTATATACTATATTATTATATTATATATTATTATTGGAGTATATTTATTCGCAACAAATAAAGCCTAGGTATCGGTACACCAGTACATAAAATTTTAGAGCCGGAGTACCATCTATCTGGCAGAAACTTGATGCTCCGAAAGGAGATGGCTAAATTCAGTTAAGACGACTGAACCAAGCATGAAAACTTGGAAACCTGGCAGTGTAGCAAATAGGATACATAGATCTTATAAGGTAGATTGCTAAGAGTCTGGCAATGTATCACATGTGATACATTCAATAAATCATAAAATAATATAAATAGATTTTTATTATTTTTTTTCTCGCATCAATGAATACCTAATAATGCATTCTATGTAAAAAAAATCAATTTAAAAAAAAAATCTCTGTCAAGTATAGGGTTAAAATTCGACAACCGCAATTCTGGACTGATTTTTCGCAGGCAACCCTATACCACCGTGTTCAGAATAAAATAATCTTTAATTTCATTTAATTTTCATTCAATAAACAGACCGTTGCAAAATGCTATAAAGATTTACCTGTTTATACCTGGCAACCCGATAGTTGTGACCGGAAAAGAATAGGCAACCTAACGTTTACATATTCTATGGGCTTCATACTTTCGATTGGTATAGAATTTATCTAATAATCATACCGGTGAAATGTTTAAAAATATATATTTTTTAAATTATTAATTAAACATACTCTGGACTGAAATTTGCTAGGCAACCCATATGCATTATATTTATTGACATGCTAAATTTAATATAAAATACGTTTCATTAAATAAGCATCTCGGTGAAGGTCGTTCTTAACGGGATCTTAGACTATTATTAACATAACATCAAGCCTGTAATGCCCAAAGCCCTGCCCACGGCTTCGGTGGGCATTACAGGTGTACCTATATAGGTACATCGACTTAAAAGTAACTCTATGCAAAAAAAAATGCTGGAAAACAATTTTTGGGGTGTATAATCACGATATAGGCTAAAACTACATGTTCATCATCATCATCAGCCTATACTGTTCCCACTGTAGGCACTCAGGCCTCCTCTCTAAGAGAGGGACAGTGCAGATTGGTAGATGTCACAATATATCAACGATTTTGGTTCTAAGCCATGCCGGTTTTCTCACGGTGTTTTCCTTCACCGTTTTGAGAGCAGCGGTGATGAAATAAATTACACAAAGTAATGTGCCTGTCTGGGTTCGAACTCACGACTCGTAAGTCGGGGGCGCCACTGCTGGGCCACAAACTACATGCCACCGGACCAATTTAAGGTAATCAGCACAAAATTTAGAGTACGTAAACTATCTACATGTTACATACTCTAAATATTGTGCTGATTACCTTAGATTAGTCCGGTGACGACCAATATTACAAATAACGATCAGATAAGTCAATAGCAAGTGGCCATAAACTAAAGAGGGGACGTGACTCGGTCAATGTAGGCAATGGAGGCACCAAGCTGATTACTCTGAAAATATGACGTCAGAGTGGCAGAGTCGGTCTATTTACACAATGTAACTCCCCGTATGACTAAATTGTCTATCTAACACTTAATAATCACAGTAAATCATGTTTGTTTTTCCCGAAAAGATAGGAGGTTTTGGCGCTATTCACATTTACACCAGTAATGTAAAGAGTCGTACAGGGTCGTACATTAATTAGGTGCGGCCATGGTGAGGTCTTTAGGCCGCAGTCAACCTCACGAGGGATAGAGGGGCAATTACCAAGTAATTTTTTCAAGAAACAGTGTAAATTGCGTGAAAGCTTGGTGAACGTGAAGTAGTCTATACCAAGATATACGACTTTATATTCTTCTATAACAGGCCCCAAGGAACCACCGCCAGTGGCCAGGCGAAAAAGAGAAATGGTCTTAGTGGCTACCTGGGTGTGAATTCACGAGCCTTATATCAGGATCGATGTCACTGGGCTATTGCTGACAAAACGAGGCAGACACAATGTCAAATCAAAAACATTTAAGTACTTACTTTACTATTCAAATGTGCCATGAATTATTAATTTTACTGCTGTCCATCATTCCTCAAGGTCACCTATAGGTCTATAGTCCCTGTCGTGTAGTAAAACTGTTAGTAACATTTCATAGTATGGATATGTTGCTATCACGCTATAACCTTGAAATTACTGGGTCTGTCTAGATAGGCTACGAGAAATGTCATGCCCTTTATTCTAAAGGTCAGGATCCAGATTGAATTTCGGTTTAGACAGCCCACCTTAGCAGAGAATAGTCGATAATGCGAAAAGATAAAGAAAACGCGGGGCTTAGGGGGCTCCTTTATACAGAGGTCCTTTATGCCCCATTACAGTGCCTTAACAGGCGTTACTCAGAGCGTCTCCGGACAGGTCTATTATGAGGAAATATTTGCCTCCTCTCATCTGTGAATTGTGACCACCTGGTGATTTGCTTCAGTCGTTCACTCTTGACAGAGTGTCTGCCTTCGCTATCTTTTTTCATCGGTCTCTATTGGCCACATGGCGAGTACATTCTGCTCGAGGAATCTTGGTCTTTTAGTGACAGATTTAATAAAACTTCATCTGGTGGTTTCCGTGAGATACAAATTCCATGCTCCCTCGGTCTTCGCCCCAAAACCCGTCGCTTTTGAAGGGTTCACCCCAGTAGAAAAAAGGTCACCTATCACTACACCAATAAGTAACTAAAACTTTATCATCTTTCACAATCAAGCTATCTAAATAGACACTACAAACAAATAAATACCTCGTTATATTTGGAAACCGCCCTGATAATCCACTGCACCTGTTTATATCTCCTGATAACCTATCAGGCAAAGACAGGTGCGTGCCTGGCCAAAACTGGCGCACACCACCTACCTACCATCATGACTCATTCTGTCTAACCTTTACCCTACTTGGAGGGTTCAAACAATCAATCAAAGCATTTATTTGTAGTAGGCCAGTTACAGGCACATTCGAATTGTCGAAATAAAAAGAAGATACAGTCCCAGTCACAATAACTGTGGTGCTGTTCCTCAAACAATGGGGCATTTAATATCGTGCTCTGCGTGTCCTGCTGGTTGTTCACTGCAGGAACTGATGGACGCTACCGAAAGCTACTAGTTTGGCAGTAGCCCAATTCTAGGCCGACACAATTTAGATTGCCATCAACACGCTAAGAAGAAGAATAACTGTGACTGTAGTTCCCATTCCAAAGCCGGGTCTGTTTGTGATGTATGGTCAATACTCAAACTTTATTTGCATTCCACAATGTGTACTTAGGTGGTAAATTAAAAAAAATGAGATCATTATGGACCCTGTCGGGCACAGCAAAAGGCAAAGATATAGTAGGAGAGAGGAAGCTTTAAAAACACAAAAAACTATATCTAAATAAATCCAATAATACCATAATAGGAATTCTTTACAAACACAATTTAAAGACCAACTTCGGCAAGTGAAACAATCGATCTTTGCGGCTGTTAGTTAACCACAAAACCCTGGAGACTAAAGAATAGTCATGAATATTTAAGAAACTTAATGGCCAGAGGGCGAAGCCGGCCATATTTGCCGTAGAATCGAAGGTTCTGATCAGACAGTGGAGACGCTTAACAGCAGCAAATGAGCAAAGCATATCTTCATAAATACTTCTCTATTTCTCGTCATCGTATATGTAGTCACCTCCTTTAAAGCCATATCATCCATCACACAGTCTACCCAGCATCGTTTCTAGTGTTTTAATAATTTTATATTTGTTGTTACAATTAAGTACCATTTTTCTTGGTTTATTGTGATGGGGTGTCCGCTTTTTGCATAAAACATAAAACTGGCCGATTATGTGTCTACTGATGATGATGATGGGAGAGGATCTCGTAGCTTAATAATACTGCCACTCGGGTCGATTTGCCTAGGTCGGTCTGTGGATGGTGACCGCCCGACATACCAAGTTTCCTCCGTGCCTCGGAAAGCACGTTAAGCTGTTGGTCCCGGCTGCCATATATGGATCTTTAGCAGTCGTTACAAGTAGTCAGTGACTTGAAATTCTGACATCCAGTCTTACCAAAGGGTATCGTATTACCTAGTATTAAGTGGGTTGTGGAGGTCTGATAGCCAGTCGCTTCATGTAAAATACAGGGCCCCGAGTCTGCTATTCAATAGTGTCAGAATGGTCGATCATTGATCTCATAATGGTTGATTTACGACAAGCCAAAAAGTACCTTAAGTCGACACGCATAAGGTACTTTTTGGCTTGTCGTCAATCAACAATTATGAGATCACTGATCGACCATTCTGACACTATTGAATAGCAGACTCGGGGCCCTGGTCTACTGCATCCGGTTAGACTGGAAGCCGACCCCAATATAGTTGAGAAAAGGCTAGGCAGATGATGAGAGTTACTTATTTCTATTCTAATGGGTATACTCCACTTTTTGCATAGAACTTACCTACAAGTGGCAGATTGTGGGTGTACTGATGATGATGAAGGGGCCCATCTGATCTACATAAATCGATGAGGTTTTAAACTACGTGATATTGCACAGGTGCTCTTACTTCATAGTAGAAACGATAACAAACAGCCGTTTCAAGTGAATAATTATGTTGACAGATATGTTTCGATAACTGCTATCTGATTAGTAATATTCTGTCTGAATATGACAGCAACAGACAAATATTTTTGTATTATTTAGTGGAAAGTTTGGAGTAATAATGTAGATGGCCTAGAGCAGGGATGGCGAACCAATGGCGCGCGTGCCATTGATGGCAGGTTACACAATATTTTGAGCACGCCACCGAATTATTAACCATATTTTCAACTATCTATTTTCAGATTTGAATAACATAAGATTCGATAAGAAACTGTTTGGCTGTTTGGTAAAGGTGTTCAGTTCAACATGCAATCTACTAAAATTGACCCCTTATATGTATAAAAGTAACTTTATATGTATAAAACATATAAAGTTACTTTTATACATATAAAGTTACTTATCATCTAATCAGCAACAACAGAAGTCACGCTTTTGAATTACACGTAGAATTAAAACACACGATAGGTCCAGTTTTTTTCTTAGTTTTTAGAGTTTTTCGAAAATACGGCGGCACGTGCGAGGTCTCAACAAACATTGATTTAGAAAAAATGGCACGTTGATCCATAAAGGTTCGCCATCCCTGGCCTAGAGGAAGACTAAATAAACGATGGATTGACTGTGTGAATTGTGAAGGACGATATGGCTAGAAACATAGAGTATATAGTATATGGCTAGAAAGGAGGTGTTTGCTAAGATGACGAGAGATAGAGAACTGTGGAAGAAGGCATGCTGCGCCCCCGTAGGGGCTGCGGGTTGTTCGAAAGAGATACCGCGGCCTCGGCACAAGGGCTAAGAAGGAACATGGGTGGTTTGTAGTCAGTAGAAGTCTGACACTCCCTACCGCTCTGCCCAGAGCGGGAGGAGTCATTTGATGATTTCCCATTTGGGAGACAATCAGCGGAAATGCGAATACCATAATTTTTCATAATCCATACTAATATTATAAATGCGAAAGTAACTCTGTCTGTCTGTCTGTCTGTCTGTCTGTTACTCTTTCACGCCTAAACGGCTGAACGGATTTTGATGAAATTTGGTATGGTGATAGATGATAACCTAGAAATGGTCATAGGCTATAAATAATCACGTCATCGTTCTTAGGGGGTAGGCAGTAGGCAGATAACTAAATTGAGTTAGTGATTTTTAGTCGTTTTTGTTGAGACTTTTGCTCTTTCACGTCTAAACGGCTGAACGGATTTTGATGTAATTTGGTATGGTGATAGATGATAACCTAGAAATGGTCATAGGCTATAAATAATCACGCCATCGTTCTTACGGGGCAGGCAGTAGGCAGATAACTAAATTGAGTTAGTGATTTTAAGTCGTTTTTGTTGGGACTTTTGCTCTTTCACGTCAACGGCTGAACGGATTTTGATGAAATTTGGTATGGTGATAGATGATAACCTAGAAATGGTCATAGGCTATAAATAATCACGCCATCGTTCTTAGGGGGTAGGCAGTAGGCAGATAACTAAATTGAGTTAGTGATTTTAGTCGTTTTTGTTGGGACTTTTGCTCTTTCACGTCTAAACGGCTGAACGGATTTTGATGAAATTTGGTATCGTGATAGATGGTAACCTAGAAATGGTCATAGGCTATAAATAATCACGCCATCGTTCTTAAGGGGTAGGCAGTAGGCAGATAACTAAATTAAGTTAGTGATTTTTAGTCGTTTTTGTTGGGACTTTTGCTCTTTCACGTCTAAACGGCTGAACGGATTTTGATGAAATTTGGTATGGTGATAGATGATAACCTAGAAATGGTCATAGGTTATAAATAATCACGCCATCGTTCTTAGCGGGTAGGCAGTAGGCAGATAACTAAATTGAGTTAGTGATTTTTAGTCGTTTTTGTTGGGACTTTTGCTCTTTCACGTCTAAACGGCTGAACGGATTTTGATGAAATTTGGTATGGCGATAGATGATAACCTAGACATGGTCATAGACTATAAATAATCACGCCATCGTTCTTAGGGGGTAGGTAGTAGGCAGATAACTAAATTGAGTTAGAGATTTTTAGTCGTTTTTGTTGGGACTTTTGCTCTTTCACGCCTAAACGGCTGAACGGATTTTGATGAAATTTGGTATGGTGATAGATGATAACCTAGAAATGGTCATAGGCTATAAATAATCACGTCATCGTTCTTAGGGGGTAGGCAGTAGGCAGATAACTAAATTGAGTTAGTGATTTTTAGTCGTTTTTGTTGAGACTTTTGCTCTTTCACGTCTAAACGGCTGAACGGATTTTGATGTAATTTGGTATGGTGATAGATGATAACCTAGAAATGGTCATAGGCTATAAATAATCACGCCATCGTTCTTACGGGGCAGGCAGTAGGCAGATAACTAAATTGAGTTAGTGATTTTAAGTCGTTTTTGTTGGGACTTTTGCTCTTTCACGTCAACGGCTGAACGGATTTTGATGAAATTTGGTATGGTGATAGATGATAACCTAGAAATGGTCATAGGCTATAAATAATCACGCCATCGTTCTTAGGGGGTAGGCAGTAGGCAGATAACTAAATTGAGTTAGTGATTTTAGTCGTTTTTGTTGGGACTTTTGCTCTTTCACGTCTAAACGGCTGAACGGATTTTGATGAAATTTGGTATCGTGATAGATGGTAACCTAGAAATGGTCATAGGCTATAAATAATCACGCCATCGTTCTTAAGGGGTAGGCAGTAGGCAGATAACTAAATTAAGTTAGTGATTTTTAGTCGTTTTTGTTGGGACTTTTGCTCTTTCACGTCTAAACGGCTGAACGGATTTTGATGAAATTTGGTATGGTGATAGATGATAACCTAGAAATGGTCATAGGTTATAAATAATCACGCCATCGTTCTTAGCGGGTAGGCAGTAGGCAGATAACTAAATTGAGTTAGTGATTTTTAGTCGTTTTTGTTGGGACTTTTGCTCTTTCACGTCTAAACGGCTGAACGGATTTTGATGAAATTTGGTATGGTGATAGATGATAACCTAGAAATGGTCATAGGCTATAAATAATCACGCCATCGTTCTTAGGGGGTAGGTAGTAGGCAGATAACTAAATTGAGTTAGAGATTTTTAGTCGTTTTTGTTGGGACTTTTGCTCTTTCACGTCTAAACGGCTGAACGGATTTTAATGAAATTTGGTATGGTGATAGATGATAACCTAGAAATGGTCATAGGCTATAAATAATCACGCCATCGTTCTTATGGGGTAGGCAGTAGGCAGATAACTAAATTGAGTTAGTGATTTTTAGTCGTTTTGGTTGGGACTTTTGCTCTTTCACGTCTAAACGGCTGAACAGATTTTGATGAAATTTAGTAAGGTAATAGATGTATACCTAAAAACGGATATAAGATCAAAATGATCACGTCATCGTACTTAGGGGGTAGGAAGTAGGCAGAAAACTGAATTGAGTTAGTGATTTTTTTATGATTTTTGCTGGGAGTTTTGCTCTATCATACCTAAACGGCTGAACGGATTTTGATGAAATTTAGTTAGGTGAAAGATAGTAACCTAGAAAAGGATATGGGCTATTAATATTCATGCTATCGTACTTAAGGCGTAGGCAGTAGGCAGAAAACTAATTAAGTTAGTGATTTTTAATCGTTTGTTTTAAAAGTTTACCTCATTCACGCCTTAACGTCTGAACGGATTTTTTTAAGACTTGGTTAATATAAAGATAGGATCCTAGGCACGGACACAGGCTACTTTTTACGGCGGGAAAATACCTCATTCCCGCGGAAATCTAGCGTGATCGTGTCAAGAAGCGCATGA
The DNA here is from genome assembly GCA_949316265.1 of Diarsia mendica. Classification (NCBI taxonomy): domain Eukaryota; kingdom Metazoa; phylum Arthropoda; class Insecta; order Lepidoptera; family Noctuidae; genus Diarsia; species Diarsia mendica. Next base: position 8,564,606 of record OX438916.1, read on the forward strand.
CGCCATAGCTACTGAAATGATTTTGATGTTTTTTTTTTTAACTGAGTGTTACTAAGACTTCAAGTTAGTATTTGATCACTTTTCTAACTTAGAGGGTCGGTAGGCGCCATAATTTAGGGAATTTATGATAAAATTTTGATGCAACTGTCTTTATTTAACAGTTTTACTTGGAACGAAACTTAGCGACATTCCATCACACTACTTAACTTATAGGGTAGGAAGGTACCAAAATTCAGACTACTTTTTACTTCGGGAAAATATCTCACTCCCACAGGAACCTATCTACAACATTAAAACTCTGTCTAGAATCACATTACGCCAAAACTATTGATCTGATTTGTATACGATTTTTTATTCAACTGACTGTTACATTACATACAGATAAAATCTAATTACCTACACCACAGAATTAATAATTATAGTACTACATAACTACCTATATACGCTTTAAACTTGAGGAGGTAATTAGATAGACATTTATACGAACTTTAAGCTCAGTAATCAATCATAGTGATAAGTTAATACTCATTTTAGACAAAGTGCTTGGCCAGACTGGCAGCGCGGCGCGGGGAGCGGCGCGGGTGCGGGAACGCGCGCGATTTGCCTGTCCGCACTGGACCGCGATTTCGTTCCGAGCGTTGTCGCGTTCAACTGTTCGTCCAGTGTTTGTCAAAATATAATATGGATGACGAAGACTTGTTTTTATTGGAAAATTCTTACTTTAAATGGCAAATGCTAAAAGTGAAAAATGGAGTTAATAAAATTAATTTAACCAGAGAAAATTAAGGAGAATTTTACACACTGTATGAAAGATTGCGAGAGCAACCTAGAAAGTTTTTTGAATATACAAGAATGTCAATGGATACGTTTGACTACATATTTACAAAATAATATAGAAAATTATATTAAAAAAAAAATAACAACTTTCGCTGAAGCATTCCACCTATTGAATAGTTATTCATTCGAGATTACATCATTTCTTTTCACTACGTATTGTTCGCGCACAATACTGATAACGCGTCGTAGCTGGGCCCGTACGATGCGCCAGCGCTTCCCCGCTGTCACCGTATAGAGGTGAGCGCGCGGGAGGCGCGGTAGTTCGTGCGCCGCTGGTGGTCACGCGCGGTCACCTGAGCGGCCGTTTGCGCCGGTCGCACTTACGCTGAGCGCGTAGTAAACTTTTTGCTGCTACCTCCACAATTATATAAATGAAGTTATTACAATAACTTCATATGACAATGTTAAAGATCTAATATTTAATAAATGCCTCATGTTGTGATAAGTTAGTAAACATTACTATTATATACTTATAAAGGCGCCTCTAGCCTGTAAAAGTGTTTGTTATTAATATTAGTGTAACTTTGCTTTACTTTTAAGTTCTACAGCTATGTATATTTTTATGTTAAATAAAGAATTTTTCTAAACTAAACTAACATCATTTCAAAATTGCACACAGGTTGTGCATCTCTGACTCGCTGTGACGTCACACTCAGCTCAGAGTATGAGCATTAGGTCCGATCTCTGTGGTATGAGTGCAAAATCCAAAAAAGATTTTTTTTGGTAAGAATTTTAAAATTCGGTTATTTTAATTAATTGGATACTTCTAAAAATAATTATATTGAATAATAAAAATAATAATAATATAATTGAATTAATTTCTTAAGCTTTAACTTATAAAAGTTAAAGCTAAATAAATAAATCCAATTTATCTGGTTATCTGGCGCAGACTAAAGTTTGAGATACGCCGCTCCCGCGCGATTTATCGCTTGCCGCCCCGCGCACTCACTGCGGCCACTTGTATGAACGAGCTATGGCACGAAATAGTGGCCAAAAGGCCACTATCTCAGCATGTTGCTGTGACATGAGTACATATATAAGAATCGGACTATGAGAGAAAAGGGAACAGAGAGTGCACTTGTGCCTGCGCACACACTTGTGCACTATAATAATCTCCCGCGCAGATGGCTAATCTCCCCTGGGATTGACCGCCGTGGCCGAATATAAAAAACTGCAAGCAATGGTTGCAGTGGTTTTGATTCAAGACCAATGTAGAGTACTAGTCGTTGGTTCTGTCGAATTGGTCTCGCCATCTTCTACAAATCTGCTGCAACGCCTTTTTTTTGGAGGGTGGGTTATCATCAAATGGCTCCTCCCGCTTTGTGCAGAGCGGTAGGGAGTGTCAGACTTCTACTGACTAAAAACCACCCATGTTCTTTCTTAGCCCTTTGTGTCGAGGTCGCGTTATCTTTTTCAAAGAACCCGCAGCCCTGACAGGCGTCGGTCCTTGTGGGCCCCTTCAATGTTGCTGACATTTTTTTTAAGGCGCATGGAACGCCTTCAAACTGTATTAATACTCCATTCAAGTGGCTATTTTGGCCTACAGCTCATTGGGTATGCGGCAAACGTTTCCAATGCACTCAAAATTAAATTCACTTAAAAAATTTCCGCTGCATACTGTAACTGTTGCCTATGTTTAACGCGACAACCTGAGGATTCAGATTTATTGATTAAAAGTTTTTAACAAACCCATTTCTACAGTTATTTCAAATACGCTTTGTATGGGACTTTAATTTAATAGAAATCAGTGAGTAATTCATATCCCACACATATTTATCATCCTTTCATATCATAAAAAGAGTCTGCCATAATATCTAGTTCCTGTCATATTTGCGATACATCGTATTGAAAGATTCCTACGAGACTTTTATGTCAGCAATAAAAGAGTTCACATTGATGAGAGTATAATCCAGACAAAATTGGATCGTAAAATCTTGTTTGACATCACAAAATTTATTGAAGAAGCATTTTGAAATAACGAATGTTTGATGTTTGTTTCACTAAGATCATGTTCTTTGAAGTTTACTTTAATAAACACTAATGTTTATGAGATTATTAGTATTTGTATAACGTCAAATTTTTTATTTCTATCATCATTTGCCTTGTCTTTTAACTTTTTTTTTTTGATGGGTGGAAAATCATCGAATATTCCCCCCTCCGCTCTTGGGCAGAACGAAGGGGAGTGTCAGACTTCTACTGACTAAAAACTAAACCCATGTTCCTTCATCGCCCTTTTGTCGGAGCCGCGTTATCCTTTCGATAATCCACAGCCCCTGCCTTGCTTTTTACTTTTTTTTTTGGGGTCGGCTTCTAGTCTAACCTAAATTTAATGAACCTAAATACCAGAATTTGAAATAGAGCGACTGCCTATCTCAAGTTTTATTGGGTAATATGACACTCCTTCACTGGTTGTCAGACTTGGGCCTGACTACCTGTACCTAACGACTTATTTTTTTTTCATGGGACAAACCCGCCACACTATTCCCAAACCACTGTAACTCCTGTTAGCCAGAATCAACAGTGGCGACCACAAGAAAAGCGCCGAGAAAATAAAGCTCGACGAAGTCCCAGAGAAGCGATTTAACTGTCTTGGATCCCGCAACGAAATTAATCAGAAAAGAATAGCGGAGGAGTAGGAAAAAATATAATTTCCACTTCCCTCCATATCAGCAGGAGACAGGACAGAACAAGGCCAATATGACCTGTAACGACTGACAAATATCTTCAAATAACAACCGGGACCAACCGCTTAACGTATTATCCGAGGCACGGAGAACTCGGTATGTAATGAGTGGTCACCCATCCACGAACCAACCTAGGCAAGCGCGGCTTGACCTGAAGATCGCCCCAAGGTGCTGTGATTATTTAGCCATGAGCTTCACATATTATAAATGTAGATTTCTATCAATTTTAGAATATTATTGTTTTCTTACTTTTGTATTTGATCTATCTATAGCTTGATTTGCTATGAAATTGATTTCACCAAGGGAAAATTCTGAGCCAAGAGCTGCTCAATAGAAAATCGATAAACGTAAATCCGGTTCGTTACCGCTCTCGGTCTACCGGGACGCCTATAAACCTCGAAATAAATACTTTTTGGGACATCAAATTGTGCGGGAGAATTCAGTCACGGAAAACTAGGAATTGCGAACAAAGCCAACCAGCTTTGCGCAACATGAACCTCCTTTAACAAAACTGGTTAACCTGATATTACCTTTTTAGACGTTCTGCATTATGTTGATACTGAAGCCCTTTGTGCATATGCAGGAAAGTACATTTATTTGCCCTCAACATGACAACGAGCAAAAGCAACACAAAAAGGGAGAAAATAAACGTCATATCCACGCAAAACGGCTATCATAACATAACATAAGAAACAATATAACTGGGTTCCAGTATTTTATATTTTATGAAGCGACTGCATAATTATCTGACTTCCTCAACCCAGCTAGCACTGGCTGTTATACTTTCAGGCCGTAGACTATCTGTAACGACTGTCTACGATCTACGAATGACAGTTGGACCCATCGACCTAACTTGTTTTTGAGGCCCGGAAGAAGCCCGGTATATTATGACAGTTGGACCCATCGACCTAACGTGTTTTTGAGGCCCGGAAGAACCCCGGTATATTATGTCAACCACCCACAGACCGACCTAGGCAACCGCTGCTTAACGTTGAAGATAAACATGTGCGGGGGTTTTTCACTGATTTTCAGCGATAGCCCTTGGCACTTACAGATGATGAAGAGCCACAATACTCCGGGTTGGGTAGCGAGACTGATATTCACGTTATGTCAATCAAAACAACTTTTTAGTTTGAAAGCCCCACCACATACAAAGTTTGTTATAATATATACGAAAAATAATTTTCGGTCGATAGCACTTAGTGCTTGGCCAGACTGGCAGCGCGGCGCGGGGAGCGGCGCGGGTGCGGGAACGCGCGCGATTTGCCTGTCCGCACTGGACCGCGATTTCGTTCCGGGCGTTGTCGCGTTCAACTGTTTGTCCAGTGTTTGTCAAAATATAATATGGATGACGAAGACTTGTTTTTATTGGAAAATTCTTACTTTAAATGGCAAATGCTAAAAGTGAAAAATGGAGTTAATAAAATTAATTTAACCAGAGAAAATGAAGGAGAATTTTACACACTGTTGAAAGATTGCGAGATCAACCTCAAAAGTTTTTTGAATATACAAGAATGTCAATGGATACGTTTGACTACATATTACAAAATAAAGAAAATTATATTATAAAAAAAAAATAACAACTTTCGCCGAAGCAAAAAAAAAGCAAAAAATTTTTTGGTAAGAATTTTAAAATTCGGTTATTTTAATTAATTGGATACTTCTATAAATAATTATAAATAATTGGATTAATTTCTTAAGCTTTAACTTATCAAAGTTAAAGCTAAATAAATAAATCCAATTTATCTGGTTATCTGGGCGCAGACTAAAGTTTGAGATACGCCGCTCCCGCGCGGTTTATCGCTTGCCGCCCCGCGCACTCACTGCGGCCACTTGTATGAACGACCTATGGCACGAGTTGCCCGCGCGCTCCCCGCGGAATGTACCCCGCGCCGCTTCCCGCGCCCGCGTGCCCACTACGGACACTCCAATGAAGTTCCATACGTTTAAGTTTGTCGCGCCGCGCCCGCCCCGCGCCCGCGTTTGCAGTCTGGCCAAGCACAAAGAAACGGATAGGTAATCAGTTCATCACCGAAATTATAACACCTACACTTAGTTTGTTTACTATTCAACGAGGGAAAATCCTAACTTCCTAACTAATATTATAAATGCGAAAGACACTCTGTCTGTCTGTCTTTGCTTCACGCCTAAACTACTGAACCGATTTGTGTGAAATTTGGTACAGACATAGTTTAGAACTTGAGAAAGGACATAGGATAGTTTTTTTTTTGTTTTTTTTTTTCTCGAGATAAACCAAAAATCTGCCGGAAGTCACTATTCCACGCGAACGAAGTCGCGGGCAAAAGCTAGTATTGTCATAATTTATAAAATTGCATGTTTTATTCAATTTGATATTGTATTTAAATACGTTTTTATTGGTAGGTATGTAATTTTAATTGTTAAAACTATTTGAATTAAAAGTCTTTCTTTTATTTTGTGCAAAATCAGGAACCGAACGATCATCAGTTGCATTAGCAACTATTAGAACAGCAGAAATCAGGTGATCTCTCTTATCACTGATTTGAGAGCTCTTGCAGTTATTTCCTCTCCACCTAATAGTGCACGATAAGATAAAGCTGATAATGACACATATTTCAAGTGCTGTGATTACAAGAATTGCTCTGATAGCGTTATCAGGCTAAACAGTAATAGTTTCTAAGTAGGTGTTTCTTTGAGTGGTCCTCAAAGAAAGGAGTGGACGTTTGGTTACGCTATTATCGTCTTTATAAGTTGGAACTTAAGATTAGTTATCACTTATCAGTCTGTTTGATTTTAATCAATGAGGATCAGGTAGTTTGGGAGTGGAGCACTCTAGCAAATGAGACTTACTCGACTCAATTACGTTCCATTTTGCCAAATTACGTTTGCAAGTATATATTCGGAAAATTAATTGATCTAATACAGCAACTAATAATACGGGACATGAGTAGGCGCAAACAGGGTGGACCGAAGACTTAGTTTTCTTTTTTGTGTTGCTAGCTCGACATTATTTCTTTTGTTGGCTCAAAATTTTGCCATAAGCCGAGGCCCCGCAGATGGTGCCCTGCCTAAAGGTCCTACACTCAAGGCACATCCACAGGATAGTTTGGTCAAGCAGAAGCCATGATTAATCTCCTGCTAACTTAGTTAGTAGGTACCCCTAGTGCTACGTAACACATTACATTACTCCTGTTAACTCTTATATTTGGTGACAGCCCGAAAGAAATGATTAATCTTCTACTAACTTATGATACCCTAGTACTTCATAACACATTACATTGACCGCGGTCCCGGTCCCGGTCCCGAAAGCCCCACGACCCCTACCTAATGTTTTTCATTCTGACTGTACAAAATTTGCTTAAAAAAAAGTATAGTCCGAAACACCACTCAAAAATATTAATAATAATGAAATTCCTGTCTCGGCCGGATCGGGCGAGTATCAGCGGCCGAGTCGCCTACTAAGCCGTCTCGTAGGTTGACCTCCGAGATGTCATGTCGAAAAAGAAGAACATCAGCAAGAGCGAACAGGCATCTTCTAAGTACGCTCTTTCTACCGTAGACCTCATCCATCGCTTTCCATCAGGCTTGATCGAGGTCAAGAGCAGGCCCAGTATACAGGGTGGTGCCGATGATACGACAATAAATGAAACCAGTAGTACTAGTTCATAGGAACATTTTAAAACTATGAAATAAATCCTAACACCGAAATAATTATTTTTTTAAATAAACAAAAAACTAAATAGCATAAAACTGTAAACGAAATACAATACAATTTACAAACAAATATTAGTTTACTAACCTTAGGAATAATTTGCACCGATTAACGTGTCGAAAAAAAAGGAAAAAAGATTTTGGCAAAGTTAGCCCCAGCACCAACCTACCTAAGGTTGGTGCTGGCTGACGATACGACAACGATTTCGGTGTTAAGATTTATTTGATAGTTTAAAAATGTTCCTATGAACTAGAACTACAGTGGTTTCATTTATTGTCGTATCATCGGCACCACCCTGTATAAAAAGTGTTGTACTGTTAAGACTGCAAGAAAACCCACGATGGGCTGGGTCGTTCGTCGTTTCGCACCACGAGCGGTTCGGACCGCGGTGTGAAACGCAGAAGAGCTCTGCTTACTTACCTAACATAAGCGAATGATTAATGACACCTCCGAAGCAGTAGGACACCACCAGCATCATCGGCCAACTCAGCTGCGTCACGAAGGGCAGTGAGATGATCTGTATGAACACCATCAGTGTCACCACCCATTTGAAGTTGGGGTCGTAGCCGAAGAGCTTCTTTATTTGTGGGTACTTTTCTGTGGACAAAGATTTCTGATGTTATTTAAGTGGGTTTACACAGGGTAGTGTGATTGGTCCTGTAAAATTCTGAAAGGTTATATCGTACCACATGTTCAATGAAAATCTATCTATATAAATAAAAAAAAAGAGAAGTCCTGACTGACTGACTGACTCATCAACGCCCATCCCAAACTGACCTAGAAAGCTGAAATTTTGCACAGAGGTTCCCTTTATAATGTAGACAAGGAATAAGGAAGGGTTCTTCGAAATTCAATCCCTAAGGGAGTTAATTATGGGATGAAAGTTTGTACTTATGGAAAATCGTCATTTTCACGCAAGCGAAGCCGCTGGCAAAAGCTAGTATAGTATATTATATAACTTTCCCGCTGGTAGGACAATAGTATTTTCTCTGTGAGAAAATGTATCTATCTTAAGTTAAGTTTAATTAAAAAAAAAAAATCTCCTTAAAAAAATATGTCACATAATCTCAGAATTATTTTTCGGTTTCAGGTGCGTATTGTAAAGTATCATTTGCTTCGGTAAAGGAAAACATATTGAGTTACTTAATGCATCCCTGAGAGATATTTCTCGACAGCATCAGAGGTCCATGGGCTGCATACAAACTCTGACACAAGGTCAGGCGCTAACCACACGTTAAAGAAGAAATAAATGATCTATTCAGGAGGATTCTCATTTACTTTGTGCCTAAACCACAAAAGATAAATGGTGTCAGGTGTACCTACATGAGTAAAATACAATAAAAGTACATACTTGTAGTACGTAATTTTCTTGTCGATCCATAAAATTATAAAACTTATCCGTATCGCAAGCAATAAAAATGAATAATGAAAGTATGTAGTGGAACAAATTATATTTCTTGCTTACATTATGTAGACAATAAGCATTTCTTCATGTTTAAGCTTAATTATATTTGGGAGACTTGGAACTCAGTCACCCAAAGGGCAATATAGAGACCTATGCTCAGTTTCCTTGCGTGATCGAATCAGATATGAAGCGATTTGCAAAAGAATATTACCGACGTAGTCCGAAGAATTGCAAACTCAATTGTCAGTGGACAGGGCACATTACTCGCAGAACGGATGGCGGATGGGGTTGAAGAGTTCAGGAGTGGCGACCGCGAACCGGAAGACTGGGAACCGAAATGCCTGTAGCACACCTCCGCTACGAAACAACAATTGCGAAACCGCTGCGCGAGTTTCGCTGTACAACAATACTACGGTCAACGGGCGGAGATGTAGACGGCTCCTGAGCAAATGAGTGAAATCGTGTTAGAAAGAGACAACCTCATAGTCAGTTTTGTACGTTAGAGCAAGGAATTTCGCTCCTGTTTCGCCGCCAAAGAACTTACAACTCACAGCGAAACTATTGTGGTTTCGCCCTTTGAGTTTCGCAGCGGAGGTGTGCTACATACAGGCAAAAAATAATGCCGTGATGTCTGAAAGGGGAGAATGGCAGGAAGATGCTGGTAATGAAAACCTACACAATCTGCGCTAGTAGAGAATGGTAAACTTCTGTCTACTGATGACGCACCATTTTGTAATATCTATCAGGCACTTAATGATTATTATTGTACCTACTCCAATCGAATGTTTAATAAAACGAGGTTGATTTAATTTAAGTGTATGATCGTATGTATTGGAAGTTGGAACATCAAAACACTTGATATCTTGGGTGAAGTGGTATCGAAAGGTAGTGGTGTTGTGTGTAAACTTTAGTAACATAATATCGTTGCGCTTGTAGGTGATCCCCGAAGGGTTAGGTAGAGGTGTGCCCATTCGTAATTCACTTGGCAAAATTCAAACGTGTATATATCTCGTGAAGCAGCGCGGTAGGGAGTGTCAGGCTTCTACTGACTAAAAACCACCCATGTTACTTCTTAGCCCTTTGTGTCGAAGCCGCGGTATCTCTTTCGAACAACCCGCAACCCCGCCTTACTTTAAGAAAATATGGTTTCCAAAATATTAGTTTCTACGTAACATGACAATGAAATCAAAACAGTAGGCGAAAATTGTTTCTAAATGATTCTTCTACATTACGACAGGGTCCATAACTGAGACTTATGATTGAGAAAACATATTGGTTGGTGTTCTAGACTGTGTCACCGATTTCACCAGTAAGTTATATTTAAATTTAAGACCCAATAAACAGAGGGCCAGTTTAGTCACGAGTCCCACATACAAATAACTAAGACAGTGGCTGTATTTCTCTTTTTTTTTTTTTCTCTATCCCATTCAGTCGTAGAGAAACTCCAAGCATAGCTCACCATAGGCCTAACAATACTAATTGTTTTACTAGCTACTTCATTACTTACTATGTAATGTCTAACAGCTTATAATTGTTGTTAATGACACTCAACTGGTCTTCATTTGCAAACCTGCATGTAGCAGTCTTAGGAATGTTGTAGTTTCTTTCTAGAAGCAACAAGCTGAAAGGACCGGCTACGTCATCATCTGTCTAGCCTTTGCCCAACTATGTTAGGGGTTGGGGTCATCTTCGCCAGCGGGCTACAGGTAGTCTGGGGCCTGAATGTCTGAAAACCAGTCTTACCAAAAGATATCGCATAACCCAATAATAACTGGGTTGTGATCATATTATTATAGGCAGCCGTTGCATGCAAAATACTTGTATTCAGCTGCGTCCGATAGACTGGAAGTCAACCCTAACATAGTTGGGAAAAGGTAGAGATGATCTCCTCAGGAAACCATCTATTACGTCATAGCATAGCACCAACGTTTCCGTAGTATGACAATCCCCATTTCGCACTAGGCTTGCGTGAAAGATTATGGACCACTTCAAAGAGAAGAGGCCTGAATCACACCCTTGAAAACACTGCAACCTTGCTGATAAGGGGAAATCAGTTTGATACATCTATTATTATCTCTCAGAGGATTTTGCACGTGGAAATATACAGGATGCACGGCATCCAATGTAAAACAGTAAGCTGATCCCTCATTGTATGGGAAGCTCATACAAAGCGAGGTCTTTTTATTGTGAATGGCATTTAGCAGTTCAACCTAGGATGTTTAAAGGTCTTGAGTGTAAAGCCTCCAGGCAGGGCATACAAACTAAGTATGGACTACATGCTAAGGGCACCCCCTGTGGGGTACGAGCCTCAGCTTAGGGCGTCGCTGGGGGAGGGCAGCAAGGTGACAGGCTGGATCCGAGTGGTATCATTATTAAGGGACTGATTTTGGACTACAAGCTTAGCCACGTGGCGCGCTCGAACGACAAAGGGCTAAGAAGGAACATGGTGGCTTTTAGTCAGTAGAAGTCTGACATTCCCTACCGCTCCGCCTAGAGCATTTGATGATTTCCCACACACCGAAAAACCAACCAACCAGATTACACTGATCTCTCATTATACGAAAAACTCATACAAGGCAAGGTCAGGTCTAACTGGATTTACGGGGCTGCGGGATTTTTCGAAAGAGAAACCACAGTCCCCATCCAATGCAAAACCATATTAAATTGATCTCTCATCGTACACGAAGCTGATACAAACCAAGGTCAGGTTATCAGGTATATAGCTTGCCGTGCGTAGCTCATATGGGAACCTATACTGTTGGATATTATAGCCGATAGCCGTGTGGTGTACTAGGTTAATCTTCAACCTTCAAGTAATTTACTCTATTGTTTTTGTCACGTATTTTCGGATAAGATAAGCAAATTAATGAAGCAAATTGTGCTACGTGGTTATGTCCTCGTCTGGCCGATTTGGGCTTAATCTGTTTTTATCGACACCTGGTACCTACATTCAGCAGATATCGGTGGACGATCTTGTGAAGTCATTGTGGACGTTTTGAAGGTGACCTGGATCTTGAGGACGAAGAGTTAGGTCTACTGATGGATATGGAGGAGAGGTAGGCCAAAAAAGAGAGAGTTAACTCTCAGGCTCTCGAGAATGCAGCCGTGTTCACCAGTATTTTACATGGAGCTTATCTGAACTTTTTTTTTTGGAGACTGAGAAATCATCAAATGCCTCCTCCCGATCTGGGCAGAGCGGTAAGGGAGTGTCAGACTTCTACTGACTGAAAACCACCTATGTTCATTCTTAACCTTTCGTCCGCCAGTCCTCTCCAGTCTTGCTGTGACACAGGCCGTCTCCACGAACGAGAGAGCCGGCTGTGATTCTTTCGCTCTTGGAGATGGCCCTAAGAACAGTACAGGCTGAACATACTTATGCTACGTTGTACAGTCACGAGCAATAATATATATACACTTGGCTAAGTTCAAATGAGAATTTCTAGTGAAATAACAATTGCAACTTTGAGATATGACCTTTTTATGATAATGTGGGATCCAAAATATTAATTTCGTTACGTGACATGAAAATGAAAACATCACAGTAGGCGAAAATTGCTTCTAAACGTTGCCAAGTGTATACATATTGGTGCTGCTGACTGTACAGTCAATCCAAAGGTTGAACAATATACTTAGCTATCAGCGATAAGACCGCCATTGTAAACGTAGAATTAGCATTAAGTATATAAAAGAACATAAATTCTAGAAATTCACGTGTAATGATTAGTTATGAATGGCCAGAGTCGCAGACATATACAGCAAAAAAAAAACAAGGAACACGTCATAATTATATAGTTTTTTTTTTACTAAGTAGCTTTAGCTTTACCCCGCGACTTTTTGGCCGGAAATAATACGACGGAACTTTTTAAATATACTATAGGCTAGTCATAGGACACCCAAAGATAATAAAGCTTTTCAATAATGAAAGAATTTTCAAAATCGGTTGAGAAGATCGAGACAGAGATTACCCCCTACAGCCTATAACCTCACAAACTTTATCCCTTTATATTTTTTTTTTTAAAGCGTTGCCCCACACTAGGAATTTCTCGTGTATCGTGGGTGCGTTCACAAACATTGTACTCACATGCACAAACACACCCAGACCCGAAACAACTAGGTATCTGTTAGCCATACAGATATTTGTTCCGTGCGGGGATCGAATCCGCGACACGGACAGCAGTCAAGAAATAAGCGGTAAGAAAAGAGGTGTCTCATGAGAAGACGAGAAACAGAGAAGTAGGTATAGAAGAAGAAGACATGCGGCGCCGACCCCAAATGAATTGGGATAAGGACAAGAGCACCCAAAGGGCAATGGAGAGGGCTATGCTCGGAGTTTCCTTGCGTGATCGAATCAGAAATGAGGACATCCGCATGAGAACCAAGGTTACCGACGTAGCCCGAAGAATCGCCAGACTTAAGTGGCAATGGGCAGGGCACATTGCTCGCAGAACGGATGGCCGATGGGGCCGAAAAGTTCTGGAATGGCGACCGCGAACCGGAAGACGTTGCGTTGGAAGGCCTCCCACTAGGTGGACCGATGACCTGGTCAAGGTTGCAGGAACCCGCTGGATGAGAGACGCACGGGACCGGTCAATGTGGCGACGCCTGGGGGAGGCCTATGTCCAGCAGTGGACGTCTTTTGGCTGAAATGATGATGATGATGATGAAGGACAAGAGAATGACTATGATTATGAATGTTCTGCAGGTATGAATGAATGATTCATTATTTTCTTATAAATAATATGTCGGCACAATCTGATAAGGTTATCAAAAGTACACGATTAGGATGACACCAAATCATTATCTTCGTTATTTCGTGTAATCGATTTATAATTATGTCAGTATTTTTTATGTAATTTTCCTTAGTGATTGACAGGATAGGAAGGAAAGTAATGAGTGTTGCTTTAAAATAAAATAAAAATATTATATCGACTGGCATCGATCTACATCATACGATAAATTAGTGTGTTGATAACGATAAGACTAAAGATTGGACATCCACATGTAATAAAACCATGGAGTAAAACGGTAGATAAATGTGATACAAAATGACAATAAATATAACCTACCCTTAACCACTGTACCCGGCGTTGCTATGCCGTTTTCCTATCTGCTACCTGCCTAGTAGGCAGGTAGCAGATAGGAAAACCTACCTACCTAACCTACATACCTGCTATCTACCTATCTAGAAACAAAATGATGACCAGACTGCGAAAACGTTTATCAGGAAGAGTATGAAACAAGCAAATATTGGATTATCTATCTGGATCGTTGGTCTAGTGGTCGCAAGCGTGATTGCTGAGATGAGGTCCTGGGTTCCAATCCAGGATCGTACAGACAGCGAGAGGTGTTCCATCGCTTCCGCGGGCAAGTGTCACATGATGGCACAGTGATATCACTATCATCACTACATAGTTTAAAACAAAGTCGCTTCTTGGTCGCTTCCCACTGTCTGTCCCTATGTATGTACCTATGCTTAGATCTTTAAAACTACGCAACAGATTTTGATGCGGGTTTTTTAATAGATAGAGTGATTCAAGAGGAAGGTTTATACGAGTATGTAGCACATTCCACCCGTGCGAAGCGGGGGCCGGTTGCTAGTTTCCTATAAAATGTACTAACATAAATTCTTCTCTAAATCTTCCTCCCCATTCATACATGTAATCACACACGTGTACAGATTACTATAAACCGTTAGCTTTTTCAAAGTTATCGTGAACTCTATCAAATATAGCCCTTGTATCCTCAATGAATGAATGAGCTGTTCGCATAGTATAATATATTTGGCTGATAACGACGGCGACATTTCAAAGGTGACTCCATTAGATATTTGTTCGGTAAATGGTTTGATCATAACCTAAATATTTTATTTCGAATAGGCCTTCATGAAACAGAGAAGTATGGAAGAAGACATACTGTGTCGACCCCAAATGAATTGGGATAAGGGCAAGAGAATGGTGATATAGGCCTACCGCCTACATGGAAACTTATCAAACGTCGACAATAGGGGTCTTTCGTCGTTTCGTGGTCGTTTCGCACCACGAGCGGTTCGGACCGCAGTGTGAAACGCAGAAGAGCTCATAAGAATGGGCTGTTTCGGACCGCGGTGTGAATCGACCATAGAAGAATTTGAATGAGTTTATTCGAACCGCGAATAGGTGCGCGGTTCGGGTTGGTCGTGTGACAGAAAGAGTTTGCGTGGCGCAGGTTATATTAAATAAAAACCACGCAACTTGTCAACATAAAATATATTGAAGAAAAGTCACCAACTATGGGTGTGGGTAGGTCTATGGCGCACCCTATTGAGTTTCCCTTGTGGGGTGCACGTTACTGCCCTGATAGCTGGCGTAGCGATGACCGCAGCGAGGTGCCACGCTGGATGCCAGAGGTGTAGGCCGATAGGTGGTCGTTTCCTCTGGAGAAGAACCGGCAAGAAACTCCATGGTAACTCTATCAGAATTTTGGGGTTGTTGTTGGTTTCTCAGTAGCATCCACGGAGTCTGTATTTGTGCCCGGATGATCATGGCAAAAGACTCGCCCCCTGTTCCTATTTGGCGCAGCCGTGAGCCCGTGAGATGCACGCACTCTTTTGTATTTTTTGTTTTTCAATTTAGTTTTTTTTGTTAATTTTATTAGAAAGACAGGCTGGAGTACCTTCATATACTGGCTGTCTGTCATGTCGGAACATTCTATTCACTCTTAAGTTATTAATAAGTAAGTACTAATTATGCTGGTGCCTGTTACAAGTTTATAAAAGACTATTAGAAGCTATTAGCGAACAATGGATAAGTAAACATTTCGTGTGAAACGTGGTCAGTCAGTCAATTTTCGACTTTATCATGAAAAGTAAACAAGACATTGAGTGTGAGTCAAAACTCGCGATTTCTCAAGAATTTGTGAAAAAAATCTACGGGCGCCAGCGTAATTAGAGTCGTTTCTCAGTCATTTAACCTCTGACAGCAACAGCCATGACCAAACAGAAACCCTAAGGTAATGAAAATAACAGCGAGGTAAAATAATTGTGAACTGACTACCTATAAAGGCAGTCTGGCAAGGCTACCGTGGCGTCCTATAAAACATTATTTAGTATTATGCAATTATCTAACTAAAGTAAAAACAAGTATTCTGTGATACCGCTCATTAGCAATCAGACCATTATGTATATAAATAGCTTTGATGATTACCGGTTTATGACTTGCCGATGGTGTCCGAAACTGGGGGGCTACTCTGTAAGTCTGTCAACGGAGATACGGGTGCGGGGGGTTGGGGGGTTGTGGGGATATGGGGGGGGGGGGGTGAATACAGGGTTCATTTGAAAGATACAAGCGCGGGGCGGCATATGGGGGGGGGGGGGGGGTAATACAGGGTTCATTTGGAAGGTATGGGCGCGAGGCGGGATATGTGGGGGGGGATGAATACTGGGTTCATTTGGAAGTTACTTAGTTACTTTCGAATGGGCCCTAGGAAGTACCCTATTATGTAGGTAGGTATTCAGATTCCTTTTTTTCTTTTTTGGAGTGTGGGAAATCGTCAAATGATTCCTGCCGGATCTAGTCAAACAAAAAGAACGTCGACAGGATTGGGCAGTTGTCCCTACTCCGGGTGTATTTTCAAAACTTAAAAACCGAATAGATTGCCCGTCAGGGCTGCGGGTTGTTTGAAAGAGATACCGCGGCTTCGACACAAAGGGCTAAGAGGGAACATGGGTGGTTTTTATTTTAGTCAGTAGAAGTCTGACACTCAGAGGGGGTCATTTGATTATTTCCATCCCACCAAAAAAAAAGGCCTCTCCCATATCTTGAAATACATCACATACCATAATATTAGGATGTGATTCAGAATATTCTGATTATAAAGTCGAATCAGCTGGGTGTTGACACATAAACAAAAACATACAAAAAATAGTCATCACCTGATTTATCTACAGGAAATGATTCAACAACAATCCTACCTGTTATCTATATAATTCTGAAAAATTACTAATAAATGTAATTTTTTTAGCATGAAATACCTATTACGTAAACTTTTATCATAATACTCTATGAGTAATGTTTACTAATAATACTATACAAGTTACCAAATTGACAAAGAGGTCTTATAATGGCGAAAAATATTATAATTTTCTCAGTAAAAAAAGTGAAGCTATAATTTATATTTAAATTTAGGGTCGTAGAATGCTATAGTATAGGCTTGAAGAATAATCATAGCTATTTGAGCATTATAAACGGTTGGTGACAATTAATAATTAATCAACCAGAGGCCTTGATTCAGTTTCTGCCCAATCTTCTACTACTTTTCTCATTGACAGCTACGCAGACGAGTTTTCCTTTTTCTCTAGCTATTATTGTTTGTAAATTTATACATACAAATAATTAACCAGTTTAAATAAAAACATGTATTCAGGATATTAACAAAAATAAAAATTGTGTTCCAGTTCGCGATTAAATCTTAATTGCGGAGAAAAATATTTTTATTAAAAAAAATTATTGTTAAATGTCACGAACTCATGAGTAAAAACTCAAGAGATTACAGGAATGAGGTGCCATATTTTTTATTATCTCTGTAATATTTATTCACGGTTATTATAATTATGGAGATTAGCTGAATGTTATCATTTTAAGTAACAAACTGGAAATTGTATATATTCCAAGGATCAAACCAACTTCAAAAAAGTGTTATTTCTGTCAATTGTGGACCGATTTGACAACAAGATTATTTTTTAATTTAGTAGTAGAAGCAGACGTTTGGATAAAATAGGATAACATTGTGATAGGGGCCAAAAAAATATCTAAAAATAAATACTTGTATGCAAAAATTTCTTATGTACACACATTAAATAGACTAATCAATATTTAAAATACTTTTTTAATATCATGATTTCATTCTTACCTTTGATAGTAACCACCCACTATGAAATAGTATGCAAATTACGAACCTGATATCAAGCTATCATGTTCATGTAAATTGCTGTGTTTTACATACAATAACTTTGGCACAGGCCTGCAGCTATAATTAGACAATATAACGGATTTGTTGATCTAATGGTAGCAAGCAAAACTGCTGAGTATCTAGTCCTAGCTTCAATACTTAGGTTGGGCAGTGTTAATGGGTTTCTAATACCAATTTTACTACTTTCCATTACAAAATAACCAATTATTTATGATGTACCTAAACTATTGTATTGAATACATAGTAACCTAGTATTTCGGATTTCCTACCTTATTCGACCAGGGAGGAAAATAAAATGTTTGTTTAGAATGTATCATGTTTAATCTATCAGATTTTATGGACTGTTAGTTGTCTAAGGTAATAGTATTTATTTAAGTAAGAGTCAAAAGGAGGACCATCAGGCCAAAAAAAAATTGTAATCAGTAACAGGCAGATAAAAAAATCTTCATTCATTCAATGTCAGGGTTTTTCATTTCCTACTAAGTTCAGGGTCACAATTGATGAAAAAACCTATTTAGGAATAATTTCCACCATAAAGTCGCATTATTCTGTGCATTAACATCACAATACAGTAAGTACCAGCATAATTTACTCATTATAATCGTATTTTTATGGCTTTTAATAATCGGAACGAGCGGAGTTTCAACTAAAAGAACCTAGACTATCTTGCTAGCTGAAGATTTCTCTTTTCAAACACTAAATAAAGCAACAATTCGACTTTTTAGGAAGAAACTCAGCGGTGAAATTGTTTCAGGAAATCTGTTGTCAACCGAAAACAAGCATAGACCGTGACCTCGCTTTTTTATCCAAATTAGACCAATGGAACAATTTCGCTTCAGCCAAAATCTAGTAAGCCGTTTAATATTACATGTACGTACGGTGAATTGGTTTCTATATATGAAACGTGACGTAATTACGTACCTAGGATTATTTTCCGGCGACTTGCATGAGGCTCCTCCGTGTAAACCCACTCAAAATCAGTTCTGGATACCCTAGCACCCATGTTTGAAACACATAAACTACTGTTATTTCTAAAACACTTGTAGAACTTCACACCGCGGACGGTTAGCAAAAGTTATAGATGACGCGAGTATACGAAATAACACTTTTTTGTAAAAAAAATATAACAAGCGCAAAACGACAGCTTTCTAGCTCCGCGGTTGATGATTGATTGAATTGAATAGGGAGCCACACTAAAAGGTAGAAACAGATGGCGCTGCGAGCGACTGTACCTTGTTTACGTCTTTTAGCAAGTGTGTGGTTGCGATTTTCTGTGTTTATTTTGTGATTTACCTTACACAATGTACACGCTGTTATCTTTAAGAGAACTTCGAACTGAGCTTCGACGAAGAAATGCGTCGACTGCTGGGAAAAAAGCCGATTTGATTGAAAGGTAGGCATTTTAAGTATTTGAGGTTATCTTTCATATTTCTTCTTTTTTTTATGTTAAAACAAACTTATATTTTTTGTCTTCCTCTAGGTTGGAGGCATACGATCGAAATCAAAATTTTGGAGTCCACTTTGATCTTAAAGAAGACAGTTCATAATATGTTTAGGAAAGGAACTTTGACAAAGGTTCATTACCTGAAATTTTACTTATGTGTAAGAATGACTATGGTGTAAATATTTATACATGTATTTGGAGAATAAATAAGTCACATTTAATTTACCTGTATAATTACTTCTTCCGAAATAATCACTTTCTCTGAAGTGCAAACTACATAACCTTGCTGTATCACTTGCCCTGAAGTTTTTAATCCGCAAAGCGCTTTCCCATTTGGGGAACAGATGAACTCCCCGGTTTTTATAATTTAAGGCACTGCATTGAGGCATTCTTGATAAAAAAACGAGAAGTTTGGTCTTGTTTACAAAAAAATGTATAGGATTTGACAGTTCTTATGTCAAAGCAAGGTACGGTTGCCTAGACGCCACCAAGCGGGATAAAAAGGCAGTTTTCCTCCCCATTGAACCGAAAGCGAACGAAATTGGAATACAGTCATTCAACGCCTCCGGCCTCATGACATGCCAATGACTAATGAAAAGTATGGACTGGAAATACCTACAGAAAAAAGGTGCATACCTACGGAGATTAAAATGGCTGCCAATGCTAGGGTTGTGTCAATCATGAAACATAGTACTACTGTAACGAGTATCGATACTAGTATTACGAGTATTATTAGATATCACGGTTGAATTAAAATGAACAGTCCGTTGTAAAGTTGTAACAGAAAAATATGAGTAAATTTACTTACCTACAACCACTTTGAATAATTTTTTTTCTCAGGTATCGGATACCTGAGAATAAAATTTATTCAAAGTGGTTTTTCTGAATACAATAAATAAAGAATACTTTTTACCCGACTACGGAAAAGCCAAAAGGAAGGGTAATGATTTTGGCAGTGTATGTATTATGTTTGTATGTTCCAGCATAGCGCCTAAACTACTGAACACTTGTTCTCCCCACCACTGCGATATTTTTTTTTGTTCTAGACCATACCTAGGAACCCCCTAGTTACGGAGATATTGGTCAAAGTTCCAAATATTTCACAGTTGTTTTTGTAAATACTAGTTTTTCAGGTTATAACTTTACTTAAATTACCTCCATCACCCGTTTACTATTCATAGCATCCACTAGCCCAATGTGTTGCTACATTGAGTTTTACCGTAAAATATGATATTTGACCCCAATAAAAAATCGTTTCCCAGCAAAAAAATTGCGTAGGGGGGTACTTAGTTTGATGTTTCTGTACATCAAACTAAGTACCACCCTTGCTTGGTTGTCGGCTGTGCTAAGGGATAATTTACACCCTGTATACGTTTAGATTGCGGTCAAACAGTTGTCGCGGTTAAGTCTTTGTTATTTACTCGTATTATATAACAAACCAACATTAAATTAGAATGTAACTAAAACTCAACTACGAATTAAATCGCAAACTAATAAGATCCTAGTGAAGAACAAATCTTCTAATAGTAAGAAGATTGTTTCTATTATGATTAACATACTGACTGGCGGAGTAAAATAAAAGGGGACTTTGTGTCTTGTCGCCAAAATTTGTATTCGTCACCAAGTTGTATCACATAGTAAATAGATCTATCGCCACGAAATATTTTCGTTCTCAGATAAACAAAAAGTGTTCAAAGATATGAATGATCAAATTAATGTTAATATAATAATGTGTAAAATAAGAGATGGATCACCAATAAAATTGTAGTGCAATAATAGGGTTTGTCAAAACCCCCACAAAATTCCCCCCCAAAATTCTACTGACTAAAAACCACCCATGTTCCTTCTTCGCTCTTGTGCCAAGGCCGCGTTATCTCTTTCGATAATCCTCAGGGCGGTCCCGCGCCCTGACCGGACCTGGCACGGTCACTCGAACAGATATCGTTTCAGCGCAGCGAAGGAACTAGTATCGGAAACTATTACGCAACGGTACAACACTATCCATGTTTGTAAACAAACGAATCAAATTATGAAATGACAAAAAGGTCTCTGGGACGGAAATAAACCCAATTATTAACACTTTAGCAATAAATTAATGATCACTTAGCATTTTTTCATCGAAAATGTATTACTCCTAGATACTATTGAATGAAAACGACTACTAACCTATGCAAAGTCAATTGAGGTTGATTTTCAGTCCTTCTTGCACCACACTTCACAATACAACACGCAGGCATATTGAATTACTGTTTCCTAACATATACACGCAGTTTAAGAGATAATCTCGTCGTAATTTTCTCACAAATCGCAATTTAACAAAAAGTAAACATCTATTTGACAGCACAACTACCACGAAACTCGTCGCCATCTTCTAACACAATATGGCGAAAACGGCACCCTACCTACTATTCTGTGACTCGCATATCCAAATGTTGCCATTGTGAGAAACAACTGAAATATTGTTGTCTCTTTCATCAAATACGATTACTGCATTAGAAAGAACGAACCAAAACTATATTTTAGATTCTGTCTCCTATTTCACTCATATTTGTATAAGCAAGTGTGTATATAGAACATCGCGGCGCCTCCATATGATCCTATCTCAATGTGACATGCATGACATGACAGACGTGAACGAGTGAGTGAATGTCAATGAGTCACTTAACTCACTAGGGAGGGCGGTAATACGGTAATACCTTTAGATAAAAGTACTCTGTGGTATTGTAACCACGTAACCACGGACCTCGGACCTCGCCTCGCTCGGCAGAAAAAGACCTCTTGTTGGACGCGAGACGAACACCTCAGCTACAAGCCAAACGATAAGGATAAGTAAACAAATGATAGGAAAAAGCATTTCAAATCTTATATTTATAGAAGACGTATTTATGAGGACAAAGATTAAATTTCGATTAGCAGAAAAATGGGGTTTTGTATGCTGTCATGATATTCGAGATATGTAGGTAATAAGGACTAGAGAGTGTTCTGTCCTGATTTGTGATAACGTAAAGAAGCTGAAAGTACTTGTACAATACTTATTTTACTTTAGCGCCTACTCAATTTCTTAAGTGGTCTAAAAGCTGAATTACATTTCATTAGTATGCAGGCACTATAACCGTACCTACATTACATTGCTTGCTGTTAAAATTGGTAACCGTGCACATTGTATAATTTAAAGGATATACTGACGACTTCTTTTTTAGTTGCTGAGTATACTGTAAATATAAATTACAAATTATCAAGCCGTGCTCGGAACGTGATAAGAGTTTTAGATGTGCATTCGTGCATCCCTTATCCCGGCAGGGACTCAGGGACTTTCAGACGACTTTCTGTTCACACAAGTCAGGGACGTCACCGTGCCCTGGATTCACAGTTTGATCAGATAATAATAATAATAATAATTCACAACTATCACACAACGCCATCTAGTCCCAAGCTAAGCAGAGCTTGTGTTAAGGGTACTAGACAACTGATAAACATACTTATATATTTCTAAATACATACATATTATAGATAAATTACACCCAGACACAGAACAAATGATCGTGCTCATCACACAAACATTTGTCCTGGGTGGGAATCGAACCCACGACCTCCGGCATAGCAGTTAGGGTCACTAACCACTAGACCAACAGGCCAGTCATTAGATAGATAACACAACAAATCTCCGAAAAGTTAGACGTAGGTGTACCCATTAGTAGGTACACCCACATTTTTCAACAGTTGTGTCTAAGCCTAGGGCTACAAATTATAATACATAGGGCGCGAGCCTATGTCCATCAACCGGGTACAAATCCATACCCGGTGACTGCTACTGTAAAATTCCAGACGGAAAAATATATCTATGGAAAAACCCAATAACACTTTGCTTGACCTGGGAATCGATTCCATGACATCATGCACAGTAGTCGTGCTTGAGACCCCTAGACCAACGAGGCAATCTTCGATCAGATTTTATTCCATTAAATATATTTTTACTTGTATTCAATATATTTCAAAAAAAATTAACAGTTTTTAAAAGTAAATTAATAATTATAATTATTATTTTTAAATAAAATTATTAAACAATTTAGTAGAATATTTTCCAGACTCGACTATTACATGTTGATCAAGGACAAGTGAACAGTCGACTAAAACATTCTACGATTCTATCTTGTCGTTGGACACAGCAACTCGACGTCTTGCATCCATAAACAAAATAAATTCTTTCTAAAGTTAGTTATTGAACATGGCGGTTGGTAAAAATAAAGGCCTCTCGAAAGGCGGTAAAAAGGGTGTTAAGAAGAAGATGTAAGTCTCCAATAAACCTCAAATCTATCAAACAATGTAATAATCTTTCGGTTAAACCTTACATCAAACCTGTGATAAATGTGATGTCGCGAATATTTTCGGATAGAAGTTCCATGTCTCGTGTCAAGATGGTTTTTCACTTCAACTAAGTTTTATCAGTGATTTGCTTGTTCCAATGTGTTGCTATAATTAATTCTCGTGATATAAAGAAAATGGCATGCAGAAAAGTATAATTATTACATAGTGTGGTGAGTTCTTTGGTTATACTTTTGAGGTTATGTTAAATTGTTGTACATTTTCAGTGTCGATCCCTTCACCCGTAAAGACTGGTACGATGTCAAGGCACCGTCCATGTTCACCAAGAGACAAGTGGGAACCACCCTTGTCAACCGTACTCAGGTATGTGAACTCTTCTAACCTCTGACCTAGGCTGTGTAAGTTCATGTCTCGGCCTGGCTACTACCGGCAAGTACAGCATCTTTGGCTATGCTTGTTTAGGCGGTAAAATAAGAATTATTTCACCGAAATCTTCACGAATTGTGTAAATTAAATACCACATGGGCATGTCCAGTGGTGTTTTACAGATTTTATGAGTCCTGCCATTGTTCGAACTTAACCTATATGCCAGGTAATGTGTGTATTTTCCACCGGTCTTCATGAAAGCACTAAAGCCATGTGGTTTTAATTCGTGGTTTAATTTTCAAGACCCACTCAATGATTTTCAAGAAGTAGGAAACTCTTTTGTTATTGTTTCCAATTAGCAAACATGTGGTGCATATTTGAATTTGTTCCTTCTTCAAAATATCAGAGGTAATGATAGCCTGTGTAATAGCCAAGACATGAACTTAATATAGCAATAAATTAGCATTGCACACTTTTAGTGAAAACTCTTTGGTCAAACCTTCACAATCAACCAAACAGTCATATAAATGCCAAAACTTAAATTTCCCTGAGAAGAGTTAAAGCTAAAAAAAGTTTGCATTGTTACAAAATTATTAATTTTATCTAAAATGATGATCCACCTAGCTCGCAATGATAAATATCTGATGAAAACTTATGTTCCCTTTTGATTTACTTCTGAAATTTCTTTAAAATTATTATCTTAATAATGTGTTTTTATTGTTTTACTAAAAATATGTCTTATTTGGATTTAAGGGTACCAAAATCGCCTCTGAAGGTTTGAAGGGCCGTGTGTTTGAAGTTTCGCTGGCCGATCTTCAAGCCGATACTGATGCTGAAAGGTATGTACTTCAATATTTAAATATTATAGTTGCCTCTAATGTCTATACATTTTTATGGCCGAAATGGCTCAATATGCATTACCCTAATCCATAATTATACTGAAATGGGTAATAATAATTTAAAAACATAATTTGTGTGACATCTCCACCACACGCTCATGTTAGGGCTTCTGATATTTAGCAACATCTGGTTAGATGGAATACTGACTCCCAACTTATTTTGGACATAAAAGGCTGGAGCAAAATTAGTCCATCTTGATCTTATGGGCACTTGATTGGTTGAGGAAAATACCACATGTTATGAGTAACTAGCTTTTGCCCGCGACTTCGTTCGCGTGGAATAGTGACTTCCGGCAGATTTATGGTTTATCTCGCGAAAAAAAAAAAAAAAAAAACTATCCTCTTTCTCAAGTTCCAAACTATTATGTCTGTACCAAAGAACAATGCACAAAAATATATGGACACCGTCCCCACCCTTGTAGCACTTTAAAACCTATGTCAATCGAAGGGCCATAGTCATCTTATCATTTTATTGTATAACAGCGAAACTGAAATCCGCATCCGAAAAAAGTTATATCGATATGAAGAAACCGAAATCGGTCACAATAATGACTATGTTACCGACCACGATACTTTTCTTTTTGTAATTATTACTGTAGAATGATATCGTTCGGAGTTTTCAAACCCCTGAACCTACCATCTGAGACGTCATACCTCCGAAGCTGTTCACCGCTGTACTGTGGGATGTCTTCAAGGTTCTGGACTAGGGAGAACTAGGCATCAATGATTGTCAATGGCGAGTATACATCATTCACTTTCGGTTTGCTGACGATATTGTGGTTATGGCTGAGACCATGGAGGATCTCAGTACAATGCTCGATGCTCAGTAGAGCTTCGGAAAGAGTGGATCTTAAAATGAACATGGACAAAACCAAGGCCATGTTGACTGCTTAGGTAACACCTACTCCTATCAAGATCGGATACTTTACACTCGAAGTTGTGGACGATTATACTACCTTGGACAAACGGTCTAGTTAGGTAGGTCTAACTTCAAGAAAGAGGTCCATCGTTGAATCCGACTCGGCTGGGCAGCGTTACGGAAGTTGAGTTGGATCTTTTCGTCCAACTTACCGCAGTATCTCAAGACGAAAGTCTATGATCAGTGTGTGCTGTCATTGATTACATATGAGACCTGAATGTGATCGCTCACAATCAGTCTCATCAGAAGGCTTAAAGTCAGAGGGCAATGGAGAGGGCTATGCTCGGAGCTTCTGAGGTTACCGAGGTTACCGACTTAGACCGGGAATTGCCTGACTCAAGTGGTGGCAATGAGCAGGGCACGGCACATCGCTCGCAGAACGAATAACCGATGGGGCCGAAAAGTAAGGGAGTGGCGACCGCGAAGCAGAAAACGTTGCGTTGGAAGGACTTCCACTAGGTGGACAAATGACCTGACCCGACGTTGACCTTCCATCTAGTGCAGGTGTTGTCAGGGCATGGCTGTTTTGGCAAATACCTGCACAAAGTGGCTAGACAGGAGGCGACTCCCGTGGGTTACCAGTGCGACTGCAGCGAGACTACGGCGCGTCACACCCTCGAGCATTGCCCTGCTTGGGTGGTGCAGCGCCGTGCTCTCGTAGCAACAATTGGGGCAGACCGCTCTTCGCCGGCTGTGACCAAGGCCATGGTCGACAGTAGGGAGGCATGGAAGGCAGTGGCGTCCTTCTGTGAGGATGTCATCTCACAGAAGGAGGTGGCGGAGGAAGACTCCCTCACTGACGCGATCCGTCGAAGGAGGACTGGTCGGTGGAGGAGGCGCCATGGTGACCTGATGCCACCCTAGGAGGTGCCAGCGTGCGATAGATCGGGGAGTCTATCGTTGTTACATCGCACGGCCCTCATGAGTGGTTGCGATGTCGCAGGTGAGCCCGGACATCGCTGGATGGGTCGCGAACGTCGATGAGTAGCAGTTCTTGTGGCTCATCCAACAAAGTGACAGTAGGTTCACGCCAGTGTTTTTAGTGGTTGCAAGCTTTCACCAAGTTTTCACCACTCAACAAAAATAAAAAAGTGATGATGAAGATGACCTGGTGAAGGTTGCGGGGACCCGCTGGATGCGAGATGCATGGGACTGGTGAAGTGGTGACCTCTTTCTCGAATTAAAACCTACTTAACTAGACCGTTTGTCCCAGGTAGACATAATCGTCCGCAACTTCGAGTATAGAGGTTCCGATCTTGATAGGAGTGGGTGTAACATAGCTATTCAACATGATCATGGTTATATTCATGTTCATTTTAAGATCCACTCTTTCGGAAACTCTACTGAGGTCATCGAGCATTGTTCTGAAGTCTCAGCCACTATATAGTCAGCAAACGGAAGGGGACTGATGTACTCACCATTTACATTGATGCCTAGTCCTTCCCGATTCAGAACCTTGAAAACATCCTCCAGTACAGCGATGAACAGCTTCGGAGATATGACGTCTCCCTGTCTCACACCTCGCTACAGAAGGTTAAGTTCCGAGGTTTGAAAACTCCGAACGACATCATTCCACAGTAATAATTACAAAAAGAAAAGTATCGTGTTCGGTAACATAATTATTATTGTGACTGATTTCGGTTTCTTCATAACGATATAACTTTTTTCGGACGCGGATTTCAGTTTCGCTGTCATACAATAAAATGATAAGTTGACTATAACCCTTCGATTGACATAGGTTTTAAAGTGCTACAAGGGTGGGGACGTTTTGGACATTGTTCTTTCACACAAATCGGTTCAGTAGTTTAGGCGTAAAGCAAAGACAGACAGACAGACAGTTACTTTCGCATTTATAATATTAGTTAGGATGTCATTGGTTCAAATAACATAGTCTGTTCTAAGTTCAATAGACGGGAATGTTTATTGCAGTCCAGCTATATGAAGGAATACCATATGGTCTTCATATCGTTTTTGTCTGCAGAAATCATATGCTACTGCACTGAAACGCCTCTGTATTTCATGTACTTTGGTACCTTGTGTCGTTGCTACAAATGTTTCTTATAAACATTTTTCGAAACAACAAAGTAAATACTGTAACAGTAGCCTTACAACAGTAATTACATACTAATATCTAAACAAAGAAGAACGGTCACGTCCCATATAAAAAAAACCCAGACCCGACAGAAAAGTGACATATCTCAGTTATTTTGTTATTATTTATATAATCATATTATATAGTTTTTATATTCGAAATCAATGGCTAACACCAAAATATTGCCTTATGTTTTTGTACAGGGTTTACACTAAAAAAATACAAAATGCCTACTTATCTACAAAATTCGTAATGTATGTAACTAAATGACGATAAATAGTTATGGGATGTATCCAGGAGACCTGGAGATACAGCTGTATTATATAATTTTAGAACTCCGAGTACAACATTCAACTTAGGAATTTTTTTTTTTTAAGGTGGTTTAAAATCATCTGATGACATCTCTCGCCCTTGGGTGGAGCGAGAGGGCGTGTCAGACTCTTACTGACTAAAAAAATCCAGCCCGTTCCTTTTTGCCTCTGGTACTGGGGTCAGAGCATGCCCTTCTGGATTCGCCCTCAACTTAGGTTAGGTTAGGTCAACGAATTAGTGGAATAATCCGATCTGAATCATCGAATATGACGATTTTAATTAATCCTAAGTTGAGGGCGAATCCAGAAGGGCATGCTCTGCCCCCTTATTGC
This sequence comes from Diarsia mendica, assembly GCA_949316265.1. NCBI lineage: Eukaryota > Metazoa > Arthropoda > Insecta > Lepidoptera > Noctuidae > Diarsia > Diarsia mendica. Next base: position 8,592,856 of record OX438916.1, read on the forward strand.
GTATCTTTTTAACGTCAGTGGCTATCAGAAATGTCCATAGATTAACTGTAAATTGGTTATGGTTTGGTACTTAAAAACTCACCATTTGACAGTTATTTGATAGACATTATAAGTTATCCACTGTCATTAAAAGATACGCAATAGCCCTGCTGACCCCAGTACCAGAGGCAAAAAGGAACGGGATGGAAATTTTTAGTCAGTAAGAGTCTGACACGCCCTCTCGCTCCACCCAAGGGCGAGAGATGTCATTAGATGATTTTAAACCACCTTAAAAAAAAAAAATCCTAAGTTGAATGTTGTACTCGGAGTTCAAAAATTATATAATACAGCTGTATCTCCAGGTCTCCTGGATACATCCCATAACTATTTATCGTCATTTAGTTACATACATTACGAATTTTGTAGATAAGTAGGCATTTTGTACTTTTTTAGTGTAAAGCCTGAACAAAAACATAAGGCAATATTTTGGTGTTAGCCATTGATTTCGAATATAAAAACTATATAATATGATTATATAAATAATAACAAAAAAACTGAGATATGTTACTTATCTGTCGGGTCTGGGTTTTTTTTGCCTGTTCTTCTTTAAGACAAACCTTATCATTTGTCATCAGGTCTTTCCGCAAGTTCCGCCTGATCGCTGAAGATGTTCAGGGTCGCAATGTGCTCTGCAACTTCCATGGTATGGACCTCACCACTGACAAGCTCAGGTTTGTACTATTTTTATTTGTTTATCCATTTAATTTGATGTCACAAGATTGATAAGGAAAGAGAGGGAGTATAATAGAGGAAGTTTAAAAGTAAGTATACCACGCGGCATATAAGTTGAACCTGTGCAGTAGTCGTTTTTTCGACGTCCCATACAAATCAAGCAGAGAACCTATGCAGAACGACGCCATTTTGTGTCAAGTTATTTGCCTAGGAGTAATTTTAAGACCACAAAAGAGGTGGGACGACGACATCAGACAAGTAGCGGGAACAACATGGGGTAGAGTGGCCATAGAGAGACCAGAATGGAGAAGATTGGAGGAGGCCTTTGCCACCTGGCAAACGGACACGCAAAAGTGGAGAAAAAGCGAAATTTACAGAAAATAAAAATATTGTCATGTCCGATTGAAGGCTATAAATAAATAAATAAATAAAATTTTAAGAAGAGGGACTAAATCAAAATGTGATGCAGTGCATGCCAAGGGCAGGAAGGTGATGATTATCCATTTGATTTGCCTATACAGATGTCGAAAACTAACCTACGGGAATATTGTATTGGGATAATAGGTATTCCATGTATGGAGTAGACTAGTACTTGAACACGTCTGACTCGTGTAACATGAGTACCACAAAAAGACAACAGCGCTATATTTTGCTAAAATAAAACTTGACCAAGTGGTATTACTCTTTAGATTCGTATCACACGTGTTACATTGAGTTAATTGAATTTGGAATTCTTTGTTGTTGATTGAGTTGTCACTATGTCACTTAGTAGAAGTCTAGATAGACACTATTTATTTTGCCCACTAAACTGGGTCAGAGATTCAATCTTTGTCTGAAGTATTTGGTTATAGGAAGTCTCGCAACTCAGTGTGCCTTTTGGCAAAGGTCTCCTCCAGTAGCTTCCAGTGTTTCCAGTCTTGAGCAACTCTCCTCGATTTTATAAATAGGCACTATCAAAGATAAATATTAAATATTCTGTGATAAAACAGAATACTTATTACATCTGTAGGAAACATTAACAGAATCTTATCTTAGCACTGTTGTTGCAATAGGCTATACCAGTTTCATGCCCAATTTTACTAAACATCATACTTTATTTGTAATAAAAAGTTTTATTGCAGTCCAGCTATATGAAGGAATACCATATGGTCTTCATATCGTTTTTGTCTGCAGAAATCATATGCCACTGCACTGAAACGCCTCTGTATTCATATACCTTGGTACCTTGTGTCGTTGCTACAAACAAATTCATCCTAGAGGTTTTGGTATCTGACCTCTTTGCCTGGCCTAGGCCCTGGTTCAAACTTGCTCTTGTAATTTAAACTTTAAGTAGCAATCTTAAGTTTGGTTTTGTGTCCAGTCGAGAACTGACCAAACGTATGTGTAGGAAAATTGCTTACATAGGTTGTGTGGTATGAACGACTTCAAACTGTTGAATATAATTATAGAATAGTCACATCTCGTATTATTTTATGATAACTCAACAGCATATTCTCAACAATACCTTACTATTAAACAGATGGATGGTCAAGAAATGGCAGACCCTCGTGGAGGCCAACATTGACGTGAAGACCACAGACGGCTACCTGCTCCGTGTGTTCTGCATCGGATTCACCAACAAGGACTCGCTCAGCCAGCGCAAGACCTGCTATGCCCAGCACACCCAGGTAGGCAGTTATCTATTGCTTAAATATCACCTGCATGATTTCTGCTATCTGATGGACTAATTAGACTTTTTTTTTTCTACTACCCTATCGAGAGGCCCAGTGGGCCTCTGGACAAGAGTTAGTATAGAAATCTGGTGGTCCTGCATGATATTCCTCTATGTATAAGTACTAAGCAGCATTGTATCGTCCACTAGCTGTTACCAATGTAAAGGGTTTTTTTTTTTTGCATGGAACCCTAATTTTATTTTTATGAAAACCTAAGCTACTCCTTATCAGAGTCAGCTATCTGCGAGTAAAAGTCTCTTCAATATTGGTATGACTGTTTCAGAAATTAGCCAAAACAAATGGAAAGTCAGTCTTTTTTTGTACTGTATATACTTTCATATGCATTGAAAGTGTCTGTAAAAAGCTTTTAGTTGACTGGCCTGTTGGTCTAGTGGTTAGTGACCCTAACTGCTATGCCGGAGGTCGTGGGTTCGATTCCCACCCGGGACAAATGTTTGTGTGATGAGCACGATCATTTGTTCTGTGTCTGGGTGTAATTTATCTATAATATGTATGTATTTAGAAATATATAAGTATTTTTATCAGGTGTCTAGTACCCATAACACAAGCTCTGCTTAGCCTGGGACTAGATGGTGTTGTGTGATAGTTGTGGAATATTGTGGAATATTATTATAGTTTGTTACTTTCACTATAATTTGTATAGATGAGTTGATTTACAATCTTAAGGCGACATCACCTGCCCGCGACCTTGAGCGCGCGCTTAACTCATCGCCTAAACAAATAAGGTTGAAAATGGCGACGCGTTTGATGCTCGTGACTGCCAAAATGAACGATAGTTCGCAGATTTAATTTATTAAAAAAAAAAATACGCTGTAATGTTAAAATATTTTTACATATGTCTTTAGTTGGTTAAATTTCCTTTCTGATAGTAAAAAAATAAATAACAGTTGTCACTCAAAATATTGAGCATTTCGAGACGAAAAAGTTTTTTCGTGTGATTTTTTTGTGATTTTGTGATTTTTTTTTTTCGAGGTTCTTGATTACTTTTAGAAAATATTTTTGCATAAGTCTTTTACCTATACATTTGACTATACACTGTATTTTTTTTGGAATTGTAATAAGTAGCAATACGGCTAACTCTGCGACGAAAAACAGGTCGTTTTTACGGTTCCCCCGTTGACTGCGTCTTAAGTTGCATCTTAGCCTACCACCTGCTCGGTACTTGAGAACCTATCGCAGCCTGCTTTACAAAGAGTAATACTTATGCTCTGTGTAAGTGCATCCACTCCCACTGCGTATATCATAATTCAGCGAGTACATCATCACGAACGCGGCTCTCGGCTTTCCGTTGGCTTTTCGTGGTGGTGGTACAAATCTCCTACTACTTATTAGATGTTTTGACTACTGTGACTTGTGATCCAAGGTTTCTCTCAATGATCAAGGAAGTGTCAGACTGATTAATAACCACCCATGTTCCTTCTTAGCCCGTGTCCTGGGGCTGCGGGTTGTTCGTAAGAAATATCGCGGCAACCTCCAGCCTCGGAAGGTCTACTCCCTCAAACTGAGGTCTGAGTCCCAGTAGTGGCAACATAACTGTAATCCTTCTGTGTTTGTTTACATAGGAAGTTTTGGGTTCGATTCCCAGCTCGGGCAAATTTTTATTAAGTTTTTCCTTTAGGAATTTCTCAGTAGCAGTCACCGAGTCTGACTTTATGCCCGGTTGATAAAGATAGGCTCGCCCTATTACATAGGACTTAAATATAACTGTCGAAATGTGTGTACTAGTTGTGTTATATATGTACTAAGTTGTTAACCAACTTTTTCATCACCAGGTCCGAGCCATCCGCAAGAAGATGTGCGAGATCATCACCCGTGACGTCACCAGCTCCGAGCTCCGTGAGGTTGTCAACAAGCTGATCCCTGACTCCATTGCTAAGGATATCGAGAAGGCGTGCCACGGCATCTACCCGCTTAGGGATGTCTGCATTAGGAAGGTATGTAGAGGCTATCTTTGTTTGATATTTTTGTTACTTGGTTGGGTTGATGATAAGTCACAGAAGAAGAAGAAGACGTACCTGTACAGACCCCAAATAAATGGAGATAGGGCAGGAGATTGATGATGATAAGTCTCAATTTAATGGCGGGACCAGTTAAAAAGTTAGTTAGTCTCTGGCCTCTTTCGGACCATGTGAACAAGAATGATGATAGTTTGCAATTTAAGTAACTGGCAGATATATTATTCATGTAAATGTTACTTGGTGAACATTGAAAATGGAAAGCAGTTGTACAGAGAGGTCTCTAGTTCTATTTCTAGTATGACTGCCTCTTTAGAAGGTTCGAAAGTAACCTAACTGGTTTGTGGAGGTCAGATAGGCAGTCGCTCCATATAAAATATTGGTATTCAGCTGCATCCGGTTAGACTGGAAGCCGACCCCAACATAGTTGGGAAAAGGCTAGGCAGATGGTGATGCCTCTTTCGAAGGTTCAAAGTGTCATATTGACGTTTTAATACTGAACAGTAATTTTTGTTTTCTGAATAAACAGCTAAGACTTATCAACAACCTAACCAATCCAAAAAAACCACTCAAAATGATGATCCACCTAGCTCGCAATGATACACACCTGATGAAAACTCTTGTTCCCTTTTGATTTTTATCTGAAAACTACCCCGCTATACTATACCCATCTCAATTCTGCCAGTCTTTCATTTACTGACCAAGGTCCCTTCATCTTCGTCTCCAGGTCAAGGTTCTCAAGAGGCCGCGTTTCGAGATCTCCAAGCTTATGGAGCTCCACGGCGAGGGTGGCGGTGGCAAGAGGGGCGAAGCCGGCGACAAGTCGGAGCGCCCTGAGGGCTACGAGCCTCCCGTTCAAGAGAGCGTTTAAGTTAATATACGTTAAAAATTGATTAGTGTTTTTTTTTACTTTTTCTGTTGTAGTTTTGAACTTAGCAACTTTTTTAAAGGTGAGCATTACTTTATTTTGTTTTTTTTTTCTTTGTACACACGGCTACACATCAAGCTATACAAAACCAGTATAATCTGATCGTTCATTGTACGAAAAGATCTAGTAAAGTGAGGGCAAGATTAACTGGTTTTGTATAGCTTGATGTGTAGCCGTGTGTACTACAGATAACTAAAAACTTTTAGTGTCAGCATGACTATTTATTGAAAACCGTTTTCAGTCTTGTACAGATTAAAAAAATTGCAAAAAAGTTTTGTCTATTGCTAAAATGTATTTAGTTATCTGTATTGCAAGAAGGTCTATTTGTATTTTTGGTTGAGACAGCGATATAAACAATTTGACTCATTTTCGTGGTTTTTTTATCAACATAACATCGCGTCTTTAATCCCCTAAGGGTAGCTTTCCCATGTAATAGAGGGCGAGTCTATGGCCAAGTAACTTGTACAAAACAAGTCACTACTCATTGTCTCAACCAATTAATTTTGTTTACAATGATGATCCACCTAGCTCGCAATGATACATACCTGATGAAAACTCTTGTTCCCTTTTGATTTTAGTCTGAAAACGTTTTTATACGATGAATATACGACATTTTAACAATAATCGGCAATTGACCCATTGTTTTTGGTTTTTTTACAGGACAAATCGGAAGCAGCTACGTTTGAAGATCGAAACGTAGAGCTTCGACAAGCGTGGTGCCTAGTTATAAGATCAGTGTTAATGATAACATCTCGGTTTTTAATGAATATACGTCTGAAATGGATAATCTCTTTTAATATGCCTTTTCCTCTACACACATTTTATTTTATTACTGCTACACACAAGTAAAACGCCTATACCAATCCGCGCTGGACCCGCTTCGTGGTGCTCTAGGGCTGAAACTCATTTGGCAGCACGGAATCTCAGTCAAAGATTTATTTGCAGATAAAATGGTTACAAAGGTTCTTACAATAGTAGTACAAGTAGCATAACATAATGAGGGCTACCGCTTTTGTGCTCACCAGTTGGCGCCACTGGCGAGTGAGGTCCCCGATTTAAGGTTGATGTTCCAGGGTAGCCTGGAACATCAACGACCTTTTGATGAAATAATAATTCTTGAAAGTTACATGAACTTGGAGGGTTGTAATGATGATTTTGATGATTATAATTCTGTAACTGCATACGTCTTACAGCCGCGAATCATATTTTCACTAACATACAACCTAGCACTGGCTTGCAAATCGCTAAAAACGTAAGAAAGTTTGAATTTCGCGGGTTACCCTGGAACATCCACCTTATAAACTCTAAGTTAGTCCAAACTGTAAAAAAAGAAAAACATAGCTGTAAACTCGGTAAAGAAGCTTAATTTCGACAAAATATTTTGTTTGTAAACAGTAAACAAACCTCTGAATTAGCTGTTCTTTTTCACACTTCTACTTTCACACACAACATAATCCTTACATAGTATAAAACAAAGTCGCTATTTTTGTCTGTTTGTTTGTCTGTATGCTTAAATCTTTAAAACTACGCAACGGATTTTGATGCGGTTTTTTTAATTTAATAGATAGAGTGATTCAAGAGGAAGGTTTTAGTACCTATATAATTTGAACATGAATTTGAACGACATCCACGCGTCACGCGGGCATCAGCTAGTTATTTATAAATGTTGTTTGAAAGTAATCTGTAAGAATTCAATAAAAAAAACGTAATATTTAAAAGTATTTGTATTTCTCTTTATATTCTTTTCACAATAAGTATTTATCTCTACAACATCATATTATAAAAATAAGTAATATTCCTATTTAGTTAAAAATAATTTAAATTACAATACTAGCACTCGCGGATATAATCGGAAGTTTCCTACTGGTATTTATTTACTTCCTTCATATTTATTTACTTTTTCAGTTGGATATGCGGCTTTTAGGCCTCAGCCTCGAATTTTGCGGGCAGCGGGGCGGCGGCGGCGGCGGCGCGACTTGTATGGAGTGCACCGCTCGTTGCCCGCTCCCGCGCCGCGGTATTCCGAGAACCGGTCCATTTGATAGTACGCATGATCCCGCCGCGCCCGCGCCGCTGCCGCCGCCGCCCCACTGCCCGCAAAATTCGAGGCTGAGGCCTTAGGCAGTAGTAGGCATTTCACAAGTCTGAAGACAGAATTAAGTTTATACATTTTCCTGTCTCTTAGTATTATATATCAAATAAAAAATATTGATATACCATTAATATTGCCTGTAACCTGCTAGTTAAAATAAAAACGGTTAATTACGGTAAAACCAAACTCAAGAAGATACGACCAGTAGCGGCATCTAGTATCGAATAGCATAACTATTATTTAAAAATTGTATCTTATTTACAAATATTTCATGTTTTCAGAGTTCTACAGAGATTCATATACTTAAAAACTAATATTAAATTAACTTCTTATTGTATAACATTGTAATAACTCATTTAAAAAACTTAAAATTGTACATTCATAAATCCCGCTTAAAAACTAGATTGCAACGAATTCAGCATTTTTTACAAGCATTCTTACAAGGGTTAGTAGTGACACAATGTACAACACACATCAGAATTAAATCATTATCTGGAACTCCTTTTCAAAGTTTTTAGATATTTTCTAACATTTTGACGGTTAGTCATCAACATTTCTGTTAGATAACTGATTATTTTTAAATCTGGCAAAAGATTACGTTTTGGACTTATTTTATTGGATATTTGTAATTATACCACATTTAGATTCTTGGATTATGAGGACGTGTTGTCTCATTTTGTCAGAATTTCTACACTAAAGATTAGAAAAAAAAAAATTGCACTAGGCAATGATACATTCAATGTACCTATAGTTAGGAAATAGATTACTTAGAAAATCGACTAATAAGTTTTTCCGCTTATTGTAAGTTTTATTTAAAAAAAGTTAATTGGTTTTTGTACTTTTCCCTTCCAAAATTTGGTCAGTTTTGTTCCCAGATTTTGTTTTGTTGATAATTAAATTAAATTGATTATAGAAAGAAACTAGCATCATACAAGAAATTCAAAAAAGTAGCGATATTTTCGCAATTCTTAAGCAATACAACGTGTACCAGATACCTACTTTTATAGGTAAGTAAATTATTATTTAAATCAAAATAAGCAAGACACAGCCAGTCTTTGAAACTTAAAATCACTTTAAACCATACAAAAAAACATTTGTTTACAAATTAATAAGTGTCAGGGGTGCCATATACCTACTTGGTTCGGCTCTTACCGAACGGCTAATTCGAATGTGTATTTTACCGACCGAATTAGACCGACCCGAACATATTTATCATGTAATGTGGAATGTCTTTATCATAATATTATGATCCTTTCTTTAACAGCAAATATATAAATGACTCATTATATTTACAAAATATTCATCCTATGACTGTTCACCGCTAAGTAGACAAATGCAATTTTGGCAAAAAAGAAGCAAAACCAAAATAAGTGACTTGCGATTCAGCGCTAAGTCTCGTAATTTCAAAGTTACCACAATATGACACTACATTCATTTTGGTGCTTTCTTAGTGAAAACAGTCTTTAATCAATAATGTTCAGCACCTTAGATTCACCATTGAAAATAAAAATGGATTTCGCATTCTTTGGTTCGAATTTGAAATTGATATATCTATGAAATTGGCACAAAATTAGAAAAAGCTATTGTTTCATGATGTTTGACTTTTTAGTTCGGTTTCAGCAGGTATTTTAACTTTTAAAGTTGCGCATGGTTTTTGTTTTCTGCGGGCGAATGTGCAGAGCAAGCATATTCCGGATCCAATGAATGCTATCACACAGATCACAGTCAAGCCGAGTTGAGCTGCTGCTGTAGAGTATGTGCCGTGGTAGACAAGGGACCGCAGGCCCTCGGGAAGTTCTTCTACGCCCTAAAAAATAATAAAAATTGTTATTAGTACTCGCTATAAAATACAAAGAAAGACTAAACTCTATTAGTGTCGCTTAGCAGCAACAAATAACTATGAACAAAAAATGCACACCATCTATTATTCAAATTGAGAAACATTAGATAACTGTCAATATAATCCTACTCAACACTAGATGTCACTGTTTTCGAAATTAATGTCAACGCCATCTATCTACAGTAATGTGAAGTATTATAATATGAGCTAGCATTATAATTTATTTTGAAGTAATTTGCCAATTAATTTTCACTCACCATTTCAATCCAAGCCACTGGTAAAATAAGTCCTTGGTCGAGGTATTTGACTGAAGAAAACAAATCGCTCTTTCGCACCTGGATGTTGATTTGAATGCTGAAAGTAAAAAAAATAACGTTATTTTTGTCTGTAAATCAGGCTGTGCACTACCAGCCTGATTTCCTGTAAATATATCGTTGGAGCACTGCCTAGTGGTGTAGTGGTCGAAAGCACGACTGCTGTGCACATGCTGTGCTCGAGGTTCTGGGTGTGATTCCCACGTCGGGCAGTGTTATTGGGTTTTTCATGAGGGACTTCTCAGTAGCAGCCACGGAGTAAGGATTTGTACCCGGTTGATGGCAATAACCTTTTTTTTTTTTTTGGTGGGTGGAAAATCATCAAATGTCCCCCTCCGCTCTTTGGCAGTGCGAAGGGGAGTGTAAGAATTCTACTGACTAAAAACCGAACCCATGTTCCTTCTTCGCCCTTATGTCGGAGCCGTGTTAGTCACTGTGAACTAAGCATCTCAAGTATTAGCATCTCAACAAATAACTTGAGTTCTGCTTGCATCCAGCATAGTTCCATAGTTCCTGATAGTTTATAACGATTGTTCAATTCATTTGCCCTGAAAAATCCAATTTTAAAAATGAGATGCCAACTTCACACAATGCCATCGCAGCATCTCATCATATTAAAGATTTTTCAGGATCAAGGAGTTGTTTTAAACTTAGTTCTATACCTACCTCCTGATTGATTGTAACAATAGTTCTGTTCCTTAACCGTCAAAATAGCAATTTTGAAAATGAGATGCTAACTTCCTACATGACGTCATAGCATCTCACAGTATTTTCATTGTTTTAACACCGAGGAGTTGTATTAAGCATAGTTCTATATACCCTGATTATTTTTTTTCCGCCAATTTGCCGCCAAAGTCGCGACGCGACGCAAGAAAAACCAAAAACCGTGTCAAGTTAGCTTTGGTTACAATTAACTGACAGTTCTGCCCAGCATCTCAGCCTTTTTCATTACCAATGCAATGAATACGCCTACTTCTGCTGTATAACGCTTTCAGGACACACCACACTACAAGTTGTAGCGAAAATCAAAAAACGAAATAATTTTTTTTGACCATTTACTGACAGTTCTGCCCAGCATCTCACTCGCTAAAATGTGTAGTGTGGTGTGTTTTGAAAGCGGAATACTGCAGCATTGGATGTATTTATAGCGTAGGTAATGAAAACGGCTGAGATGCTGGGCAGAACTGTCAGTAAATGGTCAAAAAAAATTATTTTGTTTTTTGATTTTCGCTACAACTTGTAGTGTGGTGTGTCCTGAAAGCGTTATACAGCAGTTGTAGCCGTATTTATTGCATTGGTAATGAAAAAGACTGAGATGCTGGGCAGAACTGTCAGTTAATTGTAACTAAAGGCAACCTGACACGATTTTTGGTTTTTCTCGCTAAAATGTGTAGTGTGGTGTGTTTTGAAAGCGGAATACTGCAGCATTGGACGTATTTATAGCGCAGGTAATGAAAACGGCTGAGATGCTGGGCAGAACTGTCAGTATAAGGTCAACATTTTTTATTTGGTTTTTTGATTTTCGCTACAACTTGTAGTGTGGTATGTCTTGAAAGCGTTATACAGCAGTAGTAGCCGTATTTATTGCATTGGTAATGAAAAAGGCTGAGATGCTAGGCAGAACTGTCAGTTAATTGTAACTAAAGGCAACCTGACACGGTTTTTGGTTTTTCTCGCTAAAATGTGTAGTGTGGTGTGTTTTGAAAGCAGAGTACTGCAGCATTGGACGTATTTATAGCGCAGGTAATGAAAACGGCTGAGATGCTGGGCAGAACTGTCAGTAAAAGGTCAAAACTTTTTTTTTGGTTTTTTGTTTTTTGCTACAACTTGTAGTGTGGTGAGTTCTGAAAGCGTTATACAGCAGTAGTAGCCGTATTTATTGCATTGGTAATGAAAAAGGCTGAGATGCTAGGCAGAACTGTCAGTTAATTGTAACTAAAATAACCTGACACGGTTTTTGGTTTTTCTCGCTAAAATGTGTAGTGTGGTGTGTTTTGAAAGCGGAGTACTGCAGCATTGGACGTATTTATAGCGCAGGTAATGAAAACAGCTGAGATGCTGGGCAGAACTGTCAGTAAAAGGTCAAAACTTTTTTTTTGGTTTTTTGTTTTTTGCTACAACTTGTAGTGTGGTGTGTTCTGAAAGCGTTATACAGCAGTAGTTTGCATATTTATAATATTGGTAATCAAAAAGGCTGAGATGCTGGGCAGAACTGTCAGTTAATTGTAACTAAAGCCAACCTGACACGATTTTTGGTTTTTCTCGCTAAAATGTGTAGTGTGGTGTGTTTTGAAAGCGGAATACTGCAGCATTGGATGTATTTATAGCGTAGGTAATGAAAACGGCTGAGATGCTGGGCAGAACTGTCAGTAAATGGTAAAAAAAAATTATTTCGTTTTTTGATTTTCGCTACAACTTGTAGTGTGGTGTGTCCTGAAAGCGTTATACAGCAGTTGTAGCCGTATTTATTGCATTGGTAATGAAAAAGACTGAGATGCTGGGCAGAACTGTCAGTTAATTGTAACTAAAGGCAACCTGACACGATTTTTGGTTTTTCTCGCTAAAATGTGTAGTGTGGTGTGTTTTGAAAGCGGAATACTACAGCATTGGATGTATTTATAGCGTAGGTAACGAAAACGGCTGAGATGCTGGGCAGAACTGTCAGTAAATGGTCAAAATTTTTTATTTCGTTTTTTGATTTTCGCTACAACTTGTAGTGTGGTGTGTCCTGAAAGCGTTATACAGCAGTAGTAGCCGTATTTATTGCATTGGTAATGAAAAAGGCTGAGATGCTAGACAGAACTGTCAGTTAATTGTAACTAAAGGCAACCTGACACGGTTTTTGGTTTTTCTCGCTAAAATGTGTAGTGTGGTGTGTTTTGAAAGCGGAGTACTGCAGCATTGGATGTATTTATAGCGTAGGTAATGAAAACGGCTGATATGCTGGGCAGAACTGTCAGTAAATGGTCAAAAAAAAATATTTCGTTTTTTGATTTTCGCTACAACTTGTACTGTGGTGTGTCCTGAAAGCGTTATACAGCAGTAGTAGCCGTATTTATTGCATTGGTAATGAAAAAGGCTGAGATGCTAGGCAGAACTCCTTGATCCTGAAAAACCTTTAATATGATGAGATGCTGCGATGTCATATGTGAAGTTGGCATCTCATTTTTAAAATTGGATTTTTCAGGGCAAACGAATTGAACAATCGTTATAAACTATCAGGAACTATGGAACTATGCTGGATGCAAGCAGAACACAAGTTATTTGTTGAGATGCTAATACTTGAGATGCTAAGTTCACAGTGACGCCGTGTTATATAACCTTTCGATAATCCACAGCCCCGACGGGTGATGACAATAGCCTTGCGCTCTATTATTGGGACTTAAATTTACTGGTGAAATGTGGGTGTACTAATGTGTTCACCTACGCCTAAGCTTTCAGGAATTATAGGCGTAGGCGTGTGAGGCCGACGCCCGTCGGGGCTGTGGATATCGAAAGGTTACCGCGGCTCCGACACAAGGGCGAAGAAGAAGGAACATGGGTTAATTTTTAGTCAGTAGAAGTCTGACACTCCCCTTCGCTCTGCCCAAGAGCGGGGGGGGGGGGGGGGGGTTATTCGATGATTTTCAACCCACCAAAAAAAAAAAAAAAAGGCGTGATTTTATGTATTTATGTATCACTAGCTGATTATCGCGGCTTCGCCATCGTGTAATTATGTTGGTTAAACTACAAAAATTGACATTTTCCATACAACCTTTGCACCCCAGTTTTACCCAGGGGCTGATTTTGAGTTCGGACCGCCCTAGGCTAACTATGAATATGCGCCCCCAGCCTGTCCTACAAACGAAAGACGAAAGGAACCAAATTAATAATTCGAACACTTATTTTACAATCTATTTATTTATCCTAAAAATATACAAGAAGAAATTAAAAAAGATGTTAACAATTGCTATAATACCTACTTTGAGAATTAGGAATATTATGTAAAGCTCCTTTTCCTTGCTTTCTCGCTGGCGAATCTTTCCACAATATTGTCAAAATTAACGTTTTGTAAAAAATTATTCTCAATAAATAATAGAGCAATTGTGCCTCAAGTTTCTGCTGCTGAAGAGTGGAGCGTAAGTAATTTTTTACTCTTTTTAATGCAGAGAAAGATCTTTCACCGCTGCAATTTGTGACGCTCATTGTTAAAAAAACTCTTAATATTATTTCGATATTTGGAAAAATGGAACTAATGTTTAGGCTTTTTAGTAATTGTAGCACACTTTTTGGGGTTAATTTTTGCGGTTCAACGAAATCGTTATCTTTTAATAACTGTGCCAAATGGACGCACTCGTCAGGAAGCGTGTCTTCTATATCCAAATCATATCGTTGTTGTAACTCTTTCGCCTTGGTTCTTATAATACTATTGTCATTTATTTCAGCTATTTTCCATAAGAAACCAAAATTTGAATTTACGTCGGTATATATAATTTGTCGGTTTTTTAACTGAATTTTGAGACAATCAATGGCAACGTAATATTTTTCTACGATGAAAGATCTTTTTCCCTCAAATTCGGTGTGTCCCTCTTTTACATCGTCAAAATGGAATTTTGGTTTTTTTCTTCTTCTTATATCTTTTTTGTATTCAGTGATTCCGCACCTTTCAATAGCTTCCGATTCTAATTTTTCAAACTCTTTTTCGTCTCGTAAAGTTTCAAGATGTGAATATAATGATTCGTACAGAGTAACAACGTTTGATAAATCAACGTAACTTGCTTGAAGCTGTGCACTAACGTTGTGAAATTTGATTAGCACAGAGTTCCAAAAACACAACATTATCGTCATTTCCAGGGTTTTCAACTTTTCTATTATTCCTTTTGCCTCTATTTTGGTCTCTCTAGTTTGATTTACATCTTCATAAATGTAGTCTAATGCTGCAAGAATGTGTTTGTAAGAATTGTATAATGCTTTGCTGGCTTCTGCTCGTGCACTCCATCTCGTTTTCGAGAGGCTTTTTACAACTGTCGAATCTTTATCGAGATTTGATAGCAAGATCTTCCATCTGCTAGTCGAACTAGAAAAAAAATTGTATATTTGTTGCTCCAATGAAAAAAAAGCAGCTGAATCATCGCTGCTCTCTGCTGCTGTTGAGCCTATGAGTTGTAAAGAATGAGCTGCACATGGAATAAAAGTTGCCAAAGGATTCATAGCTTTAATTCTTGACTGAAGCCCCTTGTATTGACCAGACATATTACTGGCGTTATCATAACTTTGGCCACGACAATCTTTAATATCAAGTTTCATCAATTGTCGCCAAAACAGCCTTCTCCATGTCTTCGCCTTTATGTCCGCAATTAGGTAAAAATGTGACAAAGCGTTCCACGGGCTCTCCGTCAGGCAAAACATAACGAATTATAAATGTCAGCTGATCAGTGTGTGAAATATCTGGAGTGGAATCTATGCTAATCGAATAATATTTTGTTTTTTTTTACTATACATACAAAGCTTTGATGGATAGTCGAACTTCGTCAGCGAGCAATAGAATAAATTCATCAATTATCGTAGATGATAAGTATGATGGAGTGCCACTACCTTTGTGTCCAAATCTGGCCAAATGTTCAGCCATGAAAGGGTCAAATTTAGATATAAGCTCAATACAGCCAAGAAAATTTCCATTTTGTAAAGATCCAATAACTTCATTTTTACCGTGAATTGGAAGCCCACGAGAAGCTAAAAACTTTACTGTCTCAACTACACGTATTAGTAATACGTTTCGCCAGTAAGATACCTCTTCATTATATTGTTTGACTATTTTTGTAGGTATCCAATCGTCCTAACAATTTTCCTCTAGTTGCATACTGTGCCAAACATTTACGATGTTCGGGAGAATTGTCATGATCAAATATAGCGTTACCATTTTTCCAATCATTAAATCCACTTTTAGCAAACATCGTTGTTCCTCCATATAATTTGCAGGGACCACAAAACACATAGCCGGTAGATACGGAGTACACTAACCAGTTCCTTTTAACAATTTCGCCATTGGCAAGTTTTTTTTTAAACATACTTTCGGTCAAAAATCGTTTTTGATTTTTATACTGCCTTTCCGATTTAGAAAATTCTACCTCATCATTTTGCTTAAGACCGTTTTTCACGATAAAATCCCGTAACGCGTCATTTACTTTCCACAGTGCAGGATCGGTTGACGGAGTGAACGGTTTATCTTCAGGCATTTCCTCTTCATTGTAGGTCGATGAAGGAGCGCAAGAACAGTCCGCGGTAGAAGGTGCCGCCGGCCAACAAGTACTTGGTGATGGTATTGAACTTGTGTCTACATTTCCTTTGACAACAGGGCTCGTAAAAAAAAAATCCAATTTTGGTATTTGTCTTAACACATTCTCTCTCTTTTGTTCTTTCTCTTTTGCTTTTTTTCTATATTCCGCTCCACTTGGCTTTTTTGCAGTCGAAGTATTCTCATTACCACTCATTTTATGTTTTCAATAAAACAAACAAAATTAGGTAAATAACAAAAACGTTAAATATGATTATCAATTTACCTATAAATCTAAATCAAGGCGAGAGATGCAAGCGTGCGATTACCAACAATTGCGTAATGTCAACTGTTTAGACACATAATAATAATATTATTATTATGCAATCCTAAACAATAACTCCCCACTGACCTAATGACCTCTCTTTCTCTCACTCAATCCACCTATCCTACTTTCACCTGTGTCAAACGAAATGAAAGAAAGAAACAACAAATAGCCGAAAAACCGGTTTAAACTTGCTGTGCAACGAGCGAGGCGCGCGCGTGGCGAGCCGCCGCGCGCCGCCGCCCGCCACCCGCCACCCGCCGGGCGCGGGCGAGATAGGGGCGCGGGGGGCGAGGTAGGGGCGCGGTGGCCGCGGCCCGCGCTACTGGTAAACGGCTCAAAGCCAATATATTGGTCATGAACTCATGATTTTTTATGTGAAAAACGTCGCCGGAGGGACCGGGACGTTTATGTGGTTAAGCACTCATTTTATTTTTTAACACACGTAACTATTTTCCCAAAATTACCAAATATTATGTAAGTCTCAGCTCAGCGCCGCGCCGCCCCCTAGGTCCTTGCGCCCTAGGCTCTAGCCTTATTAGCCTGTGGGTAAATCAGCCCCTGGTTTTACCCCCCTTTTTTTTTTGGTGGTTAAAAAATCATCAAATGACCCCCCCCCCCCCCGCTCTTGGGCAGAGCGAAGGGGAGTGTCAGACTTCTACTGACTAAAAACCGAACCCATGTTCCTTCTTTGCCCTTGTGCCGACGCAACGTAATCTCGTTCTATAATCCGCGACAAATAGGAAGTGAATTTTCAAAAATCCGTTCTTAATGCAAAATGTCAAGTTTCTAACCCTTTTATCTAGTTTAGGTCCTGCGTTGATATGTCAGTCAGTCTGTCAGTCAGCTTCTTCTTTAATTAGAGGTATGTATATAGATTGGAACAAAAATAGTGAATTACCTTGATTTCCCGCTAAGAGCAATTCCCAGTGTCGGATGCAAGTCAAGGAAAGAGTCGTGTTTCGTAGCGTTGGGCTTCAGTCCAGTGATTGCTTCGCGAAGACGAGGGTCAGCCAGGTAGAAATGTGGGAAAGATACCAGCGCTGGGGCTCCTGGAAAAGAGAAACCATTTGTGTTCAGGATTTTTTCACAGTTTTACTGTAGATTATGCACGGTCAAAGAAAAATGGATGGGTTATTTATGGAGTAAATTATGTCTTGACGTCTGACTGGAAAATGGAAGAAGAAAACTTGTCACGCGGAACCTAAGTAGAATTATGATAATGGCAGCAAGATGATAACATTACTGTGGCTTATTAACCCTTTATAAGGCAGAACGATCTGACAATCGGAAAATAAGAACAAATTGGCATAGGTATAATAATTGGTAGAAAATAAATTTTAAGTTATTTTTGTGTTTTTTGAATATTTAATGAGTGATTGATAAGTCTTTAAATAAGCTCTCTACAATCATAGAATACCTAACAGGAACACATTATTTAATTTTTGAGGTGAAAAAAATTGTGGGAAATATATTCCCTTTATAGGGAGCTTTCCCACATACAGCCTAAAAGGTGTGAATTTATTTAAATAAGTTTATGAAAATTTAAATCATTATCATTCCCCTGCCCTTATCTTAATTTATTTGAGGCCGACGCAGCATGTCATCTTCTCCCACACCACACTCTAATTCATAATACGAGTATCTTATCATAGTTAAATACTAAGCATAGTCAGAGTTGTGTCAAATAATAATAATAATTTTAAATTTGACTGCGCAGGGTGTAGTTATTTAAATTAAAAAATGCATTCAATTTGTTTAAATTAGTTCCGCTACTCGATAACAGATAGCACGGTTGAGCTTGAAATGCCACAAACTAAAAAAACGTCCCCAAAATTTTTTTTTGGGAGGGTGGGAAATCATCAAATGACTCCTGCCGCTCTGTTCAGAGCGGTAGGGAGTTTCAGACTTCTACTGACTAAAAACCACTTATGTTCCTTCTTAACCCTTTCTACCGAGGCCGCGGTATCACAATACTCAATACTTTATTGCATTCCATAATGTGTACATGTAACAGTTGGTGTGTTAAAACATAGTAACATAGAATCAATTATGGACCCTGTCGGGCAAAGCAAAGTAAATTTTTTAATAGGAGAGAGGATAACAATGGACCACCTTCCATCTTGCGCTGCATACCCTCATGCCCTGCACACTTGGATAATCTTATTACATCAGCGAGCGGAGTTCGGTGTATGTAATGTAAACTCACCCATAGTACAATCAGTCACATTAATGATTCCTCGGGGCGGGCAGGTGGCGGTGTCAATTTCACAGTAGCATTGGTTAGCCGGGTTGTGAGCCGGGTCGTCAAACACGTTCAGAGGCATTCTGTAGCGGTATAGTTCTATGCCATCTGCAATCTAGAGGAAAAAAACATTTTTAAATATTAAACTCATTGACGACAAAATGCTGGTGACCAAGCAAGAATACTAGTATTTTACATAAACCGACAGTTCTATCTGCCCTCGACAACCCATTTAGAACTGAGTAATAAGATACTCCTTCAGAACAGAACGCGGCATAACGGCTTTCCGTTTCTTTGCTTTCCGAGATCATCATCAGCCTATAATGTTCCCACTGCAGGGACTCAGGCCTCCTCTCTAGGAGAGGGATGGGCTATAATCCACCACGCGGGCCCAGTGCGGATTGGCAGATGTCACATGTCTTCGAATTTTTTGGTTCTAAGACATGCCGGTTTCCTCACGATGTTTTCAAATTACACAAAGTAATGCGCCTGCCTGGGTTCGAACCCACGACCTACTGTTCGTAAGTCGGGGCCGACACCACTGGGCCACCGCTGCTCTTTTTCCGAGATATTAAAAATATTAAAATACAAACATTATGAATCATTATAAAACTAGATACCAATGATTCGACGTAAGGATGACCCTCGAAAGTCACGAATGAACGCATTTAACCCAAAGAATTGACACTCTGGTGATAATTCTTATTCTTAGTATTCAAATGTAACGCGAGAATTAGTATAGTGATCTTATTTGACACACTAAACAGAACAAGGTCGGTGTAATATACAGTGGACTGTAGAATCCATAGTCTACTGTTCTATGAAGTTGACCTTGGAACCTCACTCCAGTGAGCGCACCCAACACGCAATTGGAAAGCGAGCTCATTACGTTTTGAGCATAAGCATAATCAGCCTATTATTTCCACTGGTGGGACATAGGCCTCCTCTCTACGAGAAGGAGTGGTGTCCATCACACAGGCTCAGTGATGTCATGTGTATTCGAATTTTTGTTTCTAGTTTTCTCACGATGTTTTCCTTCACAGTTCAGAGCACTAGTGATGAAATAAATTACACAATCCCAGTTTCACCGAATGCAGTAAAATACCAGTATTTTACATGGAGCGAATGCTTATTATAGACCTCCACAACCCAGTTAGTACTGGTTTACTACTTCTTCTTCTTCTTATCGTGTAGGCAGTAAAGTCTAACGACCCCACACACCCTAGTGTCAAGAGTTTCTAAACCGCCGCAAGGGCCTCTGACATGGTTTGACGACCGCCATTTGGCGGCCGGGACCACCGGCTTATACGTGCCTTCCGAAGCACGGAACCATCTTTTTATCAGACAATCAGGTGATTCAAGCCTGCAATGTCCTAACCAAACTGGAAACAACTTCACAAAGTATCTTCCCGTGGGAATCGAACCCACAACCACCGGGTCACAAGGCAACGCCTAAACCACTCGACCACGGAGGCAGTTAACTGGTTTACTACGATACCCCTTGTAAAGACTGGTTATCAAAGTCACATTCAGCTGGATGTAGAAAATGAAATATTTGTATTGTTTTAATCAAAATTACCTCAATAGTCTTTTCGAACTCGAAGGGCAGTCTTCGGCACAAGTTGGGGTAGAACACATAGAGGGTCCTGTTCTTGTCCAGTTGCGACGGTGGGAAGATTGAGCCGTCTGATGCCTCGATACTGCCATGGAATAAAGAATACAATTATATAAAAAAAAAATGTTGTTATAAATCTATCTACTATGTCTACCTAGCTGTAAGTTTTCCAAAAATAATAAAATAAATAAATAAATAAATAAATAAAATATAAAATTGAACTGTCTGTTTGTAAAGTCTGTTTTTTTGTTCCGGCTAATCTCCCAAACGGCTGCATGAGTGGCCTTGACCAACATCTGAAGAGGCTATCGTTGGGCAGTTGAATCACGTAAAGGGCCTGGCAAGGATTTTAAGATAGATGCACACGTAAATGATTTAACTAAACATTGCGGCATGTATAAAAAGTACTACAGGTGTAAACGGAGCGACTGACCAAGATTTCTGCACATCAAACTAAGTAACGATGCGCAAAAATTGTTATAAGAAAAGATTTTTTTTTGGTCTTAGCTTAGCGCTCAGTGTCACGAACTCAAAACATTGTGCTGATGGAAACAATAATAGGACAGGGGTTAATAATAATAATAGTCCTCCTGACCGTTTTTCGGCCACGGCGGCCAATCCCGAGATTAGCCATCTGCGCGGGAGATATTATGGTGTCCAAGTGTGTGCGCAGGCACAAGTGCACTCTGTTCCCTTTTCTCTCATAGTCCTCAGGGACGGCAATCCGACACTCGCGGAGAGAGATCAGGCGCAGGACCAACGGCTTAACGTGCTTTCCGAGGCACGGGGGTATTATACACCAACTTCCAAACTCCGGCTATTACTACTGGGAAATTTCTAATGAAAAACCCAAAAGATTTTTTTGGCCGACCCGGGAATCGAACCCAGGACCTCACGCTTTGCAGTTGCGTTTGCGACCACTAGACCAACGAGGCAGTTAGGACATGGGTTATAGAGGTATATAAAGGAGACTTATAATATTAAAGGCTGTATTTTTTAAAACGACGACGATCTTTGGGATAAGAAGATATGCTGCGCCGAGCCCAAATTAATTGGGATAAGTCCGATAAGGGCATTGGATAAGGGCAAGAAAATGATGAGAATGTCTGTGAAAATCTAACCATAAAAAAACTAGGTATGCAGTCGATATCATTAGGAGTAAAGTTTTGTCAGGATACAGATAAAAAATATTTAGGTTGAACTGTTAAAAAAAGGTTCGGCATTGACATAACTTTTTTTCCAACAGTTAATCAAAACGTGATTTCCTGCTTCCGATGCGTGATTTAATTTGACTAAAATACATTTTTAATAACATTAACTTTATTATCATT
Organism: Diarsia mendica; assembly: GCA_949316265.1. Classification (NCBI taxonomy): domain Eukaryota; kingdom Metazoa; phylum Arthropoda; class Insecta; order Lepidoptera; family Noctuidae; genus Diarsia; species Diarsia mendica. Next base: position 8,614,198 of record OX438916.1, read on the forward strand.
ACTGATACCTAGACAACATACAAACTTGCATCAAACACAACAGGAAGAGTCTTGAGAATCGCGATAAGCATGTTATATCTGTGAGTGCCTCCCAGATACGTCATCACCGTTACTGTGAATGGATTGCGCCACCCAACTCGATGCGTCCAATAAAACTAAGCAGCAGAGGGGGCGCGGGGCCTTTCGTCACATACATCGGTCGTTAGGACAACCTCTTAGTTATTACCTATTCACCTAATAATAAGAATTATATGTAATTTCTTTATTAAATTCATATAGTGGAAACTTCCTTTGGATTTATTTGGACTCCTCCGCTGCCTATTACATAATTGGCGCAGCCGGTGTAGGTTGTCGAGTCAGTGCGTGCAAATCAAAGACTATAATTTCACGATCGAGCTGAACATTTAGACATTTTTGTGCGTGCTGTTCACGTTTCAACGTGCGTCGTCGACAATCCAGAAGAACCAGAAGCAGCCGTTGGAGATCCTGTAAACCGTATCCAGACATCGATACTACGGGAGCCGCCGATATGTACTTTATGTGAGTTGCACAAATTCCTTACAGTCGGTCGCTATTTCCCGCCTCCAAAATTTTCCACCCACGATCATCGCGATCTATTAGGGGTATCGAACCCCTGAGCAATCGGTTGTCCTCTCGCATCGCTCTGAGGGACGCTTCCCGAAATTTAGAGTTAGATAGCTTAGATATAACCATGGCAGATCAAGACGATATGATCAATAAAATTTTTAAAACATTAAAACTAGTACCAGAATTTGACGGCAATAGCAATACTCTAATTAGATTTTTATCACTATGTGACCAGCTTGTTGCGAACTATATTAATCCAGCACCTGGTCATGAATTAACCAACTTAGCATTATTAAATGGTATATTAAATAAAATCACCGGGAACGCCGCTAGAACGCTAGTGACAAATGGTGTTCCCCGGGATTGGAACGGTATTAGGAGTACGTTAATTCATAATTTTTCAGACCATAGAGATGAGTCTGCGTTATACAACGATCTATCGTTACTATCTCAAGGATCAGATACGCCTCAAGTATTCTATGAGCGCGTGTTAAACCTTTTAAGCACCATCATGACATACGTAGAAATACACGATGCTGTCGCTACCACCGTCGAAGCAAAAAGAACTTTGTATAAGAAACTAGCTTTGCAGACGTATCTGGGAGGCACAAAAATCATATCCCATCATCATACGTTCTTACAGGACATTAACTTAATTCAGATAGAACGACAAATATATGACTTACAACGACAATTACGTGACACTACGGAAAAATTAAGTAATAATAGTCTGCTCATGTTCAGTGCACAAATTAAGTACTTACATATTAAATTAAATAAAATCCTTTTACAATTAGAGACGCTGCAACCTAGTAGAGTCAAACGTGGCTTGATAAACCCATTGGGCACTTTGATTAAATCAATTTCGGGAAATTTGGATCATGATGATGCTTTAAGGTTCGAAAATGCTATAAAAATTCTAAAACGAAATGATAAACTCATTTCCAACAAAATTAATCAGCATATTTCATTATTTAAAGAAATGTCCTTACAACAAACTCACGTACTGAATAATTTGACAATAAATCAGCTCAAATTAGATAAAGCCCTTGCGTACGTCATCAATATGACTACGTCAGAGAGCGATCGTACTTTAAGATATGCTCACCTTGCGCAACTCTTCGTTATACTTAACGATAACGTACAAGAGTTATCCGGTGAAATAAGTAGGCTAGAAAATATATTAGCTTTTAGTCGCACGGTATCCTTGCACCATTCTATTCTATCTGTTAGGGAATTAAGAACTATGATAAGCGAATTACAGCATTTATATAGCACCGATCAGGTCATAGACTTAGACATTAGATATTACTATGACATAATTAGTTTAGGTTCATATTATGTCAATAAGAAAATCGTGGTTGTCCTTCAATTCCCTATCACTCTTCCCAGTACCTTTGAACTATTTAAACTTTGTCCAGTTCCTAATAAAAACTTTGACGTCATCCTGCCTTCCTATCCATATGTAGCGATCAATTCAAAGGAATATGTGTACATGGAGGCTGAATGCCCGAAGGTAGATAACTGGCACATCTGCGAGCAAAAAACAAGTCACCAAATTCGCTCCGGTCAGGATTGCATAGAAAAACTGATACATTCCCAGGAGATAGATGAAACGTGTCAAATCACGCCTATCTCTCTGGCCAAGGAAGCCCTGCTGGAGCTAGATAGCAAGCACTACATAGTTTCGTTCCCGAAGCCCACCAAGGTTCAACTTTACTGCGGCCCTGAAAAACATCAAATTCTGGAAGGAAGTTTTCTGGCTACAATTCCGAAGTCTTGCAAAATGAAAACCCCGAAATTCACATTGGCCAACATCGATGACAAAGTCAACGGAATTTCAATTGAAATCTCAGCGCTTCCACGGATGACTAATGATTCTCGGAAGATTCAACCAAATTACCACCTGAATTCAATGGATCTCGGTACATTGCACAAGATACAGAAACAAATTACGATGGAAACGTCTGTCGAAATCGATACTGCGGATTCCTCGAGTCTCTACCACACAACAATACCATTGTATGCGATTGTACTTGCATTGTTAAGTGCAGGTGCACTTCTTACCATCTACTTTATTCGTCGTCATCGAGCAAAACTCATTAAAATTGAATCGAATAAAGAAGCCATCGAGTTATCGCAGCGGAACAAGAAAGCCGCAACTTTCGCCGTAGAAATTGGCAAATAGTTGCTCATCTAAGGGGGGAGGTGTTATATCTGTGAGTGCCTCCCAGATACGTCATCACCGTTACTGTGAATGGATTGCGCCACCCAACTCGATGCGTCCAATAAAACTAAGCAGCAGAGGGGGCGCGGGGCCTTTCGTCACATACATCGGTCGTTAGGACAACCTCTTAGTTATTACCTATTCACCTAATAATAAGAATTATATGTAATTTCTTTATTAAATTCATATAGTGGAAACTTCCTTTGGATTTATTTGGACTCCTCCGCTGCCTATTACATAATTAGCAACTAAATATTAGTATTTTTAGCAAAAATACTTAATCATTCTCCTGAATCCTCCTGGGGATCTAAAATGGCCACTTTAGCAGGGGTCTAAAATGGCAACTTTTGCAGATCATAATGTGAATTGCGTTTAAAAGCGTAAAATGGACCTTTCATAATAAAAAAAAAAAAAAAAAAAAAAAAATGAAAAAGTGTTTATTCGGAACTTAAGTCAAATTCATTTTTTTTCATAAAAACTGCGTCTGGACTATTTTACGAATGTTAACGCAATTCATATTATTTTCCTATTATCATGTATTTTACTAAATTGTTACAGACGCAGTTAATGAAAGGTCCATTTTACGCTTTTTAACGCAATTCATATTATGATCTGCCAAAGTGGCCGTTTTAGACCCCCAGATCACAATATGAATTGCGTTTTACAGCGTAAAATGAACCTTTCATGATGGAAACTGGGTCTGTAACCATTTAGGAAAATTGATCATAATAGGAAAATAATATTAATTGCGTTAAAATTCGTAAAATTTTCACAGACGCAGTTACTATTATGAAACTTCTATTTTACGCTTTTTAACGCAATTCATATAATGATCTGCTAAAGTGGCCATTTTAGACCCACTGGTATGTCCCTATTTATTTGAGATTGTCGCAGTACTTCTTTTCCATACATTGCTGTTACCGTTTAGATTGAGACAAGCCCGCCACACTATTCCCAAACCACTGTAACTCCTGTAAGCCAGAATCAACAGTGGCGACCGCAAGAAAAGCGCCGAGACAATGAAGCCCGACGAAGTCCCAGGGAGACAATGAAGCCCGACGAAGTCCCAGGGAAACGATTTAACTATTTTGGATCCCGCAACGAAATTAATCAGAAAAGAATGGCGGAGGAGTAGGAAAAACATAATTTCCACTTCCCTCCATATCAGCAGGAGAGAGAACAGAACAAGGCCAATAGGCATACAGGGACGTATACAACTGGGATAAGCCCTTGCCCTTTCTTTAATGAATGTTTTGTAATCGTCAATGGTCCTTCGCTATGAAAGCTCAGTAACATCACCTTCCCAGTATTTTCCAACAATTAGGTCAGCTTCCAATCAAACCAAATGCACCTGAATGCTTTGACCTTTCTGCCGGCCTATCTTACCTCGACAACCTAGGGACTAAGTAAGACAACTTTAATTGTGTAGTCAATAATTTTCTTGTCAATAAAATTTAACACATGTCTTTTACAAAATTGCGGTGGTTGGTATGGTGTTTTGGTCTTTCTCTCTTTCTTCTATTTATTCTATTTTATCTTCGGGGACGCCGGCAGACACCAGGCGGGCGATCAGTCTTTTCGTTGTGGATTATTTCGCCCAGATCCCCATTCTCTCTTTCTTAATCCGTCAATATATTCTTTGAGTTACTTGCATTTCATTCCTCCTCATAACGTGCCGATAAAATACGCAAAATCGGTCGGATTCTAGTCCGACCAGATGGAGCCGACTAACAGTATTTCACACGGAGCAACTGCCTATCTGACCTCTACAACATACTACTGGGTAATCAATACCTCTTGGTAGACTGTTTGTCAGATTTACGGACCAACGAGTACCTGTATCGACTAACAAAGGTCTACAAATGACCTGAACCTAGGCAAGCACGGCTGAACCTAAAGACCGACTTCACCTGTTCATATTCACCTACGAGGTCCCCCATACAATACGCAAATTAAAACTACAAAATATAATTTTTTAGACATATTTGTGCTGTTGGCTCAGGCACTTCGTTATCAGCCCTGATAACCTATGGTCTGGATCATATGATGCGCATTACAAAATATTGATAATAATTCTTAGTTTCTCCTCATTGATATGTCTAGTCAATGACTTTAGTCAATGATTACACGCGCTATTTAAAAAAAACAATATGGCGGACCAAGATTGGTGTAGACAATTTATCAGTAGTACAAATTGAGTAGTGTACCCATTTGTACCTATTCCTTTTTGAGACAAGCCCAGCCAATATGTAAATGAACGGAGAGGGAGGGGAAGACTTAAGAAACGATGAATGGATTGTCTGAGGAATGATATGAAAAAAGGAGTAAATTATAGCGTGACGTTTGACAGAGCATAGAAGAAAAATATGTATGGCGCCGACCCCTACTAACAGGGGTCAAGGGTAGGAAGACAATGACGGGATAAGTCACACTTTGCCCAATGACTGCCACTCCGGAAAGCTAAAATCGGAACCACCATTTAAGTATCGAGGCAATGCAGCAGCGAATGAAGCAGCGAGAGCCAACGATTTAGCTGTCTTGGATCCCGCAATGAAATTAATCAGAAAGAAATAGTGGAAAAGCATAATTTCCATTTCCTTTAATACAAGGTGTTAATAGTACCTACATCCTTAGGGGTGAAAGGAACTTATTTAGTCCCGAGTTGGGGTTTGGCGCCTGAACGCAGCGAGGGCGCTAATAGTTCGAGGGACTGACTGTAAAAAAAAAAAACTTGTGAGGCCTTTGGAACTTTTGGAACCCCCAATAACTCCGTAACTGGAAGGTTTCCAGGTAAGATCCAGCACAAAAAAATATCGCCTTTCGACTTCGTTAGGGATATTTTAACACCTATAATGTTAGAGGAGTGGAAAATGACATGAGCAAGGTTTTGAGTATGAATGTGATGGGTTTAAGAGTAGAGGAAGACCAAAGATATGGATGGACTGTGTTAAGAATGATATGGTAAGAAGGAGGCGTCTCATGAGATGACGAGAAACAGAAGAAGAAGACATGCTGCGTCGATCCCAAATGAATTGGGATGTTTAATAACTAAAAAAATATGATTCTAATTAGTCCGTCTGTTAGATTATCGAAAAATATTGGATACGTATTTTTTGTTTTATCACATCAATAAAAATTGACGAAGATAAAACGCGTCAAAGATTTGAGTATGAGGTGGTGACGTCACTGCTCGCTAAGAAATGTCATACTAATGTAATATGACGTCATACAAGTTTTCAAAGCACTGTATCGTCTTCATTGTTTGTTTACGAGAAAAAAGAAAAAATATGTGTCCAATATTTATTGGAAATCTATCTGACGGACTAATTAGATTTTTTTTGTTAACATCCCTAGGGATAGGGACAAGAAAAGAGAATGTGGCACTCGGAGACTGCCGCGGTAAAGCTATTGCATAGCATTTTTTATCAATTATTTAATTTTACAACCTCAGTTGACAACCTTATTATTTTCCGTAACCATAGCAACCTGCCTGAAAATTTTCGTTACGGAATTTCTGGATTCGCTCTCCACGCTCAAGGCCCGCGATAGAAGCTATGCAATAGCTTAAAATGATGATGATTTTACAGAAATGGCTCTTACCTATTACACTCGTCACTGCCCCAGAAAGAGAGGCTGTCATGGCCGTCAAACTGTTCAATGATGTTCATCTTGTCCTTATCGTTTTCACCCGTGTTGATGGTGAAGCGCTCAGAGACGGTGCCGTTTTTCTGAAAAGTATTCAGTTTTAATTAGATTAGCTGAATTTTGGCTGATACTTTTTACCATCGATATGTTAATCAGAAGGCCTAGCTAGCTCGCCGTCCGGCCGTCGTCATGACGGCAACAGACCGTGTCGGGCGCGTTCGTGTTCCACGCGCGCCTCAAAGAGATGTCTGCAAGGAGGGGCCCGCAAGGGCCGACGCCCGTCGGGGCCGCGGACTTTTGTACTAGATGACGTGGCCTCCGCGCGAAGGCGGGGAGGGAACATGGGTTCGGTTTTTAGTCAGTAGAAGTCTGACACTTCCCTTCGCTCTGCCCAAGAGGCGGGGGGGGGGTCATTCGATGATTTTCCACCCACCAAAAAAAAAAAGGCCTACCAATGACGTCTTAAAACAATCCTAAATTATTCTTAACTAGTGACCCGCCCCGGCTTCGCACGGGTGCAAAAAAGGTATTAAAACCTTCCTCTTGAATCACTCTATCTATTAAAAAAACCACATCAAAATCCGTTGCGTAGTTCTAAAGATTTAAGCATACAAAGGGACATAGGGACAGAGAAAGCGACTTTGTTTTTATATTATGTAGCGATGATGCAGTGTGAAAAAGAGATGGCGCTAGACACCCTGTATAGTTCTGTCACGTTTCCACACTAGAATAAGATTCGTATGATAGATAGTATGAAAACTTACTGTAACGAGTAGACCGAACTTGTCAAATCTCAGTTCTCCTGCCAGGCTGAGGAACGGTTTCGCTGTGTTGATGATAGAATCGTCATACCCCCACAGGAACCTGTACAAACAGACATGTACAATCAAACTATGATCATCACCTAGATTAGAGCAGGGGGGCTAAAATGGCCCCTTTAGCAGAATCATAATAGGATCATGTACAATGGTCCCAGGTGCAGTTAATATTATGAATGGTATTTAACGAGACCATGGAAGACCTCAGTACAATGCTCGATAACCTCAGTAGAGCTTCCGAAAGAGTGTGTCTTAAAATGAACGTGGACAAAACCAAGGTTATGTTGAATGTTCATGTAACACCCACTCCTATCAAGATCGGAGACTCTACGCTCGAAGTTGTGGACGATTATGTCTACCTGGGACAAACGGTCCAGTTGGGTAGATCTAACTTCGAGAAAGAGGTCAATCGTCGAATCCGACTCGGCTGGGCAGCGTTCGGGAAGTAGCAAGGTATCTTCTCGTCCAACTTACCTCAGTGTCTCAAGACGAAAGTCTATGACCAGTGTGTGTTGCCAGCTTGCTAGTGATTACATACGGGACCGAAACGTGGTCGCTCACAATGGGCCTCATCAGAAACTCACCCAAAGGGCAATGGAGAGGGCTATGCTCAGAGTTTCTTTGCGTAATCGAGTCAGAAATGAGGGCATCGTCCGCATGAGAACCAAGGTTACCGACATAGCCCGAAGAATCGCCAGACTTAAGTGGCAATAGGCAGGGCTTATTGCTCGCAGAACGGATGGCCGATGGGGCCGTAAAGTTCTGGAATGGCGACCGCGAACCGGAAGACGTTGCGTTAGAAGGCCTCCCACTAGGTGGACCGATGACCTGGTCAAGGTTGCGGGAACCCGCTGGATGAGAGACGCACGGGACCGGTCAATGTGGCGACATGCACCTAGGGGAGGCCTATGTCCAGCAGTGGACGTCTTTTGGCTGAAATGATGATGATGATGAATAGTACTGCGTCTGTGCCCATTTTACGAATTTTAACGCAATTCATGTGATCTGCTAAACTGGCTATTTTAGACCCCCAACAATAAAAGGGATGTATCCAAGTAAATTCAACAGTTAATTTGCTTACCTATGCACGGGCAGTTTCAAAAATGCTTCAGGGTGGTTGGCAAAGGCCAAGCCTGAGCTGAGGCCAAGTTGGGCAAACGAGTTCAGGTTCAAACTTAGAGTTTTGGAGATCACACCCTGAAACAAGAGAAATTAATATTACCACTACAATATAATATTACTAGCTGACCCGGCAAACGTTGTTTTGCCATAAAAATCGAAAAAAAAAAGATGAAAAATAGATGTTGGCCGATTCTCATAGATACCGGATAAGCACAAAAAAATCCATCAAAATCGGTCAAGCCGTTTCGGAGGAGTATGGCAACGAAAACTGTGACACGAGAATTTTATATATTAGATAGATAGTCCTCCTTACCGATTTCGGTAACGGCGACACTTACAAGCTATTTCCCAGCATGTGCCCTTATATGGCTGGCCAGACCGAATTTGCTTTTAAATACCTGGTCATACTTAAAGCAGTAGAGTTGACCGGCAGAGACTTCTTTACGTATTTGGCGCTTTTCGTTCAACAACTCGCTGTTTTATATTGTTATTTTTGAAAATAGTAGAGCGCCAAGACGACCTATGCAGAGCGAGCCTCTCTCAACCATTTGGATCAATAGAGTAAGATTCCTCTTGCCTCTTGAGCAAATCCTTATTGCGGAGATGTTGACCGCCGTGCTTTCGTTTGCCCTAAAATACATAGCCATCTATTCGCTATGGAGTACTTAGGTGTATAAAGAATACCCACCCATCCAAACCCGACCGCGGCAAGGTCAGCAACAGTTAATTTATCAGACCCCCATATGTTTACAAGTAAGGATATTACACAAACAGTTCCTCTAGTATTAATATGAGGTTACCTATCTAATCTTTTTCGCTATAAATAAATGAACAAAAATAACCTGATATCAGAAGTTGTTTTTGTTAAAAATAGTATTTCCCAGAAATCATGTTGATTTGGGATGGTTCGAAAAGTTCATTATATTTCTAGGAAAGTTGGAAGAAACAGACAGACAAACAAGAAATGGAAAAAACAAGTGGTATTTTCGTATTTAAAGTACCGTTTACTTTGTGTAGGTAATCTATTTCATCACCGCTGCACTCAAAACGGTAAGAACCAAAAAAATCGAAGACGTGTGACCTCTACCAACCCGCACAGGGCTCGCGTGGTAGATTATAGCCCATCCCTCTCCTAGAGAGGAGGCCTGAGTACCTGCAGTGGGAACATTATAGGCTGATGATGATACTTACAAGTAAAGGCAGGTTAGGCACGGTAACTTGATCAAAATGGGCTCCGTGACTCTTTTCAGCTAGAAACTGAAAATGGTTGCGCTCTTGAAAACTCAGCTTGTCTTCATCAAATTGTATGTTCACCCTCTCCAGTTGTTGTCTGAAACAAATAAAACACAATATAAATAGAACATCCTTCTACTATCGCCTCGGTGGTCCAGTAGTCACAAGCGCGACTGCTGAGTATTAGGCCTTCGTTTGATTCCCGGGTCAGGCAAAGTGTTGTTGGTTTTTTTTCCATCAGGAATTACTCAGTAGCAGCGACGGAATCTGAATCGTGGCCGGTTTATGACAATAGGGTCCCCCCTATTACATAGGACTTAAATATGACTGGCGAAATGTACACCTCTGCTTAACCCTTCGGGGAGTACATGTGTGATGTTATGTAACTTAAATATAACTTGATTTAATTTGCATGAAATACAACGCATTTTTTTATTATTTATTAAGTTGGTAAATAAATAAGCAAACTTAACAAAAAAAAAAATGATTTAAAATTCAAAACAACATAATTTACATAATAGTGATCAAATAGTGATAGTGATAATATAGAAACAGCTCGTAAAAACTATTTTATTAACGACTAGTTTAAGTTTTCCATAAAGACTTCCATGTTTATTTATTAAACCTAAGTTTGACAGGGTTTTTAGTGACTTGACATTTTAATAAAATGCCAACGTGACTATAAAACAAAATAATAATTAAAAATTTTAAAATATTACAAATTTTGTTGACTCAAAATTTTCTTAAAACCCCATAAATAAAATATGACTAATGCCTTTTTGAGGCGGATCATACTGTAAGGCCCGTAATCCACCAAAGCGGAGAGAAGCAGAGACGAGAGGAGATGTGTGATGTGCGGAAATCGGCCAATCAAATTAGTTAAAACTTACATCTGGTCTTTCGCCTTTCCTGTGATTGGTCGAATTTGGCACATCTCCTCTCCGCTCTGCTCGTCTTCGCTTTGGTGGATTACGGGCCTCAAAGCAGGTTAAAGCTGAGCAACTAAAGAGCTTTTTAGCCAACCTCTAAAAGTTCATTTACTTATATCAATTTGTCTGTTTCAAATAAAAAATTTCAAGAGTCAAGAGAGTACCCTAAAAACTTTTTAGGGTACTCTCTTGACTCTTGAAATTTGGCACGAAGCAACGTCTTATAGCAAAGATAAAGAAAAATTTGCGAAAAGCATACATTTTTAGTTACATCATATAATAAAAATATTTTTAATAATTTAGAACTTTGTATGTACGGAACCTTCGGTGCATGAGTCCGACTCGCACTTGGCCGGTGTTTTTGTGTGTTAAGAGGCGAATTTCTCGTATATCAACGAATGCAGCTTTGAGATATGACCTATGATAATAAAATTATGATAAGCAAAATAGTAGTTCGTTACGTAACATGAAAAAAGTGTATAGGTAATTATGTTACAGTCAAAACTCTTAATCAGGCAAAACTACTTTTGACTAGTCAAACTCTACTGATTAAAATGAAATTAATATCATATGTCAATTGTCTAGATTATTAGTTACTTTCAATAGTCACTATTTTTTCCTCTATGAGGTTATGCACCTCTTTAGGGAAAACTTTTTAACATTTTGGTTAAAAAGATTAATATTCCTTCTAAAAATTAGCATTATTTAAATAATGGAAAGAACCAGCAATATTATGTTGATGTTAAAATCTTTTATACTTATAATAAATCTGTAGAGAGGTCAATTCTGTACATGATATATATTTTCAAAATAACTATCAGGGGGTAATTAGTGATCGATACTGATGCCAAAAATGCAATCAGTAAAATTTTTGTCTGTCTGTCTGTCTGTATGTTCCTTATAGAAACAAAAACTACTCGACGGATTTTAACGAAACTTGGTACAATTATTCTTCATACCTACTCCTGGGGAGGTAGTATACTTTTCATCACGCAACAATCAATAGGAGCAGAGCAGTGAAGGGAAATGTTGGGAAAACGGGAGAAGTTGCTTCATTCTTTAAGCTTTAATTAAAACACGAATATGGCCTTTCTAACTTGTTTCGAATCCATTGTAGGTAACTACACTGCCTAAGTGCCTAATCTTCTCCTAAGCTATGTTGCTAGTTACGTTGGTTTCAGTCTAACCAGATGTAGCAACATGAGTTCTACAGTTTCGCGTGAACTTTTACTCCAAAACGTCTTTTCCCAGTCATATTTTTGACGTAAAGATGTGACTACTCTTCACCTAAATCTTGTCCTAAGGGCTGAGGGCTGGAGGAATGGGACGCCGTCGCCTCCTTCTGCGAAGCAGTGATGCTAGCGAAGGAGGTGGCGGAACGAGAGAGGGAGAGAACCTCTCAACGTCCCAGCCGCCGCGGAAGGCGCTCCGGGCGTCGGGGGACACGCGATGACCTCCGGCCACCTACTACGCGGGCCTGTGGACGGTGAGTAACGGGCTAGCTCGCCGTCCGGCCGTCGTCATGACGGCAACAGACCGTGTCGGCGGCGCGTTCGTGTTCCACGCGCGCCTCAAAGAGATGTCAGCAACATGGAAGGGGCCCGCAAGGGCCGACGCCTGTAGTCGGGGTTGTGGATTATCGAAAGGTTAACACATCTCCGACACAAGGGCGAAGAAGAAACATGGGTATGGTTTTTACCCGACTGCGGCGAAGCCCAAAAGGAGGGTTATTAGTCAGTAGAAGTCTGACACTCCCCTTCGCTCTGCCCAAGAGCGGGGGGGGTTATTCGATGATTTTCCACCCACCAAAAAAAAAAAAAAAAGGGCTGAGGGCTGAGATGAGGTCGGCGATGGAACGAGCTTACCCAGAAGAAGCCTAATTACTCGACTTAAATAGATTGGGGCTCTATGGAGTCGGGAAAACCGATGCAGGCAGGTCTTTGGCTGTGCGCATAATAAAAGATGTAGCAAAGCGCTTCGTACGAATGTCGACAAGGTAATATGGGTGATATCACCTGCAGTACGTCTAGTCTCAAGAAGTTCAGATGGAATAAAGGAGATGGTGGAATCATCTCATGGAGCTCCTGCGCACACTCTCCGAAGTACAGTCTGTAGAAGACCGACAGACATGCAACTTTCCGGCGGGGGCCAGACTTTATAGCTTGGCCACCCGATTATGCTTGTTTGACGGCTTCGTTGTGGGCACTTTTACACTCTGTATAGATGCCATTGTAATTTCAAAATCAATAGTAAGTTATACATTTCGTTGGTCTAGTCACTAGATGACTATCCTGTAGTAGCTGCAAGGTATATGCACAAGGTGGCTGTTGTGCATGATGTCTTAAGTTAGATTCTCTGGAGGTCTAAAATGGCCACTTTCGCAGATCATAATATGAATTGCGTTAAAAAGCGTAAAATGGACCTTTTATTGCGTCTGTGACAATTTAAGAAAATAGATCATAATAGGAAAATAATACGAGTTGCGTTAAAATTCGTAAAATGGTCACAGACGCACTTATTATAAAAGGTTTATTTTACACTTATAAAGCAATTCGTATAATGATCTCCTAAAGCGGCCATTTTAGACGCCCTGGTCGGCCAAAGAGTTAGGTATTGAGTTACTCTATTAGGAATTTCTCAGTGGAAACACGGAGTATTAATTTGTGTCCGGTCGATGGCAATAGGCTCACCCTTATAACTTGGGAATTAATCTACCATCTCTGCCTAACCCTTCGGGAATTACAAACGTGATGTAATGTTATGTAACGTTTACAGAATGTAACTAAAACTAATACCACTTATATGACTATCAACGAGTGTTATTATCAGTAATTCAGCCAAAATATAAGTTTGTTATAGCCGCCATAAAGTCAGACATTGATGGGGGCCAATTGCCCGACGGGAGGCCGAAATATTATTAGTGTTAAGGGTGGGGATATACGCATAAGCGGTAGCGGGAGCGGGGAGCTGTTGCTTCTTAAACTGGGTGTAAACAGAGTCTTCAACGGCAAACGGCTGTACCGATTTTGTCGAGACTTTTATTGGCCGATAGATAAGGTATAACATTTGCTTGATTTATTTTAGAAAAATACTTTGGGTTCATTGATATAATAAAACCCAAGATACACACTCCGCGTCTCAAAACCGTCCGCTTAAAATGAGTTCACAATGAACTCATTTCAAATAGTCTCGCGTCGCTCGCGTCTCTGCACGGTCGTACAAAATACTTTTTATATTGCTTTTTATAACTGCAATGTAAAAGGAATCTGCGTAAGGTTGAATTTGCCAAAAAAAAAATGTTTATAGTGACGATAACTACATGTAGTAGTGCGTGTATTGGTGAGTGTTTCGGCGACTGCTTCGACTGTTTGTTTTGTTCGAGACTGTGCATCTAGGGTTTTATTATATCAATGTTTGGGTTCCATAAAATGGTTCTTTGGAATGGTTTACAAAACTCGATTCAAATTGGTACTTATTAGTGTTCTTTTGGTAGTTTTACCTGGAAACTTCCAGGTTCTAATTATTTTGTGTTTTGAAAACTAGTATTTTTTTAGATTTTGATGTGCTTTTGGAATTTCTTTGCCACCTCATATCTTTGCCGCTCGCGCAGCCATCTTGGAAAACGGCGGCTAATCGCAGTTTTTTGACGATATCTGCTTTCCTACTCATTCTACGTTAAAAAATATGAATTTCCTACACATTGAATAAAAGTGCCAAATTATGGAAACTATTGTTGACGCAATTTATAAAGCGATGGAGCCATAACAGCCCCGCTTCCGCTTGTGAGCCCGCTACCACATGTACTAAGGCCACACCCTTCGTATATTTCCATAGTGGGCGCAGGGTTTTCATTGTCATTCATAAAACACAATATTATTACTTTTACGCTTGTATTGATCGAAGGGATAGGCAGAGTTGTAAGAATTCGCCATAGGCATAAAAGAAGCGATAAATATTTCATAACATAACATCACGCCTGTAATTTCCGAAGGGTAAGGCAGAGGTGTCATAATTAGTACACGAACATTTCGCCAGTTTGGTTTAATTAGCCTAATATTATCAACCGGGCCCAAATGAGAGCAGCGGTGGCCCAGTGGTGGAGCCCCGACTTACGAACAGTAGGTCGTGGGTTCGAACCCAGGCAGGCGCATTACTTTGTGTAATTTATTTCATCACCGCTGCTCTCAAAACGGTGAAGGAAAACATCGTGAGGAAACCGGCATGTCTCAGAACCAAAAAATTCGAAGACATGTGACATCTACCAATCCGCATCTGGGCCCGCGTGGTTGATTATAGCCCATTCCCTCTCAAAGAGAGGAGGCCTGTGTCCCAGCAGTGGGAACATTAATAGGCTGTTGATGATGATGATGGGCCCAAATCCAGACTGTGTGGCTGCTACTGAGAAATTCGTGATGGCGATGGCATGGTGGCATTTCTTGACCGTTGAGGAGCAGTTTTTGTAGCCTTTTTATAGTTTCTTCTTTCTTGATAGTTTATTTAATATTTTTTATATTCTAGCTGATGCCCTCGGCTGCGCCCGCGTGGAAGTCAAAAACTTTACAAATTATATTTTAAAACCTTCCCCGTAAACCACTCTATCCATTGGTGAAAACAGCTTGAAAATTTGTGGAGTAGTTTTTGAGTTAATCGCGAACAGGCAGACAGACAGACGCGGTGTTGGACTTTGTTGTATAATATGTAGTGAAATAACTTTATTATAATGTTCCAAAAATATATATCGTTACGAATTATGTAGGTACAAATTAGTTACGTCAATTTTAAAGTCTAACTAAGGCCAGACTAAATCTACGTCAATTTTGTAGTCTAGTGACGGAACCCCAGTCTAACGCGAAGTTCAAAGTTGTCACTGATAAGACAAATTGTCAGAAGTAAACATTAACAAACATTATAATCTAGAATTAATTAATCTGTACTGAATAATTGCTATTTTAATAGGAACTAGCGGGGTTTCCGTTTTTTGACGCGTGTCGTCTATCAAATTCAAAAATACCGCGGTCATATTGTTTTTACCCGACTCCCAAGGAAGGGTCATGGTTTTCGCGTTATACAGGATGTAAACGAATCCTTCACGAAGCCGTCAACCAAGCATTACGTACATCAAACTAAGTACCGATGCACAAATATTATTGCTGAGAAACTACTTTTTTTTGGGGTGATTAATCATATTTTACGACTACCTTTTGCCAGCGGCTTCGCCCGCGTGAAATAGACGATTTTCCATACAAACTTTCATCCCCTATTTAACTCCCTTAGTGGTTGAATATCGAAAAATCCTTCCTTATTCCTTGTCTACATTATAAAGGGAACCTCTGTGCAAAATTACAGCTTTCTAGGTCCAAGGGTTTGGGCTGGGCGTTGACGAGTCAGTCAGTCAGTCAGGACTTCTCTTTTTTTTTAAATAGATAGATAAAAAACTCTTAAATGTTGCTAAGTGTTTACACATACTTTGACTGGACGTGTTATTTGTATAGGTACGCCAATAGTAAACTTCAAAAAACCTCAATATTTACGTCAATTATTCAAGGGTTTCTCAATACACTTCACTGGATTTCCCAAACAAACAAACAAATATTCTAACAAACAACATCGTAATTATGTTACGATCACACTTATTTCACCCTAAGAAGGAAGCAATCGTTTGCAATTTTACATAAAGTCTGCGTAAGTACTTTGTCAAATTATTTTTGACCTTGTGTCATCATCATCATCTGCCTAGGTTTTTCTTAGCTCTTGTGTTAAATTGTAATTTGGTTTATTTTGGGAATTATACTATTCAATAGATGTATTAAATAAGGATAGGTAGACAAGAGGAACTCTGAAAGAGTGACGCCGCGCCGTTGTCAGAAAAGTTGTATGGTAATCGCCAATCGGTTTTCATGGTATGGACGGAACCCCAGTCTAACGCGAAGTTCAAAGTTGTCACTGATAAGACAAGATATATCGAAATGAGGCGGAGAAATAAGAAAAATGTTGAGTACGAATGTAGATTAGGCTTTTAGAGTAGAGGACGACCAAAATCACGATAGATGGACCGTGTGATGGATGATATGGCTAGAAAGGAGGTGACTGCTGAGATGGACTGTGTGATAGATGATACGTCTTGAAAGGAGTTCACTGATATGACGAGTAATAGAGAAGTATGCAAGAAAAAGAAATGGTGAGCCGACCATAAATAAATTGGAATAAGGACAGGAGAATGATGATGGCTATTGGAAAAGAGGTCTTATAAGTTCCTTACAATGCATTACAGAAAGACAAAATCGCATACAACAGTTGCCGAGTGCAAACATACTGTTGCTAGTAACTGTATCTATAATAATATGTCTACACATTATTAGACTTTGGTCATAGTACATCGATACGATCTTCATATTTATGAATGAAAACGGTCCCTACGTAACAATTTACATATCGGCCGCTAATTGGGTCAATAAATTATTTATTTACTTCGCTTATTATATTGTGAAAAGACAACAACTTTGTTTATGCTCAAATGCTTTAACGGGGGAAAACTGACACATGAAAATGCCACTTACAAAAATAGTAATGTCAATTTTGACAGCTGTCAGTTTAATGTCAACTACGAATTTAGTGTGCCAGCTGTTGTAAAACTTAATGGCTTGGCACGTGATGACGGAAAGACACCAGTAAACGAAATTATAATATTGCAATGGATATTACATGGTTCCCTTAGTCTTCCCTGCTCACAAACTATTTATCTGGCTCCAGTTTTTAACGGTCAATTGAACCTCATCAAATCAGATGTCAGCGTACTCGATCTCACAGATAACTTGTGTATCAGCTACCAGCAGTAGGACTATGAACGATCAGATCAGCATTTTATTGCACCTTTATCTCTCTGTAAATATGCGGATGGTTCCGATTAAGAGGCCTAAAATGGCTGCTTGAGACTGTATACGATTGCAGGGGCCAAGGGGGTTGTGAAATGATACCGCGGCCTCGAACACTCCGATAAAGTACTTTGGGGCTAAGACGGAATATTGTGGTTTTTAGTCAGTAGAAGTCTGACACTCCCTACCGCTGTGCCCAGAGCGGAATGAGTCATTATTTTGATGATTTCCCACCGGGTCGTGGGGCTTTCGGAACCGGGACCAGAACCTATAAACTCAAAGATAATATAATACATAATTATAATATATATTGGATAACCAATAAACCAACCAATAACCACCAACCAACCAAACCAACCAACCAACCAAACCAATAACCAAACCAAACCACCAATAACCAATTAACCAATAACCAGTAACCAACCAACCAACCAACTAACCAATTATTGTATTTATAGGTGTAATCCCGCAGTCCCAGTCCCGACTGCCCCACGACCCTTCCGAGTTTCAGACCCACCAAAGACCATACGAGAACGCTGATTTTTTGTGCTTGTGATTTCACGAATACCAAGTAATATTGCAAATTATCTACACGAAATTTTACCAACACCCAATAATATTACTATTTATTATAAACAATGTTACTTTGCTTATTATAAGTGATCAGTGATCACGCATTGACTCTCTGCCAAGTTTCGTCTCGTTTTGATAACGCACAAAAGCATAGATAACGCTGTTTTTTTTTAATAATTGCCCTGTGAACTTTAAGACAAGGCGAGTAAGTCAATATGCAATAATAATTAATATTTTATAGGTAGGTATTTGTTGATTGGATTGAGGTAATCTTTTGGTGAAATTAAATAATGCTTGAGTTAATCTTTTTGATGAGTGTATTTTACGATTGTAGATTTTAGCGTAACATCACGCCTGTAATCACCTAAGGGCGTCACATTATTCCCGATCCTCTGCAACTGCTTTATTTTATTAGTTTTGGTTTGTGGAAATCATCAAATGTCTCCTCCTACTCTGGACAGAGCGATAGGGAGTGTCAAACTTCTACTGATTAAAAACCACCAAATTCCCTTCTTAGCCCTTGTGTCGAAGCCGCGGTATCTCTTTCGAACAATCCGCAGCCTTGACGGGACCCACTGCAACTCCTGAAGGCCAGAATCAACAGTCCCCGAGTGGTTACACTCCAATATTTAGCCAGTTTTGTTAACTTTGAACTCCAATATCTTGGTTGTCAGATAAGGTACAGAAAACAAAATATCACAGTGACAGGGAGAATAATTAGTGTCTTTCTGCAACGTTAAGGGTACTTTTACACCCTTTCATCATCATCATCATCATCAGCCTATAATGTTCCCACTGCAGGGACTCAGGCCTCCTCTCTAGGAGAGGGATGGGCTATAAACCACCACGCGGGCCCAGTGCGGATTGGCAGATGTCACATGTCTTCGAATTTTTTGGTTCTAAGACATGCCGGTTTCCTCACGATGTTTTTCTTCACCGTTTTGAGAGCAGCGGTGATGAAATAAATTACACAAAGTAATGCGCCTGCCTGGGTTCGAACCCACGACCTACTGTTCGTAAGTCGGGGCTGACACCACTGGGCCACCGCTGCTCTCATTAATTACACCCTCTAATGATAATTATTGTTATGTTAGGAAAAGTAGGTGTGTGACATTCTAGGTAACAGTGATTAAAAATAGGTGTTATGTCTAGTTGCAAATACAGATAAAATCATGTTTACATTAATTGATTACTTTAATTTTTTAATTGCTTTAAACAATGTTTGCGATAATAATTGTCTTTCAATTCACAGTTCACACCAAGTACTTTGAAAGTTCGAGCACACAATAAAAGGACGTCACATTCTTTTTGTTTTTTTTTTCTCTGAAGAGTGTAACTAAACGTTCCCTTATCAAAACCAAAATCATTAATTGTCTCCGACATTGCGATCATTTTTAGGGTTCCGTACCCCAAAAGAAAAAAACGGAACCCTTATAGGATCAATCGTGTGTCTGTCTGTCCGACCATTCCCCCCCCCCCCCCCCCCCTTATCTCCCATACCTGGGAACCTTCTAGTTACAGAGATATTTGATGTCAAAGTTCCGAATTCCTTACGTTTATACGTTTTTGTTAATTCCAGTTCTTATGGTAATAACTTTACTTTAGTTGCCTCTACTTTATGACCCGTTTACTATCCAAAGCATCTATTAGCACAATCTTTTAAGTGTGCTACTGTTGAGTTCTAACGTTTTTACCGATTTATCACCCCAAAAAAAAATCGGTTCTAGTCTAACTTGGTAGGTATCAGAGTTTTTATAATGCCGCCCATGGACAGAGGTCCAGATATTTCTCGACGGCACGTAAAGTCAAGTCAGAGGACTTGACTTTACGTGCCTTCGAGAAATATCTTAGCAGGCATGCTGGTTTCCTCAATCTTTTCCTTCACTGATGAACATGGGTGGTTTTTAGTCAGTAGAAGTCTGACACTCCCTTGCGCTCTGCCCAGAGCGGGAGGATATTATATCATTTGATGATATTCCACCCTCGGTAAAAAAAAAAATAGGGAATGAAAGTTTGCACGGAAAGTCGTCATTTTCACGCTATAGTTGTCTATATTACAGTGGTTATGGTGGTCTGCTGAACTGTGTACCGGCAAAGCATCGAACTCGCGATATCGCTTCCGCTTGATATGGCGTAACATTTCAAGGCTGGTATACTAAACATATGTTTGTCGTTGTTTTGGTGTTTGATATTTAAATGTATGCTATTTTTTGCGTGTTTTGAGCGTACTGGTCCAAGGAGCCTCTAATCCATGCTAGCATTAGAATAGAATAGACTATACTAGCTGATGCCCGCGGCTTCACCCGCGTGGATGTCGTTCAAATTATACACTAAAACCTTCCTCTTGAATCACTCTATCTATTAAAAAAAACTGCATCAAAATCCGTTGCGTAGTTTTAAAGATTTAAGCATACAGACAAACAAACAAATAAACAAACAAACAGACACGACTTTGTTTTATACTATGTAAGGAAGTAACTGGGCACTCCGAAGTCACACCACTAGTAGACTATCACTATTATTTTTACCCGACTACGGCAAAGCCAAAGGAGGGTTATGATTTTGTTGTTTATTAAGTTGTTTAGTTACTTTTTTTTATTCTTCTTCATAACATGTGGGCAGTAAGGTCTAACGACCCCATACACCCTAGTGTCACAGTTTCTAAACCGCGGGCCTCTGACATGGTTTGACTGACAGTATTTTTTTAATTTATTTTGTAATGTTATAAAAGGCAATGCTGACTGACTGAGGATCAAAGCACAGGCCAATAGGCCTAGAAACTTAAAATTTCGCACTCGAATTCTTCTTATGACGTAGGCATCCACTGAAAGGATATTCTCAAAATTCAAATCCCAAGGGAGTGAAACAGGGGATGAAAGTTTGTATGGAAAATCGAAATTTTTGATATTTCCGACATCCCGGGCGAAGCCGCGGGCAAAAGCTAGTCCTACTAATTTCTAATAAACAGCAAACGACAACGCGTCAAGCCAAGATGGAGTTCGAGGAACGAACATGACTCTTTTCGCAGGGATTGGCGAATAGGACCCGGTTCCAACAAAGCGGAGAGATGTGTCTAATTCGACCAATCACAGGAAGGCGAAAGATCAGATACATGAATTGTAACTAATGTGATTGGCCGATTTCCGCATAACTCCTCTCGTCTCCGCTTCTTTCCGCTTTGTTCGAAACCGGGCTTAACAGTACTGGATCATAGGGATAAGTGGAAAGAGAGGCGTTTGCCCTGTGTGGGACACAAATGTTTATAAATAAAAAGGTAAGTCCAGATTGACTGACTGGCTCATCAACCCCCAGCCCAATCCCTTGGACCTAAAAAGGTGAAATTTTGCACAGATGTTCCTTTATAATGTAGACAAGGAATAAGGGAGGGATTTTTCGAAATTAAACCCCTAAGGAAGTTAAATAGGGCATGAAAGTTATTATGGAAAATAGTAATTTTTGATATTTCCGACATCTACGCGGGCAAAATCTAGTAGCAAATAATAAAAATCACTTACGAGTACACATAGGGTCCAACTTCGTTGACATGAAGCCTGGTATCCAGTCCATCCTTGACGCGTTGCCAGTTGGTGTAGTTGAAGAGGTGGACCTTCATGAGAGGCTGCACGTCTGGCCGTCTCCAGATCTTGTAGGCTAAGGAGTTGTTGCGGATCACCATGCTCTGGGGAGGAGAAGTCAGCCTCAGTGTTTAGATCTTAATCTCGAGAACTATGTGGCCAGGACCACGACTAGTAGCGTGACTGACCGCTATCATCATCGATTCATCGGTCTAGCCTTTTCCCAACTATGTTGGGGTCTAAGATTAAAAACTGGCATGGTCACTAAGGGTGCGTTCCGAATTACGCTGTAATCGATTTGAGCGTCCATAAACCCGTACCGAATTACTGTGAGCGCGATATCGATGTCCCTTGAATCGCCATAGATGACGTCATGACATGCGCCATCTTGCGATTACACCGACCATGCCCCAAATAAATATCACCGTGAGCGCTGTCAAAATCAAAGTAAAAAATGACAGATGTCTGATGCGTGTGTGTGTGTGTCTGGGTGTGTGAGTGTGTTCACAGCTGAGGTTCACTGGCTGGAGTCGCACAAATACATTCAATTAGTTCTTTGAAATCTCTTTGGAGTCTTATAACCATGATTATTCAAGTAAATATACAAGACGAGCTTAGCGGGCGACGAATTTCTCTCATGCAGGTTATGTTTTTGTTATCACGTGACGAGTGAGCACTGTAAACGCGTTTACGAGCGTTCCGAATTGATGACAGCTCTTAGCTGTCATAATCGTGATATCTAATTCGGAACGCAAATTATAGACGTGAGCGCTGTGAGCGATTATTTTGTAATACGGAACGCGGCCTAACACTCACACTATTATTTATACTGAAAACGGTATTTACCAATTGTTTCAAGTTAAAAATGAACAAGAAAGAGGGTAGACCGATTTGTCTGCTCATAACTTCGATCAATAATAATAAACATCCACCCGCAAGGACTTCAGTTTATCCGTAATCATGGTGCTTATTACAGCGCCGAAATATCGGGAACTCGAAACAATTAGTAAACATGGTAAATATCCCGTTTTCAGTATAAATAATAGTATGCTAGGGTCGGCTGAATATGGCTGAATACCAGTATTTTACATGGAGTGACTGCCTATCTGACCTCCACAACCCAGTTTATACTGGGTAATGCGATACCCTTTGGCATGACTGACCGCAATCTTGATAAAAATTACCACCATCACCATCGCCATGACCATTTTAATTTTATTTAGCCCTATTGTATATACCATGTTCAGCAAATAAATTATTTGAGATTAACACTGACTCCTGAAAGACTGCATCGCGGTCTAGTCGTCGCAAGCGAGACTGTAACATGAGGTTCTGGGTTCGATTCCCGGATCGGGCCAATTGTCATTGGAATTTTTCATTAGAGATCGTTTGATGGCAATAAGCTCGCCCCCTATTACATGGGACTTAAACATAACTGGCTAAATGTGAGTGCACTGTTAGGTACACCTGTGCCTAACCATTCAGGGATTTAATGCGTGATGTTATGTATGTAATAGGGGGTGACCCTTAACCATGCTATTGAGAAACTGATTGGAATAACCCAATAACATTGCCCGTCCAGGAAATCGAACCCAGGACTTCACTGTGTCAATTTCTAATCATAACAATAATTGTGAATAATAGAATACTTACAGACAGAATGGCGTCGTTGATTGTATTCGTAAAACAAAAGAATATCGTCCCAATCATGCTCAGAACGAATGTGGTTGAAATTAACAGCAATACTGAAACAAAGAAATATCAAACGTTAATTTAAAGTCAAAATATTTTATGGAGGTGAAAACCTCAAGCGGCGTAAATATAAATAACCTTTGCGGAAACTATATTTTCGAGCCGTTTGGGGTTCTCTGGGGCCGTGGGGTCCGAGTGCTCATAGCCTGTTTAACGCTTAGTTGACGCTTCTCGTGACCCAAGGGCTGGCTTTTATCTTGGCCAGAGGCTAAGTGTTGCCATGTACAACGAGGCAATGCCGCCAGTCTTTTGGGCACATTACCGGCTGACAGTGTTGAGAAGCAGTATTTCGATGTTTTTTTATACCTAGTTAGTTTAGTTTATTCTATAGTTTTTAAATAATTTAATATGTATTCAAATAAAAATAATTTAAACATGATAATATTTTATTTCACATAGGGGCACTTATAAAACGTGGATAAAGAGTTGCATGGTTAGGGTTGGTTGTTTCCTATGGAGAAAAACCGGCAAGAAACTCCATGGTTACTCTTTTAAAATGTAGGTATTGGTTTCATAATATTTTCATGTTATTTAAGTATGGGGGGACAAGGTAGACCCGATAATAAGTCGTAGGGATCTTCAAAAAAATAAAAAATAAAATAATAATAACTTAAGTTTTACTGTAGTCGTCAAGCACTAAAGTCTAAGTCAACCAGTCTTACTTAAGGATCAGATAGGCTGTCGTTCCATATGTAAACTACTGGTATTCAGCAGCATCATGGGACATTAACCGACCCTAACGTAGCGAAAAAACCACGTAGATTTTTATGAATTTATTTATATTTAAAAAATAAAATGCGTCTGTTTGTAATTAAAACATAAAAAAATGTTGTCTGTCGGTTTGATCTGGCTAATCACCGAAACGTCTGCACCGATTTTGAAGGGACTTTCACTGGCAGAGACACACATCAAGCTACCCGAAACTGTCCAATTTTTCCAATCAACCTTGAACCTAATGTTTTAGAGATAAAGTCCAAAATCTATCAAAGAAAGACAGATTGTAGTAACTTGGTGTGCTGGGGTCTGTACGTAATGCTGTGATTGGTTGACAAAATTTCCAACAACCAATCAAAAATTGACTAGAGCTTTGACAGCAAATTGTACTTTATGTAAGAGTCTCGTGACAAAAAAAAAACACAACCATCTTTATTACAGTTGTAATTATTTATAAAGTGACCTTAAGATAATAAAAATACTTTTTTCTGATAAAGAAATGATCATACGATGTTTGTTTTTAAATTCAATATGTAAAACTACAATTTACAAATCTACAATAATAATAAAATAATATGAACTCAGTCATCAATGTGCCGATAATCGTTTCAGCCAATGGCTTAGTTGCCAAGAGCTTCGATCAACACCTGAAGAGGCTCTCGTTGGGCAGCTGGTTCCAGGGCTTTATGCAGAAAGCAGTACTTATGAACAAGGCTCGTATTGTTAGGAGGATCCTCTCTCTGGAGCCCTGACCGCCGCCTGTAGTTTGGAATTTTGAACCCTGTTTTCCCGAAACGGATGGGCTATACTTTTAGATAAACGGTCGCCGTAGTCGAAACCGGCTAGGAAGGGTTATTATTATTATTACTTTTAAATGTTTTCTATTAAATTATTTTCGGAAAGAATATTTAAAATATACAAATCTTTCGGAAAAAATATTAAACCAGCATGCCTGAGGGATATTTCTCGACAGCATGTAAAGCCAAGTGAGAGGCCTAATAAGTGGCAAAGTAACTCTAACACCTCGTTAACAACTAACCACGTGTCAAAGAAAGATAGATCATATATCTGACATGCATGTCTGCTGACACATAATTGTCAGCTGTTACTGGCAATTATTGAACAGCTGGCTAAGAAATGACACCAGCTGATCGTCTCTTGTGCTCAAATTAATGAGCATGACAAGTACGTCCTTGGTTACTACCGGATCTCTCACGATGTTTTCTTTAATTGATTTGACAGCATTGGTAATGAAATAAGTTAGGGATTTTTAGGCCACTTTTAGGCGCCCCCTTGGTGATACGTGTACGTTGTGAGGTTTTAGCTTTGAGTTTTAGGCTACTCCGTCTCCGTGCATTATTTTATTGAAAAAATCAAATGGCGTTATAAATAATAATAATTTTAAAAAAAATGCTTTTCAAACATTATTTTTTTTTATTTTTAGAGACGAAAAAATACATCTAATTGTTACGAGTATACACTATCCCATTGCCCCCATGATGTTTAAAGATAGCGATTTTTCCCTCTCTGACTAAAGAACGTCGCGTTACTCAAAATTAATCCGTTTGCTAGGCTCACTTAAGGCGGGGTTACCCCGATAAACGTCGTCAACAATAGCGTTTTACTCGTACATGGAACGGATTTAAATTTTGAAAAAAATGTATTACATAGTTGACTCTTTGATCATGATATGTCGGGCATGCGATACACGATTACTTACACTTCACTGCATCCAATTAAATCGCAAAGACATGTCCAAATGATGGGTAAATAATCGTTTTACTTGAGTTATATTAGGCTTTGAAAAATGAAACTTATATCATAATAAAGGTCGTAAAAAATGTGTATTATCTCGGGTCACATAATGTATAATTTCTTTATCATTTTTCTCCAAGAAGAAAAAACAGTCAAAATTTCGGCATTATATCGCTCGCGCGGCAGGGCGGGGGACGAGGTCGTGCGTACATAAAAACAAAGTAGGGAAACCTCGCCTTAATACTTTTTTTCAATTTCTGTAATTTGCCACCTTTACTTCCGCCGTTGGTCGCCAGACGCTGCTGGGCCGCAAGCTCGACTACGGAGCTGGGTACGATACCTAGGTCGGGCAAAGTGGCATGGGGTTTTTCTATCAGGAATTTCTCAGTAGCAGCTACAGAGTATGAATTTGTGCCCGGTTGAGGGAAATAGGCTCGCCCCCTATTACATGGGACTTAAGGCCAGGTTGCAGTACTTTGTTTTTATGTACGCACGACCTCGGCCCCCGCCCTGCCGCGCGAGCGATATAATGCCTAAATTTTGACTGTTTTTTGCTTCTTGGAGAAAAACTATAAAGAAATTATACAATCTGTTTTCACCATTTACTTCAGAATAAAAAGTTCTATCTACTGATATAACTTTCATATAAATTCATGATGAAATGTCTTAGCAGTACACGTTTGAAATTGTGATTTAGAGTCATGTTTGATAGAAAAAAGTATCGAGCCGATCATTCTAAATCGTGTTTCTATCTTTACGATTTACTAGAGAGTATGTTCAATTTTTATGTAATGATTTTTATTTATTAAAAAACTCGTATTTAGTTCGATTTTTATAGGTTCAAAAATCTTAAAATTACTGCAACCCGGCCTGTAGGTGTACTATTAGGTACACCTCTGCCTATCCCTTCGGGGATTACAGGCGTGATGTTATGTGCTACATTTATCTAATAACAATTTACTAAGCCAATGAACTGACAAAAAATTGGCATAGACAATACTCTCATTAGAAATAGTTTTTGTTCTAAAAAAAATATAATTTGACGTAAGTACTTGACGCGAGTAAAGATTCTTTTAATAGCCGAAGGTAAAATTTTTTTTTTTTTAATAAAACGTTGCCCCACGCTAGGAATTTCTCCTGTATCGTGGGTGCGTTTACAAACATTAAACTCACATACACAAACACCCAGACCCGAAACAACTATCTGTAGGCCATACAAATATTTGTTCCGTGCGGGGATCGAACCCGCGACACACAGCGCAGCAGTCCAATCGCTCAGCCACTGCACCAACCGTGCCGTAAAAACAATTAACGTACTTAAAAAACTAATTATCGCTTTTCTAAAGTAAAGTCTTTGATAGTCGTTATGGACTTGTGTTCCAACTCTGGGAACGTTTTAGGCTGATTGAGTATCATCATTTGAGCCCGAAATCACCCACTGCTGAGCCTATATCAGTAGAAGTATCTAGTAGAAGAAAGGAAATGCCTTGCTTCTACTTTCTTCTACCACACTTCCCGATTCTGTGCGCCCCTTGTTTACGTACAGGCGGGGCGTCGCGCGGCGCGTGCTGCATTTTTAATTCAAACACATGGCGATGTATGAAAAAGTTAACGATTTCAATCGTCGATTTTACGAGAAGCTATTTTCGCACGTTAGATTAAAATACAGCGTTTGTTGCGGTGGAATCGTCTCTCAGTAAATTAATAAAAAAACACGAGACGAGCCTTCTGCACGCGCCGCGCGACGCCCCGCGTCTCCGTAAACGAACCCTCATCCAGGTGTTTTCTGCGATTTTGCCAATATCTTCAGCCCAACGAGTTTGCCTTGCTCCATCGACCATCTCCAGATCTAGCCCAGATCCTATTAAGGTGCACCACAAGGTCCCCGACATCGCAAACCAATCGTTACTTTTTCACGCGAAAACTACTAAACGGATTTGAATGTAATTTGGCACAAAGATAGGACGGTTCCGTGGGAAAGTTACTGAACTCAACGCGAAACATAAACTACTGATAAATATGTTCATATTCATTCATATCATATTACCCAGTATTAACTGGGTTGTGGAGGTCAGATAGGCAGTCGCTCCATGTAAAATACTGGTTTTCAACTGCATCCGGTTAGATTCGAAGCCGGCCGCAATGATGGGGTCGGTCGGTTACTATGTAGTTGGGAAAAGGCTAGGCAGATGATGATTCTTTCATTCATTATTTGGATTTAACCATTGACAGTGAGTTTATGAACTGCTTGTTTTTTTTTAAGTTCATATTGAAGCCACGAGAAGCTAGGTATAATTTTTGTAAGCCCAGGACTTCTATTAAATAAGGTAGCGACAATTTAATCAACAACAAATAATTCCTCAAAATAATACACGACAGGGCTAATGCCCGTCGGGGCCGCAGATTTTTGTACCAGATGACGTGGCCTCGGCGCAAGGGCAAAGAAAAAACATGGGTTCGGTTTTTAGTCAGTAGAAGTCTGACACTTCCCTTCGCTCTGCCCAAGAGCGGGAGGGGTCATTCGATGATTTTCCACCCACCAAAAAAAAAGGGCTATATATATATATCGCAATCAAAATTGGAATTATTATTTTGTTGGTAGAGAGGGAGAGGAAAGCCAAAGAAAAGATGGATGAATTTTGTGAGGAACGATATGAATGAGAAAGGAGCGAATGCCACCGTGACGTCTAACAGGGAAGAGTGGAAGATGAAGGGTGCGTTCCGAATTACGCTGTAATCGATTTGAGCGTCCATAAACCCGTACCGAATTACTGTGAGCGCGCTAACGATGTCCCTTGAATCGTCATAGATGACGTCATGACATGCGCCACCTTGCGATTACACCGACCATGCCCCAAATAAATATCACCGTGATCGCTGTCAAAATCAAAGTAAAAAAATGACAGATGTCTGATGCGTGTGTGTGTGTGTCTGGGTGGGTGTGTGTGTTCACAGCTGAGGTTCACTGGCTGGAGTCGCACAAATACATTTAATTAGTTCTTTGAAATCTCTTTGGAGTCTCATAACCATGAGTATTCAAGTAAATATACAAGACGAGCCTAACGGGCTACGAATTTCTCTCATGCAGGTTATGTTTTTGTTATCACGTGACGAGTGAGCACTGTAAACGCGCTCGAGCGTTCCGAATTGATGACAGGTCTTAGCTGTCATAATCGTGATATCTAATTCGGAACGCAAATTATAGACGTGAGCGCTGTGAGCGATTATTTTGTAATACGGAACGCGGCCGAAAACTACGTGCTTCAGAATGCACGTATAAGCCGGTGGTCCCGGCCGCCAAATGGCGGTTGTCAAACCAATGTCAGAGGCCCTTGACGTGGTTTAGAAACTCTGACACTAGGGTGTGTGGGGTCGTTAGACTTTACTGCCCACGATAAGAAGAAGAAGAATTTCTCTGAATGCGGAGTTCGCTCCAAAAACACAAAACAATTTCTTGTATGACTAATCTAGCGAAATTATTGACTCATACAATTTACATACGTTTTATCAAAAATGCTAACAACAGTTATTATAATCAAATGACAACTGACACATTGGTGACCTTAGAATCTTAATGGTTAATGTCTGGTATTACCGTATTAATCTTATAATTTTACATAAATACCCGCGATTTTAATTTTTCTGACGACTTTGTACTATGTCTAATATGCTAATACTTACTAGGTCGCATGTATACAGGGTGGTGCCGACGATACGACAACGATTTCGATGTTAGGATTTATTTAATAGTTTAAAAATGTTCCTGTGACCTAGAACTACCAGTGGTTTCATTTATTGTCGTATAGTCGGCACCACCCTGTAGGTCACAGTATCACTACATAGTACACACGGCTACACATCAAGCTATACGTTTCCAGTTTACGCTGATCTCGCATTGTACGGAAATCCTATACAATGCGAGACCAGCTTATACTGGAAATGTATAGGTTGATGTGTAGCCGTGTGTACCTATAAAACAAAGTCACTTCCCGCTGTCTGTCCCTATGTACCTACTTATGCTTAGATCTCTAAAACTACGCAACGGATTTTGATGCGGGTTTTTTTAATAGATAAGAGTGATTCAAGAGGAAGGTTTTAGTGTCTTTTTGCACCCGTGCAAAGCCGAGGTGGGTCACTAGTGATAGATAAAGCCGTAATATGGTTATATCCCTAGAGATATAATTATGTACCGTAACATAGTTATACGTAATTATATTACTAGATAAAGTTTAGTGAAATAATTGTAGGAGTCACTCATGTTCCTTCTTAACCCTTTGTTCGAAAGATATAAGGACACAAAGGGCTAAGAAGGAACATGGGTGGTTTTTAGTCAGTACAAGTCTGACCACTGAATTTTCCACCCTCCAAAAAAAATGTTCGGTCTAGCTAGAACAAAAAAAAAATATCGCAATAAGGTGAGAACACGTGCCTTTCTGCTTTTTTATTGATTTTTTACTTTAGCTTCAAGTTTTTTCTTAAACGATAAATAAACATTGACGTTTGCAACCATCATATCTACTTACGATAATAACATAAAACAAAGGTACCATTATTATGGGTTATATTAAGGCGTATGAGCTCTTAAATGTGGAATCAATGTCAATGTCTTGTTTGTTTTTGAGTCGAATAAAGTGCAATCTATTCTGCAGCTAGTTTGCTATAAAAAAAAGAATTTAGAGGAGTTTACTTATTATCGATAATACAGCACATAATTTTCCGATGTGCTCTTGGTTCCAGGGCGAAGTGGTTTATTTAATACTCTATGAGGGCGAACAATGCATGGGCGCAGAGCAATCCTCTTTCTATAATAGATTTTCAACTTTATTGAAAATTAGATTAGAAAAAAAAACAGTTTCGGATAGCTCAATATGCTGGCGATGGCGTATGTACTTCCTAGTAACTAGTAATTATGACCATGAGAGTTCGTCTATCTGTATGTTTAAGATGTCTCCTAAACGTGAGAACCGATTTAGACGAGGTCGTGAAATATTGTTTGAACACCACGTTTTATTTATATAGTCTAATTTTTAGTTGTCAAAGCAGATTTCAAAGAATTTAGGCATTTAAAAATCTCAAATAAAACGTGAGGAAGCGTGGAAAATAAAGTTTAATGCACAGTTATATAAGCACAGATATATACACACACAAATATTATGATTTGTCATTAATTTGTGACTATTTTACGAATTCATATTATTTATACGATTTTGATTCTGCTAAACCCAGTCTTACGGTAAGACTAGGTAAGACAGTTTTGGTAAGACTCTTACCAAAACTTATCATAGGTATTATCCAGTGACAGATTAACTTGTATTCGTATACCTAGTTCTACTGTTCAGTTCAACTAGTAGGACTAAACGGAGAAAAAAATCCATTTAGTTCTACTATCTGCTGTATGAATTTTAATTGAACTAAACCTCCATGAACTAAACGGACGAAAAAGTTCTTTTAGTACTACTAATTTCCATTGTATTAGAACTATACGGATACAATGGGTTGTACTACGGAGAAGTAAATTTACCCATGGTTCAACTGGGTTCAACTGGTTGTTCTATGGGGAAATATCTTTACCAATGGTTCAATTACAGTGAGTTGTTCTTTCCTTGGTCCAACTAGTTGTACTTCTGGGAATTGAATGTATGATCTATGGAACAACTACTGGTAATAAACAGGAAAAGGTTATCTATTAATGCTGAAGTGCAATGCAATTACTACCTCCTCTTTTAACCAAAATTATAATACGACCGTCTCGCGACAGTATCCTTTATGGGCGGCATGGGCACCGGGCCGTAGGCCGACGAAGGAGGCCGGCGGAGGCCCGGCACTTCGGGGACAGAAGACAATAGTGTTATGTAATATGCGAGCGAAGCGAGCGCGCGTCATGGAGTACAACATGCGTTGCATGTATGTTTGTTTTACACGATCATCCTATCCCCGTGGTCCAACCAGTTGGACATAATTCCGGAAATTAGTAGTACCTACTAAAAGAACTTTTTTGTCCGTTTAGTTCAATAGGGTAGTCGACCGACTAAAAAAAATATGATTCTGTTTAGTCCGTCAGTCAGATTATTGAAAAATATTGGATACGTGTTTTTTGTTTTATCAAATTAATAAAAATTGACGAAAATAAAGCTTGTCAAAGACCATGGAGAGGGGGCGTTTGACGTCATAGTTAGGTAAAATTGGACCAAGCTGTGACGTTTCACGACTTTTCGAAGCACTGTATCGTCTTCATTTTTTGTTTACGTGAAAAAAGAAAAAATACGTGTTCAATATTTTTTGGAAATCTATCTGACGGACTAATTAGTTTTTTTTTGTCGACTACCCTATTAAAATTCATACAGCAGATAGTAGAACTAAATGGATTTTTTTCTCCGTTTAGTCCTACTAGTTGAACTGAACAGTAGAACTATACGGATACAATGACAGATTAAGTAAACCTCTACCAAATCCTTCAAGAATTAGAAGCGTGATGTTATGTCACATAGAAGTACGGGTAGCGGTCACTAAGATACTCAAACATAGGAAGTAGGTTACTGTGGAAGTCTCTATATTGTAATAAGTGTGTACTATTTACTTATTTATATGTACGAGTGTGTTTCTTGATCTCTGACCCAAACCACGTGGCGAATCGGTGTCAATGGACTTGCAAGTAGCAGTTTATTATGACACGTTGTAGTTTAGACCAATTAAAATATGTTGAGACTCTTAACTTAAGAGTAATAGAACCAAAAAATTCGAAGACATGTGACATCTACCAATCCGCACTGGGCCCGCGTGGTAGATTATAGCCCATCCCTCTCCTAGAGAGAAGACCTGAGTCCCTGCAGTGGGAACATTATAGGCTGATGATGATGATGAAGAGTAATAGAAAAGTAGGTATGTAAGAAGAAGACTTGCTGCGCCGACCCCAAATAATTCGGGAGAAGGGCAGGAGAATGATGATGATGATGATGGCGGTGATGATGATGATGATGATGATGGTGATGATGATGATGATGATGATGATAGTATGGTAAAGAGAGACTGCCTCGTTGGTCTAGTGACCGTAATCGCGAATGCTGCGCATGAGGTCTTGGCTTTGCTTCCCGAGTTGGTCAATGTGACATTGGGTCTTCCCATCAGGAATTTCTCAGTAAACGTAACCTTAATAGCCTTGCCCTCCATAACACGAATTTAAAGGAATTGGCAAAATGTGGATGTAATATACGAGTAAAAATATAAAAACTGGCACGATTAAAAACGGTTTCTACTTTGAGACAACACCTATTTCGAAAAACTGTAGCCGCCTTATTAATAAAAATAGTTAAACCTGGTCTTACGCTTGGTTTATCTCGCATGCCGTCTCACCTAAAACATATTCAAAAGAAAGTGACGGAATGCGAGATAAACCAAGCGTAAGTTAAACCAGGTTTAACTATTTTTATTAATAAGGCGGTAGATGTTCGTGTTAATTTCCATAATCAACACATGAGAAGAAAATCACTTTTAAATGTTGCTTCGGGACTTCGGGTACATGTTAGTACTTGTGACTGTACAGTTCTGCCTTACCCTCCGAAAACTACAAGCGTGAACATATGACGTTGTCTAGCAAAAAGCACGTCACGTAACGATGTTGTCATAGTAGAAAAATACGAGTGCGTGCGTTGTGAATCACCACTTGATCGCAGATCAAACACTAATGAACTATAACACACTTGTTTTTTTAACTACGCAAAATCATCAATCATCATCTGCCAAGTCTTTTCTCAACTATGATGCATTGGGGTAAAAGAAAGAAAGAAAACATATTTATTTGGCACATGCCACAAGTGCAGAAAACAAAAAAAAACTAAACAGAAAAAAGGAGATAATTTTGTGTGCCTCACGCCTGCGCCAAATAGGAGTCTTTTTCAAACTGGACACACTCGAACTGGATCCACGAGTTAAGTCAAACAAATCACATTTAAATTGTTTTTTTTTTCATAGTTTTATTGTGGGTACTGTTGACCAAAGACTCATAGAAGCAAAATTCCGAGTAGCTATAGTGCCTGAAGTTGGTATATTAAAGTAGGGTACTAAGAACGAATAGGCAAATAAACAATCATCATCTGTCAAGCCTTTTCCCAACCTTATTGGGGTCAGCTGCCAGTCTTACCATATGCAGCTGAATACTAATGTTTTACATGGAGCGGTTGTCTATCTGACCTCCACAACCCAGTTAATACTAGGTAAAACGATACCCTTTGGTAAGACTGGATGCCAGAATTTCAGGTCACTAACTACCTGTAACGACTGCCAAAGATCTATATATATGGCAGCCGGGACCAACAGCTTAACGTGCTTTCCGAGGCACGGAGGTAACTCGGTATGTCGGGCGGTCACCCATCCACAGACCAACCTAGGCAAGCACAGCTTTACCTAAAGATCGACCCGAGTGGCAGTTCTTATTTAGCCACGAGCTCCTCCACGGGCACAAGTGCACACCAAAGAAAAATCTAAACAGAAAAAAAAGATAATTTTGTGTGTCTCACGCCTGCGGCAAATAGGAGTCATTGTTCAACTGGACTCTGGACCCACTCGAACTGGACCCACGAGTTAAGTCAAACAAATCACATTTAAATTGATTTTTTTCATAGTTTTATTGTGGGCCCAGTTGACCAAAGACTCATAGAAGCAAAATTCCGAGTAGCTATAGTGCCTGAAGTTGGTATACTACAGTAGGGTACTAAGAACGAATAGGCCAATAAACAATCATCATCTGACCTGGCAGCTGAATACTAATGTTTTACATGGAGCGGTTGTCTATCTGACCTCCACAATCCAGTTAGTACTGGGTAATACCATACCCGTTGGTAAGACTGGTTGTCAGACTTTCAGACCACTGACTACTTGTGAACGGAAAGTTAGGCAGAGGATCAGAAGTAGCTGAATATTTCGGAATTTTAATTATTTTATGTACAGGACTCTAGCTATTATTTTTAATGTTTCAGAAGATTATTCGTTAAAATAGTCCTTACACTCCAATAATATGTAGTAACGAGTAATATCTAACAAGCAGTGCAAGTACGAACTTTGCATCGATAAGACATCGAGATCGTTATCGTTGTCAGTTTTATCGAGCTTGTTGTCGCGCTTTAACACATATATACGCCAGGGTTATTACTAAATGGTAAATCTCCCTTGCGACAAAATAACCATGGGATGAGATTATGGGTCGACCACACACACACATTCTTGTACACAGCCTCGCTAATGAATTTACAACCCTAAGCTGGCTGAAGGCCGGGAGTCTGACTAACAGACCCCGTGATCGACCTTGGTCCCACACTTGCCCCAATCACGCGTGGATCTTCCACGCGCCTACTTGATTGTGCCCGGATTTCTAGCCCCGAAGGCAACCGGATTGGGCTTGGTATCGAATACCAAGGGCTCACTCCTTCCATCCCCACGAGCCACCACCTCTTCCTCTCAAAAGGTCGACCACGCCCTATGTGGGCCATCAAGTGCCTCCGATCGGTCCTCATTGAGGCTCAGAGGCACTTCCATTCGGCTATGCCAGGAGCCCTGAAGTACCTGTGTACCTCAGACCCCCCCTTCTTCGAGCTTGGCTCGATGGGTTCTGACTACAATCAGAACCCCATTTCCCCGGTGCAACAAGCACCCTCGGTCGACCGAACTAGTCCTCTGTAAATTCATACACAAGTGGACTTTATACTTAATATCGCGGTGCAAGATTTTATCATGAAAAACTGTCTTCCCAAAATCTCACCACCCATATCACAAATAGTAACTTTATTACATGTTAGTACTCACGTGGTAGCTCATAGCCTCACCCTTCGATCCTTGCCTCCATCCGAGGCAAAAGCGTGTCACACACACCTTTCGAACACTAGTATCGTTATAACTGTCTATTTGGGGGGTCGGCGTTCAAAATGGTGTCAACCTATAAAGCAAATCTCGAATTACCCAACGACAACTGTTTCACATAGAACACGGTTGCCATACTGTAAAATAGATTGACATAACAGGTATAAAAACTTACTAATTGTCAATGACCTCGTGCATTGCGCGACACACCCAACAGAAAGGAAGGTGTCTACTGTAGCAGGGCAAGCAGGTGACGCGTCCACTCCAGGATTTTCTCCCTGGCTCGGATAGCAGCGTCCCTCCTATTCCTCACTCCCACTTCTTCTACCTGTAGAGGCACTTCGTCAACCACAATGTCAGGGTTGACAGATACGGCTTCCAATGGTAATTCTTGCTCGGTGACTTCACCACTGCTTTCTGGCCCGTCTGCCTCACAGACCAGTTCTTCTTCCATTGGAGAAGTCTTTTCAGGGCTACAGGTTGCGCTTTCTTCAGGAGACTGCATCTCACTTTCCAGAACCTGTCTACTTGGCACCGCTTCTGGATCAATAACTAAAGAGTTGGGTACACACGAACTGCTCCCTCCTGGTTCCTGCTCTACCGGTTGTAAGGGCTGTGAATTTTCCTCAGAATCCTCCTCCAGAGGATAGAGGTGTCCTATAGAGCGTGTAAAGATAGAGTCATCAACTTTGACTCTCGCGACTCGACATGCGCCGTCTGCACTTTCTATTAAATCGACAATTTTACCAACCTTCCAATTTAGTCGGTTCTTAGAGTCTGCCTTGATTTGAACAACATCACCCTTTTGTGGAATACGGTTGGATCTGATTCTGGGCTGCTTGGGCGGATGTTGTGACCGTTCTCTCAGACATGAGAGATATTGTCCAATGAACATCTTCTTAAACTCCTCCAGAATCTTGATTCCTTTTTTCCAGCTCTCTATCAAATCAGATTTAAGTCTTGAGCCAGTGCATGATACCTCTTCTGGTGCTGGTTTCACCGTCAGACATTTTCCTAAGGTTAGGAAATCAGCCGGTCGTAAGATGTGTTCCACTTCGGTTCCGACTCGCGTTAGCGGTCTTGAATTGATGACTGCCTCTACTTCTTTCATGACGGTCAGCAATTTGCTGTCATTCAAAAGATGTTTCTCCAGGGTGCGCTTTAGGCAATGTTTAACGAGTCCCACAAGTCGTTCGTAGAATCCTCCATGCCATGGAGCCAGCTGCGGAATGAATCTCCACTCGATTTTGTTTTTTATGCAATAAGGACTTGTCATTACTTCAGAGGTCAGTTTGAAACAAGTGGCATTGTCTGAATACATCCTTTTTGGAATTCCTCTGGTCGCGGCAAATCTACGTAACGCTAGGAGACATTCTTCAGCAGAGAGATCCTTTACGATTTCCAGGTGAATCGCCCGAACAGCCAGACATGTGAATAATGCTACCCATCTTTTTTCTTTTCCATTCGGTGCACTCACATATAGTGGACCAAAGTAATCTACACCAGAAAATGTGTAGGGCTCGCTGTAGTTCACCCTCTCTGTTGGTAGAGCTGGTGTGGCTGGTAGCTTATAAGGACCACCTCCGTGTTTCACGCACTGCTGGCATGTCTTTAGCATCTTCGTAACTCTCGCTCTCCCCTGGGGTATCCAGTAACGTTCTCTGATGATACTCAGTGTATGTGCAGCACCAACGTGGTAATTACTCTCATGGGTATCTCTAATAAGTTTATCTGTAAACTCACAATCTCTAGGTAGTAAAATTGGATACTTCATGTCATAGCTCCATGTTGTGTTGGTCATACGACCTCCACAGCGAAGTAAACCATCAGAGTCTACAAACAAATCTAAATTTCTTGTCAGGTGAGTTTTCTTGCCTGCCAGCTCATCTGGAAAGTATTGCACTTGTAGCTTCTTAATTTCTACTGTGGTATCATCTTGTGTGCTGTTGTTACCATCATTAACTCCTTCTTGAGAGTCTTCAATTTCCATAGGGACAGTTTGGATATTGGCTAACTCTGACCAGTCATGAGGCTCCAACCCGGCTGGACTCTCGTCCAGGGCCTCCCCGGCCGAAAAGAAGGTTTTATTCGTGTGGTAATGACGATTCACTGGCCATTCTGATTCTTCATCATGGAGGAACTTGGGTCCATTGTACCAAAGTTCTCTCTTTTGACACCAAAGTTCAGGTACAGGTCTAGTAGCAATGTCAGCAGGATTTGACTTTGTATGGACATAGGACATTTCTGTCTGAGGGTGAAGACGCTTGATTTCATTGATTCTGTTTGCTACAAATGGAGGCAGAAGCTTGTTCGATTTTATCCATGCAAGAACTATTTGGCTATCTGTCCACAGATACTCTTTTGCTATTGGTAAGTCCAGGTTGGTTTTCACATACTTTAACAGCCTGCTACCAATCAGAAAGCCTAGTAATTCCAGTTTGGGTATCTTCAGATCGTCCCTGTCTTCAATTTGAGAAATGCGGGATTTTGCCATCACAAGTGACACTGAAGCTTGCTGTTCTCCTTTTGTCTTCAGGTAGACAACAGCTGCATAAGCATGTTTGGATGCATCCGTGAAACAATGTAGCTCATAAATGACATTACTATCTGATGAGTCCATACCTATGTATCTCGGAAGTTCAACCTCAGTTACAGCCTTCAAATCCTTGAGGATGGTTCTCAATGATTGTAACAAGTTTTCAGGTAATGTGGTGTCCCATTTTAACTTTTCTTTACAGATGCTTTGGAAAAGAAGCTTTATTGATAGGATTAGTGGGCATACAAAACCGCATGGGTCATACACTCGGGCTAGAGTACGAAGAACTTCTCTTTTTGTTTGTACCGGGGTGTCAGGATTGAAGTGTTCCTCCGATATCTTCAACTTCAACATATCACTTTGTATTACCCATATTAAACCAAGCACCTTGACCTCATCACATTGCGCAGCCTTGTTTTGTTGAGGGATCATATCCATAAACTGTTTGCTATTAGATACCCAGTCTCTGATGTTCATTGAGATTTGACTGAAAGTTGACCTTGTCTGTTCATACATGTGACTAGCTTCCGGGACAGTGTCTGCCCCTGTAACCAAGTTGTCGACGTAGCATTTGTCAGCAATTGTTTTCAGCAATCCTCCATTTGATAAGGCCATGTGGTGTCTAATAGTCGCTGTGAGTAAGAATGGACTTGAGATAACTCCAAAGGGAACCCTACAGAAGCGCAAATACAATAGATTGTCCTCAGTAGGCTGCTTCTTAGTATCCTTGAGCCACAGGAATCTTGTAACATCTCTATCATTTTGCTGCAATCCGACTTGAAGAAAAGCCTTTTCTACATCGGCAACAATGCCAATCCTTCTTGTCCGGAAGTTGAGAAGAAGTGCTGTCAAATCTTCTAACATTGAAGGTCCACTATAAAGGCATTCGTTGAGACTCTTCTGCCCTGTTGTTTTTGCTGAAGCATCATAGACGAGCCTTCCTCGTTTTCCCTTCTGTTTCACCATGTGATGAGGAAGGTAATGAATTGGATGATCATCTTGATTAGAATGTAGCTCGACAACTTCTATGATTCCTAGTTCCAGCTGTTCCTTCAAAATGCTGTCATATTCAGCTAGGGAGTCTTTATCCAATTTCTTGATCAAACTTCTCAACCTTCCAACTGCAAGTCCATAGTTTGATTGTATTTCAGGTGGATACTGTACCCAAGGCCACTTCACTTCATATCTTCCATCTTGGTATTTGACAGTTTCATTGAAGTGACGAACTGCTTGTTCTTGCCTTGTTGCTTTCGGTGAATCGGTTATGCCAATGCTTTCTAATGACCATAAGAACTTGATGTCTATGTTTCTCAACGGTAGATCTGGTTCAGTTAGGTATGGACAACTTGGTATATGGCATTGGCAGTAAGTCGTAACAGACAAGACATCACTCTCTTGTTCTGAAGTATTACCCGACAGTACCCATCCGAAATCCGTGTCAATCAGATATAAGTTTGCACCAATCTTGATTCGGTCATCACGCAGAAATGAACAATAGACATCATTACCCACAAGTACATCAATATTCTCACCTACTGAGTCATCATCGGCGGGTATATCCACATCATTGTGTTTAAGCTTCGCTACTGGAACACGATCCGTTATATGAGGTACAATGTTTACTTGTATCTCTCTGTTGATACCACGCTTGGTCTTTATAATGATCTCCGCAGAAGGGCTGGATATCTCTTGTGGGGTAGCAGCTCCAAATGTGTAAACAAGTAGTTGGTCTTCTTTTGCCGTAGACAGTCCCAGACACTTTGCCGTTTTTGATGTGATATAGCTGCGTTGGCTTCCACTGTCCAAAAGAAGCCTGCCACAAATATCCTTTCGACTATTTTGGCTTTGAATCTTTACCACTGCAGTCTGCAAAAAAGTATACCCTTTAGAAATGTTGCATATAGTTGTAGGTGTAGAACATTGCACCTCATGACTCTCACCTTTTGTCAGCTTGGGACAAAACAACTTGAGATGGTCTCCTTTGCAGTTGTAGCAGGATATCTTCCTCTTACATGCTTTGGACTGATGTCCCCGGCTAAAACATTTGAAGCATTTCCCTTTGAGTCTCTCCTTCCGAGCTTCCGTGGTTTTGTATTTCTTGCAGTCAGAACTGACGTGGTTCACTAAATCGCAAAAGATGCATGCACGTTTTGACCTCTTGTTTGGTGGTCCTGCGACGACGTTGCTCTGCTTTCTTTTGTCGACTCGTTTATTCTTGTCAGACTCGGTCCTGACTTGTAAGGCTTCAGTTGTTGTTGACGGAGCAGGTATTTCCACAGTCTTCTCATCAATATCCATTCCAGATCTTTCCATGGCTGTGATTACTTTGTCCAGACTTGATCTCAGAGTGGGAATTGAGCGATCATCAGCGGAGAACAGGTTCACCTGGTATATAATCTGTTCCGGGAATTTGCTAACTATAGCCGACCTCAAGTGATTGCTTTCCACACTTTCACCCAAAGTCTGTAACACTCGCAGATGCTTCTCGATCAAGTCTAGGTTCAATCTGCAGGATGTAGGTTTATTGGAGGCCTTCTTTAAATTGGTGATTGCGGTGTGATGCGCGTCTATAACACGGTCCGTGGCACCAAACCGCCTCTTTAGGACATCTAGGGCAATGCCATAGTTTGCATTGGTAGTGGCTAGACCACTAACAGTTTCCAATGCTTGACCCTCCAGGGACCCTAGCAGGTAAGCTAGCTTCTCAACATTCTTCAAATCCTTGGAGTCGATGTTAGCTTCAAACCTGTCCCAAAACTCGCTCCACTGTAGTGTGTCCCCGCTAAACTTGGCTATCTCAAGTTTCGGAAGTTTTGCTGTAGAGCTTGGTCGCTGGATATTAGTCCTACTGTAGACTTCAAAAATGGCATTGAGCTTAACCTCCAATTCTTCGGCCTCGAGCTGCTCTGTCATATATTCTGTAAATTCAGACGGCTCCAAATGATCAGAACTTGACCGTAGCTCTTTATCGAAGGCCTCAATAGCATATCTCAGTTTAACTCGGCTAGAGAGAAGCTCTTCTTCTGTGATGTGGTCCGAATTGAGCTGCTCTCGCGTCTCGTTTAGAGCTAGTATCAGCTTTTGATGACGAAGCCGCAACCGTATGGCGTCCATTTTCCTTCTGGAACATTTTACCATAATTACTATGATTTACTGCTACAAATATTACTATAGCCCAACACATGATGGTAAGAGGAACGCTAAAGAAGAAGCTTACCAAGATTCCTTTCTGTCTTGACAAAGTCCAACAGTTTCCCAGTGACGCTTTCTTCCAGTAGGTAGCAATTATTAGTTTCCGTGTTGTCCAATGCGATTTGAGGCTAAGACGACCCACTGACCAACGATTCCCTATCGTGACGCTTACTGGAATTAGAACGAGATACTTAGGATAAACAGATAAAACTTGTAAAAAGTTTGATCTAAACTTTGATAAAAAATGCCGGCCGGCTTGCATACAATTTCAAGTTTTTTACCTTATCGTATTCACTAATTTACTTAGGTAACACCCCACGGCGTCAGGTTATCGTCCTTGCAGGCAATTTTAACTCCTTATTTTAATAATTACACTGTATATAAATAAAAAATAACAATTTTCAAAATTGTAACCACTACGAAATTTCACTTCAAGCAAACAAACCACAGATTAGACAAACGAACGACGGAACGAGTAGTACAATGCAGAACGGAAGGACGCTATTAAGCAAGAGAACAAAATGCGGCAATTTTAAAAATGTACATCGATTCGTCTTAAACAAATTTTACATGTTTGCTTAAATTCTAGTTACTATCACTAAAACAACTTAAACTAAGGCCTTTTTAACTTAATTAAGCTTAACTTAAACCTTATTTCGTTACGAAATACTTAATTAAACATTAAATTATAAAAAACCGGTAACTTCCGAAATGTGAACAAAACTGTACACACTATAACCATAGACACGCCGAAAGAAAAACCGGCTAGTTTTCTAGTCGATTATCACGCGAAAATAATTTTCAGATTTTAAATCCTATATTGAAAATAACGCTAAAATTTATTTAAATGAATCATAAATCTGTTAAAATAAGAAAAATGAGGTAGGATAAATAAAACAACAGAACTGAAATTTTAAGAAATCCTTACTTATTCT
This sequence comes from Diarsia mendica, assembly GCA_949316265.1. Classification (NCBI taxonomy): domain Eukaryota; kingdom Metazoa; phylum Arthropoda; class Insecta; order Lepidoptera; family Noctuidae; genus Diarsia; species Diarsia mendica. The sequence goes on from OX438916.1 coordinate 8,656,513, forward strand.
TTTTTTTTTTTTGTAATAAAATATAATGCTATTCTTTTGATCCGGAGAGAACCCAACGAATTAGGCTTCCCCGGATCTTACCACCCTCCATAAGGAGGGCTCTCGCTACGGATAAACCAGAGCTAATCTGGCTCCGCAATAATCTCAAGATCCCCGGCATCTCCACCATTTTTGTCGCGCTTTAACACATATATACGCCAGGGTTATTACTAAATGGTAAATCTCCCTTGCGACAAAATAACCATGGGATGAGATTATGGGTCGACCACACACACACATTCTTGTACACAGCCTCGCTAATGAATTTACAACCCTAAGCTGGCTGAAGGCCGGGAGTCTGACTAACAGACCCCGTGATCGACCTTGGTCCCACACTTGCCCCAATCACGCGTGGATCTTCCACGCGCCTACTTGATTGTGCCCGGATTTCTAGCCCCGAAGGCAACCGGATTGGGCTTGGTATCGAATACCAAGGGCTCACTCCTTCCATCCCCACGAGCCACCACCTCTTCCTCTCAAAAGGTCGACCACGCCCTATGTGGGCCATCAAGTGCCTCCGATCGGTCCTCATTGAGGCTCAGAGGCACTTCCATTCGGCTATGCCAGGAGCCCTGAAGTACCTGTGTACCTCAGACCCCCCCTTCTTCGAGCTTGGCTCGATGGGTTCTGACTACAATCAGAACCCCATTTCCCCGGTGCAACAAGCACCCTCGGTCGACCGAACTAGTCCTCTGTAAATTCATACACAAGTGGACTTTATACTTAATATCGCGGTGCAAGATTTTATCATGAAAAACTGTCTTCCCAAAATCTCACCACCCATATCACAAATAGTAACTTTATTACATGTTAGTACTCACGTGGTAGCTCATAGCCTCACCCTTCGATCCTTGCCTCCATCCGAGGCAAAAGCGTGTCACACACACCTTTCGAACACTAGTATCGTTATAACTGTCTATTTGGGGGGTCGGCGTTCAAAATGGTGTCAACCTATAAAGCAAATCTCGAATTACCCAACGACAACTGTTTCACATAGAACACGGTTGCCATACTGTAAAATAGATTGACATAACAGGTATAAAAACTTACTAATTGTCAATGACCTCGTGCATTGCGCGACACTTGTTATCGAATTTGGAAGTACGTAACACGCGTCGACAAGATTTATCGTGGGCGGAATCGAGTCGATAAGGATCGACAGTCAAATGGCAACATGTTGACGTCCGAAGACAAAACCACAGATTACTATATTAGTACTACGGCAGAACATTTATGGTGGGATTTCAGTGGCACCGGTGGCACGACTAATGTCCGAGAAATCTATAAAATCCTTTTTTTTTCATAGATGTTCGGCATTGTAAACAATGTTTAAGGGTTTATTTCAGAGAAACTACTAGTATTTACCAAAATTGCCGTTTATTTTAGTAAAAATACAGAAAATATTCCATCTTCTGAGCGTCGTCGTCGAGTTTACCTTTGCCAAAAAAAATTGTCGTTGACACTGCTGACAGATGACATTACTTTCTAGTTTCTTGAGAAAGATTTATAATATCGTAGTGAATCACAATACAATTTTAAAAATTATTATTAAAAATAAATAGTGTTCTTTGGTTCTCCGAGATGGCTGAATCAGCAAGGTACGTATTTTTATAGGTTCATTCAATAAGATTAATAATAATACTTAATCTCTTTAATGTTTACATGTATACAGACGGCGCTGTAACTTTAACCAAAAAACAGCATTGGTTAATTACATGCTCGCCAATAAGGACCTCGCCCTCGGGACCTGAAATTGTCGATCTCAACTGTCAAAATGTCGTTTCGTACTTGCATTTTCGATAAAATCGTTTAAATTTTAGAGTTCTATCTATCTACCGATCGTTAAAATATTATTTACGTACTTGCGACATCGATTCGATTCGATAAAAGCTCATTTTATCGAGAATAACTGTCAGATTTATCGAATCGAAGCGAATCGAGTGCTACGTACTTGCACTGAAGTTTATATTAAAAAAAAACAGCTTCGAAACTTTGAGTAATGTTAATGTACTTCTGATGCTGACCGTACCTATTAGTACAACCACATTTCGCCAATTATTTTTAAGTCCCATGTAATAGGGGAGGAGCGTATTGCCATTAATCGGGCACAAATCCAGTCTGAGAAGTCGGTTAAAAAACCCAATAACACTGCACGTCCTGGGAATCGAAGCCACGAACTCAGGCACAGCAATAACGCTTGCGACCACAAGACCACACGCATATGTTTTTTAAACTACAAAAAACAAACTATATTCCGCATCACGAGAATCTATAATTTTTGTAAACAAAGAACTTCTACCAACTTCTAGTAACGTAGCGACAAATTATTCAACAGCATTTAATTCCAAATTCGATTCGATTGCGATATAAAGTGTTGTCGTGGTACCGGCACGCATCTGGCACAATATTACCTATTATGGTTTACAAAATATTAGATGACAGCTCTTTTTAACCGACTTCCCAAAAAGGAGGAGGTTCTCAATTCGATCGGTATGTTTTTTTTTTTTTTCTATGTATGTACACCGATTACGCTGCGGTTTATGATCTGATTTACGTGATTCTTTTTTAGTTTGATGCGGAATAGTTGCCATTTGGTCCCATAAACATTTAGCATGGTTTGGCCCAGTACTTTTTATTTTATGACCATTTTTTTATAATTTATGAACATTTTTCGTTCGTTTTTTTTATGTGTGTTCGCGAATAACTTCGTCGTTTTTGATGATTGAACCAATTTTGATTTGATTTGAACCAATTTTGATGATTCTTTTTTTGTTAGAACGGAGATATTTTTATCGTTAAAATACAGTATGTTAGGTTAAACGAGAGATTTTTTTTGTAATAGGACAAGCCCGTCACATTATTCCCTGCAGCCCACTGTAACTCCTGTAAGCCAGAAACAACAGCGGCGACCACAAGAAAAGCGCCGAGACAATGAAGCTCGACGAAGTTCCGAAGACACGATTTAACTGTCTTGGATCCCGCAACGAAATTAATCAGTAAAGAATAGGAAAAACAAAACTACAACAATACGAGGGACTCATTGAGGGTATTCAGTATTTCGATTCTTGTCCCAAACATGTAAAAAACTATAACCTTATTTGTGACATAATTGTGCTATGGCCCGGGCACGCTCTCCAGATCTCACTTTATTAGACGTTTCTTTTTCGCCATTGTCGTACGCCAGTTTTATAATACTTGACTCTGTAGAGCGCAGAGCTGGTTGCCAAGCTACATACAGCTATGTAGCGGTCTTCTACAGACTGTACTTCGGAGAGTGTGCGCAGGAGCTCCACGAGCTGATTCCGCCATTTCCTTTCTTCCATCGAGAGACTAGACGTACCGCAGGTTATCACCCATACCTAGTCGATGTTCCGCACATTCGTACGAAGCGCTTTGCTAGGTACATCTTTTTTCTGTGATAAGCGCAAGGGTTTACCAAACTTTTCCGAAATATGTATTTGGTATGATTTGGTCTGTTATTTATCAGTGTTTTTTTTTTTTTGTTTTTAGGGTTCCGTAGTCAACTAGGAACCCTTATAGTTTCGCCATGTCTGTCTGTCCGTCCGTCCGTCCTCGCTTAATCTCTGTGACCGTTAGCACTAGAAAGCTGAAATTTGGTACCAATATGTGTATCAATCACGCCGACAAAGTGGTAAAATACAAAATTGGAAAAAAAATGTTTTATTAGGGTAGCCCCCCTATATGTAAAGTAGGAAGTGATTTTTTTTTAATTTCAACCCTAACGTGTGATATATTGTTGGAAAGGTATTTAAAAATGAATAGGGGTTTACTAAAATCATTTTTTGGTAATGTCCATAATTTCGGAAATAATCGCTCCAAAAGTAAAAAACAATGTGTCCCCCCCTCTAACTTTTGAACCATAAGTTTAAAAAATATGAAAAAAATCTGAAAAGTAGAACTTTATAAGGACTTTCTAGGAAAATCATTTTGAACTTGGATGGAAACAAGAAACAACAGATGGAAACAGCAGTTGACCAATATAATTTGGTCCCTGAATCGTATGAGCGCCTATACAATCTAGAGGTCAAGTTTCATTGGCCGTAGAAAAAATTGTATGTTTTGGTACGGAACCCTTCATGTGCGAGTCCGACTCGCACTTGGCCAGTTTTATTTTATTAGTATCATGTAAGCATGCCCTATTGCGGGTTTCAATATGTCCCTTGTTTAAACTAACATAGTGTTTTATAATCTGTGTCACTTCCTCGTTTGATTTATCTCATGTCATTCATCCTTTGTCAATACTTTGACGTTTTTATAACCAAAAATGTCCATAAAATTAATATTTTTAAATGATAATGAGTTATGGTTTAGTGCGAGTTTGCTGCTAAACAGCTGAGCATAAATATGCAAATAATATGTGATGATAAATATTTCTTGTGTCAATAAACTTATTAATCGTATTATTAATTCAAGCTAAATGGCAATTTTGGGTTAATGACACTATTATCGTAATGCAATACAAGAAAAAAAGTTTTTTAGAAAAAGTTTTTTGAAATACCTCATTGGTCTAGTGGTCGCAATCGCTGAGCATGAGGGTCGTCAGTTCAATTCCCGGGTAAAGAGTTATTGTGGCTTTCCATCAGAATCTTCTCAGTAGCAGCCATGGAGTCTGAATCAATGCCTGGTTGATGTCAAAAGGCTCGCCCTCTATTAGTTGGGACTTAAAACATAAAGCGAAATGTTGATGTACTACTAGGTAGACCACTGCCTAACCCGTCGGAAATTACCGGCGTTATGTTATGTTATGTCGTGTTTGAAGCACAGAATGTTTAGTTGACGGCTTCGTAAAGACCTTATAAAAACTCACGACTCTCGTTCACAAGTGGAGAGAACTAGGTAAAACTCGGTCACATTAACTAGACGCTTGGCGTTGTAACAATAATGTCCAACAACAAATAACAACAACAGAAAACTATCCAAATTATTGCAGTACGGTTAGCATCTTTGTTACCTATTCGCGCGTCAATAATTTGGCTAGTTTTCTGTTGTTGTTATAATTATTGTTTTTGCCCACGAGGCCACGACGGAACGGAGACGGTAATGCGTTTGGGGTGAGAGGTTGTTTGTTTGTTTGTGTGTTTGTGCAAATACATGTTGCCATTTTTCTCCAAAACTACTTGTCCGATTTTGATGCAGTTTTCAGTTATGGGTTCGGGTTTGATTAGTGCATGTTCTTAGATAGGTGTTACGGTGACAACTCACCAGGGGGCGCTGCAGCAAACATTATTTGTGCAAATCAAAGTTGCCATTTTTCTCCAAAACTACAAGTCCGAATTTGATTCAGTTTTCAGTTATGGGTTTAGGTTTGATTGGTGCATGTTCTTAGATAAAAGAATAAAAGTAAAAAAAAGTTAAAATAAATTGCTTTTGCTTTTTTGGACAATATTGTTACAACGCCAAGCGTCTAGTTAATGTGACCGAATAGTAATGCATCATTATCACATACTATAACGTATATATCTAATGCATACTAATGCAGTACATAGAAAACATTACTTATCTATTAAACTATCGAGTAAACATTTACACACAACATCTCTAATTATGTACTTAGCTAAAGACAAGATATACTTACTGTCTAGTCAAATCATTACTTTCTGAATTGGGCTGTGAAAATGTTGTTAAAACATACTCTTAAAAAAATACGACCAAGTTTTGACAGGTCATAAATCTTTAGGTGTCATTAAATTGTTTTATTTCTTGGCAATAAAAGAAAAATGGCGAAAGATCTGTCAAATGTTGAAATAGAGCTAGATTTTGAAGCTTGGGTACCATACATAACATCACGCATCTCCAAAGGATAAGGCAGATGTGTTATAGTAAACCCACATTTCGCAAGTTATGTTTAAGTTCAATTTAATTGTGGTCATTGGGCAAGCCTATTGTCATCATCATCATCATCAACTGGGCACAAAACCAGACTAGATCACAGAATTTAACTTTATGGGCCGATTGTATAATTATATACCTATGCCTTAGGTCTACAGTAATAAAGACTATTTCATTATGATTTCATTTAAATCTATCTTTCTTCATACAGAAACTGTTAATACATAGAACGATTACAGGATTCCCCTTTATTTTATATGATACGTCGGTATTAGCAGGCATCTACTAGCCATATCCTAACTATGTTTGGGTCTAATTTCAGGCTAACCTGGTGCTGCTGAATACTATTTTTTTACATGGGTATTGTGATACCCTTTGCTAAGTACGGGAGAAACGGTTTTACGTGTTTTTCGAGACACAGAGGGGGTCTGATATAAAACAACACGGATTGGTCTGGATATGAAAGTAATGACACAGAGGTATCTTAAACAATCACAAGAGGTTTCAGTACAAAATAGCATGAAGGGGTCTCGGTATGAAATAACACAAAGAGGTCTCGATTTGAAAAGACAATCAGGGGTCTCGATACCGCGGCCCCGAAACACAAAGGGCTAACTAAGAAGTAACATAGGTGGATTTTAGTCAGTACAAGTCAGACACCCAGAGCGGGATGTCATTAAATCTCCCATCCACATAACAGGGACCACGATAGGAATAAAACACAGAAGGATCTCGCCAAGAAATAGTCAGACAACAAAAGAATAAAAAAAGGGTTACTCACAACAATAATACTTCTTCTCAGTCTGTTTACCCCAGCATAGCACCGACCACTGACTCTTCGCCCCTCCACAAGAAAACTGGGCCCTACCACATCCCGCACAGCCGTGTAAATTAGCTAAAATAGTGTCCTCCCTTATTAAAATCTTCCCCACTCCGTTACGGGGGGTGATAACAACCATTTTGTCCTCACTGTTTTGTTTGGTCAGCATTGGTGCTGACGGCGTGGACTTTTCGTTTTCCATTTTCGCGATTTCTATTGTTTTTTTATAACATAGTTTTTATTTCACCGGAGCGCGCGTGTTAACCGGGCCGTGGTTCGCACTGTACTGATGATAATTATTATGACGGGTCAAGCAAAGGGGTTATCTAAGTGTATACATAGTTTTTATAACGATTTAAATGGGTTATCTCAAAGTTTGTGTTAGAGATTTTTGTAATGGATCAAGATTTTTGATTTGTCTTTGCAAGTTTTGTTGAATAATTTGACTATTCGTGTTATTTGCGAGTTCTTTACTAGCGAAATGTGATTGTACTTTTAGGTACACCTCTGCCATAGTGTTCGGGGTTTACAGGCGTGATTCTATGTTATGTCATTTTGAAGTTTGGTGAGAAAAATAACGGAGAAAAGTTTTGATAAAAAAAACTGTAGAAAAACTCATGAAAATATTAATTTCATGTCAATTAAGGAACGAACGAACAGAACGGATGGCCGATGGGGCCGAAAAGTTCTGGAATGGCGACCGCGAACCGGAAGACGTTGCGTAATTGCGTTGGAAGGCCTCCCACTAGGTGGACCGATGACCTGGTCAAGGTTGCAGGAACCCGCTGGATGAGAGACGCACGGGACCGGTCGATGTGGCGACACCTGGGGGAGGCCTATGTCCAGCAGTGGACGTCTTTTGGCTGAAATGATGATGAATTATGGAACATTGACTACAAGTCGTACGTGGAAAATACCCTGTGTTTATTTTATCGTATTACCTAGTAACCCATTTATCGCCTCGTATTGGTAGCAAGCACGACTGCCCAGATTGTCACAATGAGTTCGATTCCCGGGTCAACGAAAGTGTTAATGGGATTTTCCATTATATTCTCAGTAGCAGCACGGAGTCTGGATTTGTGCCCGTTTGATGGCAATAGGCTCGCCCCCTATTACAAGGGACTTACAACACCTCTGTCTATCCTTTTCGGGATTAACGGTGTGATATTATATGTATTTTTATTTAAACAAAAGAATACCGGTAAAAAACAAAAAACATCACTGATTTGTTTGTTTTTAGGGCAATGAGATAAAAAACATCAAATAAAGAGAAGCGACTATATTGACCTCAAGTTAACCATGATAATAAAAATAGGTAAAAAAACTTTTTAAGTTAAACGGTTTTATGTTAAACATACATTGCAATGTTTCAGATAAATGTACTAAAAACCAAAAAATAATAAAATAGATACAGTCGTGGGAAAAAACCGTGGGGCACGTCAATTGTAATTTCCGCAGCACGACAGTTCCGAATTGACGTGCCCCACGGTTTTTTCCCACGACTGTATCTATTTTATTATTTTTTGGTTTTTAGTACATTTATCTGAAACATTGCAATGTATGTTTAACATAAAACCGTTTAACTTAAAAAGTTTTTTTTACCTATTTTTATTTTCTAGTTTTTAGCCGCCATCTTGGATTTTAATTTTATATAGTATATTGTATTCTGCTTGTTGAGCCCTTTCATTTGATACCCATATTGATGGGATTAATCTAATATATAAAATTCTCGTGTCACAGTTTTCGATGCCAAACTCCTCCGAAACGGCTTGACCGATTTTGATGAAATTTTTTGTGCTTATCCGGTATCTATGAGAATCGGCCAACATCTATTTTTCATCTTTTTTTTTTTCTGAAATTATTTATATGGCAAAACAACGTTTGCCGGGTCAGCTAGTAAAACATAAAAATTATCCGCCATTTTGTAGCGGCGGCCATCTTGAATTTATAATGATCTATATAAATAAAGAGAGAAGTCCTGACTGACTGACTGACTGACTCATCAACGCCCAGCCCAAACCCTTGAACCTAGAAAGCTGAAATTTTCACACAGAGGTTCCCTTTATAATGTAGACATGGAATAAGGAAGGGTTTTTCGAAATTCAACCCCTAAGGGAGTTAAATAGGGGATGAAAGTTTGTATGGAAAATCGTCATTTTCACGCGGGCGAAGCCGCTGGCAAAAGCTAGTAATGAATAAACATAATTGTATTGTCACCAAAATCCAAAGTGTATACAAAATTTCAGATTAATCGGTTGACAGGAAGAGGGTGAAATTTGAATGACTTTGATCCAAGAATAAAACAAACGGGGTGAGCTAAATAAAACCGTTTAAATAGAACATAACGTAACATCACGCCTGTAATTAGCGAAGGGTTAAGCACACGCGTACCTACCCCCCGTCGGGGCTGCGGGTTGTTTGAAAGAGATACCGCGGCCTCGACACAAAGGGCTAAGAAGGAACATGGGTGGTTTTTAGTCAGTAGAAGTCTGACACTCCAGTAGCTCTGCCCAGAGCGGGAAGAATCATTTGATGGTTTTCCACCCGCAAAAAGGGCTCAGGCAGACGAGCACTTAATAGTACAACCCACTTTGAACCAACCATGTTTAAGTCCCATCTTATAGAATATAGGGGCGAGCCTATTGCCAACAACTTCCTGATGGAAAAACTCTATAACATTTTTGCCCAACCTTGGAATCGAACCCAGGACCTCACGCTCTGCAGTCGCGCAGGAGGCAGCCCCAAGATATGTTGGATATGTTGGTTGATTTGTTTGGGGATAGCCCCAAGGGCAAACAAAGGGTCCCGTCGGGGCTGTGGCTTGTCGAAAGGATAACGCGGCTCCGACACAAGGGCGAAGAAGGAACATGGATTTGGTTTTTAGTCAGTAGAAGTCTGACACTCCCCTTCGCTCTGCCCAAGAGCGGGGGGGGGGGGGGGGGGGTTATTCGATGATTTTCCACCCACCAAAAAAAAAAGGGCAAACAAAGGGTCTGGAATGAGACCAAAATTGTTATTTTAAGCGAATCATTCGCCGGAAGCAACAATTGAATGTAGTGCAATGAGACGGTATTTCTTATTGGCTAATTAGACCGTCGACCCGCCCGTCTGCATTGTTTATAACTTTATACATCTCGCTTGTATTCTGGAAGGAGTAGATAGTAATGCATTTTTATTTCAACATTAATTTTGTAACACTGTTTTAAGCTTTCACGGTTCATAACTATGTTTAAAATGTCACTTACGGGATATCTTCTGTGCATGATTATGCCGTGACTTGCTGTCGAGTTCCAGTAGTGCGCGTAATAAAAGACAAAGAAAGAGGGTAGACAGATTCGTCTGCTCTTAATTTTTTTTTCCATCCACCCGCATTTTTCCATCCACCCGCGATCATGGCGCTTGCAACAGCGTCGAAATATTGGGAACTCAAAACAAATAATAATCACGGAAGATATCCCGTAAGTGACATTTTAAATATTTTTATAAATTTTATAGTTTATTAAAACGATATAACAACAATTACAATAATTAACATAGAAACAGTAAACAAAATTAGGTCATCCATTTGAAAACAATCAAAGGTTTTTTCACATTCTTGCATACTTTCTCTCACAGAATACCAGACATAAAGGGTGTAAAAGACCCATAACAAAGCGGAAAGGCACTTATTCTTCCCATTACTGCGATATTTTGTTTGTTCTAGATCATTCCTGGGAATATCCTAGTTACGGAGATATTGGGGGTCAAAGTTCCAAATTTTTCACAGCTGTTTTTTAGGTTAGGGAGCGTTCAAGTATTACGTAACGCATTGTTTGTAGATTTTTGACCCCACGTAACGCGCCGTAACATTTTTCCCTCATAACTTTACTTTATTTTACTTGAATTACTTCCATAACCCGTTTACTATTTAAAGTATCCACTAGCACAATGTTTTAAGAGTGCTACTTTGAGTTAAAAATTATCGTACCTACGTAAACTGACTTTACAGACAACTTTTTCATTGTTTAGGTGTTTTCTTGTGCAGAGGTCAATTGGTACTAACACTAGATAATAAGTTATTTAATATGTTACTAACACTCTATGGATCTTTTTGTCCGAAATATACCTAAATAAATTATTATTATTATTATCAAACCTAGGTACATTAAAGTGTCACGTTTCCGAGATATGAGATATCAAAGTGAAAGTCCATTCATTCATCTTCAGCACTATTTTGATTTGATTAACCACGCATACAACCTGTACCTATGCTAATTTTATTTTAAAATCTCTATGTATAAAACACAAAGCTGACTGACTGACTCACTGTCGTACTCAGAGAAATTTAATGATAACTTAAGCCTTCACTTAGTAAAGGTTTTTGTCAATCTATGATAAGTCGAGCTCCACGATAACTGACAAATGCTTGCACTGACTGGACGGGTCCACTCAAATCTGTGTGGTGCTTTCTGCAAAAGACCACCTCAGACACTAATCTGCATAGTCTTCATGTGTGTATTATACCAAGATTATGTTTGTACCTTGAACATATTGTAAACCCAAACGATTTTAAAAGAGTGTCCATGAAGTTTCTTGCCATTCTTCTCATGAGACCAACGCTTTGGAATGGGCAACTACAGTACACTCACGAGTTATTATGCCTTGTGACTGGGACTATAGCTTAGTTTATTTAGCTTCATTAGTTTAGTAGTTTACTGCCGCACTCGGAGAGCTTCAGTGGTTGCTCGGGCCGTCGCTTGGTAAAGGTTTTTGCCAGTTTTGTCATACATAAGTATGTCAGGTCTTTGCTGGGTGGCGGCTTGAGTAATCGTTGGATATCTCTGAGTGCTGCAGTTAGTTTAATTCGACTATTCAAAAGTGCCTGTAACTGGCCTACTTGAAATAAATGCTTTGATTTTGATTTTTGATTGTCGTCGTTACAGGTAGTCAGTGACCTGAAATTCTGACAACCAGTCTTACCATAGGGGGTCGTTTACCCAGTATTAACTGGGTTGTGGAGGTCAGATTTACAGTCGCTCCATGTAAATACTGGTATTCAGCTGCATCCGGTTTGACTGGAAGCTCACCCCAACATAGTTGGGAAAAGGCTTGGGAGATTATGAGGTATACCAAATAGCTTGTTCGTCTGTACGAATAGTGTAAGGTAAACGGCCCAATAACCGTGAAGTTTCGGACTTCACTGACTTTGCAGGTCTACTGTACTAAAACTAGTAGACTTACAAAAACAAATTTTATATGACTAGATAGATAATTTTATCTAGTTTTGGTGTAATATCCTCTTTTTAAACAAATATAAATGTGCATTAACTATAATACAAAAATAGTAATAAACGGCTATTTGTACCAGTACCCGGTAGATTTGTACTAGTAAACGTTAAAGTGTCCCAAAATCCGGTAATTTTCACCGCGAATTTGAGCTCTATTCCTTGTACGTTAAAGTTCACAGAAATACTACTTCTGTGTAAAATAAATAAAAAGAGGGTTTATCCAAAGAAAAGATGAAAAGAGTTATCATAATAAGTATAATGTATTTTTTACTAAGGTTACATCAGTTATTTATCAATTGTTAGACAATCAAGTTTGTAAACCTAATATAATAAGTAGTAAGTATCCTGATAAATCACCTTTTAAACAAAAGTATTATATCACTAGCACACATTTATAAGAAAACGCTAAAATCACATAAAATACCTACGAAATACTAAAACATAACACAAATCTATTGTTTCACATACAAATTCTTTAAAAAAAAGACAGTTATCCATCCATACTATCCATACTCCATACTATACTATAATATTATAAATGCGAAAGTAACTCTGTCTGTCTGTATGTCTGTCTGTCTGTCTGTTACTCTTTCACGCCTAAACGGCTGAACGGATTTTGATGAAATTTGGTATAGACATAGTTTGGAACTTGAGAAAGGACATAGGATAGTGTTTTTTTTTTTTTTTCGCGAGATAAACCAAAAATCTGCCCGAAGTAACTATTCCACGCGAACGAAGTCGCGGGAAAGCTAGTAATATAATAATATGGTGTCGGACGTAAAGAATAGCACCATCCCATATCTTCTCGTGGGTGTCGTAAGAGGCGGATAAGGGACTTACCAGAGAATGGGCAGCAGCGTTCTCTGTGCTTTTGTAACAACCATACTGTGATACTAAAGTCACTCCAACGTTGCTAAATCGACTAAGCTGGTACATCGAGGTGTTGAAGTGTTTGTACAAAAACGCCACTATGTCAGTCAGACTTTATTACTAGACCTTGAAACCTATCCTTCTGCAGCACGGTAAGAGAGAGACGTCAAGTATCTTCGAAACTGTTTACCGCTGCACTGGAGGATGCCTTCAAGGTTCTGGATTGGAGAGGAATGGGCATCAACATCAATGGCGAGTGCATCACTCACCTTCGGTTTGCCAACGATATAGTGGTCATGGCTGAGACCATCGAGGATCTCAATGCTCGATGACCTCGGTGGAGCTCCTGAAAGAGTGGATCTTAAAATGAACATGGACAAAATCAAGGTTATGTTGAATGTTCATGTAACACCCACTCCTATCAAGATCGGAGACTCTACACTCGAAGTTGTGGACGATTATGTCAACCTGGGACAAACGGTTCAGTTGGGTAGGCTAACTACGAGGTCAATCGTCGAATCCGACTCGGCTGGGCATTCGGGAAGTTGCGCGGTGTGTATCTTCTCGCCCAACTTACGACAGTGTCTCAAGACGAAAGTCTATGACCAGTTTGTGTTGCCAGAGATTACATACTGGACAGAAACGTGGTCGCTCACCAATGGGCCTCATCAGAAAGCTCAAAGTCACCCAAAGGGCAATGGAGAGGGCTATGTTCGGAGTCTCCTTGCGGGATCGTATCCGCAATGAAGATTTGCGCAAGAAAACCAAGGTTACCGCCATAGACCGAAGAATTGACAAACTTAAGTGGCAGTGGGCAGGGCACATTGCTTGCAGAATGGATGGCAGATGGGCTGAAAAACCCTGGAGTGGCGATCGCGAACCGGAAGACGTTGCGTTGGAAGGCCTCCCACTAGGTGGACCGATGATCTGGTGAAGGTTGCGGCGACTTGCTGGATGCGAGACGCACGGGACCGGTCAATGTGGTGAAACCTGGGGAGGCCTATGTCCAGCAGTGAACGTCTTTTGGCTGAAATGATGATGAATGATGACGGGTTTGCGTCAAATTTTGGGCCACTCGTTGAAACCATAAACCAGTGACGACTTGGTCTGTCATTCTGGAATGGAGTATGTCGTTTAATGTTTTTTACCAATAAACTCGCGCTATCCAATAACTGTGCCTTTGCTACGGGCAACCCACTATGGCCACTATCTGCCATAAAAATAGTTTAGTTTCTTAAATATTCTTCTTCTTTCGTCAAAACTGTAGCCGATCGTCAGCCTTGGAGCATTCGCCAGAGTAGCGGCCGCGTATTTTGTCATACAACATCTACCGTGGGACACCGAACTTCCTGACAGCAGCTGAAATTGTAGCCTTTTTTTTTGGACTGCTTCCATGGCCTTTAATATGGCCTTCTGCCTATGTCATGACTAGCTGAAAAAAAAATACAACATACAACACACACAATAACAGAACAGTAACGCGATATGTGCAAAAATTGGGAAATCATACAGAAAAACTAAAAAACGCAATCAAAACCACGTGGTTACAACACAAACAAGGAACAAAGTAACAACATTCTACTAAGTCAAAAGAAAATAATACAGTTTAAAGGAAAATGAGCCTTATTTCAAGGCAATAAGTAAACAATAACGGGTATCGGTGCAACGTGTATTACCGGGTTAATTGTGTACCAATATCCGGTAAAAAAAAGTAGGATTTTAACGGGTACTAGGTCAAGTAGGGGTTTGTGAGTACCAATAGATGTGATATGCAATAATAATTACTTTTCAATTAGATTCATCACAATTTATGGGTTTTATCGTTAAATAATACATTCAAATATTTTATAAAATTAACCCTTTTACCTTAACGTTATCCATTGCAGTGTGGCTAGCTGATCAAAGGGACGTGGTGGTTTGGGAGTTCACTGACAGAACTTCGAATTTTCCTAAAATTTTCAGACAGCAAACTTTTCGATCGCATAATTTTGACGCCATTAAACTTTTTGGCCAGTGCTGCCATTAAAATTGTGTCAAATATTATCAAGAATGTATTGCCATTCGCAAACTTTAATTTATTATTGGTAGAAAAGTGCAATATCGCAATAACTGACTTTTTACCGGGAACTGGGACACTCACGGGAATAGGTACTTCTACCTTATCCTGATCCAATATTTCCATTGTTGTGTGTCTATTTCTTATATTATTCTCCTTTTTTAACTAGCTTGTGTTCTCCCACAGCTGGGCAAAGGCCTCCCCCATTCCTTTCCAAGAATAAAGTTTTTTTTTTATCGTGAGTACATTTCCGCAGACATGTGAGTCCATATTTTTATATTTTTTTTATTTAATAAGTCAGGTTGTTGTTAGTTGCCCGTCGGGGCCGCGGATTTTTGTACTAGATGACGTGGCCTCGGCGCAAGGGTAAAGAAGGAACATGGGTTCGGTTTTTAGTCAGTAGAAGTCTGACACTCCCCTTCGCTCTGCCCAAGAGCGTGGGGGGTCATTTGATGATTTCCCACCCACCAAAAAAAAAAAGGATGTTATTAGTTCAGTAAAACAGTTCTGCGTTTTAATTTGATTTATTTAATGTGTATAATTTGTGTCACAAAAGTCCAAACTCAAGGTTTGCCAAAGAGTGATGGAACGTAGCGTATTTGGGTATCAAGCTCAGCGACCGAATTCGAAATACCACAATACGCTCAAAGACAGGAATCGCTGATGTGGGTAACAAGACTGCTGGATTAAAGTGGGATTGGGCGGGCCATGTCTGCAGAATGCATCAGGACCGATGGGGTCGTCACACAGTGGGTGTCAGAGGACGGGCGTCGCGCGTCGTCGCCGAGGGAGGCCTAGAAAACGCTGGCGTGACGACTTCTAAGTCGTCACGCCAACGTTTTCTAGGCTTTTGCACAAGGTTGGCCGGAGAAAGCCGCACGGAGAGAAGAGTGGAAGATTATGGGGGAGGCCTTTTCCCAGCAGTGGGACAATATAGGCTAACAAAAAAAAAAAATTGTGTGCAACTCAGTATTTTTGGTTTAAACTTGGAAATATTTTGTTCGATACAGATATCGATTTAATTACATGCCTTAACAAATCAACAACATTTCAACACCAAATTAATTTGTTTATTGTTTACGTAGCCAGCACCCTGACATTAGCTAGTAAAGGGCTGGACTTCCGAGTTTTATCTTATCTCTGTCGGTTTGTCGTTCATTCATACACTGATTATGTTCACGCCATGTTTGTGACGAGGGACAGGCCAGAGATGTTATAAATCGTGTTAATACTCCTGCTTAGCGTGTCGATGTCAATTTTAAATTTTCATCTAGGTATCTACAAGGTGCACATTTGTATCGATGCTTTTTTCAGGAGGCTGTTAAAAAATATTGATTACTAGCTTTTGCCAGCGGCTTGACGATTTTCCATACAAACTTTCATCCCCTATTTTAATCCCATAAGGGTTGAATTTCGAAAAATCCTTCCATAATCCTTGTCTACCTTATAAAGGGAACCCCTGTGCAAAATTTCAGCTTTCTAGGTCCAAGGGTTTGGGCTGGGCGTTGATGAGTCAGTCAGTCAGGACTTCTCTTTTTATTTATATAGGTTTCTGGTTTATATATACAGGGTGTGAATGAAGCCGTCAACCAATCATTGCTGGATTCATCATCATCATCATTAGCCTATAATGTTCCCACTGCAGGGACTCAGGGCTCCTCTCCATGAGAGGGATGGGCTATAATCCACCACGCGTTCCCAGTGCGGATTGGTAGATGTCACATGTCTTCGAATTTTTTGGTTCTAAGACATGCCGGTTTCCTCGCGATGTTTTCTTTCACCGTTTTCAGAGCAGCGGTGATGAAATAAATTACACAAAGTAATTAAGCGCCTGCCTGAGTTCGAGCCCACGACTTACGGTTCGTAAGTCGGGGCCGCCACCACTGGGCCACCGCTGCTCCCTTGTTAGATTTTGATTTTGTACATCAAACTAAGTAGGTACGTAATTAACATTTTCTTTTGGGTGAGAAATCACGTTTTATGGTAAAACTCAATGTAGCACTCTTAAAACATTGTGCTAGTGGATGCTTTGAATAGTAACCGGGTCATGTAGGTATTATCATCGGCACGATTCTTGAGCGCTGACGCAAAAGTGAGTTATTGGGTCCCTTTGGTGGTATGAAGTGAGACGCGGGGAGGGGAAAGTGCAGTGATTGGCCCGTAGCGCATCGCGTTATAGCCGTCACTCGGGATTTGTTCTTTACTCCTGCTGCACTTACCTCACGACCAATAAATAATAAACGGGTGTGCGTTTTATTTGTCATAACGTGTACGATGCGCACAGCGATCCCCACTCTTCCGCCGAGCGCTCAAGAACCGTGCCGGTATCTGTAATTATTATTTAAGTAAAGTTTCCCGAAAATCTAGTTTAAAAAAACGCCTGTGAAAAATTTTGATCTTTGTGCCGCAATGTCTTCGTAAGTAAAAAAAGTTCCAAGGCATACAGAAAATCGCAGGTATAAAGAAATATATAGAAAAAAACAATGGTTGCAGTGATGGAGAAAACTAGTGCTTTTCGGCTTTGTTAAAGATACACCCTCTATAATCAATTTAACTAATTCTTCAGTTAACAAGTGACTAAGTTAAAACACGCGACAAATGGTTACGTTTTCAACTCAATTATAATTATTGCATCAAGTCCACGTGCACAACATTTTTTACAATATGTTGGTATTATAATAGCATTAAATATAATTAACAGTAATTAATCAAGTCACTAGAGAGATGGAAATAAATTATAATATCAATTAAATCTAGGCTGAAGACACGCGACAAATGCTTTTGCATCAAGTCGACATGGACCCCCATGTGACAGGTGTAACACGGTTGTCAAGTCATCTATACTTAATAATAATATTATTATAATAATCTATAGGTACTATAATATTATAAAGAGGTAAAGTTTGTGTGTTTGTATATCTGTTAAATTGTAAGGGGTAATCTCGGGATCTACTGAACCGATTTTAAAAATTCTTTCACCAATAGAAAGCCACATTATTGCTGAGTGTCATAGGCTACTTTTTATCCCTGTATTCCCACGGGAACGGGATCTACGCGGGTGAAACCGCGGGACGTCCGCTAGTTAGATATAATTAACAGCAATCAATACAACCACAGGAAAAAAATAAATATATAATGACTCCCTACGTTAATAAATTTTGATACACTTACTTACATACTTCTGTGTATTATTTCTTTTCCCATGAGGCAGAAATCTATATTATAAATAATAAAAAACTTTTTAACAAAAAATAAAACCGACTTCAAAAAAAAAAGTCAAAAATAAATCAGTTTCTGAAGTCGGTGACTTTTGTTTGTTTGATTTCATTTTTTTGCCACCGACTTCAGAAACTGATTTAATTTGACTTTTTTTTTTGAAGTCGGTTTTATTTTTTGTTAAAAAGTTTTTATTTTTCACTTTTTAGTGGTTCACATGTTCATGGATGTGGACAATGTAGTATTTTTTTTGAGTTTTGTTGATTTTTCAAAAACCGCTAGTCCGATTTCGATAAAAAAATTATGGGACCATTTGGGAAGTATACCCTTTCCAACAAAAAAAGAATTTTTCAAATCGGTTAGCAAGTGACGGAGTTATGCCCGAACAAACATAAAAAAAAAAAACATCCGAATTGAGAACCTCCTACTTTTTTTAGAAGTCGGTTAAATAAGAGAAGTCCTGACTGACTGACTCATCAGCGCCCAGCCCAAACGCTTGGTCCTAGAAAGCTGAAATTTTGCACAGAGGTTCCTTTTATAATGTAGACAAGGAATAAGGAAGGATTTTTCGAAATTCAAAGGGAGTTAAATAGGGGATGAAAGTTTGTATGGAAAATCGTCATTATCACGCGGGCGAAGCCGCTGGCAAAAGCTAGTAAATAAATAAATATTATTAAACGAGAAAGGGATTAGAAAAGCAGCAGTTCTCAGTAGCAGTCACTGAGCCTATATTTGCATATATGCCCCGGATGATGGCAATAGGCTCGTCCCCTATTACATGGGACTTACACATAACTGGCGAAACGTGGGTTGCACCCTACTTGTCTCTTACAACCTGTATGTTTACCTCGACTATAGGGTAGTTGACTGACTAAAAAAATATGATTCTGTTTAGTCCGTCAGTTAAATTATCGAAAAATATTGGATACGTGTTCATTGTTTTATCAAATTAATAAAAAAAAATACGAAAATAAAGCTTGTCAAAGATCATGGAGAGGGGTTTTTGACGTCATAGTCTGGTAAAAATGGACCAACCTGTGACGTTCTCTTCATTTTTTGTTTACGTGAAAAAAGAAAAAATACGTGTCCAATATTTTTTGGTAATCTATCTGACAGAATAATTAGTTTTTTTTTTTGTCAACTACCCTATTACCCCATCGGTGCAATCCTGATGTTATGTAGAGTTTACGTAACGTAGGTAACAACGAATATTAATGATGGCAGATTTCTAATTACCGGAGATGATGAGACGGTTTTAGAGACTGGCTTAGAAAAATTACTGAGTACATAATAATTATAGGCCTGTAACACATCTGCAGATTCAATGTAAAGTACTGAGATGACGTCTAATAGAGAATTAAGGAAAACTAAGACATGTTGTGCTGACGTCAGACAAATGATTGAGGCGGGGCTGTGGATTATCGAAAGGTTAACGCGGCTCCGACACAAGGGCGAAGAAGGAACATGGGTTTGGTTTTTAGTCAGTAGAAGTCTGACACTCCCCTTCGCTCTGCCCAAGAGCGGGGGGTTATTCGATGATTTTCCACCCACCAAAAAAAAAAAAACGGTAGGATTCTGTTAAGAATGATATGACTGAGAATGATATCACTACCCCCCCTGCAAAAACCGGATGGGTCGCTGGCTCACTCCGCTACCGAGAAGGCAAATTTATTTGCATCTCTGTTTGCGAGCAATTCGCGTCTAGATACTGGGTCTAAACAGCCACCATCGATTCCTCGCTGTGATTCTTCGATGCCGGAGATCACAATACACTTAAAAGAGGTTCGTAGAGTACTTCAGAGCCTAGACGTGAATAAGGCTAGCGGCCCGGACGGCATACCAGCAAGGGTCTTAAGGAACTGTGCGCCTGAGTTGTCTCCTGTGTTGACACGCTTGTACCGCCTCTCTCTCAAAACCAGAACGGTGCCGAACTCCTGGAAGGTTGCTAATGTACAACCAGTGCCCAAGAAGGGTAGTCGTGCCGACCCCTGTAATTATCGACCAATCGCCATCACCTCCATACTGTGTAAAGTAATGGAAAGGGTACTCAACAGTAAGCTGCTGGCGCACCTTGAAGCGAACGACCTACTCAGCGACCGTCAGTATGGCTTTCGCCGGGGACGGTCAACTGGGGATCTTCTGGTGTTAGCTACGCACTGCTGGGGCGAGGCCATCGAGAAACACGGCGAGGCCCTTGCCGTGTCGCTGGACATCTCGAAGGCTTTCGACAGGGTTTGGCACGCAAGTTTGTTGAGCAAACTTCCGGCATACGGCATTCCCGCTGACTTTTACTGCTGGATATCTGACTTCCTGAGTGAACGGTCAATCCGAGTGGTCATTGATGGCTGCTCCTCTGACCTTATGGCTATCGATGCCGGAGTTCCTCAGGGGTCTGTTCTCTCCGCGACACTTTTCCTGCTACACATCAATGACCTCCTTGTTCCTGGTATTGTTGGGTACGCAGATGACAGCACTGTCATGGAGAGTTATACATCCAGCGCAAAAGCCAGTGGTGATGAAGTACGTTCATTAAGAGAGGCCATGGTAGAGCGAACGAATTCAGCCTTAAGACTTGTCTCCGAGTGGGGTGACGAGAATCTGGTAGATTTCAACGCCACCAAAACGCAAGTGTGTCTGTTCACCGCCAAAAGGAGTCCGTTTAATCTGGCCCCTACTTTCCGGAGTGCGTCTGTACAAGTTACTGACAGTCTCGAGCTTCTTGGCACGAAGTTGAGCGCGAATCTGAACTTCGGCGCCTACATCGAGTCGAAAGCTCAAACTGCGGCGAAAAAGCTGGGCATCCTAAACAAGGTTAAGCGGTACTTCAAGCCTGGACAGCTTTCAGTATTATATAAAGCTCAAGTCCGGTCTGGCATGGAGTATTGCTGTCACCTTTGGGATGGCTCAGCCAAATACCAGCTTGCCACACTTGACTCTGTAGAGCGCAGAGCCAGGAGGCTAATTGGTGACGATAAGCTGGTTAACAAGCTACATAGCCTGGCCCACCGTCGCAAAGTCGCATGTCTGTCGGTCTTTTACAGACTGTACTTCGGAGAGTGTGCGCAAGAGCTCCACGAGCTGATCCCACCATCTCCCTTCTTCCATCGGGAGACTAGACGTACTGCAGGGTATCACCGATACCTAGTCGACATTCCACACATTCGAACGAAACGCTTTGCTGGGTCCTTTATTATGCGCACAGCAAAGGAGTGGAATTCCCTGCCTGGGTCCGTTTTTCCGAGTTCATATAACCCTAATCTGTTTAAGTCGCGAGTAAACAGGCTTCTACTGGGTAAGCTCGTTCCATCGTCGACATCATCTCTGCCCTTAGGGCAAGATTGAAGTCAAGAGCAAGCCCATTTATAATAATAATAAAAGAAAAAAAAAATTAGAAATAAAAACTGGCGGACTTGCACAAGAAGAGGGTCCCGTTCCCATACTAGGAATTTGCCCTGTGTCAGTCTTGTTCTCAACAACAAGACTCACATACACAAACATCCAGAACCGAGACAACTATCTGTAGGCCATACAAATATTTGTTCCGTGCGGGGATCCAACCCGCGACACGCAGCGCAGCAGTCCAATCGCTCCGCCACTGCGTCAACCGTGTCGTCAAATTCTCTTGTCCATAATACCAATTCAATTGAGGTCAGCGGCTCGGCGCAGCTTATCTTCTACCATACTTGTCCTCTCATAAGACACCTCATTTCTTGCCATATCATCCATCTATCGTTTTTTAGGGTTCCGTACCCAAAAGGTAAAAAATGGGACCGTATTATTACTAAGACTTCGCTGTCTGTCCGTCCGTCTGCTGTTTGTCACCAGGCTGTATCTTAAGAACCGCGATAGCTAGACAGTTGAAAATTTCACAAGTTATGTAATTTCTGTTGCCGCTATAACAAAAAATACTAAAAACTTAATTAAAAAAAAACTAAACGTGCATTTTTTATCAACTTATGCAAATAATTAATTATTTAATTTGACAACCTCAGTTGACAACCTTGTTATTTTCCGTAACCATAGCAACCTGGTTGATCACAATATTTTCGTTACGGAATTTCTGGATTCGCTCTCCACGCTCAAGGCCCGCGATAGAAGCTATTTCAAGCTATGGCAATAGCGTAAATAAATATTTAAGGGGGGCTGACATACAACAAACGCGATTTTTGTTCTTCATGCATCTACTCTTTATTACTTACTAGCTGATGCCCGCGGCTTCACCCGCGTGGATGTCGTTCAAATTATATATATACTAAAACCTTCCTCTTGAATCACTCTATCTATTAAAAAAAACCGCATCAAAATCCGTTGCGGAGTTTTAAAGATATAAGCATACAGACAAAAATAGCGACTTTGTATTATACTATGTAAGGATACCCAAAACATTCATAATCAAAACTTTCCTCGCGACATTTTCCTCTTTCTTTCGCATCACATGCTCTTAACACAACAACCGATTACCAATTTACCACATAAGTATTCAGACACTGTCGCCACTTTTAGTAGAAGATTGACATATGCGGGTGTAATTATTCCACGAGCTTCCACGAGTTCCTAGCCAATTCCAATGAGTCCTGCTTTAAAGAAACAAATAAATTGAACAGAATTGATTCGGCCTTGGTTAGTACAATCGTAACGTCCTAACATTTAACGTCAAAATCACGTGATTTGAACTTTAACCAAAAAAAGTTCAAGTATTCAATATTATTGTATGTACCTACATTCTTTTTCTTGCTTCAGTTGACCTTTCATAGTTTTTCCTTCACGAAACAATTGTGTATTGAAGTCATCACTGCGTATAACGTAAATACTTATTATCCAAAAAAAAAAACTTTACTGTTGATTGCCATTCAGGTCGATCTTTAGGTAAAGCTGTGCTTGCCTAGGTCGGTCTGTGGATGGGTGACCGCCCGACATACCGAGTTTCCTCCGTGCCTCGGAAAGCACGTTAAGCTGTTGGTCCCGGCTGCCATATATATAGATCTTTGGCGTTACAGGTAGTCAGTGACCTGAAATTCTGACATCCAGTCTTGCCAAAGGGTATTGTATTACCTACCTAGTATTAACTAGGTTGTGGAGGTCAGACAAGTAGTCGCTCCATGTAAAATACTGGTATTCAGCTGCATCCGGTCAGACTGGAAGCCGACCCCAATATAGTTGGGAAAAGGCTAGGCAGATGATGAACTGCTGTTAATTAAACTAGCTTTGTCTTGTGACTTTTTGCATGCCAAAACTCAGGCAGAATAAAGGGTGTCAAAGTGCCTTTAATTATGCCGAAAGGCACTTACCTACTTGTGCTCACTGTTACTGCTTTCATTTTTTTGTTCTAGACCATGGGAAAATCCTAGTTACGGAGATATTGCAGGTTCCAAATTATCACTTGTTTCAGCAAAGAAAACTTTCGTGAGGAAACTAAACCAGCCTAACCTTTTTATTGTGGGTGGGAAATCATAAAATAACCCCTACCACTCTGGGCAGAGTGGAAGGGAGTGTCAGACTTCTACTGACTAAAAACCACCCGTGTTCTTTCTTAGCCCAAGGCCGCGGTATATCTTTCCTCCCGCGGCCCCGGCGGGCGTTGGCCCTTGCCATGTTGCTAACATCTCTTTGAGAAACGAGCATAGGCCTGCCTGAGAGTTATTTCTGGACGGAATGGAAAGTCAAGTCAGGGTGGCAAAAACTTGGCCACGTGATGGCTTCCGGCCACCGTAGACGCGGGCCTGTGGACGGTGAGTAATGGGCTAGCTCGCCGTCCGGCCGTCGGCGGCGCGTTCGTGTTCCACGCGCGCCTCAAAGAGATGTCAGCAAGGAGGGGCCCGCAAGGGCCGACGCCCGTCGGGGCCGCGGATTTTTGTACTAGATTACGTGGCCTCGGCGCAAGGGCAAAGAAGGAACATGGGTTCGGTTTTTAGTCAGTAGAAGTCTGACACTCCCCTTCGCTCTGCCCAAGAGCGGGGGGGGGGGGTCATTCGATGATTTTCCACCCACCAAAAAAAAAAAAAAAAGGGTGGCAAAAACCTCTGACATCATGACGTTATTTTATCGAAGTGTAAATGAAACAATAAAGCTAATTATTCACGTGTTTTGAGCAAAAACTCGACAACAGTAATCAAGGTTTTTATGGTTCCGTAACCAAGGGGTAAAATCGGGACCCTGTTACTAATACTCCACTGTCCGTCTGTCTGCCACCAGGTTATCTCACGAACCGTGCTACCTCACAGTACAGTTTTCGCCGCTATAACAACAAAATAATAATAAAACAGAATAAAATAAATATTTAAGTGGGTCTCACATACAATACACGTGATGTTTTTGCCGTGTTTTGCTCGATATTAATTACTAATAAATAACTAACTTGAAAAATAAATATTTAATGTTGGCGAGATGAAATGAGCATGTAAGGATCGTAGCAGGTGTGTGGTTTCTGCTTATCCCCATGGAAAAAGAGCGTGGGTTTATGTATGTATGTAAATTAAAATAAAATAAATATTTAGGGGGGGGGGGGGGGGGCTCCCATACTCCAAGCGTGATTTTTTTTGCAATATCGTAGATCTTTGGTTCTTGTGAACTGGTACGGAACCCGTCATGCGCGAGTTCGACTCGCACTAGGCCGGTTTTTTAATTTGAATCTGTGACGACCAATGGTGATCTATGACCAATTTTATGGTTGCTATCATTTAAAGTTTGTCATCTAACAGGTATTAATTACTTTTACTTGTACTCAGTTCAATTTCATTTTTCTTGTTTTTGAAATCTTATAACAGTTTAACCTTTGAGTTTGTAGACTGCTTTACCGGACTTTCCAGTCTTAAATGTAAGTCAGGGCTGCGGGTCCCGTCGGGGCTGTGGGTTGTTCGCAAGAGATACCGCGGCCTCGACATAAAGGGCTAAGAAGGAACATAGGTGGTTTTTAGTCAGTTGAAGTCTGACACTCCCTACCACTCTGAAGTCATTTGATGATTTGCCACCATAAAAAAGGCCTCCAGTCAGGGCAAACAAAGTTACAAACTAAGCGACTACACGCTAAGGACACACCCTGTGGGTTATGAACCTCGGGTTAGGGCTACGCTGGGGGAGGACAGCGACGGGACAGGCTGGATCTGAGTGGAGTTCAATGTCTGGCTCGTTAGAAAGTGTTATTCAGTTTTCCCTTCTGGCATTACTTAGTAACTCTCCTCGCGCTCCTGTTTATAATAGAACGAGCATGCCCAGAAGATGCCTGGTTCACTTTTGCTTTCTATAGATGCCTGTTTTACTCACGCCTGTAATAAATACCCGAAGTGTTAGGTAAAGGTGTACCTAATAGCCAATTAGCCACCCACATTTCAACAGTTATGTTTAAGTCCCATGTAATAGGCGAGCTTTTAGCCTCAACGCGGCACAAATCCAGACCCCATGGCTGGCTGCTAGTTAGAAATTCTTAAGGCATTCATCCTTAAGGGGTTGCAGTACTTTTTAAGATTTTTGAACCTTTGAAAATCGAACTAAATATGGGTTGCTTAATAAATAAAAATCATTACATAAAATTGAACATACTCTCAAGTAAATCGTAAAGATAGAAACGCGATTTAGAATGATCGGCTCGATCATTTTTTTTTATCAAACATGACTCTAAATCACAATTTAAAACGTGTACTGCTAAGACATTTCATCATGAATTTATATCAGTAGATAGAATTTTTTATTCTGAAGTAAATGTATGCATTATATCGCCCGCGCGGCAGGGCGGGGCGGGGGGTGAGGTCGTGCGTTCATAAAAAACAAAGTACTACAACCTCGCCTTAAGGCGCAGTTAAAGGGGCACCGTAAAAACGACCTGTTTTTCGTCGCAGAGTTAGCCGTATTGCTACTTATTACAATTCCAAAAAAAAATACAGTGTATAGTCAAATGTATAGGTAAAAGACTTATGCAAAAATATTTCCTAAAAGTAATCAAGAACCTCGAAAAAAAAAATCACAAAATCACAAAAAAATCACACGAAAAAACTTTTTCGTCTCGAAATGCTCAATATTTTGAGTGACAACTGTTATATTTTTTTTACTATCAGAAAGGAAATTTAACCAACTAAAGACATGTAAAAATATTTTAACATTACAGCGTATTTTTTTTTTTAATAAATTAAATCTGCGAACTATCGTTCATTTTGGCAGTCACGAGAATCAAACGCATCGCCATCTTCAACCTTATTTGTTTAGGCGATGAGTTAAACGCGCGCTCAAGGTCGCGGGCAGCTAATGTCGCCTTAATGCAAAAACCCAATAACACTTTGCCCAGGAATTGAACCCCGTTTGCGACCATTTGATCAACCAGCCAGTAAAACCGTGCTAAAAATTAGCAGGAACACGTGATTTATAAAAAAAAAATACTATATTTCCGAGAAGTCGTTCAGTCAGAGTTGGTCCACCAACAGATTATTATAGCGTTGAATAGATAACTGGTGATAAGAGTGACCTCTGTTGACCCCTGCGATACGCGACAATTTGTAATATCAGTCTGTCTTGCTTAAAATGCGGATAAATTTATAATTAGGTACTTAAGTACTTCTTGTTTTATATTTCTATAGATAATAATTATATATGTTGTTAGCGTGTACATTATAGCTACATACATGCATAAACTCACGTTTTTTTCTCGTGGGGGTAGGGTACCACAGTACGCCCTGCTTATTAATAAATATTTTTCTTTCTCTTCTTTCTTTTCTTTCTGTTCTTTCTTTTCTTTCTTTTCTTTCTTTTATTCTTTCTTTTCTTTCTTTCCTTTCTTTTCTTTCTTTCCTTTCTTGTATGACCAAATGTATGAACGTGGCAAAAGGAGTATGTAAGGATCGTAGCAGGTGGCGTTCTGTGGTTCCTGCCTACCACCATTTTAGCTACCTATTGATACAAACAAATATGAATAAAACTAAAAGCATTTATTTTAATTAGACCATTACAGGCAGTTTTGTGAGTGTCGAAAAGATTATAATGATTGGGAGGTCACAAGATATTGTACCTAATAACTTGTGAAAACACTGTAGCTGCCCATTCACAAAAGCTTTTCAGGCAAGCATTTCAAGCGTAGCATAGAGTTTTTTCAAGCATTTTTTTTTCATTTTTTTGTTGCTCTATGAGAAGAAGTGTTTTTAATTTCACTCTGGGGGTCTAAAATGGCCACTAGCTTTTTAATGCGATTCATAATATGATCTGCTTAAGTGGGCATTTTAGATTCCCAGGGGTCTAAAATGAAATCCCAGATGTGGATCATACAACAGGCATCCTAAAAAAATGTTGTCTCATCACCATCAGCCTATTAATGTTCCCACTGCAGGGACTCAGGCCTCCTCTCTTTTTGAGGGGAATGGGCTATAATCTACCACGCGGGCCCAGAGCGGATTGGTAGATGTCACATGTCTTCAAATTTTTGGTTCTGAGACATGCCGGTTTCCTTACGATGTTTTCCTTCACCGTTTTTAGAGCAGCGGTGATAAAATAAATAACACAAAGTAATGCGCCTGCCTGGGTTCGAAACTTCGAACCCACGACCTACTGTTCGTAAGTCGGGGCCACCACCACTGGGCCACTGCTGCTCCCACTGGGCCACCGCTGCCCGCTGTCTGTCTGGTCTGATAGCTGTCAATAATCCCCAATCTTTATAAACGGGTAAACGTCAAAATGCCATTCTCATCTTGACAGCTACTTTTAATAGCACGCCATCTATTGTCGAGTAGAAAATTGTGTGATGAAAATTTTGTATGAAACGAATTAATAAAAATTAATGTATCTATTATTTTATTATAGATTTAATGACTAACGCCTCTTTCACTCAAACGGGCAAATTTTAAGATAGCATCATCGTGAAATTTTTATGTTAGACTAGCTTTTGCCAGCGGCTTCGCCCGCGTTAAAAAAAAACGACTTTCCATATAAACTTTCATCCCCTATTTAACTCACTTAGGGGTTGAATTTCAAAAAATCCTTCCCTATTCCTTGTCTACATTATAAAGGGAACCTCTGTGCAAAATTTCAGCTTTCTAGGTCCAAGGGTTTGGGCTGGGCGTTGATGAGTCAGTCAGTCAGTCAGTCCGACTTCTCTTTTTATTTATATAGAAGATAGAAATAATACAAGTGATGCCATCTGTTACATAAATATCAAACCAATATCAATTATTGTGAGATGAGTATAAAGTTCAGCTACACGACGGTAGATGGGAGGAAAACATTATTTTAATATTGTTTATCTTGAAGTTTTAATGTTTTTTTTTTTTTTTTGGTCCGCAACGGCAAACTGAAGCGGGACAGCAGCCATCGTAACAAAAATAGAAAATTGCTGCGACGCGACTGGTTTATAAAATATTTATGAAATTGTAGCGGACAGTACAAAAAGTACTACGGCGCTGTCTATACCACAGCAGAACAACCAAATATCAAATATTAGGATGTACTACGGTAGCCCGCGAGTTTCATATTTTCTTAGTGCATGTTTACGTACAGGCGGGGCGTCGCGCGGCGCGTGCTGCGTTTTTAATTCAAACACAAGGCGATGTATGAAAACGTTAACGATTTTAAACGTCAATTTTTCGAGAAGCGATTATTCGCTCGTTAGTTTATTTAGCGTTTGTTGCGGTGGACCCGTCTCTCAGCACGAGACGAGCCTTCTGCGCCGCGCGACGCCCCGCGTCTCCGTAAACGAGCCCTTACGGTTTTTTGCAATTTCGATTTCAGAGTCTGGTTGCTTTTTAAAATAGGATTTGCAACCCTTACCGGGGGATCGAACCCAGACCCTCAGGTTCAGTAGTCGCGCTTGCGACCACTAAACCAACGTGGCTCTACAGTATGATGAGCTTCTCCAAATTGTGTAAGAAGGATTACGGTATGGGACCAGATAAAAAAAACAACATAGGTAATAATATTTGATACAATTATAATTTAATTAAGAAAATTGAGTATTTGACCACAGAAAGATAACAATAAAACTTATAAGTAGAGATTATTTTCTTACTGTATAGTGAAATTAACTAATATCACATTTATTTTGGGGACATACACAGTTAAATTGTCTAAGTCTAAAGTAGTAAGTAAAGTTTGTTTTATATACAGGGTGATTGGTTAATCGTGGGCAAAACTTTAGGAGGTGAAGTGTTTACATTTGTGAGCCATGTTCTATCATAATATCCATATTTAATTATGATCTGCTTAGGTGGCCATTTTAGAGCCTCTGAGCTTATATTTTTTTTGAGTTATGCAACCAAATACCTAATGTATGAAGCAAATGATATTTTTTTACTAGTGTCTTCTACAGTATTGCCCACGTTTAATATATCAATCATCACAAGGACATCAATCCTATGGATTAACATTCAAGTGTCATAACATTCCATTGGGTCTTGCCACTATGGGCCTACCACACGCACAAGCCACCAAGTTGGTAAAACTGTATTACCAACCACACGGGCGATGTACTCTGAGCACCGTGTAATCGCGTAGGCAAAAGTGTGGTGAGCCTGTGCGTGTGGTAGGCCCGTAAGGCGGCATCCAATAAATATGAGGTAATTTTGACGATTTTTGCTAACTCAAAAATCAAATCTCACCATGTCACCAAGAGTTTCTCCTGCCCGGCGAGCACGGCCTACAGTGACATGGCATGAGTCACACATTTTATCACAGTTTGGGCGATAAAACCGTTTTGTCTTAAATGCTAGCACGGCGGCGTAAGATAATTTCTTGATATGTGATACAACTTCTTGACGTCTAGTTGGGACTCCTATGTCTTATTTGCTAATATGGGCGCACCCATTTTGTAACAAATGTCACATTTTGACAGATGAATATGCTCGTTTATATCACGTTCGTTCGGAGGTGGTGATAAAAGTAAATTAAAAATATAAGTATATTTTTCTGCTTACTACTGCATCAAATGGCAGTAAATTATTATAATTATGTTCTTGCCCGAAGGCAAGAGGTCCAAAGTAGGAAAATATTCCGAAGAAACATTCGGGACTCCTCTAATCCGTTCGAGTTGCCAGACAGGGAGTTCCAACGGATTTTCCGCCTGACAAAGCCTATGATGGTTTATTTGTGTGAAGAACTGCGCGTGGACTTGCAGCCTCTAAATCAGGTGGATGGTTTACTCTTATGGATTACTCTTAATTCACTTCAAAACTTTCACAATATATTTCAAAACAAATCACATGAAACTTTTAAAAGAAAAACAGAACTTTTAGTTAGTAGCAAGTTATCAAATAATAAATAAAAAAAGAAAATGAAAGACGTGCCGCGTACGTGTATGTCAAAAATGAATTAGTACCCAAGAAAATTAAAAAGTTGTTTAACTGTATGAACTGTGCTCTTTTATACGTATTATTTTATTTGGTCGCCTATTCAGATGGTCATAGACATTTTTATTTTTTTTAATATACTAGGTCACACTATGAAGTCAGCAACAAGAAAGACAAGTCGCGTCTTAAATTATATCACATGTGGTACCCGTGCTAGCATTTAAGACAAATTCTAAGACATGACATAATTTATAACGTCTTGTCACCAACGTCTTGGGTACGCCCGTGCTCGCCCCGCTGGTAACACGTCGTGAGATTTGATTCGACCCCCTCACCCGTCTTTCTCGCACAATTTATGACTGCGATGT
The DNA here is from genome assembly GCA_949316265.1 of Diarsia mendica. Taxonomy (NCBI): domain Eukaryota; kingdom Metazoa; phylum Arthropoda; class Insecta; order Lepidoptera; family Noctuidae; genus Diarsia; species Diarsia mendica. Next base: position 8,687,253 of record OX438916.1, read on the forward strand.
TTCTCAGAAACACGAATTACAGTATTAGTACCTATTAAATCATAATAAAATCGTCATTTGTCGCGATATCATCATCTGCCTAACCTATTCCCAACTATGTTGATATTTTACAAGTATTTGAATATTTTAAAACTGTCACCGAGTAATGTAAGTTTCTGGCTGACTAATATTATGTGTTCTTGGCTTATCATTTGACACTTTGATTTACTACGTATGCGTATGTATACCTACGTAGTATAATGATACATTTTCAGGTATACTTCCCCCATATTTACAAAGGTTTCGATTCGATTCGTCAATTTTGATTTATCGATTCGATTCATCGATTCGATTTCGACGCGATATAAGATCGACTCGATATATAATTTCGAAATCGAATCGAAGCGCTTTCGAATCGAAATTGAATGGAAGCGTTTGCGTATAAAGGGCCAGTTATACAGTTTCAGGGGTCGGCCTCCACTTCATACCAAAACAGTAACTTGCATCCCGTAACGAGTTTTAGTGATCCCGAAAAGACAAGCAAGTTTTTATTTCCGAAAATATTCACCTTTTTTATCCAAGTACCTACTTGAAAATGTATCGTCATCATACAGACTAAGTAATCATCTCATTTTACACCAGGATTTAATCAAAATATATTTATTCCTTAAAATTACAATCCTTGTATAAATAAATGCCATAACCAACATTTATTACAACAAAATGAACGCATAATTTAGATTTTACAATGTATATATATGATTTTATTTCATTCAGATTTTTAATGCAAGAAAAAATAAAATCAAAAAAATCTTCAGATGACTTTACCCCAATTAACCTATATTTAACGATAACCCAGTTTTGCTAACCCTATTTTTCATTAGCCCAGCTATGTTAAAGTTAACCTTACTTATAAGTAAGTGAGACCATGTTTAAAAATGCCAGCATTTAATATGGCCCGATTCGACAATTACATTTAATAAATTAAATATCTAAGTACGACTTGACTTAGTTCAGCGTGACACTATGAAAGCAAGGATCTGATAATTATATTCAGCAAAATAGAAGTAAAATAATTTGAAAAATATTGACAAGTGAAATGAGAAAATTATTACAGAGCGTCAAAAAATTCGTCAACCGAAAAAGTGTCCAGAAGGCATTGCCACGTTGTTGGACGGCAATACTGATTCTATGGCAAACAATGTCAGCCCTCTGGTCACGTGAATATTAGCGATATACACAAACGGTAGAAACACTTATCTATCAATTATGTTACAGTATTTTCCGTTTGAGGTTTTCAGCATCTGTTTCCATTGACGTGTAACCAGCCATTGACATATGACATACCAGCCAATTTGACAAGCATAGCTATTCATAAACAATCGAAACCGAATCGATATGTCGTATGTCTATCTCGTTCGCTCTCGTAATGCTAAAAAGAATTGACATATCGATTCGTTTTCGATTTGAACCGTCCGTCGCACCATCACAGAAACTCAGCGCCAAAAATAATTTTCATTTGGAATATTTTATTTATTTAACTTTTATAGCGTCACACTAACCTAATAATTGGACCCTCAGAAATATGTCTTAAAATTCTTTGATTACTAAAAACCTTCTTTTTAAATAAACTAACTTAACTAATAGTTCATTTAAATGCAATTTCTCGATCTTTCTCCTAGGAATCATTCGATTATCTCCACACACTATTACAGATAAACTAAGACCTCGGTTCTGTTCGTGTTTCTCTAACTAGCGCAAACTTCGCGCCACAGAGTGATCTTTCACCGAGACAAAGTTCGCTACCCCGAAGACGAATCTTTGTAGAAGCGTTATTAAATTACTAGACGAAGTTTACCACCCGTATTCTAACCGTTGTGAATTTGAGTCTTCATAAGCATGAAGACCACGAGATTATTCTTATCCGAACATAAAATGATTGGCTATACGACTGTCTTTCTTCTTTCTTTATTGTGTGGTTATTGTGTAACCCTGGTGACCCATAGGCCTCTGACTTAGCGTTACATGCTGTACGACTAATCTTCACAAACGTAGACGCCTGCGTAACAAAGTCATAGTATAGGTAGTCTGTGAATTAGAATACGGGTGTCACACTATTACAATCTTCCTTTTTCGTATTCACAATTTCATTACCAAGCTTTGACCAGAATCCTACTATTTTCCAAAAACTACCATTCAATTCCTACTTATAACCTACAAATATTTACCTTCCATCTACCGATCCACAGCTGGGCCACAGACCTTTTCTCTAAGAGAGTAGGTGGGCCCAGTGTGGGTTGGTAGATGTCACAAGTCTTCGAACTCTTGGTTGTAGGACATGCCGGTTTCCTCACGATGTTTTCCTTCACCGTTTTGTGAGGGTGTACTGTCAGTGTGTTATTTTGGGTGATGTGGGTCGTTGTGACACCGTTATGTGGGCATCCAGACTATCTGAAGCTCGTGAGGTGCGGCGGAGCCAGGCTGCACCAGTAGGTTTTTCTGAAATACGGAATTGTGATTATTGGTAGGTAGGTAGTTGATTGGTAGGCCGCATGCGCTGACTGCTGAACGCGAGAAGAAGACCAAAGAAACGACGGATAGACTGAAGAATGCAAGGCAGAAGGCAAGAAAAGGGATGACGATGATAATACAAAAGTATGGAAAAAGAAGAAATGCAGTTCCAACTTCCAACCCCAAATAAATTAGGTCACGGGGGCCCAGTGGGGATTAAAGATATCTCATGTCTTCGATTTTTTGTTTCCAGGACAAGCCGGTTTCCTCACGATGGTTTCCTTCACCGTTTTGAGAGAAGCGGTGATGACATAAATTACACAAAGTAATACGTCTGTCTGAGTTCGAACCCACAACTTACTTCTCGTAAGTCGGACCGCCGCTGCTCTTTGAATGATGATGAATCTATCTTATAAATAAATGATCAATCTATGTATCTTCATCATATAAATAAAAAGAAAAGTCCTGACTGACTCATCAACGGCCCGCCCAAACCCTTGCACCTAGAAAGCTGAAATTTTGCTTTGACGTTCCCTTTATAATGTAGGCTAGGAATAAGGAAGGATTTTGCTAAATTCAGCCCCGACAGTAGTTAAATAGGGGGTTAAAGTTTGTATGGAATATCGTCATTTTTATAGCACGTGGGCGAAGCCGCAGGAATAGGGTAGTTTTAACAAAAGCCTAAACAACCCAGTTCCAAACTCACCAGGTCCAGTTTCACTCTTCTGAGAGATCAGCTGCTTGTACTCAGTGGAGAGCCTTCGTCGTCCGTGTTCGTACTTGGCTTCCTTCGCGAGGAGTGCCTCACGACGCAGCTGGGTTCTGAGCTCGGCTGGCACGTCGGGTATGAACAGCTGCATCAGTCCCGTGAGACCGAAGACTACGTGCTGCAGGAAAGGAGTCCATCAACATCTGCCTAGCCTTTTCCCAACTGTCTTGCCGTCGGCTTCCAGTTTTACCGGAATCAACTGATTAATTTTTACATGGGGCGACTTCCTATCTGACACCACTTTAGACAGATGTGTATCTGACTAGTACACCCGCATTTCGCCACTAGGGAGAGAGCCTACTGAGAAATTTCTGAATAAAAACCCATTATCTAGGTACTCTGGTAGAAAATGCCCAAGGCATTAAGTCCGCCTTTGTACGGTTTTGTTACTAGTGCATAAAGTATTAATAAATAAATAATATAATTATTCTTCTTCTTAGCGTGTCGATGACAATTTAAACTGAGTCGGCCCAAAATTTGGCGACGAGTTCGGCACTTTCAGTAGCATCCATCAACTCCTGTGATGTGCAAGTAGCAGGACAGGCTGGACACGATATCAAGTGCTCCATAGTCTGTGGGGCAAGACCACATTTACACTCCAGGGCAGAGTCGTCTATGAATCTCCACCTGAACAGGTTTTCCTTGCTTCGGCCTACCTGTGTCCGGAGTCTGTTTAGAGACTTCCAGGTTAACCATGGCAACTCGTGTCCAGGTGGAAGATTTTCGGCAAGTGGCACAAATGGGTTGGGTAAGGCAACACTATCTCGCCACAACTTAAGTCTTTCCTTAGGGCGTTCGCCAGTGAGCGGGGGTACACACTTCATGAAGCTGTTGCGGCTTTTCAGCCTTTGCGGAACTATGATGTTATTGTGCAGAGGGTGTCTAGCGTCGGAGACCATTTTGGTTCTTTCACTAGAGCTCGCCACCGCTCTGCGAACTACTGGTGGCGCTATGCCTGCCAGTGGATACAGCATCTGTACCGGGGTCGGCTTGAGGCAGCCAGTGATTATCGTACGCCGTCAGCACGTTTCATTCAGTGCTGTATCCACTAACTTTGCATGGGCTGATCGACTCCACACGGGGCATGCAAATTCACCCGCAGAGAAGGATAGCGCCAGTCCAGTAGTCCGCATAACGTCTGGCGTAGCACCCCACTTTGACGAAACTAGTCGCTGTAAAAGACTGTTGCGGGAGTGCACCTTCTGCTTGATATTGTTGCAGTTCTTGCCGAATGTAAGCGACCTGTCCAGAGTAACACCGAGATATTTTGGGAAGTTGCTGTGCTCGATAGGTACCCCATCCCAAACGATGTTGAGTTTGCGGATATAATTATTTGAGTTAAACAGTATTACAGTGGTGATGCTACTTGATAACAGATGGCGTTGATTTTACTCGCGCTATAAATACCACATGGCATGATTGAATTTCACTATTTAATAATAGGTGGCGCCGTTAACAATCTGAAATTCACTAGATGGCAGATTAATCATTTTTAATTTATAATATTTAACACTAGATAGCGCTTACCTCAAAAACTACTACAAAGGCTAATCTGGCTGCAAATACATGCCAGTAGTGAGGGGACAGGCCGTAGGGGTCTGAACTTTCAGGGGCGTTCCTGTACCCGCGGTACGCACACACTGGGGGGTCCACTTCGGTGTCGTCTGCCCCCCAGTCTTCCTTGTAGTCTGATGTGTTGAACCCTGAGATCAAAATGATCAAAAATTAGTTTTCTTTTGTGAAAAAAAAAGAAGTCCCTTCAACGAAGGTCAAATCTTTGGGTACCCAAATTATAACGTAACACTATGCTTATGGTGTCTAAAAGATTTCTTTATTTTCTGGTCAGCTAATCCTGTCCCACTGCTGGGCAAAGGCCTCCCCATTCCTTTCCAACTCTCGCAATATTATGATGACGTTATCCACCGGGAACATATTTTTTTATTATTCTTAAATGGCTCTTGACCGCGATCACGCTTGATGGAAGGCGATGGATGAGGTCTGTCTAATCTCAGAAGACCCACTGTTGCACTGGTCAGCTGGTCTTACCACTGTTGCTTTCAAGGAAGAGAGTTCCACACTTTGGCTGTGCGCATATTAAATGTGGAGGAGGAACGCTGAGTACTCTTTGGCTAAAAGTTGCTATTAAAGAGGTAAATGTTTGTTAATAAAAAACATTTACGAAATGGAAACTTACATGACAAAGAATGGTCGATGTAGCCTCTGAGCGTGTTGTCACGGGAGTACACATACTTGTACACCATGCGAGGGATGAAATCACTTGTGTAGGCTATCACGAACGCCTGGGAAACAATATTTATTTGAATATAACACCTGTAATCTTGAAAGGGTTAGGCAGAGCTGTATTTAATGCCTGTTGGGGCTGTAGGACTGTTCAAAATCAAAGCATTTATTTCAAGTAGGCTGTTACAGGCACTTTTGAATAGTCGAATTAAACTAACTGCGGCACTCAGAGATATCCAACGATTACTCAAGCCGCCACCCAGCAAAGGCCTGACATACTTTTGTATGACAAAACTGCCAAAAACCCTTACCAAGCGACGGCCCAAGCCACCACTGAAGCTCTCCGAGTGCGGCAGTAAACTACTAAACTAATGAAGCTAAATAAACTAAGCTACAGTCCCAGTCACGAGGCATAATAACTCGTGATTGTATTCGAAAGAGTTACCGCGGCCACGAACACAATGAACGAACATGGGTTCGGTAAGTCAATACAAGTCTGATGCTCAATTATTTCCACTCTGCCCAGAGCGAAAATAATTAATGATTTGCTACCCGCAAAAAAAGACATAATTATTTATTCCGTGCGGGAATTGAACCCGCGACACGCAGCGCACCGTGTATCTAGAAGCTTCTGAAGCTCTATTTAAAACGTAGGTTATATACTTACATTCGACACGACAGCCACATATGTAATTCCCTTGAGGATGCCGTACCTAAAAGAAACAATTTGTGAGCAATCTTTGTTATGTAATACCTACTCAAGATTGAGCCAAAACAAAGTTCTTTTTGACTTCAACTAAAACGAAGTCGCGTGTATTTTGGATTTAACGACGTTTTAAAACGGAAATACTGGATAAAAAGTAAATGCTCGTCGCGTGCTTTTTTATCCATTCTGAGAGGCGGGTCCCCGCAACGAACGCTTTTCGCGTTTTCAACTAACGAGCGAAAAATCACTTCTCGTAAAATCGATGTTTGAAATCGTTAACTTTACAAACACATGGTTTGAATTAAAACCACACAACGCGCCACGCGACGTGACGCGACGCCCCGCGTGTCCGTAAATGAGACCTAAGTGGTGGGGCGTCAGTCGTTGTCGAGCTGTCAGCCTGTGCGGTGGTGCATATTCTACAGGGGTATTACATACCAAGCACCGATATCCTCGACCCTCTCAGCCAGCGGCCGGCGACCCTGCGTCACCATCTTGTAAGCATCCAGTCGGATCTCAGCGATGTTGTTCAACAAAGCGAACAGGGGGGCCAGGGGGAACGCCGCCACGAATAGGGTTACGAACCCGTATTGGAGAACTGAAAAAAAAAAACAAAAAAAACATCATCTTTATGCCCTTTTTACAACCGTTTTTTTCTTACATTCTACCCTGTCAACTTTTTTGACACTTTAGTGAACGTTTTGTATGTCAAGTCAAACCTTTACTAATTGACGACTTAAGTAATCATTAAATATCTCTGAGTACGGCAGTAACTCCTTTTTAAGGTTCCGTAGTCAACTAGGAACCCTTATAGTTTCGCCATGTCTGTCTGTCCGTCCGTCTGTCCGTCCTCGCTTAATCTCTGTGACCGTTAGCACAAGAAAGCTGAAATTTGGTACCAATATTGTGTATCAATCACGCCGACAAAGTGGTAAAATAAAAAAATGTTTTATTAGGGTAAAAAAAAAAAATCACTTCCCACTTCACATACAGGGGGGGCTCCCCTATATGTAAAGTAGGAAGTGATTTTTTTTTTATTTCAACCCTAACGTGTGTTATATTGTTGGAAAGGTATTTAAAAATGAATAGGGGTTTACTAAAATCATTTTTTGATAATGTTAATAATTTCGGAAAAAATCGCTCCAAAAGTAAAAAACAATGTGTCCCCCCTTCTAACTTTTGAACCATAAGTTTAGAAAATATGAAAAAAATCTGAAAAGTAGAACTTTATAAGGATTTTCTAGGAAAATCATTTAGAACTTGGATGGAAACAGTTTTTGTACAAAAAAGACAAAAAGTTGTACAAAATAATTTCTGGACTAAGTTTGTAGTAATGCAAGCATTTTTTTTAACTTCGTTTACATATTTTATTATCCTGAACTTATCTTTTTTCAAACAAAAAAAGAATTATCACTACGGAACCCTACACTGAGCGTGGCCCGACACGTTCTTGGCCGGTTTATCCTTCTTAGGATTTCTCGCACAATCCACCTTTTCTTTGGTGTTCCTCCTCCTCTTAATTCATCAACATTTAAATTCATCGCTCTTTTAGTTAATACAATTCGTCCCTCCTTATCACATGCACATACCACGACAGTCAATTACTTTTCAACTTTTCTTTATCTGGCGCAACTTTTTAATTTTCTGCGTCTGCATGCATTTTTGCAAGTACATACTATCAAAACCAACCTTATTTAAGGAACACATATCGTTATCGGGACAAAATAATCAGCTGTCCTGTAGAAAACACTAATACCTACTTGAGTGGTACTCGACCGAAACGCTTGATGGGAATAGGCTCGCCCCTTAATACATGGGACTTAAACATTACTGAAAAAATATGCCCGACTATTAGGTAAACCTTTGCCTAACCCTTTCGGGATTACAGGCATAAAGTTATTTTTCAACACACTTGCTCATAATGTGGCTATAATTTCACCGCAATTAAGCACATAATGACACCTATAATCAAACTGTGACTTTTTCATTGCTATTATTCACTAGTGAGTTATAGGTTTATTTTAAAATTTTAGGTATTGGTTGCTACGTTCATAAAAAAGTTTCGATACAAAAAAGATCGTGTTCAATAGTAAAAATAAATTAATGTAGGTACTTAGTGCTTGCTCATTTCATGCAAATTTGAATTTAAATAGATAATTTCAACTTGTACGTTTTTATTAAATGAAACTTTGACTCAAATAATATAACTTTTATTTTCTCTGTAATAAAGAAAACTTTTTCCTCATTTTATACGTGGCTAAAACTCTATCGCGTACTGTAACAATAGCGATCGGCCATAGACTAAATATTCATTTAGTCTTATGACCATATTAAGTGTGAATTTCATGGTGGCGCCACTGGTCAAGAAAAAACGCATCGCTACGTCAAACTTAGTAGGTACATTTATTTTAGTTCCGTGTTTTCCCGCATGCACAGATAAGTTGGTCGAACTGTAGATGCGCGCGCATAGGAATACCGATTAATTTTTCCCGCTATTGTGAAAAAAAATCAGAACTCGTTTTAACTGTTGAAGATGACTTTTTAGTATTATTTTATTCACAAGTGTGTTGAAAAACGTCGTATGATACACGTGTGTATTGATGATTACCGTTGTAGCGGCACATACTTACGACGACTCATTCTAATTAAGAGGAGCGCACACAGCCGTTCGCCGCCGCGCGCTCGCGCATACTGAGGCTCTGAGCTAGCCGAGGTGAAAGGAATGCGGGCCGGCCGGCGATACAACATCACGCTTGTACAACGTAGGGAGCGCGGCACATACTACCGACATTACCAAATTGTGTTAGTCCTAAGAATTATTAATGTACCTTATTTATTTTGATAATTGTAACTGTTAAATGTATATAAAGGAGCTTTCCTAAATAAAATAAAACAGATCGTTATTCGCCTTCTTATTCGCAACAAGCTCCCCTAAGTATACCTAAAGTGGTGACCCCGCGTTTGAAAATGTCTACGCCCGTAGCAAACGAGACTACTACGCCTGAAGACGTCGTCGTGTGTTCCTGCCACTGGCAACCTACCACGTCAAAGACCCCAGCTACAGCGGCACCAGCCGAAATAGCGGCGACATCGGGACCTGCAGAACAAAAACTCTACAGCATGTTAGAAGCCCTGACCAAGGAAGTCGCAGCGCTGAAAACGCATCGATCCCGCAAATTCCAACGCCGATCGCACAGTTACAGAAGCCGTTCCAGCTCGAAATCACGAGACAGAAGTAACGCCGTGTGCTATTTCCATAAAAAATTTGGAAAAGCAGCATACCGATGCAGAAGCCCATGCAGTTTTAAAGGTATGGAAAGTGAGAAGCCGGAAAACTAAAGGCGACTCAAGCCGTGGCGGTGGCCGAAGTCGACGATTTATCAACATACCGCCTATTTATACACGACAAATCTACTGGAAAAAAATTCCTCATCGACACGGGTGCAAATGTTTCCGTTTTACCCGCCACTGCACGAGATAAACAGCGGACACCAACCAACTACTTGTATGCAGCAAATGGTTCACAAATACCTACCCACATACGGCGAGCGAACCATCGTTCTCAACATCGGGATGCGACGTGCCTACAGTTGGCGATTCATGGTAGCAACAGTTAGTCGGCCGATATTAGGCGCTGACTTCTTGCACCACCACGCACTTATGGTGGATCTCCACGGACGACGATTGTTGGACAAGAGAACCAATTTATCGGTACGAGGTTTCCTGTCACCCACAGCTGAAGGAAGCATCCGAACCATCGACGACAGGCGTCCCTACCACGACCTGTTGGCGAAGTTCCCAGATATCACGAGACCAAACTTACAGAAACTGGGAAATAGTGAAGTCGAACACTATATCGAAACCACCGGACCGCCGATTTTTACAAAAGCGAGACCACTACCCACGCATAAATATAACGTCGCAAAACAAGAATTTCAACTCATGATGAACCAAGGAATATGTCGACCGTCTAACAGCCCATGGGCTAGTCCATTACACATGGTTTTGAAAAAGGATGGTACCTACAGATCCTGCGGCGATTACCGTAGACTCAATGCAGTAACCACACCCGATCGATACCCAGTTCCACGACTGCATGACTTCACACATAACCTACAAGGCAAGAAGATTTTTTCAAAAATTGATCTACAAAAGGCCTACTACCAGATCAAAAACAGAGAAGAAGACGTGAAGAAAACAGCCGTGATTACACCCTTTGGTTTGTACGAGTTCACTAGAATGTGTTTTGGTTTGATGAACGCAGGCCAAACATTTCAACGCCATATTGACAACGTGCTTCGTGGCCTACCTGTTTTCCCATTCGTCGACGACATTCTCGTAGCTTCTGAGAACCAAGAAGTACACAAAAGAGAACTTGAAGAAGTGTTTAAGCGACTCAACGACAGTGGTTTAAAAATAAACGTCGCTAAGTGTATCTTCGGCCAGTCAAAACTCGATTTCCTGGGATACACAATAAGCCCAGAAGGCATCACACCGACAGAAGAAAAGGTACAAGTGATCCAGTCCTACCCATTGCCAAAAACGATCCAAGATCTACGTCGTTTCATCGGGATTCTGAACTTTTACCGTTCCAGTATACCCCACGCGGCTGAACATCAAAAGGAATTAAGTAAATACTTTCACAACGCCAAGAAAAACGACAAAACGAACATACAATGGACAGAAGAGGCAAAACAAGCATTCAATCAATGTAAGCAAGATATCAAGAATTGCGCGTTATTATCCTATCCATCATCGAGCGAACCTTTCGCAATGATGACAGACGCTTCAAACACATGTGCTGGTGCCGTTATACAACAAAAGATCAACGGCAAGTGGAGACCACTGGGATTTTTCTCCAAGAAGTTCAGTGACGCACAACAAAAATACAGCACGTACGACCGTGAGTTGCTATCAATCTACATGGCAATACGTCACTTCCGTCGTGTATTTGAAGGACGAGAATTAATCGTTTACACGGACCACAAACCGCTGTGTAACGCATTAACTACAAACAGCAAGTCTGAGACGCCCCGCCGAACAAGATACCTTGAATATATCGGACAGTTCACGTCAAATATTCAACACGTCACCGGCAAGGACAACAAGGTCGCAGACGCACTATCACGAGTAGAAACAATAACATGCCCGACACCACTAGATTACACCGAGTTAGCAAGAAAACAAGACCAAGACGAAGAATTGAAAATCCTTGCAAACAAAGGAAAGTACACATTTAAGAAGATCGCCATTCCCAACTCAACCGCCAAACCCGTCACCTGCGAGATGTCAGCAAGCACTGCTCGTCCATATCTACCACTAGATTTTCGAAAAGTAGCATTCAAAGCTATTCACGACCTTAGTCACCCGGGCATAAGGGCGACAAGGAAACTAGTCACCGCTCGCTACTGGTGGCCCTCCATGAATAGCGACGTAAATGAGTGGACTCGAACATGCGACGCGTGCCAGCGTGCTAAGGTGCAACAACACACAAAGGCACCTATTGCGAGTTACCAACAAGCAAACAGACTGGAGCACGTGTATATAGATATTGTTGGCCCGTTACCTATTTCTGACGGCTTTCGATATCTATTGACCATGATAGACAGAGCTACCAAATGGCCTGAAGCCCTTCCATTGGAAGAGATAACCGCAGAAAAGGTTGCTAATGCATTTTACGAAGGTTGGATTGCGAGATTTGGTTGCCCAGTAACCATAACCACAGACCAAGGGAGGCAATTTGAGTCCGACCTATTTAATAAATTGATGCAACGCATGGGAATTCACCGTACCCGCACCACTGCTTACCACCCGCAGTGTAACGGCGTGATAGAACGATGGCACCGTTCACTGAAAACATCACTCACCGCAAGACTCCAATCTACAACGTGGTCACATGAACTACCTACCGTGCTGCTGGGACTACGCGCTTCAATAAAAGAAGATGTAGGTGCAAGTACTGCTGAACTACTTTATGGTCAAACGCTGCGATTACACGGAGAATTCTATGAAGAATCAACAAGACATCGGGATACGAGTTCAAACTTCATGAACAAGTTGAATGGAGCATTAAAGAAGGCCCAGGCGCAGCGGAAATCAAACCAATCCCGAGCAACATTTATTCACGATGACCTACATAAATGTTCGCATGTTTACCTACGCAATGACGCATCAAGAAAGCCCCTAACGCCAACCTACACAGGCCCGTATGAAGTGTTGAGTCGTAATGACAAGTACTTCACCATCCAGTTACACAACAGATGCACCAACATCACGGTTGACAGACTAAAGCCAGCTTTCCGGATCAATACCGAGTCAGAAGCACCAGTCACAGACACCTACGCATACGTCACAAGATCAGGAAGGACATCGAAGCCCTGCGTACGTTTCACTAGCGGGGGAATGATGTAGCGGCACATACTTACGACGACTCATTCTAATTAAGAGGAGCGCACACAGCCGTTCGCCGCCGCGCGCTCGCGCATACTGAGGCTCTGAGCTAGCCGAGGTGAAAGGAATGCGGGCCGGCCGGCGATACAACATCACGCTTGTACAACGTAGGGAGCGCGGCACATACTACCGACATTACCAAATTGTGTTAGTCCTAAGAATTATTAATGTACCTTATTTATTTTGATAATTGTAACTGTTTTAATGTATATAAAGGAGCTTTCCTAAATAAAATAAAACAGATCGTTATTCGCCTTCTTATTCGCAACAAGCTCCCCTAAGTATACCTAAACCGTCCTCGGCTTTCCTAAGACCCTCCCCTGACGGCTCGGGTCTCAATGGCGCCTCAGCGGTAATCACCAACGTTACACACTAGTACCATAATGTACTATTATACTCACTCATTTCCAGATACTCATCGAAGAGCGCCAGTCGTCCAGGGTCTTGGAGATGGTAGTCTACCTCCCATGTCATGTGGGGCTTGCTGAGGTCCCTGGTCAGAGCCCGGTGGGATCTCTGTCGCCACCAGTTGTAGAACTTCCTGGATTGGAAAGGAAGAGGAAATTAAAAACAGACACTTGAGTTTTCGTCGTCTACTGTGCAGCTACGATTTTTAAAGTTTTTCGGTCACATTACTCGTAATGAAGACTCGATGGAGAGACTGGCAGTTCAGGGCCAAGTGGAGGGCAAAAGGTCTCGCGGCCGATCACCGACTCGCTGGACCGACTTGATCAAAAAGGCTACTAAGTCTACCATGGTCCAGTGTACTCGCAACGTCTCCAACCGGCAGAAATGGAAGCACATCGCTGAAAGAGCAGTCCTCGGGGAAGTCAACGGCCCAACAAACATCTCGCCGAGTACCTCGTCTGCGCAACCACGACCACTCTGACAAGAGTGTATCGACTAAGAAGAAGACTTGAATTTTATTTCGTTTTATAGATTTATCCTTGAAACTGTCACAAATTTTTGTACGTTCCTTGGGAAAGAAAATAGTCGATACTTAGAAGCTCCTCAAACCGCGATTCACTCAGCACTGCACATTACAGGGCTGCAAGAACCTCTCGTCGCTTGCATAATTTTGTCTTATACTTGAATCGTATTGAAAAGACTGCTAATAGCACGCGTGGGCTCCAAATATAGCCGAAGTGAAAACTTATTTTGCAAAATAAACATCATCATTTATCAAGGACCGATTAATCGCGTCAAATAGTTAACCGGTTAAACCATATAGTACGGGCTAACCTTAAAAAAATACCCGATTAAAGCCCCTTTGACTATAGCCTTGTGCTTAATTACTCAGGTTTTGGAGAAAAAGTAGCCAAGCTGTAGTAGGAGTGGGCTGGACACATAACACGAATGCACCTGGATAGCTGGGCAAAGACTGAACGTTTGACGGAGGAGATCGCCGTCGAAGTAGACCGCGTAGAAAGTGGTGTGACGGTCTAATCTTGAGTGACGGGCGAACAAAGCCAGATATTGTACAGGATAGAGAGGTTTGGAACGAAAAAAAGAACCTTTGCCCAGCAGTGGGAAGCACAAACGGGCTACCAAAGAAAACCCTATACGAGTAACCTCTCGGTTACTGGTACAACTATATTGGACCCACGTCTCAGTAATTCACATGTCTCTCCCCAACCCATTGTTCACTAACTAAAGCTTATAACTAAAGACATTCACAAACACACACGTACGTACGGGTAGGCAAGCTCGAAGAAATTGTTCACGAACTGCTTGCCGATCATAATAATCGCTAGCTGAATGCACAGTTCTGACAGACATCCAGCTGGGTCACAGATGTCACCTTTTAACTTGAAGAATTCAGATTTCCTTGCTTCATCATCTCCTGGGTAGTCGTAAAAACGGCCCTGTAAGAAAATGTTAGTTAGGCATCATTATTCTCTTGACCGATGACCTGGGGCACTACTATGACGTCTAATGCTGCGTAATACAGACCGGCCAAACGAACGCCAACGAACGGGTTTCGTTGACCTTCGTTGCTGCAATCTGGACGGCTTAGGGGCTTAGGGTAAGGGGTAGGTAAACCTAAACGTTAAGTAGGTTTAGGTTTACCAAGGTTTTGGTAAACCCTTACCCTTAGGTAAACGCTAGCGAACGATAAATATCCATCGTTGGCGTTCGTTTGGCCGGTCTGTACGCAGCTTTAAAACAGTCCTAACTTATTCTTAATCCAGTGTGGAAAAGAGATGGCGCTAGACACCCTGTATAGTTCTGACATGTTTCGACAATGGATTAAGAGTAAGACTGTTTTAAGACGTCATAGTATAGGGCCCCTGGTGAAGGTTGCGGGGTCCCGCTGCATGAGAGACGCACGGGACAGGGGGTCTAAAATGGCCACTTTTGCAGATCATAATGTGAATTGCGTTTAAAAGCGTAAAATGGACCTTTCATAATAAAAAACTGCGTCTGTGACTATTTTACGAATGTTAACGCAATTCATATTATTTTCCTATTATGATGTATTTTATTTACTAAATTGTTACAGACGCAGTTATTATAATGAAAGTTCCATTTTACGCTTTTTAACGCAATTCATATTATGATCTGCCAAAGTGGCCGTTTTAGACCCCCTGGTCAATGTGGCGACATCTGGGGGACGCCTATGTCTTTTGGCTAAAATGATGATACTGATGGTTCTCCTGCCCTTATCCTAATTCTGTTGGGGTTGGCGGCAGCATATCTACTTGTCTATTACGTCATCTTATCAGACGTCTTCTTTCTTACCATATCATTCTCAACACGGTTCATCCATCGTTTCTTTGGCCTTCTTCTACTCTTATAAGCCACCACAATATTCTCCTCAGCAACACTTGACGATAATATTAGTTAGTCAAAGCTTAAAAAGTACTTTTATTTAGGTATGCCTTTTTAAAAGGCCTGAAATATTTAAAACCAAGGCCTGTTGTACTTGACAAGTTGATGGCAATAGGCTCGCCCCCTATTACACGGGACTTAAACACATCTATAGAAATCAATGTTTATTGTTAAACTAACTTATAAAAAGTCACACAAACGTTCATTGTATTTAACTTCTTCAGGGAATTTCGAAAAATCCTTTCTTATTCCTTGTCTACATTATAAAGGAACCTCTGTGCAAAATTTCATCTTTTTAGGTCCTAGGCTGGGCGTTGATGAGTCAGTCAGTCAGGGCTTTTCTTTTTATTTATCTAAATAGATAACATACCTTAAAGAAAGCAATGTAGATGAGAGAAGAATAAAAGTTCATGAATTCAAAGAAGAATATCTTGAATGTGTACGAGTCTTCATATTCTTTCTGCGTCCGAGGATTCTCCAGGTTTGTCAGGGTCACCGCTATATTGGCATATATCTGGAACAAGTCGTAATCATCATCAGCCTATAGTTCCCACTGCAGGGACTCAGGCCTTCGCTCTAGGAGAGGGATGGGCTTTAATGCAGTGCGAGTTGGTTTGTCTCATAAGTCTTCGATTTTTTATTAGTACTTACTTAATTCTAACTGCATTTAAAACTGTTCTACATGTATCTAATTTTAAAGAAGAAATAAATTTATTATTATTATTATGCTGGGTTCCAGACAAAGCCGGCAGCGGAGATTAGACTTGTGGGAATCGATCAATTTCATTTTTTTTTTGACTAATTACATAAAAAGATTCATGGGGTGATGTCAAACGATACAGCGTTTGACATCAGTCGTTTAATACGAAACGCTTTATTAAAAAAAATGCAACAAATTATTTTCAGAGTAAAGATTTCAGCCTGTTATTAACTTTTTCGACTGTATAGTCGACCAAGAAATTGGTTTACCACTTTTGATGACATCTCCCAGTAACATAATTATTCGTTAAGGATGACAGATTGACAGATTCTGACGTGAAAATAGCACTTGATGTTTTGTACGTGCAAATGATATTCAACCTTAGAGTGGTAAACCAATTTCTTGGTTGACTATACATAGGATACGAACCTTAGTTAATATCATGATCATGACCAAATTGATTATGGCTGCCGTCACGGTCGTGAAGAACTTGGCGTGGTTCTGGACGAAGAAAGCGCTGCCTCCGTAGATGACAGACACCATGGATATCCTGTAGATGATGGTGCCGAGCACAGCGCTCAGTACTACTGCGATCTGGTGGAGACAAAAGGCCAAGAGGTAAAAAAACTAAAGAACCGATTTATAAAAATTTAACGGGCCATTCTAATGGCTAATCGCCATCGCATTGGCCAATGTGATGCGGTGGCCAAGTCAATGTATTTATTTAAAACATCAATTTTTTTTAATATTGTTATGGTCACTATAATATAAGATGTTGTTAGGTTAGCTAATTACGTAATAACTTAAGATAGAAGGCCCCTTAAGTAGGGACTGAATAAATTAACTGACTTGGTATTACATGGATCTCACTACTTTTTACGGTAGAAGAACTAAGTTGTGCGATTTGGCTTTTTTAACCGAATTCTAAAAAAGAAGGAGGTTCTCAATTCAGATGTTTATATATATTTTTTATGTTTGTTCGGGCATAACTCCGTCACTTGCTAACTACGATTTAAAAAAATCTTTTTTTGTTGAAAAGGGTATACTTTCCAAATGTTCCCATAATTTTTTTATCATTCGGAATCGGACAAGC
This sequence comes from Diarsia mendica, assembly GCA_949316265.1. NCBI lineage: Eukaryota > Metazoa > Arthropoda > Insecta > Lepidoptera > Noctuidae > Diarsia > Diarsia mendica. The sequence goes on from OX438916.1 coordinate 8,704,534, forward strand.
GGTTTTTATAAAATCACAAAAAAACTACATTGTCCACATTATGACCCATGAACATGTGAACCACTAAAAAGTGCAAAATAAATACTTTTTAACAAAAAATAAAACCGACTTCAAAAAAAAAGTCAAAAATTACTTTTTTTTTGAAGTCGGTTGCAAAAAAATTAAATCAAACAAACAAAAGTCACCGACTTCAGAAACTGATTTATTTTTGACTTTTTTTTTTAAATTCGGTTTTATTTTTTGTTAAAAAGTTTTTTTACAAGTTTTGTTTTTAGTGGGATCCAATGTTTTACGATAATCTAACTGACGGACTGAAAAGAATCATAGTTTTTTAATTAGAAATCCTCCCTATTATTGGAGCTCCACTCGGGCAAGGCCAAGATTATAAGTTATTCTTCATCATCAGGCTCTTGCCGACTGCCCTTATCCCTCTCTCTTTCTTAGTCTTACTCACCATGAACAGTACGGCACTTCCACTCATGATGTACCTGGCATTCTTCTGCCAAGTCGTCATGTACGGCTCTTTCTCTCTTGTCACTGGGTTCGTCCGGAATGTCTTCACTGAGGTTTCGAATTCTGGTCTAGGGTCTTCATCCTGGTCGGAAGATGGTGGAAGTATTAGTATTTAGTATCTATCTATATAAATATGCGATTCCGGTTCCGGTCGCCATCACGTAAACATCACTTCTGTGTCACTTAAATCTAATCGTGCTTAATAATAACAATAAGTCGCTTTGGAAGTCATCACCGTCGCCATTCAAGATATAAAAGTGTTTAAAAGTGAAGGAGATAATTGATCCAGTATATACTTCGGAATTTATTCTACATTTTAAGAGCCAAATCAATAGCAAAAAGTGAGGTTAGTTCTATCTGACATATTAAACAGCATCTTTTGACAACTGACAGAACTGTTGCAGAGTTGCCAGTAAAAAATAATTTCTACCAAAAAAACGTTCCTTTTCACACAGTATAAATACGCATTAACGTATTTTGGTAGAAATGGAAGAACAATTTCAACTGTTATTTGATCAAATGAAAATAGAGCTGTCAAACCAAACAAGGTCAATAACAGAGACAATAACAAACACGATTATGGAAAAAATGGAAGAAAAACTGCAGCCAATTATAACAGAAAATAAAAACCTAAAAACTAAAGTAGAAAAACTAGAAGAAGAGATAGAATATCTGAAAAGAGAAAAGAAAAGCAATAATATTATCATATTTGGCTTAGAGGAGGGGGAAAAATCTACTAGCCAAATACTAGATAAAATAAAGATGGCTTTTAGGAATGATCTAGGGATTAACATACAAGACTGTGAAGTAAACAAAGTATACCGACTTGGAAAAATAATAAAAGAGGATAAACCCAGACCAATTCTGTTGTCGTTCGTAAGTGCATGGAGAAAAACTGAAGTCATGAAAAATAAGAAGAACTTAAAGGACTTGTACGTAAAAGATGATTTTTCAAAAGACGTCTTGGAGAAAAGGAAAGAGCTACTCCCAAAGTTGGAAGAAGAAAGGAAGAAGGGAAATATTGCGTACTTCAAGCATGACAAACTCGTTGTAAAAGAAAACACAACTAAAGAAAACCGAAAAAGGGAAATGTCTTCGTCACCAGAAACTAACACCCAACCAAGAAAGCAATTTACACGAACGCCAAAAGACAACAGGACCAATGCCTTCGATTTAATGAGAAATAGATCAAACTCGCTTTCTAACTATCCAATCAATAATAAACAATAGCAACTAACAAACGGAAACCGGAATGCCAAACTTATTACTAATAAAGAAAATGGAAAAACTGAAAAACAAAACCTTCTCCCAAGCCGACTGGTCCTCGTGGGGGAAAATGACCAAGACCCTCTAAACAGGAAAAAAGAAGAAATCAGCAATTCAAACAGAAACAGAACAATCCCAAACATATACATCGCGACCTTGAACACACGATCACTACGAACACCTGAAAAACTAATGGAACTAGAACTGGCTATAGAAAACATCAAATGGGACATTATTGGAATCAGCGAAATGAGACGGTTTGGTGAAGGAATTGAAGACCATAATGGCAAGTACATTCTACATTATATTGGTGAGACTCCGGGGTTACATGGAGTCGGCTTCCTTATTAAAAACAACCTAGCAAACAAAATAATAGAAATTAGAGGAATCAATGAAAGAATAGCACTGCTCAACATTAAATTACCTTCACACAAAGGTAAAGAAGAAAATTGGACCATAATTCAAGCTTATTCACCAACTGAATCAGATAATAAGAAAGACAGCGTAATAACGGACAAATTCTACGAAGATCTACAAACAGCCGTGCAAGGTTCATATAAAAACCTAGTTGTGATGGGAGATTTTAATGGTCAAATAGGAAAATGTAGCATAGGAGAAGAATATACGATAGGAAAATATGGGCATGGCCAGAGAAGTAAGAACGGAAAAAGATTAGTAACCTTTGCATTAGAAAATAAACTGAGTATTTTGAATAGCTTCTATAAGAAAAAGAAGTCAAGAAAATGGACATGGATGTCACCCAGTGGCAAATACAAGAACGAAATCGACTTCATTCTGACCAACAACCGAAAGGTTTTTAAAGATGTATGTACCATAAACCAACTTAACTTTAATACAGACCACAGAATGATAAGAACTTCGTTATCAGGGACGCAAGTACAGAAAAGAAGATATTGTTATAATAGTCAACAGAATACCGCCCTTACATTAACTGGAAATGTGGACACACTTCTTGATAACCTAAATACTGCAATAAATAAAAATAAAACTATGAATTATAAACCAATTCAGGAACGATACGTAGACATATTACACATACTCAAAACAGAAGTCAGGAAAACAAACAAACAAACTGAAAATACACTATCCTTAGAAACGAAACAATTGATTAATGAGAGAAAGGAAATTATATGTAAAGAAAAAATTAAAAATAAACAAATACGCCATAAGATATCTGAATTAAGTAAAAAGATTAATGAACACATAAGAAAAGACAGAAAAATAAAAAGACAAAAAACTATTAAATCTTTTATTGAAAAAACTGGAGGGATTAAAAAAGCCTTAAAGGAATTAAACCAAAAGAAAATTTGGATGCCAAACTTAAAAACTAAAAATGGAAACCCCACAAGTATAAGACAAGAGATACTCAAAATCGCCACAGACTACTATACATTACTATACAAGAGACAAACGGCAGCAGCAGTAGAAAAGCAAAAACAAAAAGTAACAATCTCAGAACCAATCCCAATAATATTACTGGAAGAAACTATAAGAGCAATCGACTCACAAAAATTAGACAAAGCACCGGGTTCAGATCAAATATCTAACGAAGTAATAAAATATACAATACCGGTGATTGCTCCTAAATTAACAGAACTATTCAACGACATCTTTGTAACTGAAATTATTCCGAATGATTGGACCAAGTCAACGATTGTACTGATACATAAAAAGGGGGACAAAGGAGATATTAGCAACTACAGACCAATAAGTTTAATGTCAAATATATATAAGATATTCTCAAAGATAATACTATCACGAATTGCTGTCACTCTTGATGAAAACCAACCAAAAGAACAGGCTGGCTTCCGAAGTAAGTTTTCGACAATAGACCATATTCACGTACTAAGACAGGTGCTTCAAAAATACAAAGAATACAAGAAAATCTACTATCTAGGGTTCGTGGATTTCAATAAAGCCTTTGATTCCCTGGATCACGATAGCATCTGGAGAGCACTAGAAAGTCAGGGTGTTGAGGACAAATACATTCGAATACTAAAGAACATTTACTCAAAGAGTACGGCCCAAGTCAAACTAGAAAAAACTGGGGAAGAATTTGCTATCGAAAGAGGTGTCAGGCAGGGCGACCCCATTTCACCGAAGCTATTCTCTGCGGTTCTAGAAATGATTTTTAGAAACCTGGATTGGGAAACAAATGGATTGAACATTAACGGAGACAAACTCAACCATCTACGTTTTGCGGATGACATCATCCTGTTTTCTGAGAACCCACATAATTTGGAAGACATGCTACAACAACTATCAGACGAGAGCGCCAAGGTAGGCCTATCAATGAACACATCAAAAACCAAGGTTATGACAAACTCAACCAAAAGAGACATAATAGTAAATGGTGGACAAATAGAGTATGTCACTGAGTACATTTATTTGGGTCAACTAATATCTACAGAAGATACAATGAAAAAAGAAATAGATAGAAGAATAGCAAACTGTTGGAAACGGTTTTGGTCTCTGAGCGAGGTTATGAAGGACAAAGACATGCCTATCAAAGAAAAAAGAAAAATATATAACACCTGTATCCTTCCATGTCTGTCGTATGGATGTCAAACATGGGCACTGACTGAGCAACAACTTAAAAAAATTCAAGTATGTCAAAATGGAACTGAAAGAAGCGTTATCGGAGTCAAAAGAAGAGACAAAGTGAAATTACAAAATATAAAGAGAATAACTAAATTTAGAAATATATATACCGTCTATAAATGCCTAAAATGGAGATGGACAGGACACATGCTAAGGGAAGGAATACAGAAGTGGACAAGACTAGTAACAGAATGGTACCCGCGAGATAGTAAAAGAAATAAAGGTAGACAACCTAAACGTTGGGAAGACGACATGAAAAAGATAGCCGGTCCAGAATGGACACGTACTGCAAAAGACAGAACAAAATGGAAAGCTTTAGAGGAGGCCTTTGTCGAAGGACAAGCTGTAAAAGAAAAACCGGTTTCCGAAACAATTACTTAATTATTTTATTTATTTAGTTTGTAAAACTTAACGTTAGTCAAGTAGTTTCTTTAAATTTTATGTACTAAGCATGCAAGTTACAGCAATAAAGGCTTATTTTATTTTATTTTTTTTTTTATTTTATTTATATAAATAAAAAGAGAAGTCCTGACTGACTGACTGACTGACTGATTCATCAACGCCCAGCCCAAACCCTTGGACCTAGAAAGCTGAAATTTTGCACAGAGGTTCCCTTTATAATGTAGACAAGGAATAAGAAAGGATTTTTCGAAATTCAACCCTGGGAGTTAAATAGGGGATGAAAGTTTGTATGGAAAATCGTAATTTTCACGCGGGCGAAGCCGCTGGCAAAAGCTAGTAACATATAAAACAATACGCCTGTAAGCCCCGGAGGGTTAGGCAGAGGTATCGATTAGTACACCCACTTTTTGACAGTTAGGATTAAGTCCCAAAAAAAAAATAGGGGGTGAGCTTTTTGACGTCAACCAGGCACAAATCCAGACTCCGTGGTTGTTAATTCCTGAATGAAATGAAAACCCAATGATACTATGCCCGACCCGGGAATCGAACCCAGCACCTAATTTACAGTAGCTTATATATACTTACTATACTTACTTCCTATCCTACTAATCACTACATAGTATAAAACAAAGTCGCTTTCTCTGTCCCTATGTCCCTTTGTATGCTTAAATCTTTAAAACTAGGCAACAGATTTTGATGCGGTTTTTTTTAATAGATAGAGTGATTCAAGGGGAAGGTTTTTTCATTTTTTCATAAACAGATAGTTTATAACCTGTATTAACATATAGGATAATTTTTATCCCGATTTTATCTTCTCATGAGATAATTTTCGAGTTGTATCGGGCGAAGCCGCTGGAAACAGCTAGTAATATAAATTATAAGAAATTAAAAAAAAAATGTTTCTTACAGGAAATAAAGACATCTCAAACCCGAAGTGATGATGATGATGATGATGTGTGAAAGAGACAACATACCTGATCGACGCTACCCATGTCCCATTCCCACTTCAGTATAGATTGCTTGCGTTTCCATAGTTCTAGGAATGTGGTCGCTGTAAATAAACAAAATATATTATCAAACAAATATCGTCAATTATAATTTAATGTAGTTACATCATTGAATTGTTATTTCAGTAGTTAGCCCATAATATATTGTCGACAAACAATTTTTTTTGTTTTGGAAATTCATAAAACGACGCCTCCCGCTCTGGGCGGAATCCCTATTGTCCGTAGTCACACTGGTGTGACTATAGACAATAGGCTAGTATCCATAATTTACATAATATTTTATTTTCATTATTTCCATAATTTTTGTACTTCATGACGCGCGCTCGCTTCGCTTGCATATTAAATAACACTAATATCTTCTGTTCCCGAAGTGCCGGGCCTCCGCCGGCCTCCTTCGTCGGCCTACGGCCCGGTGCCCATGCCGCCCATAAAGGATACTGTCGCGAGACTGTGATTCATCCACTTAGCGGACGACTAGCAACCGCCTATAATTTTGGTTATTTATCCGGCTAATCGGACGACTAATTAATTTTATTCATCCGTAGTCACACTGGTGTGACTACGGATCAGGTTAAATTATCCGTAGTCATACCAGTGTGACTACGGATCAGCCGTAGTCACACTGGTGTGGTAGTTTAGTGTGACTATGGGTCAGTCACTGATTTTCCAACCACCAAAAAAAAAAAACGCGTGGATGGCAAACCTAATTGACTTCTGTACGTTAGTCAAATACCAAGTCTGTGCACCATTTCGTCAGCTAATTTAATTAGATAATTTACACTTCTCATCAAAAAAATCGAAACACTTTCGTTTTTATTGTTTTTGTTCTAATTTTTTACCAAAGAGAATTAATTCCATGAAAAAAAAACATTATTGTGTAGCTGGCAGTTTGGTCATTACAGTAAGAAGAAAAAAAATCAAAATTTGAAATTAGAATTTCATTTGTTTATCCTATAAACCACCGAAACCGTTGGAGTAGACGTGTTCTTGAGTGGAGACCGCGAATCGGCAAGCGTGAGGTGCTCGGTGGATCGATGATCTTCGCAGAGTGGCTGGTAACAACTGGATGAGAGTTGCCGAAAATCGAGTTGAGTGGCGTAAGATTAAAGAGGCCTATATCCAGCAGTGGATTGCAATAGGCTGATGCTGATCCTATAAATGAAATTAATCACTGTTTTGAGACAAATGTGTATTTAGGGTTGGAGTACGTTTCTCGTTTAAAAACTAAAAATTAGCGCTTGTCTTTAAACTTTTTGTTTCTTATTTCATTTACTGTGACTTTGGGACGTCTGAAAAAACTTTTTTTTCTAAAACATATGGATACTTCGCCCGCAGAAGCCGCCCAAGTGGTGGCATTGCTGGATTCTGGACTTAGTCAGCGTGTTCTGGCTGCAAGATTGCATCTAAGCTTATCATCTGTTCATAGAGTCTACAAACGCTATCGGGAGACTGGTTCGTTCACGCGCCGTTCAGGATCTGGCAGGAATCGGGTCACTTCTGAGCGAGATGATCGATTTATTGTAACAACTTCTTTACGAAATCGACGCCTTAACGCTTTTCAACTGCAGCAGCAGCTTCGCGTTGTACGAAGAGTAGCTGTAAGTGACTCTACAATAAGAAGAAGGTTGAAGGTACGCGGATTGGCACCGCATAAGCCAGCGAATGGGCCGAAATTAACTGCAGACCATCGAAGAGCGCGCCTTAACTTTGCACGCGAGCACCTAACTTGGTCATACCTTCAGTGGAGCAAAGTACTGTTTTCTGATGAGTGTAAAATTATGCTGTATGGTAACGACGGAAGACGGATGACACTATTAAATGACATTTTACATTTATTCCTAAATATAAACATTTTTCTGATAATCCTTATCAAATCATAAACTGCGAGGTGTTTCGATTTTTTTGATGAGAAGTGTACAATAACAACTTACCCCAAAAAGACATGAAAATGGCGAAGAAGACGGTCGCAGGATTGTCAAACAGGTAAGTCAGCTGTGCGAACAGACACGATTCTGACAACCTCTGGTATTTACAAGCTTTGTCGCAAAGCGGACAGAGTGTGATGTTGCCAGGACCTTTGGTGTCACAGATTTCTTTGCTGAAGAGAGAGAAAGATCATCATCATCAGCCTATAATGTTCCCACTGCAGGGACTCAGGCCTCCTCTCTAGGAGAGGGATGAGCTATAATCCACCACGCGGGCCCAGTGCGGATTGGCAGATGTCACATGTCTTCGATTTTTTTGGTTCTAAGACATGCCGGTTTCCTCACGATGTTTTCCTTCACCGTTTTGAGAGCAGCGGTGATGAAATAAATTACACAAAGTAATGAGCCTGCCTGGGTTGGAACCCACGACCTACTGTTCGTAAGTCGGGGCCGACACCACTGGGCCACCGCTGCTCCAGAGAAAGAGCATTAGAAGATATTTGTGAATCAGCCTATGCTTCGAGCGTTGCAAATTATGTTGGGGCTGGCTAAAGGTACACACAGGAACATTCAAATGTCATGTGACAAAATTCTATCCTATAATTACAAATCTATTTCAATAAAAAGATAAGTTCTGACTGACTGACTCATCAACGCCCAGCCCAAACCCATGAACCTACAAAGCTGAAATTTTGCACAGAGTTTTCATTTATGATGTAGACTCAGAAAAAGGAAGGGTTTTTTTCGAAATTTAAACCAATTTGAAGAGTTAAATAGGGAATGGAAGTTTGTATGGAAAATCGTATTTTTTGTAGTTTTACCGACATCAATGCGGGCAAAAGCTACTAAGCTAGTACTACATCAACTCACTCTCGACATGAATAAGTCGAGTATCTTCCCCTTGAACATCAAAGTAAAAGATCAAGCCAAGATCAAAATCACAGGAGGGGGTCCTGGCGTTGCCACCCATATCTGCCTTGTAATTACGATATTTGACGGCACGGTTGGCGCCGTGGTTGAGGAGCCGTACAGAGCAAATATTTTAGGTATAACCTACAGATAGTTGTTCTGGGTAACAAACAAACAAAACAAACTGTGCTGGGTAAAATACAGGAGAAACTCCCAGTGTTGGGCAACGTTTAAAAAAATACAAATACAAAAATACCAACTTATAAATTATTGTTACCTAGGAATATTATCTTCCGAGCCCATACTAGAGAGTCCGTACAGAAAGCAGAGTAAGCCAACAATGGCTGGAGGATACAGCATCTTGGTGTAGAAGCCGAGCCAGCAGAAGTAGAGGCCTATCTTGTCACCGAAGTACTTGCGGATCAACCAGAGAGGCTGCTTCTTGTACCATTTGCTCGGACGGGCCCATTCTAAGTACAGGAGCTGGAGAGATGAGAATAAAATTGTTGTAGTTGGTTAAGAAATCAGAAAGAAAAAATATGTATTAGTCGAAAATAGATGACGTGCATACAAACCTATAAAAAAAAGACAACACATAATTAACAAATATTCACCGGAAAGAAGAAATCAGAAAGAATCCTTTACATATTCAAATGAATGAAAATGTAACTTCGAATCAAATAGGAAGCACCGAGACGGCAAAACAATTTTTTTTCGTAGGATATGAAAAAAAAAACAAACAATTTCATAATTTCCGGAGATGTCCGTTTCCTCATAAAGTTTTCCTTCATAATTGGTCACAACCCGCCACAAAATTGTATAGTAACAAAAAACACGAAAAAGAAGAAATAAAACACCTATTCTACTTACTCTTCTGTCGGTAACTCTGCCATCTGACATATTAACATCATACCTCCCCTCGTGTAAAGGAAAACACGCTGAATACGTGTAGTCATTGAGAAGACGACGGATTCCCATCTGGAATTACAAAGAACACGTATAATCACGCATGTAATCCCTAATTTTATGCATTGTGATTGGGACTGTAGCTACATTTGGTTGTTGTATTTGTTTTGACAATTCAAAAGTGCCTGTAACTGACCTAATTCGAATAAGTGCTTTGATTTTGACTTTGAGGGCGTGCCAAAAGGTTAGAAGTTTTTGAACGTAGCCGTGGCTGCCTAACTTCTATTATTTAGCATTTTACTTTAGCAACTACTGATAAAACTAATAATTATAAATATACTAGCTGAACCCGCGCATGCGTTGCAATGCGTTTTTCCTACCTACCTATCTACTACCCTACCTACTACCCTACGTACTACCCTACGTACTACCCTACCTACTACCCTACCTACTACCCTACCTACTACCCTACCTAATATATTTGAACATATTAAAAAAAAAAATAAGTATCTATAAACCTCACGGAGCCCGAGACCTTTCCAACGAATGCAAAACCGTGGAAATCGGTTCGTGCGTTCTGGAGTTATAGCGTCAGGAAGGAAAACCCGACTTATTTTTATATAGTATAAGTAGAAGATGGTATCAATCATCTTCCCGCTCTTGTCCCATTCTACTTAGATTAGGAGCAATAGGTCTTCTTCAATTTTTCCCTGTCAGACGTTACGGCATCATTTACTCATTGCTATTGCATATCGTTCCTCACACAATTTATCCATCTTTTCTTTGCCCATCCTCTCCCTTTCCTAAGCTCAATATCCCATGGCACAATATTTAGAGTTGACAATTTAGAATAACGCCATCTATCATCGTTTGTCGGAAACGTCAAGCAGTGAGCTTGGGTGAGGTCGTTAGAGAGCGTGGTATAGTCCAAGATCCAAGAGCAATCAGACATAACTTATTTTCACACGGATGAAACCTGAAGTTTTCAGTAGCGTCTCGTGTGCCTTGAATACCTACGCGCTTTGTGGAACTGGCCGAGTGACACCTGGGCAGGTACCAGGTGAGAAAGGTGACTAAAAATAAGAACTATTTAACTTAAATTCACATGGCTGATTTTTATATATGTCATGTAGAATATTATTTTAAAGTAATATCATATAGTGTCAGACACTTTTGATGGACCAGAGTTTTTGTCAGACGCTTTTAAGCTTGGTTTTTGGAGCGCCTGACCGATATAGCATGGCAATATCCCGATCAATTAGCTTTAAGTATTAAATCATATGGAGTTTAGTATTATTTAAAGCGTCTGTAAAGCAATACGGCCGACGGAAAGAAAATAAATAGGCGGTTGTAATCAGTGTTGAGACTATTATTTCGTACATCCACCATGTTGAACTTGGACTCTGACAACGATGTACTTACCCGAAATAGTTGAGCTACCTTCGCCCTTTCCATTCATTAATATTCAGATCATTTTTTTACTCACATACGTTTCATCTGTCCTTATTACTTGTCCATACCAAGATAAACGACTTCCTTTCAATTTTTATGTAACCGGCGCCACTTTTAGATGTCAATACGGATTATGAGGTCAACAAATTCGAACACCTATAATTTCTTTATTTCTGCACTAGCTTTTGCCAGCGGCTTCGCCCGCGTGAAAATGACGATTTTCCATACAAACTTTCATCCCCTATTTAACTCCCTTAGGGGTTGAATTTCGAAAAATCCTTCCTTATTCCTTGTCTACATTATAAGGGAACCTCTGTGCAAAATTTCAGCTTTCTAGGTGCAAGGGTTTGGGCTGGGCGTTGATGAGTCAGTCAGTCAGTCAGTCAATCAGTCAGTCAGTCAGTCAGGACTTCTCTTTTTATTTATATAGATAGATAGATAATTACCTTAACGTCGTTGTTATCATATTTAGCTCTTAGTAATATCTGCATGACTAGTAAACTTCTCTGCGCCGGCGTGAACTGTGTGTGGCGGTCTTTCACTAAAAATCTGGAAACAAATAAATTCGGAACAGTTTGTCACAAAACATGATAAAGATGGATGAAAAAAGATTGCGTGTAGCGGAGGTGAGAATGTTGAGGTAGATGTATGGTGTGACAACAATGGATAAAGTAAGGAATGAGTGTACAAGAGGACGTTTTAAAGTTGCACGAGTTACAGAAAAGTTGTAAGGGTATCGACTGTCGTGGTGTGGACATGACTGTGATGAGGAGGTATAAATCGCATGCCACTAAAGAGCAATAGAAAGAGCAGGGAAAGACCGAAGAAACAACGGCTGGACTGTGGTGAAGGATGATATGGCTAGAAAGCAGGTGACTGCTGAGATGATGAATAATAGAGAAGTATGGAAGAAGAAGACATGTTGCGCGGACACCAAATAAATTAGGATGAGGGCACGAGAAAGAGAGATGATGTTGCTTTTAAAGAAATGAAGATAAATGAAATTCATTGAACTGAGGGTGTTTATAATCTACCTTCAGATTTTTGATTTTCTCCGCCTCGGTGCGACAGAGGCGAGGGGGCGGAGGTAGAGGTCGAGCGCTGGGCTCGGCGTGAATAGTAGTTCGTATTGAGACGCGCTGGGCGTTGAACGAGTATTATAGTAGCCATCGGAGAACGGGTGAAAGCGCACGCGCATTGATTAAATCGACTTGTGGAGTCATTTCGCGGCACCCAATTATACTAGTTAAGCAGTACGGTTAGCGACGCTGTGAATGTCGAACGGGTTATTGATAATATCATTGGTTTGCCTTGTCACGGGAGTGCTATTGGGAACGCACCGAGGCTTTTGTGGTTAGACTAATACGGAGTGAGTGTGGTGGCTCGCGTTAACGGTGTGGCTTGCAGCGACGTGGAAGAATCGTCCGGAACTACCAGCAAACCATCGCAAGGTCATATACACTCATTATACACATACACAGTTACACAACTTGCGAGGGGTCAAGGAAGTGAGACCGGCTCGAAGAATTGAGGTAAGGGTAGCTTTAAGTTCAGAAATTGTAATATTGTTCGGAGGCGCGTATCGCGTCTATTTGATCCCGTTAGGACGGCAGCTGTTCTGAGACCTGTCTCCCATGGGCCCGAGATAAGGTTCGGCTGAGTCCTGGCGCGATCAAAATCTGGTAGCAGAGCGTGGTTTATTTAAACCCACTTTGTAAAAATTAGTAGGTACTTGGTACCAATTTACTTTGTAAAAATTGTGTTCATGTACAAATTCAACTTGTAGGTAGTAGTACATTGACCTACATACCAGTGTACACCTCAAGTTGAGTTTGGAATTATTAATAATAAGTACATAAATGGAATGTGAATATTCGTTGATAAAATAATTTGTTATTTACGTTCGGTTACGCACAAATATAACCTCATCACAAATCGTGTTATGATTGTCAACATTTGAGACATAGAGGAATAACCTCTAGAGCACGTAGAGGAATAAGTTCAAGAGTTGGCATAGCGTCGTAGATTTATTCACTCAACGAATATATTATTATTGTTGGTTCCGGATACAATAATTGTTATTTTTTTTGGTTATTGTTATTTATTATTGCATAATCGCGTATTGAAATTGGTACTATGGCTCCGTCAGTAACGAAAACTATCGCAGCCAGAATCGAAGCTGAATTGAGATGGTTTTCATCGGTTGTTACGTTGGTAGGTCGCACCGATCGTGAAGATGCGTTATTGTCACGCGCTCGGCAAGTTGACGAACGATATGACGCCGTGTTAAAGTGTCACGCTGAGTATTTAGCATGTCTCGAATCGACGGATCTGTCGTCGGTGGACAAGGATGCTCAGGTGGTACGGGGCAATGTGGACCAGTGTGGGGAAATGTCCATGAGCATAATCCAGGCGGCGGCCGACATTGAGCGATCGCGCAAGGGTGACGTCAGGGATTCATGTCGGCCAGCAGGCGTAGGGATTCAGGCGCCGTTGCCACCAGTACATGTACCCGAGTTTAGCGGCGAGTATGCCGATTGGCCGCGATTCCGCGATATTTTTAATAGTGTCGTGCATTCGCGTACAGATCTCTCGCCCGCGTACAAGATGGCTCAATTAATGGGTAGGCTTAACGGTGAGCCGCACGACATCTTGACCCACCTGGAGATTACGGACGCCAGTTATGAGACGGCATGGGGCCTATTAATCGACCGATATGATAATCGGCGATTAATAGTTGATGGCCTCATTGATAAGATTTTTGAAATCCCGAAGGTGTCTAACGTGTACGAAATAAGGTCGAAAATCCTTAATCCGGTCACGGTTGCGGTGAACACGTTAGATCGACTTAAGTTGTCGTTAGGGGACAATAAATATATCATCGTCAATAGGGTTTTACGGAAGTTGCCGATCGACGTGGTGGCGCGCTTTGAGCAGTCACATGGTGGCGAATCGACGGACCACCTCCCAAGTTACGATGACTTGAGAGCGTTTTTAGAAGGCGAGTGCCGGCGGGCGGATTGCCAAGGGGCATCCACGTCGCACCCTCCTCCGTCAACCCGACGTACGAGCGGGCCCAAGCCGGTTGAGCCCCGTCGGGGGGGGAAGAAATACCACGCCCTCCAATCGGAAGTGTGCGCCTTCTGTCGGAAGGAAGGGCACGGTCTCGCCGCATGCGCGGACTTTAAGGCGCAGCGGGTGCATAGACGAAGAGGGGTGGTCAAGCAGCGCTATTTGTGCTTCCGCTGCTTGGGGACTCACTTTGTACGTGAGTGCCACAGGACCACTAACTGTGGAACCTGCGGAGGAGCCCATCACGAGTTGCTATGCCTGGCGGAGAGTAGGGAGGTGCACGGAGCCTCGCCGGGAGGTCACCCCCCCTCTCCTAAGCCAGATTCGGGTGGTCGGTCACCCCCCCCTAGGGGGGGTGGGTCGGCCAGGAATCAGCGGTCGCCGCCCCCTCGGGGGGGTGGGCCAAGGGCTGATCCAGAGCACAACCCGATACCGTCGTCTTCCCCGCGGGGGGGGGATAGGCACCGAGACTCGGGCAGGGGCCCGGAGGTAGTACAGACGGGTTACGCGGCGTACTCGAATGCGTTGGGGGGCATGTTGCCACCCCCGAGTAGTCGCTTCTCCCCGCCTCTCGCAGAACGCCCTCGGCTGACGGCGCGCCCGCCACCGTTCGGAAGGATGCCAGTAGGCTACTTCCGACCGGCACGGATGTCACCGATGGGTCGGGAGGGTTACTACCCGGGTTGGGACCCGTATACTGGGACAGTATTTACTCCCCCTCCGGCAGGGGAGGAGGGAGGTGCCTCCTATTAGCAACTAGCAGCCTGTTCGTCAGTGGTGCCCACCCCGACAGTAACGGTATTATTACCGACGGCTAGGATTACTGTCAGGGGTACTGACGGACAGCCGGTGCACGTGCGAGCACTGTTAGATTCAGGGGCACAAGGTTGTATTGTGTCCAGCTGTTTAGTGAAAAAGCTGGGCCTTACATTAGAGCCATCACGGGATGGCGCCGTAGGTATAGGTGGCAATCGGGTGCCTCACCTCAGGGGTCAGACGACATTCCTGTTCGAGATGGGTGACACGGCATCGGTCACGCGGGTGAATGCCACGGCGATCGTTTTGGACGAAGTGGTTGGGGTCCTCCCTCAGACTCGGTTACCGTCTGCGGTAAAAGGGTTGACCAATGGATTGGAGTTAGCCGATCCCCACTTCGCGATCCCCGGACGGGTGGACGTTTTGCTTGGGTCTGACGTCCTCGGGAAGCTGCTCCGAAGCGGCAAACAGGAGCTGCAACCAAACGGGGTTGTGGCCATGCGTACCGCAGGTGGTTACGCGTTATTGGGCCCAGTACGGGAACCACAGCACTCAACGGATTATAGCTCCATATATTATGGCAGCGTGTTATCCGACGTCCTGCAACGGTTCTGGGCAACGGAAGAGCCACCCACCGCTCTTAGAAATAACCCACGTGATGAGGAGTGCGAAACATTCTATCGATTTAACACGGTGCGCCTCCCATCGGGTAGATTTATGACAAGGTTGCCATTTCTGTCAATTCGACCTCCGCTGGGGAGCTCATGGAGTCTGGCAGAAAAGCGGTTAGTGGCAATGGAAAGGCGCATGAAGCGGGACTCCAACTTCCGACAGAAGTATGTGGAGTTCATGCGCGAATACCTGACGTTGGGTCACATGTCGGTGTCCAGGGTTGACTATCGTCATGAGGAGCATTATGTGTTGCCTCATCATGCTGTTTTGAAGACACCTGACTCAAAGATTAGGGTCGTGTTCGACGGGAGCGCGGAGACGTCTAGCGGGGTGTCCCTGAATCAATGTCTCCATGCTGGTCCTAAGCTGACCAGAGACATTGCAGACATTCTCACGGACTTCAGGAGACACCAGGTTGTCTTCGTTACGGACGTACGGATGATGTTTCGTCAAACTGAGATTCATCCAGACGACCGTCGGTTCCAGCTGATATTGTGGCGAGAGAGCCCAGAAGAACCGATGGTCACGTACGAGCTCAACACAAACACGTACGGATTAAAGCCCAGCCCATATGTAGCCATGCGTACGCTACGAGAACTGGCTGATCAAGAACGGCTCCGCTTTCCCCGCGCGGCTGCTGTCATAGATAGGGACGTCTATGTAGACGACATTTGTACGGGCTCAGACAGTATTGAGCAGGCGCTCATCTTAAGGGATGAATTGGTGGCGCTCATGGCCTCCGGTGGCTATGAACTCAGGAAATGGCTGTCGAACTGCCCAGAGGTACTGGCAGGACTGCCAACTGAGTATCAACAAGACCCGCATTTGTTTGAGGATTCGGAGAATCTTCATGCGTTGGCCATTTTAGGGGTCCAGTATCGACCGAGTCAGGATGCCTTCACATACAGTTGTGAGGCCGAGTTGCTGTCGAAGACCTGGACCAAGCGATCGGTCCTTTCGACTATCGCACGAACGTTCGATCCAACCGGTTGGATCGCGCCGGTCACGTTCATGGGAAAGTGCTTCATTCAGAAGCTTTGGTTGGCTCAACTAGGTTGGGATGATCTCTCTACGGAGGCCTTTCTGGCGGCGTTAGATCGATTTGTTTCTAGACGGGGAGTACCGTCACTGATTCGGTCGGACTGTGGTACCAACTTCAAGGGCGCCGACCGGTGCTTAAAGGAAATTGTATTGTTTTTAAGTCAGAATGAGCGAGAGATTGGCACGGGCCTCGCCAGTCGGGGCATTTCGTGGTATTTTAGTCCACCTGGATGCCCCCACTGGGGTGGAATTTTCGAGGCAGTAGTCAAGTCTTCCAAGACTCACTTGTATCGGGTCATCGGCTCAACGATTCTCACCTTTGAGGAGTTGTCAACGGTGTTTTGCAGAATTGAGGCGGTCTTAAACTCGCGACCTTTGTGCCCGTTGAGCGCTGACCCGAATGACCTTGAGGCCATGACCCCAGGTCATTTTTTGATTGGCCAACCACTTAACGCCTTGCCGGAATATCCGTATACTGATGTCAAGTTGTACCGGTTGTCACGGTATCAGATGTTACGGCAAATGAGCCAAAATTTTTGGAAGCGATGGTCGCTGGAGTATTTGCATATTCTACAGCAACGCGTTAAGTGGACGGACAGGACGACCCCACCCTGCGTTGGAGACCTCGTTCTGGTTAAGGATGCTAACCTATCACCGTTGTGTTGGCGACGGGGGCGCATTGTTAACCTGATTACGGGCAAGGATGGGTTTCCAAGGATCGCAGACGTCCAGGTGAGGGACTCGATCCTTAGACGGGCAGTTTCAACTTTATCTCGACTCCCGGGAGTTTGAGCGGACCGACAACGGGTCGGTCCGGGGGGGGTGATTGTTTATAATCTACCTTCAGATTTTTGATTTTCTCCGCCTCGGTGCGACAGAGGCGAGGGGGCGGAGGTAGAGGTCGAGCGCTGGGCTCGGCGTGAATAGTAGTTCGTATTGAGACGCGCTGGGCGTTGAACGAGTATTATAGTAGCCATCGGAGAACGGGTGAAAGCGCACGCGCATTGATTAAATCGACTTGTGGAGTCATTTCGCGGCACCCAATTATACTAGTTAAGCAGTACGGTTAGCGACGCTGTGAATGTCGAACGGGTTATTGATAATATCATTGGTTTGCCTTGTCACGGGAGTGCTATTGGGAACGCACCGAGGCTTTTGTGGTTAGACTAATACGGAGTGAGTGTGGTGGCTCGCGTTAACGGTGTGGCTTGCAGCGACGTGGAAGAATCGTCCGGAACTACCAGCAAACCATCGCAAGGTCATATACACTCATTATACACATACACAGTTACACAACTTGCGAGGGGTCAAGGAAGTGAGACCGGCTCGAAGAATTGAGGTAAGGGTAGCTTTAAGTTCAGAAATTGTAATATTGTTCGGAGGCGCGTATCGCGTCTATTTGATCCCGTTAGGACGGCAGCTGTTCTGAGACCTGTCTCCCATGGGCCCGAGATAAGGTTCGGCTGAGTCCTGGCGCGATCAGAGGGATATAATATAATAGGGGTAGTTGACCGTCTTTGATAGTTTAGTCCGTCTGTTAGATTATCGAAAAATATTGGATAAGTACCTACAGTACCCGGCGATAAATTTTGCACATCGACCTTTGGAAAGAGACAATCGGCAAATTTCGGCTTGGTAGAGCGTTATCTCTGTCGCACACTACCTATGTGACGTTTTGTCAGTCGTTGTTCAAGTGCGATAGAGTGCGGTCGCGTCCAATTCAAAATATATACTAAGAGTTGTTAACACCCCCAAATTTTAATAATTTAATTAAAGTTGTACTATGGCATCTTTAGGAAAAAGAGGGAAACCTTTACGAGGTCAGTCACGAGAAATGATTTACAATGTTTATAAATATTTTGTAACCGAAGCTGACAGATTTAAAAAAAATGAAGATGAAAATGTAAGTTGTTATTTTAAGAAGGTTCAAGAGCGAGTTGCAAATGCCACTGGAATTTCAAGAAGAACTTTGAACAATATTTTAAACGAAGTCAGTACTGAAACACATTCTACTGAAATTAAGTTCAGCTCTCCAAAAAAAGGGAGACCAAAAAAGCAATTTCGTTTGGGTATGGACGATTTTGATTATGATGTTGTACGAAGAATGGTGTATGATTTTCACTTACGATTTAATGAACTGCCAACAATAAAATCATTAAAAGCTAAATTATCTGAAGCTATTAATTACAATGGGTCTGAAAAGACGTTGAGAAAAATACTTATATAATATACTTATTTATTACCTTTGTAATACTTATCGGGGCTGAAGATTGGAAAAAGGTTTGCGATCATGCAATCAAATGTGAGAATGAATATAGAAGCATTCAACATGGTTTAGACAATTACACTGATAGACTAGTGATAAATACGGCTGACAGCCTGACAGTGACAGTGATATTGACATCTTTGAGAGCACAGATAGTGAAATGGAAATAATTGAGAATTAGAATTATTATTTATTTTAATGGTGTTTATTTTGTACACTACAGCTGTAATTTTCCAAAATAATTAAATACATAAACATAATGTGAACATGTTTTTTTTTCATTTTATTTTACCCCAACCTAAAAAAATATATAAAGAAAAATTGGTGTATTTTATATAAAGAATAAAAATAATTATCAAAACAAGCAAATCATAATTGTTTTAACAGCTCCTAATAGATACCGGACTGTTTGAATTTCGTGCGACAGAGATAACGCTCTACGAAGCCGAAATTAGCCGATTGTCTCTTACCAAAGGTCGATGTGCAATATTTATCGCCGGGTACTGTACGTGTTTTTTGTATTATAAAATTAATCAAAATTTCCTAAAATAAAACGTGTCAAAGATCTTGAGTGGGGGCTGGTGACGTCACTTTCTAGTAAAAATGTTCCAAACTGTGTTGTCGTGCGACTTTTGGAAACACTGCATTGCATCGTCTTCATTTATTGATTACGTGAAAAAAGAAAAAATGCGTGTCCGATATTTTTTGGAAATCTATCTGACGGACTAATTAGTTTTTTTTTGTCAACTACCCTATCATGACAATGAAGACAACCAAGAGGTAAACAGAAGGTTACTAACACCTCTTCTCTGTTAGCCCCCTTTTGCTCCGCAGCCCCATAGAACGAGGGTTCAGTAGTAATCCTGGCGTGTTCATATTCGTACAGCTCTTTCCAACGTCGCCGCCATTTTGCGTGCCAATGCTTGTCCTTCACTGATTTGTTGTCGTCGTTCTGGAAAATGAAAAGAATAATAGTGATTAAAAGTATAAATAAATTGTTGTTTTGACTTTTAGCGATTTTTAAAGTGGTCACTAAGGCCCATAGCACACGGCGTATTTTCTAAGGTGCCGACGACGCGCTGATGACGCGAGTATACGCACTTCAAACGAGATTTGAACGCAGCCTTGTAACCTAGGCACACCGGGCGGTCGTAAAACGCGTGTCGTCGGCGCGTAAGTATACGCACAGATATAACAGCCATCCCAAACCGACCCTTTGTATGCGCTTCAAAATAGTTTCGAACGCGCTTTGTATCGTGTTTTACGCGCGTTTGAATATTCTATAAAAACGCAAAAATGCCATCTACGGCGCCGACGCCGACGACGCACGTTACAGGAACAAGCGTCGTCGGCATACGAGTCACGCGAGGTCAGATAGGCAGTCGCTCAATGTAGAATACTGCAATCAGCTGCATCCGGGTAGACTGGAAGTCGATGGCTGTAGCTGGGAAAAGGCTAGGCAGATATCAACAACGTACAAACAGACTGACCCAAGAGCTCACCGAAATAGGTATGAATCGTTGTGTCGGCAGCTTCATACCTATGACCTCTGCTAGTCTCATCTCCGTCTTCCAAGGTATGTGGATCTTGAGGAACCAGGTCTGTTCATCAAAAGACAGGCTTTTGTTTTCTAGCTCCAGTTCTAGACCTTCCTTGACTAGGTTTTCCTGGAAAAAAATTCATTGTTATTGAAAGGTTTAAAAAATAAGTCGAAAGGCACTGTTTTCCGCGACATTGCGAACATTTTTTTGGGTCTCTTTTCTTCTGGGTGCCTCACGATGTTTTCCTTCACTGTTTAGAGAGCAGTGTTGATTAAATAAATTAACAGAAAGTAATGCTCTGCCTAGGTCGAACCCACGACTTAGACCCCTAGCCCCCGGCGACTTTTTGTAGCGATGTTGTCGCGCGTTTCGTAAACGCACGACAGCATTGCTACTAACGCGCGTTAGTTTTGTGAGCTAGGGCAAACAACTAGCGACCGCATCGCGACTGTATCGATGCGAACGCGAGACAGCATCGCTACAAAAAGTCGCCTTGGGCGAGCGGCCTTACTGCTCGTAAGTCCTGGCCACCAACACCCCTCTTTAAATGGACCTCTTTAGAGTTTTAAATTCTGGATGGCCACCGCCGGTAGATAATTACCTATGGAATCAAAATATTGACCCACCTTCAAAATAACTTAGAGCAACCCTTATAACATAACATAACATCAAACCTGTAATCCTCGAAGGTTTAGACAGAGGTGTACATAATAGGACACTCACATTTCATCAGTTGTTTAACTGCCTCAGGGGTCGAGTGGTTTAGGCGTTTGCCTTGTAACCCGGTGGTCGTGGGTTCGATACCCACCTAAAGCATACTTTATGAAGTTGTTTCCAGTTTGGTTAGGACATGGCGGGCTTGAATCACCTGATTATCTGATAAAAAGATGGTTCCGTGCTTCGGAAGGCACGTATAAGCCGGTGGTCCCGGCTGCCAAATGGCGGTCGTCAAACCATGTCAGAAGCCCTTGCGGCGGTTTAGAAACTCTGACACTAGGGTGTGTGGGGTCGTTAGACCTTACTACCAACACGAAAAGGAAGGAAGGAAGGACCAGTTGTTTAAGTCGCACTAGTTGTTTAAGGACGAGCTTTCTGCCATCAAACCGGGCACAAATCCAGACTCAGTGACTGCTACTGCGAAATACCTGATGGAAAAGGCTAACAACACTATTCCCGTCCCAGGAATCGAACCCAGGACCTCATGTTTAGCAGTCGCGCTTACGACCACTAGTCCAACGAGGCAGTCACCGTTTTTTTTAAGGTGGGAAATCATCAAATGACTCCTCCTGCTCTCTGGGCGGAGCGGAAAGGAGTGTTAGACTTCTACTGACTAAAAACCACCCATGTTCCTTCTTAGCCATTTGTGTCCGGGGCAGCGGTATCTCTTTTAAACAAACCGTAGCCTCGGCAGGGTGGCAATCAGCCTTGATGTAAGCCAAGAAGTCTCACCTGGAATGTTCTCCTGTACTCTCGTTTCCTCGCTTCAGTTTCAGTCATGACTCCAAAGTCTTCTTCCTCGAAAGCCAGCACCATGTCTATTCTTCTTCTGCCGTCTCTGAACAGCAAGGATTCGGGCTCCAGACCCTGAGAACAAAATAACGGTAATACTGGTTTGTTTTTCGTGGTTTATAATCACAGCACGGGTTGATCTCCAAAATTAACCGCTGGATCGGTGACTTCATACCGCCTATTAATAAAAATAGTTAAACCTGGTTTAACGTACGCTTGGTTTATCTCGCATGCCGTCACTTTCTTTTGAATATTATTGAAGTGAGAAAAAAAAGAAAAGCGTGATAAACCAAGCGTAAGTTAAACCAGGCTTAACTATTTTTATTAATGGCGGTTAGAGTTTATTCTTTTATTTATTGTAAAGGGTACCTATAATAGAAGGAGGAGTAGTAGGAAAAGCTGTCCAGCGGGCCTACTATGACGTCCTGAAGGCCTATCATGCGTCTTAAAACATTTCTTATTCTCACTGGAATAAGAAATGTTTTAAGACGCATGATAGGCCTTCAGGTTACATACTGGTGGATAAAATCTGAGTCATCGATTTGAGAAGAAGAAGAAGAAGCAGGTCTATCCAATATGCTTTATACACAATTTACAAAAGCATGCACACTGAATTTTGTACATAAAAACCGGCCAAGTGCGAGTTGAACTCACACGAGTGTTCCGTACAAACTTACGTTTTTTGTTACTAAACAAAATATTTCCGGTTTTGAGACTTTTTCCTATAATGCATGTGCTGTAAAATATTGCTTCTCACCAAATACCATGATTCTAGGTCAACGGAAAGTATCCATTTAATACATTTTGATTCCGAGATGATTGATGATTCGAGTGTCGAAATCAGCGGTAAAAACGGCCCTATCTTTTTATTTCGTTAACTCAGAAGTTAGATTTTCTTGCAGTTTCAGGAGACTGTAGACCGGAGTATACGGTTTTAATTTCAACTTGATATCTCCACGTGTTCCCGAGATAAATGGTCTTGACAGACACACGTACAAAAAAGTGATCCTATACCTAAGGGTTCCGTATTTTAGGTACGGAACCCTAAAATGAAAAAAACATACGCGAAGAAGCCTCGTGTTATTTGAATACGAGTAAGTATCTTTAAACATAACCGTTATCCGGAAAAACAAGAATAACCTAAAAGAACTGTACGTACTCACCTCTAAAGACAATGATTTCCGGAAAAACTGCCTTAAAATCATTTCAATAGGTCTCCATTTGAATAATGAAACATCTTCCCATTTCTGTATAAAACTCACTTTTCGATGAGGACGATGAGATTTGACTCCCTTCATCACAAGGCCAGGAGGCAGTCCTAACATCAAACCAATGTTTTCCACCCGTTGCTCGAAGGACCAGTGTTGAGGACCTACTCTAACTAGGTATCATGGTACCTATTTATAGGCATTTATCACTAGCTGTCTCGCGTCCAAAGTCAACTTTTTATAGGCTTCGGTTTTTTTTTGAAGATACCATCGCTTTTTTTTTGTTTATGTGGCTAGGTTGCGGATCCATTTATTTATATATGAATCAGACTTCTTAATATTATATATTATATGAATTAAAAGAGAAGGCTTAACTCATCAACACACTGTATCCTAAACCCTTGGACTTAGAAAGCTGAAATTTTGCACAGAGATTCCCTTTATAATGTAGACAAGTAATCAGGAAGGAAGGATTTTTCAAAATTCAACACCTAAAGGAGTTAAACAGGGGATGAAAGTTTGAATGGAAAATCGTCTAGTTTAAAATATAATACCAGTTTTATGAAAAAACACGACAACATATATAAACCAGTCTAAACCAGTGCTTTGTATGTTGACAAGAGAATTAGACAGATTATTTTGAGTGACGTAGTCAGGAGAACGCTTGGTAGAGTCCATTTCACGAAAGAAGTCCCGCAGACGCAGCGCTGTATTCGCACTCTCTCTCTCTCTCCATATCTCCCCATCTGTCAAATTTAGTTCCACAATTGTCCGCGGGACTTCTTTCGTGAAATGGACGTTAGATAATATTTATGAAATAATCTATGAACTTCTCTAATCTACTTCTTTCGTGTCAATGCACAACACAATGGTACGATTCTTATAACGTGGCATAACCCATAGGACCTTTTTAGGGTTCCGTACCTCGAAAGGAAAAAACGGAACCCATAAAGGATCACTTTTTTGTCCGTCAGTGCATCTGTCTGTCTGTCATGGCTCTATTATATCTCAGGAACGCGTGGAGGTATCAAGCTGAAATATATCAAATACTCAGGGACAGTAGTGTCCCTTAAATCAAACTTCTACGCCAACGCAATCAAAAGATACACCCGTTTATGCCGCAAATTTCCGCAAATTTTCGATACTCGCAAGGGAATCAAAACCTACAGGGTAGGTACTTCCCGTGAACTCAGAATCATGTAATTTGGTACGAAGCAACGTCGAAATTGCGAAAACTGTAAATTTTTAGTTACGTCATCTAAATACGTGCGCGAGTCCGATTCGCACTTGGCCGGGTTTTTTTCACGGATAGTACGACACCTTGGGATAATAAAATTATCGAAGCACGAAGTCTCTGGACAAAGCCGCGGGTGTAAGCTCATAATAAAGAAAGAAAGAAAGAAAAAAAGTGTTTATTGGTTTCCCAACAGGATACGTACATCGGGGCTAGTTTCTCCAACGTTTTCATCTTTTTCATTGGGATAGATAGGCAGCGATGATTTCTTGTCTTCTTTACCATAGTCGGAACTCTTGCTATCAGGTTTAGACTGAAACAAATGAGATTATTATTTTTTTGCAAGGAATCTGGGTATCCTACTTTTTTGAAAGTTACTGGGGTAAATTTATTTTACACTAAACATAACAACACAAACACAATACATAAAATAAACTAGTAACTATAAGTGGAAATTATGTTTTTTTTACTCCTCCGCTATTCTTTTCTGATTAATTTCGTTGCGGGATCCAAGACAGTTAAATCATTTCTCTGGGACTTCGTCGTGCTTCATTGTCTCGGCGCTTTTCTTGTGGTCGCCACTGTTGATTCTGGCTAACAGGAGTTACAGTGGTTTGGGAATAGTGTGGCGGGCTTGTCCCAATTAAAAAAAAAACTAGTAATAAAAGGGCATCGAAAAACTTCTCCTCAACGCAGCTGTCAGCAGGTAAAGTACCCAAGAGATTGGCAGTGCCTCGTTATATGGGAACACTTAACCTCTGGCTAAATAAAAAGCTGAGGAAGCGTAGACAAGGCGTTTAGAAATTTACTGCACTAAGACTAGTATCCTACTTCTATATATATAAAAATATTATGTTTTATAGAGCTGAAATTTTAGAATGATATATAATCCGTATCAAGGATTGCTTTTACAGTATCCACGCGGGCGAAGCCGCGGGCATCAGCTAGTATATTATAAAAGCGAAAGTTTGTGAGGATGGATAGCTAGTTTGGTTAATCTTTCACGCAAATCAAATCAAATGTCATTTATTCAAATTAGGCTGATAATCAAAACTTTTCGGACGTCAAATTCTACAAGAGACAGTCCCTCAAAACGCCCACCTTCGACACTTCCTAGTGTTTTAGCTGCGAAGAAGAAGTGGTGTAAATAAACTCCCCAGCAAAAACTACTGAACGGATTTGGATGAAAAATACACATATAGTTTATAACAACTTGGATTAACACATAGGATAGTTTTTATCTCAGTAGTATATTCCCGTGGGAGATCGAACTCTACGTGGAGGAAGCCGTAGGCATATAACAGCCATTTTGATCTTTCTGTATTGTTTACACAAATCCATAACTGAGGTTACCCGATATTTCCCGTCGGGGCTGCGGGTTGTTCGAAAGAGATACCGTGGCCTCGACACAAAGGGCTAAGAAGGAACATGGTTAGTTTTTAGTCAGTAGAAGTCTGACACTCCCTTCCGCTCTACCCAGAGCGGGAGCAGTCATTGGATGATTTCCACCGTCCAACAAAAAAAGCTTAACCGCGATTTCAAGTAAAATCACATACGGTCGTTGATCACAAAGTAACACACATAACATAACGCCTGTAATTCTCGAACGGTAAGGCTGAGGTGTACCTAATGTACACCCACATCCCACCAGCTTTGTGTAAGTCCATGTTATAGGAGGTAAGCTTATTGCCAACAACCGGACTCCGTGGCTGCTACCGAGAAATTCTAGAAAGAAAATTCCAATTTAGCACCCTGTTTTACCTGGGTATTGGACCCAGGACCTCACACTCAGCAGTTGTGCTTGCGACCACTAAACCAATGATGCAGTATTTAGTTTTTTAGGAGAAGCCCGCCACACTATTCCCTGCCCACTGTAACTCCTGTTAGCCAGAATCAACAGTGGCGACCACAAGAAAAGCGCCGAGACAATGAAGCTCGACGAAGTCCCAGAGAAACGATTTAACTGTCTTGGATACCGCAACGAAATTAATCAGAAAAGAATAGCGGAGGAGTAATAAAAAACATAATTTCCACTTTCAACGAGCAAGTCTCAAACAAATGAACAGAACTACCTGAAAACTCGGTTGGGGTGTCCCGGGTAAAATAGTAGGTGTTCTAGGCTTCGCTCTAAAGGCTCCGGCTGCTGACGTCATATTCCTGACAAACTTCCAGCCTTTGTTCTTCTTCTCTTCCGAACTGCTGTCCGAACGGATTGACTTGATGTCGTCCCGCAGATGGACCTGAGAACGAACGACTTTCATAAAGATATGACTTCAAACTTGTATTTTCTAGGTGTTGGGTGGGAGTAACTGGATTGTGGAGGTCAAACAGGCAGTCGCTCCATGAAAAATCCTGGTATACAGCAGCATCTAGTTAGACTGGAAGCAGACTCCAACGTAGTTGGGAAGATCCTAGGCAGATGATTTCGTCAGTTGTGTTTAAGTCCTAAATTAAAGGGGGCGACCTTAAGCTGGTATAACGATTCCCAAACGTCGAATAGTGGAGACGCAGAAAGTTCTTCGATATTGGGAATGGTGCTATGAAACTAAAATGAGCTTTGAGAGATCACCGAGCAAGGTGCGGTCATGATATGAGGAGTTAACCTGTGACCAAGTGACGTCCAAGGTCTGGGCATAGCAGAGATAAGTAGAAGACACAGGAACGTGGAGAATTCCGAGGAAACTGCCATCCGAAATGCATGAGCTCATAATTAGAAGCCGGGTTTAGTTTTCATCACTGGTGATCAGATATCTTCAAGGAGCTAAAACAAAAGCCACCGCTTAGGGGTCCCGAACGTCATGCAACACAGTAGTTGGCAAAGACGGTGGAATGTTTATTGGGTGCGAGCCCTACATAACAACACCAGCCCCGGAAGATGATGTAGCGATGACTCCAGAACTTTTCGGCCCCGTCGGCCATTCGTTCTGCGAGCAATGTTCCCAGGCAGGGCACATTGCCAAATAAGTCAAGAAATTCTTCAGGCAACGTCGGTAACTTTGATAATACTGTAGTATTATCGGTAACTTTGATAATACTGTAGTATTATCGGTAACTTTGATAATACTGTAGTATTATCGGTAACTTTGATATTACTGTAGTATTACCGGTAACTTTGATTAAAAAACGACGAGAAAGAAGAAAATATCGTAAAGAGAGACAAAGCAATGCCCAGAAGTGGAGAAGTGGATGAAGATAGGCTATAATAATGATATTTATTTGATGAGACTCTTTAGTATCACACCTGCTTGATTAAGATATCAGAAAGATGACAAGAACTGTCAAATTGCCTTGTCAGATCTATTGCTTACATCGAATTATCATGCGAAAACCCAAAGTACAAAAGTAATACCTTCGGTAAGGAAGCTAAAAATGTCTGCAACGACAAAGGCACTATACTTTCTTGCCAATCGTATGAAGTGGTAATTGGCCAATGACTAATTTATCTAACCAAATTAAAATTTGTACTCTGTTCCTCAATACTGGAAGTCTATTATGTGCCAGATTGATAAAAGGCAATTATTTCTCTATTACCCATGAGCTCGTAAACCCTGTAGCTATATTCACGATTTTTATAATTATTGGAACGTTGTTTGTGGCAAGTTTAATAGGATACGAAGCTTCATTAATGTTCCACAGCTATGGCATAATAGCTTCCGTATTTCTGGAGATATTCGCAAGCTACGCTGTTTTTACTACAGAGTTTACTTTAAAGAATAGCTTTACAATACTTCTGAATGGATTGCTGCCAATGGTGATAGTGCTTAGTTTATTATCTGACCTGGTTGTGATTTGCTTATCACGGACGGCATGGGATTCGCAGTCTGACATTGCCATTGCATCATCTCAATTTCGAGTGGAACCCCGTGGGTCCTCAGATACAGGGGCTACTGAACTGAAACAGAGTTCTATTGAGCCAAAGCAGAGTCCTACTGCATCAACAAAGAGTTCTACTGAGCCAAAACAGAGTCCTACCTCACCAGCACAGAGTTCAAAGAAACCTGACTAGAGTCTTAGTCAAGCAATGTTAATATTCTGTGATGTGTTTTTGTGTTGTTATTTATATTGTTTGACATAACATCATTTAATTATGTTTAGTGAATCGTAAGTCGTTCATACTTCATATATGTTATAAAGACAAACATATAATATATGATTTGGTTATTGTAGCTTTTTTATTTTCTCTTTTATCGAAACTGGGTATAGAGCATTAATATATAAGAATTATAAAAAATATTTATAATCACAGTTCGGCCTGTATCCGACTAGAAAAAGTAGGAAATAGATTTCAAATACAAAAAGGCGTGAGACAGGGTGACCCCCTTTCACCAACACTTTTTCTGGCCGTATTGGAAATGATTTTCAGGAATCTGGAATGGACAGACATGGGCATAAATATTAATGGCCGCACACTAACGCACCTACGATTCGCTGATGATATCGTCTTATTTGCAAAAACACCAGCTGATTTAAGCAAGATGATAAACGATCTAGCATTGGAAAGTGCAAAGGCCGGACTGAAGCTAAACCCGGAAAAAACAAAAATCATGACCAATGGCAACAAAGACCCTGTAACAGTAGAACAAAATCAAATCTCCTATGTTGAAGAGTACATATACCTTGGCCAACTGATGTCTCCGGTGGAGAACGAAAACAAAGAAGTCGAAAGAAGAGTGGCAAACAGCTGGAAAAGGTACTGGGGCCTAAAAGAAATAATGAAAGACAAGAACCTACACATCTCAACAAAAGGCAAATTATATAACACATGCATTCTGCCAGTGTTGGCATATGGTAGCGAAACATGGGCTTTAACAAAAAATGTAACAAATAAGCTCTCCGTATGTCAACATGCCATGGAAAGGAGTATGACTGGGATCAAAAGAAAAGACAAAATAAAGAGTAGCAGCATCAGAAGCAAGACTAAGGTCCAGGACATAACTCTAAAAATAAGGAGACAAAAGTGGAAATGGGCAGGCCACATGATCAGGGGAAAGGATAAATGGAGTAAAATAGTCACGCAATGGTACCCAAGACATGGAAAGAGAAAGAGAGGCAGACCACTAAAGAGGTGGGACGACGACATCAGACAAGTAGCGGGAACAACATGGGGTAGAGTGGCCTTAGAGAGACCAGAATGGAGAAGATTGGAGGAGGCCTTTGCCACCTGGCAAACGGACACGCAAAAGTGGAGAAAAAGCGAAATTTACGGAAAATAAAAATAAAAATATTGTCATGTCCGATTGAAGGCTATAAATAAATAAATAAATAAAAATATCGAAGCCTGAAGTGTAAGACTTCTACTGACTAAAAACCACCTATGTTCCTTCCTTGTGCCGAGGCCGTGATATTTCTTTCGCAGTACCAGCAGCCAAAACTATAATAGTTTGTCCTATACCAAACTTACCAGGAAAGCGATATGAGAATTATAGCCGTAATGAGTGTCAATTATGGCTTATGGGGCTAAATTCCGTGTACTATTTTAATAAATTACCCCTAATTTAAAGTAAATATTATTATGTGATTAAATATAATTACTTTTTTGCATGAAATGTACTAAGTGTGATGACGATGAGTTATAGAAACGTGATGTAACGGCACAACAACGCTTACATTTCCAGAGGGGGTAGAAATTACAAACATATATTTCATTTTTTATATATCTAAGGAATGAGTATTTATAGGAAGTTTAAAAGTGGTGGATATATCCATCTTCTATATAAATAAAAAGAGAAGTCCTGACTGACTGACTCATCAACGCCCAGCCCAAACCCTTGTACCTAGAAAGCTGAAATTTTGCACAGAGGTTCCCTTTATAATGTAGACAAGGAATAAGAAGGATTTTTCGAAATTCAACCCCTAAGGGAGTTAAATATGGAATGAAAATTTGTATGGAAAATCACCATTTTCACGCGGATGAAACCGCGGGCAAAAGCTAGTAAAAATAAAAATAACGGAAGTCGACTATCTTGGTATGGACCTGTATGAGGAGGGAAGAAACACATGACGAAATAAGTGATGAATATTAATGTTGATGGAGGGAGAGGGAGAGGACGGCCAAAGAGAAGATGAATTTAATAGTACATTGTAATACAAGGGCCTAAAATGACCCATTATATACGAGGTAGTTTTACTACCGAGCTTTAGCGAGGTAGTAAATAGGAACCGAGATATAATGGGATTTTAGCGCCGTGTGTTACACTGTACTTTTCACTACGATTGCGAGAAAATAAAATAACCATGTTCAAAATGAGTTTATTTTATTAAAAATTAAATTCAATTTAATATTACAATTCCAAAAATTTCGCGCCAATGCCTTTTTTTTATTTCTTCTGTAGCTGCAATGCAACGCACACATTCTACCAAAGAGTTCGGCATTCAGCGCGTTTAGTTCCATTTTTAAAAATTAAACATTTTTTTTACTTGAAACTAAATCACGCACCAGCTGGCTGGACAAGTTGTCGTACGAGATTTACTTTTAGCCCTAGGGCAATATATGCAATTTTACGCCCGCTCTGGTATGCTATTATGACGTTCTTTTTGAGCAAGAGGAGTGAAAAAGAATTTAAATGACTGCTACTTCGGAGAGTGTGCGCAAGAGCTCCACGAGCTTATTCCACCATCTCCCTTCTTCCATCGAGAGACTAGGCGTACTGCAGGTTATCACCCATACCTTGTCGATGTTCCACACATTCGTACGAAGCGTTTTGCTAAGTCTTTCATTATTCGTACAGCCAAGGAGTGGAACACCCTGCCTGCGTCGGTTTTCCCGAGTTCACATAACCCCAACCCCAATCTATTTAAGTCGCGAGTAAATAGGCTTCTTCTGGGTAAGCTCGTTCCATCGTCGACCTCGAATCATCTCTGCCCTTAGGGCAAGATTGAGATAAAGAGTAAGCCCATTAAAAAAAAAAATGAATAGTTTGCGTGAGGAATGATATGAAAGAGATAGGAGTAAATAATGCCGTGGGATCTGATCAGGGGACCCCAAGTAAAACGGGGGAAGATGATGTATAGATGTTATTAAAAAAATAAACATACCACCCAAAACGGTCCATTTCTGACTGCCCCCACTTTGATTTCATTGATATGTCTTAATTTTACTGTAGTTATTAAATTATTTGCATTTATCATAATTATAATCTGCTGTCTCTAAAGTCCTTTCATGGTATTTGTAAGACTCACAATCCAAACGAGAATCAACCGTATCGCAGCAAAAATAAAAATCTTAGTAATTTTGATAGATTTGACAGTGCAGCAACCTAATAACAATCTTAAACATCCGACAAAAAAGAGCACTTTGCAATCATAATCAGCCTGTTTCCACTGCAGAGACTCAGGCCTTCTCTCTAGGAGAGGGGTGGGCTATAATCCACTATGCGGGTTGGAAGATGTCACATGTCTTCGGATGGTTCTACGACATGCCGGTTTCCTCACGATGTTTTTACTATGTAAATAATTGTGGCAGAAGCAAAACTATACGAACTAGAATAAGATACTTTTCAAACGTCTAAAGTCTTAAACAGCTGAGCTTCAACTACTTCTTATAAGTTGGTCATTCATGTAGGGAACGGTAACTAGGGCGGTTTAAAGATTACTTTACACTTTACTACATTCCTCACAAAATATAATATTATTCTGTTTTTATTTTATTTTATGTAAATAGAGAGGAGGCCTGTGTCCCAGTAGTGCGAACATTAATAGGCTGATGATAATGATGATGAAAAAGAAAAGACCTTTCTTTTTAGGGTGACGTACCTCAAAAGGTAAAACACTCTCTCTAAAAACGGAACCCTTATAAAATCACTCTCTTGTCCGTCTCTCCGTGTGCCACTACCAAGTATCTCAGGCAAGAGTGGACCTAGCAAGTTCTTTTTGAAGATAGCAGATATTGGCTAGATAATAATAACCGTTCGGATCAATCTTCAGGTTAAGCTACGCTTGCCTTAGTTGGCCTGTGGATGGATGACCACCCGTTACATACTAAAGTTTCCTCCGTGCCTAAAGCCGACCCCGCCTTACCTAAATCTCGACCCAAAGGGCTGTTATCGTTAAGTCCCGAGCTCCACAAGTGACCGTGTATGCAACACCACACTGCGCTCCAAAACACAAATCACTGACGTTGCTCAAAAATCCGCTAAGCTGAAGTGGGACTGGGCTGGCCATGTCTGCCGTATGCCTCTTCCAGCAGGGCTATTGCGTATCTTTTACTGACAGTGGATAACATAATTATAGTGTCTATCAAATAATTGTCAAATGGTGAGTTTTTAAGAAAAAAATGTACCAAACCATAACCAATTTACAGTTAATCTATGGACACTTATTATAGCCACTGTCATTAAAAAGATACGCAATAGCCCTACAGCTGTGGGCCAAAATTACCACGTTGTGGAACCCTGACACAGTCAGACGGCGACGCGGTAGACCTCGTTGGAGATGGCGAAACGAGCTGGATAGAACAAACGACCAGTGGTACACATTGGCCCTGGATTGCGAAATTTGGAAGTCATGAGGGGGGGCCTTTGCCCAGTGGATGACACAGGCTAATATGTAGTTACAGTAATGCGCCTGGCTGGGTTCACCTACCTAGTGAATACGGCGCTTTATTTTGTCCTCGTTTAGACGTTTAGACACGCGATCTTAAATTCCTCTCGTTTTGGGTCACTAATGGTACTTATTTAGGTTGAAATGGTGATTATTAAAAAAAAACTAGGTTTCTGATTAAATATGATTTCATTACTACATAACATAACATCACACCTGTAATATTCGAAAGGTTAGGCAAAGGTGTACCCATTAGTACACCCATATTTCACCTGTTATGTTTAAGTCCAATCTAACAGGGGGCCAGCCTATAGCTATCAACATGGCACAAATCCAGACTTCATGTCTGCTACTGTCACATTGCTGATGGAAAAATCCAATAACAGTATGCCCGCCCCGGGAGTCGAACCTAGGACCTCCTGCTCAGCAGTTGCGCTAGCGAACACAAGACAGTCATGCTTGCGACCGTAAAACAAACGGGTTAATCGGAAAACGGTTTAAAATAAAATGATTATGATTCTGCAGCAAACACAAAAAAAAATATTTTTACCTTGCCGACACAAACTATATACTTACCACTGATAATCATCATCATCATAAACTTATATTGTTCCCACTGCCATGCAGGGACTCAGGCATCGTCTCTAGGAGAGGGATGGGCTATAATCTACCACGCGGGAGCAGTGCGGGTTGATGGCGGGTTGGTACTACTGATTAAATTCAAACAGTTTTAAATAAATTACCTAAACATTTAAAGCACAAAACAAGTTATTTGTGTAAGACAAGGAAAACCATTTGAAAGACATGTCGCAGAGATAAGTAAATACATTTATTTTGAGGTATGTGTTGCAAAGTGGTGGTGACCCCGACTTACGAACAGTGAGTGGGTTCAAATGCAGTCAGGCACATTACTTAATTTAATTATTTTATCACCACTGCTCCCAAAACGGTGAAGGAAAACATCGTGAGGAAACCGGCATGTCTTAGAACCAAAAAATTCGAAGACATGTGACATCTACCAATCCGCACTGGGCCCGCGTGGTAGATTATAGCCCATCCCTCTCCTAGAGAGGAGGCCTGAGTCCCTGCAGTGGAAACATTATAGGCTGAAGATGATGATGTGTTGCAATGACATACTTTAAAACTGTTATGTTACCCCGCGTATTTTGACTGCTTTATTGGTCTACTGTTCGCAAGCGCGATTCCTGCATTCGATTCCAGGATCTACCTTATAGTTTTGTCCGTAAAAGTGGTGAAGGACACAGTCAGAAAGCGACGCGGTAGACCTTGCATGAAAAGGCGGGACGAGCTGGACTGAATCAACGACTAGTGGTTCCTGGATCGAAAGATTTGGGGTCATTGGGGGAGGCTATTCAGCTGTGGGATGATACAGGCTAACACTAACAGTAACTCTCCAGAGCGGCTCATTACAGCGTATCTAGGAAGATGGTATGTCGGATTGACCAGAATTTGGGCAACCGAGTTTCCAAGCATCGGTGGGTTCAGAAAAGCACGGCTCATAGTAAAGGCCTAAAGTGGTCAAACAATGAAAATTAGAGCCAGAAACAATCGGTACTAGAACGATTTTCGTTTGGCACATGCTCGGAATAAACATGCATACAAAAGTACCTGTTTCTCATCGTAGTTACAGAAAGCATACGGCGGGATGCACTGAAAATATGAAAAAAAAAAAACAGATCAAATTAGAGTCAGACTAAGCTAAATAGACCTGGCCGTAAGAAACTGGATAGCCGTGACACAAAACCATAAAAAGTAGAGGGATTTGGAAGACCTACTCAGTCTCAGTGTTGGGTGGCCTAAGATTAAAGAAGAATAGAGACGGAGGGAGAGAAAATAATAGGGAAGGAAAAATGGCGATCTAATTAGTCTCAGATTAGTTTAATAGTCAGGACAAGTGCGCGCGTGTCGTTTGAAGCAATTCCAAGAGACTGGCTAGACTTGCGTATGTCGGGGCTGCGGGTTGTACGAAAGAGATACCGCGGCCCCAGCAAACAAAGGGGCTAGGATTAAACAAGATTTTTAGTCAGTAGAAGCCTGATACTCCCTTCTGCTCCGCCCAGAACCAGGTATTATAAGTCGACTTGCGTCACTCGCACTGCCAATGCACTGCAATGCAGAAACTACTTTAATGATTTGGTTCTCGGGAACCCTTATCCAGTTGCTACCAGCAACCCTCCTAAGACAGTCGCTCCACCTAGCTACGTAGTACTATTATGTATTCTGTGACCTAGCCTAAGGCCTCAGCCTCGAATTTTGCGGGCAGCGGGGCGGCGGCGGCGGCGGCGCGGGCGCGGCAGGATCTTATGCGTACAATCAAATGGACCGGTTCTCGGAATACAGCGGCGCGGGGGCGGGCAACGAGCGGTGCACTCCATTCAAATCGCGCCGCCCGCCGCCGCCGTCCCGCTACCCGCAAAATTCGAGGCTGAGGCCTAAGATCGTCCGAACTCACGCTAACCGCTATTCGCTTCGACCAGAGCGGGAGGAATCATTTGATGATTTACCAACCTCCATAAAAAATGGTACGCCACTGGAAGACACTGCCAAAGCTCACCTTATTTGCAGGACTTTCCATGATATCAGCTAGAGATGTTCCAAAAGCTGACTCCGGGACGAGGTTATCAGAAGACTTCCATGGTGCCTTCTGGTGCATCGGTGTCCCTGGCAACGCTGTGTCGTGACTGCGACGACGTGCCTTCGATGTCTGGAGAAAATGGAAAGAAATATATTTATATTAATAACAGGAATGATTCCTGACTAAAAACATATGACTCTGCTTATAAATACACTTATCCAATATTTTTCGATAGTCTAACTGATGGACAGTTAGATTATCGAAAAATATTGGATAAGTGTTAATAATTATTTACGAAGATAAAACGCGTCAAAGATCATGAGTGGGGGCTTGTGAAGTCACTTCCGGGAAAAAAATGAGACGTCACACGAATTTTCGGAAGTACTAAAAGAAGAAAAAATACTTGTTCAATATTTTTAGGAAATCTATCTGACGGACTAATTAGATTTTTTTTTGTCATCTACCCTATTTAGTGCTGATGAATTGTGTGGGACCAGTCAATGTTGCGACACCTGGGGGAAGCCTATGTCCAGCAGTGGACGTCTTTTGGCTGAAATGATGATGATGAATTGTGTATAACGTTGCTCGAGAAGGGCCAAAAATTGGTATTTGAAGAAACTATTGCTGTCGCGATGTGTCTATAAGCCTGCCTCCGTAGAGTGCGATAGGGATAAATGCGGCTTAGACAAAAATTTGACGAGACGTTTTGTATTCTCCTTTTGCCCCCACATTTCCCGGTCAGGTGCGTCCCATAAGCAAGAGTTTCCCGTGACTTTGACGATATCGTCAACTCAATAAGCTTTATGACAGCCCAAGTTTGTTTGACCTAACCTTGACCACCACTCAGTGACCTTGCCTTGCTCCATCGGCCAACTCTACGTCTAGCCAGATGCCCTGCATAGGTCCACTTGTGGGGCACCGCCAAGTCTCCGAATCGTAGACTTTGGTAAGGAATACAAACAAAATACCTGATATTCCCCTCCGTCAGACAGGCTAAGTTCTGTCCTAGTGGTTGAAGTGGAGCTGTTCAGATCACCCCACGCGTTGTAGTTCGTCGCCGTGGCTGTGGGTGGCTCAGAACTGGTGCCATCTGGGAACATGGAGACAGGGGATTAAGCTGCGAGGAAATATGTCAAGTAAGAAAAAAGAGAGAAAGAAAAGAAAGAAAAGAAAGAAAAGAAAGAATAGAAAGAAAAGAAAGAAAAGAAAGAAAAGAAAGAAAAGAAAGAAAAGAAAGAAAAGAAAGAAAAGAAAGAAAAGAAAGAAAAGAAAGAAAAGAAAGAAAAGAAAGAAAAGAAAGAAAAGAAAGAAAAGAAAGAAAGGAAAGGAAAGAAACTGCTTTACTTCAGAAAAACCTCCCAAATAAAATCTTACCTGCTCTGAGCCCTTCCCTAGCTGCTCTGCCAGCATTGTCGCTGTTTCTTCTAGAAGAATTCTCACTATGACTAGTTTTCAGCCTCTCACTCTCATAACTTATAGTATCCACCGCGTTGGGTCCAACCTTGTTCTCGAACCTTTGGCCAACCTTTTTGGCCAATAGTTCTAGGTTCTGATCAATTTGGTCTATTCTTTTAGGAGCGCGGTTACTGACACGGATAGATTTTGTTATAATCGGTGCTTCCTCGGAGCCCTCATGGTCCATGATTTGGTTCCTGAAAATAAAAATAAAGGGAACGTTAACAAGTTATTTATTTGAGGGAAACCATTTAGGTACAATTTGACAGAAAAATAACAAAAAAAGTTATCTTTCGTGCATCATCTCAGAATAAGTACCTACAATAAAAACTTTTTTGCAAAAAAAAACAACCGACTTCAAAAACACCAAAAAGTGAAAAATAAACTTCAGAAGAAAAATCTGCTTCTGAAGTCGGTGACATTTGTTTATTTCATTTAGTTTTTTTTTGCCACCGACTTCAGAAGCAGATTTTTCTTCTGAAGTTTATTTTTCACTTTTTGAAGTCGGATGTTTTTTTTTTGCAAAAAAGTTTTGCAAAAAAAATTTC
Organism: Diarsia mendica; assembly: GCA_949316265.1. NCBI lineage: Eukaryota > Metazoa > Arthropoda > Insecta > Lepidoptera > Noctuidae > Diarsia > Diarsia mendica. Next base: position 8,741,972 of record OX438916.1, read on the forward strand.
ATTTTTAGTATTAATAGCCTATAGAAATATTTACTATACATTTAACATTCGACTAAGAAACCTAACATTCGACAAAAAACACGAAACGCGTAATACGTGCCTATGAAATTTGAGGGTTGCCCACGAGTTCTCTGGGATTCCATCACCAGGTCCTGGTTTCCATATCATAGTACCACTCTTAAAATATCTCCTTCACAATAAAAAAAGAATCATCAAAATTGGTTCATAAACGACGAAGTTATTCTCGAACACACATTAACGAAAAATGTTCATAAATTAAGAAAAATCTTCATAAAATGAAAAGTACTGGGCCAAACTATACTAAATTTGTATGGGACCAAATGGCAACTATTCCGCATCAAACTAAAAAAGAATCACGTAAATCGGATTATAAATCGCAGCGTAATCGGTGTACATACATCACATACACCAATCGAATTGAGAACCTCCTCCTTTTGGGACGTCGGTTAAAAAAATCATCTTTCGTTCATCCTCTCACAGAAACTCGAACATAATACACGTTACATTGGATGAGGCGCACAATGCCACATTCTCAAAATAACAGATTGTAATTTCGAAAAGTGTCGTGTTTTCAAAATGATACATTCTCAAAATGCCATTTCTCAAAATGCCACATTTACAAAATGCCACATTTACAAAATGCCACATGTTCATGGTATTTTGCTCATTCATCTGCCCTTGTAACTTCTACTTTAGGTCGGCGCAATACGTTTTATTCTTCCATTCTTCCCTGTTAGACGTCACGGTGGCATTTACTCCTGTCTCTTTCATATCATTCCTCACACAATCCACCATCCATCAACATCACTTTTTTAGTCACATGTGTTTCATCCCTCCTCATTACAAGTCCATACCAAGATAGACGACTTCCTTTAAATTTTTAGGGTTCTATAGCCCATAGCCAAAGGGTATTTCTAAGCCTCCATTGCCCGTATGTCTGTCTTTCACCGGGCTGTATCTCATAATCCGTAATAGGTAGATAAGTAGTTGGAATTTTCGCAGAATACGCATTTATTTTGCCGCTATAACAACAAAATAATAAAAATAATAGTGGGGAAGCCCACTATTATTTTTTAACCGACTTCCCAAAAAGGAGGAGGTTCTCAATTCGATCGGTATGTTTTTTTTTTTTTTTCTATGTATGTACAGTTGTACACCGATTACGCTGCGATTTATGATCTGATTTACGTGATTCTTTTTTAGTTTGATGGGGAATAGTTGCCATTTGGTCCCATAAAAATTTAGTATAGTTTGGTCCAGTATTTTTCATTTTATGAAGATTTTTCTTAATTTATCAACATTTTAGTGTAGTATATTACGATACTCTACTACTACTAGTGTAGTCTACTACGATAGTACGGAACGAGAGTCCGACTCGCACTTGGCCGGATTTCTATAACAAGGACCACTTTAAAACTACACGGTATTTTAGTACCGGTAGTTTTTGACACGCCATATTTATTAATAGTAGAGTAAACTTACTACGTACATTATTAATTAAAAACTATTTAAATAACTAACAACTAACTATAAAAAGGCGTTGAACAACTCCTCCTCATTGCTGTCAGCTGGTAAAATACCCAAGGGACTGGCATTGCCACGTTGCCGCGTTGTATGGCAACACTTAGTCTCTGGCCAAGGTGAAAACTAGCCCTAAGGTGGAAAAATAAATATGTGTTTGCGAAAAAACTACTTTACCTTGTACGTATAAAGTTTAGTTTGCATTATCATTTCGAAATATTTTAAGACTTTCTAAACGTCACCCGATCATTCTGAGATCATCATCAGCCTATTAATCTTCTCACTACTGAGACACAGGCCTCCTCTCAAAGAGAGGCCTGTGTCCCAGGCCCAGCAGTGGGAACATTAAAGGCTGATGATGATGACATTATATCATAAAATCACGCCTGTAATCCCCAAAGGTTTAGGCAGCGGTGTACACATTAGTAGGGGGCCACCCATGCAATAGGGGGCCAGCCTATTACCCAGGCACAAATCCAGACTACATGGCTACTTCTGAGAAACTCCTGATTAAAAAACCCAATAACTCTTTATCCAACTCGGGAATCGATTCCAGGACCATAGGCTCAGCAGCAGTTTTAACGGTCCCTACATTAAAGAGTAATATAATATAATATTCCACAACTATCACACAACGCCATCTAGTCCCAAGCTAAGCAGAGCTTGTGTTATGGGTACTAGATAACTGATAAACATACTTATATATTTCTAAATACATACATATTATAGATAAATTACACCCAGACACAGAACAAATGATCGTGCTCATCACACAAACATTTGTCCTGGGTGGGAATCGAACCCACGACCTCTGGCATAGCAGTTAGGGTCACTAACCACTAGACCAACAGGACAGTAAATCTATCTATCTATCTATATAAATAAAAAGAGAAGTCCTGACTGACTGACTGACTGACTCATCAATGCCCAGCCCAAACCCCTGAACCTAGAAAGCTGAAATTTTGCACAGAGGTTCCTTTTATAATGTAGACAAGGAATAAGGAAGAATTTTTTGAAATTCAACCCTTAGGTAAGTATATATGAAAAATTTGTTATATATCCATAAGTTTGTATGAAAAATCGATATTTTCCGACATCCACGCGGGCGAAGCCGCTGGCAAAAGCTAGTTCCTTAATAAGAAAGATCAAAATCAATCAACTGTACGATTAAAAGCGTATCCATTAAACAAGTAATATTAGTGGAGTGCCGTAAGACTTATACCTCTCTCTACTTAGTATCTCTTGTGTAAATGTTTGTGAATTGTCTTTGTATATTATTATTAAGTACTAACATAGGCTAAGTTTATTGTTACTAACACAGTGGACCTCTGTAGTCTGTTTAATAAATAAATTATTATTATTATTATTATTATACCTCGGAATCCAGGACCGGTCAATGAATTTTCATAAAAACTTTTGGAATGCATTGCTAAATGCTCAAACAAGAAAGTTAAAAAAAAAAAATTGCGCGCTCGTCATTTTTTTTTTTTTAGTACCACAATGTACTGAAAAACTAGCTTGTGCCAGCGGCTTAACCCGCTAAAACTCGAAAATTATCCCACGTAAAGATAAAATCGGGATAAAAACTATCCTATGTGTTAATCCAGGTTATGAACTATCTGTACACCAAATTTTATCCAAATCCGTTCAGTAGTTTTTGCGTGTAAGAGTAACAAACATACACCCTCACAAACTTTCGCCTCTATAATATTACTAGCTGTTGCCAGCAGCTTCATCCGCTACAACTCGAAAATTATCCCACGTGAAGATAAAATCGGGATAAAAACTATCCTATGTGTTAATACAAGGTGTCAGCTAACTGCATACCAAATTTTATTAAAATCGCTCCAGCCGTTTAGACGTGAAGAAGTAACAAACATACACACTCACACACAAACTTTCGCATTTTTTTTTACATTTTTTTTTTGGATATAATATAACTCGTTATTTTGTGCGAAATATTAATAAATTAACATTAAAGTTACTATGCAAATATTATTTATTAGCTTCAAACATTTTTTTCTCTTGTCCCTCTCATCACATCACACAATTTTAGTTTTTTGGGTTGGTGGAAAGTGATCAAATAACCCCTCCTGCTCTTGGGCAGATCGAAAGGGAGTGTCAGACTTCAACTGACCAAAAATCACCCATGTTCCTTCTTAGCCTTTTATGTCGAGGCCGCGGTATCTTTGTGTCCAACTTGCAGCCCTGGCGGGCCCCTCCCATGTTGCTGACATCTCTTTGAGGCGCGCGTGTAACACGAACGCGCCGTCGACACGGCCTGATGTCGTCGTCATAAGACGGACAGACGGCGGGCTAGCCCATTACTCACCGTCCACAGGCCCGCATCTACGGTGGCTGGAAGCCGTCACGTGGCCCCCGAAGCCCGGAGCGTCTCCCACGACGGCTAGGTCGAAATGTTCTCTCCCTCACACATTCCGCCACCTCCTTCGCTATTTATTAGCATCACTGCTTTGCAGAAGGAGGCGACGGCGTCCCATTACTCCTCGCCTCAGACCATGGCTTGCACCAGGGCGGGACGCGAGAGGTCGCCGCCGCCGATCGCCGCTACGAGGACACGGAGACCTCCACAGTGTGCTCCACCGTGTCCTCCGGCCGATCCTCACAATGGCGACATCCGGTCGTTTCCTCCCGCCTGATTTGGTGCACGTACCTCCTGAAGCAACGTGTCCGGTGAGGACTGCGTCCTTTCCAGCAACTCCTCAAAGAGGGGACTTACCGCCACTGTCGTGGCGCGCCATGATCACATCACACTTCACACTAATATTATAAAGTACTAATATTTGTGAGGGTGTATGTTTGTTACTCTTTCACACAAAAACTACTGAACGGATTTGGATAAAATTTGGTGTACAGATAGTTCATAACCTGGATTAACACATAGGATAGTTTTTATCCCGATTTTATCTTTTCGTGGGATAATTTTCGAGCTGTAGCGGGTTAAGCCGCTGGCACAAGCTAGTTTTTCAGTACATTGTGGTACTAAAAAAAAAAATGACGAGCGCGTAAATTTTTTTTTTTTACTTTTTTATTTGGGCTTTTAGCAATACAGTCCAATAGTTTTTATGAAGATTCATTGAACGGTCCTGGATTCCGAGATTTTACAATATTTACGTCTTACGGCACTCCACTATATAATTTCACTAACTTTTCCATTCAAATCATTCTATGGAAACAATTCAACGAACCAATGGTATGTCATTCATACATGATTGTCGCCAGAGAGTATGAAATACGTGTAGAAGCGACACTTATGAAAATTGCGTTAGTTCTACAGAGAGTTTTAAAGGTGTGCCTAAATAATAATAGCCACACGGATTCTGCTTGCCTAGACGGGTTTGTCGATGGGTCACAACCGAGTACTTCCGTACCTCGGAAAACATTGTAAGCCTTTGGTCCAGCAGTCATTTTTAGATGTTTGAGAGTCGTTACTGGCAGTCAGTGGGTCAAAATTTGGACAAGCAGTGGTGAGACTGGGATATCGTGTGGTCAGATAGGCAGTCGCTTCATGCAAATACTGGTATTCAACTCCTCAACGGTTAATAGCACGTACATGTAACTTTGTAGGGTGTAGTTGACAAAAAAAAATCTAATTAGTCCGTCCGATAGATTTTCAAAAAATATTGGACGCATATTTTTTCTTTTTTCGCGTAAACAAACAATGAAGACGATACGTGCTTTGCAAACTCGTGTGACTTCATATTGCATGACATTTTTTACCACAAAGTGACGTCACAAGTCCCCACTCATGATCTTCGACACGTTTTAACATCATTGTAACCTTATAACACCATTGTAACAGTGTATTCAGCAAAAATAAATGATTTGATTTTATTTTCTGCAATTTTTATAATTTGATAAAACAAAACACACGTATCCAATATTTTTCGATAATCTAACTGACTAAACAGAATCATATTGTTTTTTGTCATTTACTTCCCTATTTAGTTTTATTTGTTCATGTTGATTGATTGTTTTTTTTGAATGTTGATAGATGAACCTTATTTTCTTCTCTTCATTTTAATAAACAATAACTTTATTTATCATTCTATTTGATAGGTAAACTACAAATATTTGTACAACGTTTTTGTTCATTAAATTAATCGTAAATGGAAACAAACAACGGTCAACGTCGATCGTGCGTGCTTCCAAATAATTGCTTACTATTTTTAACATACCACGAAACACGCTTGCTCTAACACGAAGATTTGTGAGGACAGGCTATCAGAAGAAATTAACCCATTGACCGCCACAGTCAAGTAAGACGACAAGCCAAAAAGTACCTTAATTCGACAGACTTAGGGCACTTTTTTGCTTGTTCGTCTTGTCATCTATACGTGACTGTAGCGCTCAAAAGGTAACATAACATCACTCCTGTAATCCCGGAAGGGTTGGGCAGAGATGTTCCTGATAGACCTACGCTTACAATTCGCCAGTTATGTTTAAAATCAACCGGGCATAGATCCAGATTCCGTGGCTGCTACAGATAAATTCTTGCTGGAAAAACCCAGTAGCACTTTGCCCGATTCGGCAATCAAACCCAGGACCTCATGTTCAGAAGTAGCGCTTTCGACACCAACGAGTAAGTCAAGTCAAAAGCCTGACTTTTGAGTGTGAGGTTCTAGGTTCTTTCCTCACGAACGAGCCGTCGAAAGTACGGCCCACGGCGAGCTAGCCTTTTTTTATTTGGGACAAGCCGCCACACTATTCCCAAACCACTGTAACTCCTGTTAGCCAGAATCAACAGTGGCGACCATAAGAAAAGCGCCGAGACAATGAAGCTCGACGAAGTCCCAGAGAAATGAATAACTGTCTTGGATCCCGCAACGAAATTAATCAGAAAAGAATAGCGGAGGAGTAGGAAAAAACATAATTTCCACTTCCCTCCATATCAGCAGGAGACAGAACAGAACAAGGCCAATAGGCACACAGGGACGTATACAACTGGGATAAGCCCAGTTGCCTAGCACCACGGATATTATTGTCATTAATATTACTGGGTCCTAAGTTGTGAGCTGTTATATTTGATTCCAATAATAGGTATGACAAAAATGCTTGAACGCACGGAAATTTGTTCGAGCTAGCCTATTGCTCACTGTCCACAGGCTACGGTGGCCGAAAGCCATCACGTGGCCCTCGAAGCCCGGAGCGTCTCCCGCGAAACGTCGGTGCCTCAGTCCCTTCCACCATTTTTTTATGGGGGATGGCAAATCATCAAATGACTTCTCCCGGAGTGTCAGACTTCTACTGAAAACCACCCAAGCCCTTTGTGCCGAGGCCGCGGTATCTCTTTCGAACAACCCGCAGTCCCGGGCAGGTACAGTAAGGCAAAACAAGTGCATGGGCACGCTTAGGAACGCACAGTAAAAGGTCGTCAAACTAAACGTCGAGCCATTGTTGCTTTGTGCGATTGTTTATCCACTTTTGATGTACACTGTACCAAACTACTAATCAAAACTGTCGCTTCTCCATCAATTACTCTCTGTCCCTATTAAATGTTTAAACGTCCGCTAAGGTTACTCACGATCGATATCTCGTCAATAATTCACCCGCACGAGCGTGTGACTTCACAACTGTCCGGTGTGTTTACGTACCGAATGGGGGTGGCAGATTTCCACGTATTACATGTTTATTTTTAAATCCGAATCGAGACTTTAAAGGTCGGGTTTGTAGAGCGAGAATCGTGACATGGTTGTGTGGGTAGTTTGCATTTTTAATGAATGGTTTGCTTTCTTGGGGTAGTAGGAAATGTCACTCGATATACCTTAAATCACGCCCTTAGTTGGTAGGCAGAAACCACAGAACGCGATATACATAAAATTACACTTAATTTCCATAGGGGTAGGCGGAAACCCCAAAACACGACTGCGACAATCTATCTATATCTATCTATATAATTAAAAAGAGAAGTCCTGACTGACTGACTGACTCATCAACGCCCAGCCCAAACCCACCTACCCTACCGAGACCTAGAAAAATACCTAGATAGCTGAAATTTTGCACAGAGGTTCCCCTTATAATGTAGACAAGGAATAAGGAAGGATTTTTCCTTCCTTATTCCTTGTCTATGAGTCAATCAGTCAGGACTTCTCTTTTTATTTATACAGATATAAGATAAATAGATGTAAATGTTATAGATTTTGTGTATGTTTTCATTTATACACCTACATTCATACATAAACTCACGCCCTTTTTCCATGGGGGCAGGCATAAACCACAGAACGCCACCTGCTACGATCCTTACACATACTCCTTTAATCCTTTTGAGGCTTTCATATTCATATAATGGTCATACACGCACGCCGCGCCCGTTGCGAGTGGTTGTATTTTATTTATCTTCGTTTTAATCGAAAAAAGTACATAACCCTTCCACCTCCAATTAGAGTGAAGTACCAATAAAAACCATTACTGAATTAATGGTACTAAATGAACATGGAAATGTAGGTACTAAAACTGTTTATGTAAAAACTAGCTTTTGCCAGCGGCTTTGCCCGCGTGAAATTGTCGATTTTCCATACAAACTTTCATCCCCTCTTTAACTCCCTTAGGGGTTGAATTTCGAAAAATCCTTCCTTATTCCACATACATTCCTTAGTCTACATTATAAAGGGAACCTCTGTGCAAAATTTCAGCTTTCTAGGTTCAAGGGTTTGGGCTGGGCGTTGATGAGTCCGTCAGTTAGTCAGTCAGTCAGTCAGGACTTCTCTTTTTATTTATATATCTATATATATAAAAATGTTATGTTGGTTTGTGTACGCTTCAAAAACTCAAAAAGTTCTGCACCGATCGAGGTGAAATTTTAGAATGGTATATAATCCGCATCAAGGATTGTTTTTACAGTATCCACGCGGGCGAAGCCGCGGGCATCAGCTAGTTATTTATATATATATATATATATATATATATAAGTATATAGATAGATAAAGAACGTAACGTCTGTCTGTCGTACCGCCATCACGCCTGTTATTTCTGAAAGGTTTGGTAGAGGAGTACCAAATAGTACCTTTCTAAGGTCCTACGCAAATTTTTCGCCAAATAATTCGGGGCCACAACCACCCAGTGGTTTTGGCCGAATTACGAACAGTAAGTCGAGTGGGTTCGAACCCAGGCAGGCGCATTACTTTGTGTAATTCATTCATCACCACTACGCTCACAACGGTAAAGGAAAATATCGTGAGGAAACCGGCATGTTTTAGAACTAAAAAAGTTGAAGACATGTGACATCTACCAACCCGCACTGGGCACACGTGGTGGATTATAGCCCATAGTGCTACATTGAATTTTACCATAAAATGTGATTTTTCATCCCAAAAAAAACGTCGTAGGGGGTACATAACTTGATATACCTACATAATGCTTGGTTGACGGCTTCGTGACACCCTGTATATATGTTGAGTTATTCCGTTCGGATCCCCAAAAACTTATACCCTAGGGGATCAGTTATATTATAAATTATTTTCTATTCCGGTCTGATCCCCCGTAAAAGATTATAATCGGATCGGATAACCTGACACATTTTTAGGACAGTCAGCTACAAAATATTTGTCAGTCTTTGAGCCGAAGTTGCCTAAAAATAAATGGATGTTGTTGTTTTCAGCCATCTCCTTTGTAGCCTGCAACTGCGCCACAAAGTGTCAGGGCACTACTTTCCTGCTATTTTTGGGGGTTGAATTTCGAAAAATCCTTCCTTATCCCTTGTCTACATTATAAAAGGAACCTCTGTGCAAAATTTCAGCTTTCTAGGTCCAAGGGTTTGAGCTAGGCGTTGATGAGTCAGTCAGTCAGGACTTCTCTTTTTACCCGACTGCGGCGAAGCCCAAAAGGAGGGTTATGTGTTTGTTATTTATATAGATAGATAGATTCTGCTAATCCCATACCGTGGGACCACTAACTAATCTAATCATTAAAACCCACACTTGATGAAATCTAGTAAAATAAACAGCATAATCTATGAAATGTCAAAGTACTATGATAGATTGCACTCTGATGGCCTATTAAACTATCTATAGACAGATAAAAAGGTCATTCTATAGATAGTTTAATCGTTCTACATTATTATGTAACTTCTTTACGTGTAAAAGGGTACTACGGATCTATCACACTAATAGTACTGAGGATCTTAGGTTAAGCAACGCTTGCGTAGGTTGGTCTGTGGATGGGTGACTACCCATTACATAAAGTGTCCTCCGTGCCTTGGAAAGCACTTTAAGCTGTTGGCACAAATAACAGCCATAAGCTAATGCCAGAAGCCTGTCATTTGTAGAAATAACAGCCAGAAGGCTGTCATTTGTAGAAATAACAGCCAGAAGGCTGTCATTTGTAGAAATAACAGCCAGAAGGCTGTCATTTGTAGAAATAACAGCCAGATGGCTGTCATTTGTAGAAATAACAGCCAGAAGGCTGTCATTTGTAGAAATAACAGCCAGAAGCCTGTCATTTGTAGAAATAACAGCCAGAAGGCTGTCATTTGTAGAAATAACAGCCAGAAGGCTGTCATTTGTAGAAATAACAGCCAGAAGCCTGTCATTTGTAGAAATAACAGCCAGAAGCCTGTCATTTGTAGAAATAACAGTCAGAAGCCTGTCATTTGTAGAAATAACAGCCAGAAGGCTGTCATTTGTCGACCTTTGACAATCGTAACAGGTAGTCTAGAGACCAGAAAGTCTGACAACCAGTCTTACCAAAGAGTATGGTATTAAAATACATTACTCAGGGGCTTCCGGGTAGACCGGGTAGTGGAGTCAGCTTACCGACTTCAACATCGCTCTAGAAAGCACAAATTATTTAATGTCCCATTTTGTCGCACTGTAGCTCGGTCCCTATACCGCGCTAACGATGCTCAACGCGCTCGTGGAGACCAACCCTGAATTGGATTTGTTTGCTGATGAATGGAAGACGATAATGTTAGAATGCTTGTGGTTTTGCGAGAAGACCGAATAAAAGATTAGTTAATTTAGTGTTAATGGCTTTTGCTGTACTAAATGTAATAAATAAATAAATAAACATATTTGGAAAAAGCCTGGGCAGATAATGGCCCCTGAACACTTCGTAAATAATTCAAATGATTTCCTATCCTATCCCTAGGGATATAACTAATATATTCTGACTTTATCTATCATACTGCCACACAAATATAAGGTAAATAGATGGACTTTTGACCCAGGCGTTCATTACCTACTTAGCAAAAAAACACTGATTCACAAACACTGACATGTCAAAATAAAACACAAGAAAATATTGGGTACCAACAATGAGTGTTTTTCGTTCTTGTAAGTAATTAATGCGTTTTTCATATCTTTGTCCTCATTTTACTGGTCTGAATGAGTTCTAAATTTTAATGGGATCTTACATAGGTATTAGTCCTCATGAGTCAGTCTCCAATGAAAAACGTGCTGTATCAGCCACTTACGACTTGATAAGAACCTCTTTTGTTTTTAAAACAATGAAAACAATACAAGCGCTATTGAATAACACATTCATGCATACTACACTACAAGTCATCATCGTCGTCATCTGTCTAGTGGTCTAGCCTTATCCCAACCATGATGGAATCGGCTTCCACTGTAACCAGGTCAACTGGACCCGCTTGTAACTGGACCCACCATAAAACTATGAAAAAAAAACCAGTTCGAGTGGCTCCAGTTGACTAAAAACTCCCAGATGCAGCTGAATACCAGTATTTTACATGGAGCGACTGCCTATCTGACCTCCACAACCCAGTTCGTACTAGGTATAAATACGATAACCCTTGCTAAGATTGCTTGACAGACTTCCACGCCACTGACTACCTGTTACGACTGTCAAAGATATTAAGGCGGGGTTGCAGTACTTTTTAAGATTTTTGATCCTTTAAAAATCGAACAAAATATGAGTTTTTTAATAAATAAAAATCATTACATAAAAATTGAACTTACTCTCAAGTAAATCGTAAAGATAGAAACGCGATTTAGAATGATCGGCTCGATCATTTTGTTTATCAAACATGACTCTAAATCACAATATAAAACGTGTACTGCTAAGACATTTCATCATGAATTTATATGAAAGTTATAACAGTAGATAGAACTTTTTATTCTGAAGTAAATGTTGAAAACATAATTGTATAATTTCTTTATCATTTGTCTCCAAGTAGAAAAAAACAGTCAAAATTTAGGCATTATATCGTTCGCGCGGCAGGGCGGGGGGCGAGGTCGTGCGTTCATAAAAACAAAGTACTGCAACCTCGCCTTAAATGACAGAAAACAGCAAAATAAATGACAGCCGGGACCAACAGCTTGACGTGCTTTTCGAGGCACGGAGGAAACTCAGCATGAATGTAGTTTATGTGGTTTCCAATAGGGATGTTAACAAAAAAAAATCTAATTAGTCCGTCAGACAGATTTCCAAAAAATATTGGACACATATTTTTTCTTTTTTCACGTAAACAAACAATGAAGACGATACAGTGCTTTGAAAACTCGTGTGACGTCATATTCTAAGACATTAACTATGACATTTCTTAGCGAGCAGTGACGTCACCACCTCCCACTCAAATCTTTGACGCGTTTTATCTTCGTCAATTTTTATTGATTTGATAAAACAAAAAATACGTGTCAAATATTTTTCGATAATCTAACAGACGGACTAATTAGAATCATATTTTTTTTAGTTAGTAAACATCCCTATTGCAGCTTTTCCCAGTTATGTTTTGGTAAGCTTCCAGTCTAACTAGCTGCAGCTGAATACCAGTATTTAACATGGAGCTACTGCCTATCTGACCTCCACAAATTAAGAAGTAAATGGTTTAGAAAAAGAAAACGAAAACTACATGAATAATATTTTATTTTTTTGCGCAATTTTCCGGTCGACGCTATAACCAGTTTTTTTTTATAATGCGGAAACTACATAACTACAAAACATACATACTTATCTTTTATACAATAAATTACCGCTATAGCAGTTGAACTAACAGACTTAAAAAGGAGGAGGTTATCAATTCGACTGTATTTTTTTTTGTTATGTTTGTTAGCTCATAACTTGCGACTGGGTGAACTGATTTTCATGATTCTTTTTTCATTTGAAAGCTGGTGCTTCCCGTGTGGTCCCATTGTCACCATTTCAATATTTGATGATGGGATCTTGTAGAAATCGGGGGAACTCTTCAATAAATAACAGCAGATTAACCGCGATTGTTGTTATAGCATATCTAAGCATTGTTTACGCCGTCACACAACATAATATATCACGCCTGTACTCACTACAAAGGTTATAAAAACTATTTGGTGAAGATCTGATGAAGAACTTCGGAGATAGGCAACGGAACTCCTCAATTAATGATAGCAAATGGACTGGGATTGCTGAAATCTCATGACTGTCTATTGTTTACACCAGTTCATAACATAACATCATGCCGGTACGTTGTGAAGGGGTAATCACATGTGAACCACTAAAAACTGAAAAATAAAAACTTTTTTACAAAAAATAAAGCCGACTTCGACAAAAATAAAACACAAAAAAGTGAAAAATAAAAAATTAGCTTCAGAAGTCGGTGGCAAAAACATGAAATCATACGAACAAAAGTCACCGACTTCAGAAGCAGATTTTTTATTTTTCACTTTTTTGTGTTTTATTTTTGTCGAAGTCGGTTTTATTTTTTGTAAAAAAAAATTTTTGTAAAAGAATCTAACAGAAGAATAATCCTTACTTTAATATTATAAATGCGAAAGTAACTCTGTCTGTTGCGCTTTCACGCCAAAGCTACTCAAGCCATTTAAATGAAATTTGGTACACAGATAGTCTAGAGCCTGAGAAAGGAAGGGGTTTTAAAGGGTTCAAAGGGGTGGATGAAAAATTACTTTTGGTCGCGATAACCGACATCCATGCGGGTGAAGACGTGGGCACCTAGTCTGCCGTAATGCTCCCACATCTGGGTCAAATATCCCAGTAAAATGGGTCCAGCCGTTTCGTAGATTAGCCGGAACAAACAGACAGACATAATATTTGTTTATAGATAGTTTTTTTTTAAGTTATACACCGTTATTCTAATATTACAACATACACTTCAATGTTTGGTTTTTAGTCAGTAGAAGTCTGACACTCCCCTTCGCTCTGCCCCTGCGCTCTGCCCTGGGGGGGGGGGGCGGGGGGGGGGGGTATTCGATGATTTTCTAGAGGTCTAGTTTAGTAGTAAAGATTATGACAGATAATTTACTTATTGGACTATAAATCTGATTTATGTTATATTATTGTTTAGTATTGGCTTATGCCACGAGAAATTCGCTTTTGAATTTTGCCAAGGGTCATCATCGTCATGCATACCTATAAATCATAATAATCATTTATTAAACATATCATACAATCCAATAGTTTGTAATACATCACTAGTAGTAACAGCAGTAAAAAATGTCAATTTTCTGAGTAATAATGATTAAAATCATCAATGCAACCCTCTCAGTACTTGTTCCTTACCTCAGAAATATTAAAATCAACCGCATGCTTATGGGTAACAGCAGAGATGGTTCTCTCAAGCTTGGAGTCCCACACCACGATGTTAAATATCAAATAAAGTTCTCAAGAATGCCTATTTGATGAAAAAATTGAAACTGACCGGCAAATTGCAAAAAGCGTAAGAAAATTAGAATTTCGCGGACAAAATTTTGGAAAATTTTAATAATAAAATAGTGAAGATTCTCTAATTTAATATGGAGAGACAGTAATTAATTTGTCGTTTCCTTGAAACTACTTGACTTGCAAGTTAATTCTATAGATTAGAAGATTTGTAATGTGTTTAATTTAAAGTACATACCTACCTATATACGTCAAATACAGTATTTACATTCAAGGTCGATTTGAAAGAAATTAATTAGATACGATTACATTAATTTATTATTTATATAGTATTCGGTTGGAGTGGTACGGACATGTGATGCGAAGGTTTCAGAGTAGAGAAAATCAAAATATTTTAGTGATAAAGTTGTAAATCTATTTAAGTCAATTGATAGATTTAGTAGTTTAATGTGTGAACCTAGAATCAGCGTCATCATTTCAGCCGAAAGACGTTCACTGCTGAACATAGGCCTACCCTAAGTGTCGCCACATTGACCGGTCCCGTGCGTCTCGCATCCAGCGGATCCCCGCAACCTTCACCAGGTCATCGGTCCACCTAGTGCGAGGCCAACCAAGAATAATATTCAATGTTAATAATGCAATTTTTTGTGACAAACATCTTAAAAATCATGAGGTCAATATGTGCAGAAACTCAAGGTAAGAGAAAAATTACCACCCTTTTGTACTGAAAATAGTTTTTTCACGAAGCTATGCTGGTATTTATTAATATTAACACAAACACGCAAAATGGTGTCGTTGACTTTATGTCCTATCCTATTCTACTAATATTATGAATGCGAATGTCTGTAAGGATGTTTGTTACTCTTTCACGCAAAAACGAACGGATGTGGATGAACACAGGTACAGTCGAACAAGCTAATAAGTATACAAGGTAGAGTTCTTTAGAATTCTAGAACACTGGAAATGTTGATTGCAATTTTGATTTGTAAAGTGTAATTTTGCGTTAAGCCACTGATGCCAAACGCTGTATCGTTTGACATCAGTCTCTAAATGTATCTGTATAATCTTAAAAGTAAATGCAAGTTAGCTGGCTGTATACTTATTAGCTTGTTCGACTGTACCTGGGTACCTAGGTATTTTATAAACTCGCCCGTATTGTTCTTCACAAACGGCCGCCTTGACATAAAGGTCTAAGAAGGAACATGGGTGATTTTTAATCAGTAGAAGTCTGACACTCCCTTTCAGTCTGCCCAAGAGCGGAAGGGGTTATTTGATGGTTTTCCACCCGCCCAAAAAATCATAAATTAATTTTGTTGTAAATATATAATTTTTTGTGCAATCTGTAGGTACTTGAAAATGTTTGGAGCTCATGGGAAAGATTTTATTAAAATTGATTAATATTTACCTACTTATTTTTTTTTAATTTGGAGCCACCGGGAATAAAATTATGAAGCGCCTGGGAATAAGCCGACAGAACTGGCGAAATGTTGGTGTACGATAATAATATGATACAGTTACGATCTAAAATAATATGTAAACACTTGGCATAGTTCAAACGCGAATTTCTCATGAAAAAACGATTGCAACATTGACATAATTATGACCAACTTTAAGACAAAAATATATGGGTTCCATAATAAGTTTGGTTATAAAACATGAAAATAAAATCATTAAAGTAAGATGGATGGACTGTGTAAAGAATGGTGGACTAGGAAGGAGATGACTGCTGAGATGACGATGAGGAGTTACAGAGGAGTGTGGCGCGCTTCGTCTTCAAGGACCCACCAAGCAGACCCACTGGTGGGTCTCCGACATGCTGTGGCGATCCCAAAGGGATAAAGGTAGGACAATGCTGGTGCTGATGATAATACAGTGAAACCTGGTTAAGTGAGACCTCAAGGGACCTGAAAATTTGTCTCACTTAAAGAGGTATTCCACTTACCCAGTGTCTCAGATATACATGTCTGTCTCATGGGACCTCAGCATGAGTTCCAGTTATAGAGGTTTCTCACTTATCCAGGTCCCAGTTAACCAAGTTTCACTGTAGTAGGCGAAAATTGGTTCTAAACGCGGATGTATGCATATTGGTAGTACTGACTATACACTTCCGCTGGATGAGAGACGCACGGGACCGGTCAATGTGGCGACGCCTGGGGGAGGCCTATGTTCAACAGTGGACGTCTTTTGGCTGAAATGATGAAAAGATGACTATACACTTCTGCTTTTCTGTCACGAAACAACAAGCACACTATTTTAAAACGCTGCGGCAAAAAAGCTGGGCATCCTAAACAAGGTTAAGCGGTACTTCAAGCCTGGACAGCTTTCAGTATTATATAAAGCTCAAGTCCGGTCTGGCATGGAGTATTGCTGTCACCTTTGGGATGGCTCAGTCAAATACCAACTTGCCACACTTGACTGTAGAGCGCAGAGCCAGGAGGCAAATTTTTGACGATAAGCTGGTTGTCAAGCTACATAGCCTGGCCCACCGTCGCAAAGTCGCATGTCTGTCGGTCTTCTACAGACTGTACTTCGGAAAGTGTGCGCAGGAGCTCCACGAGCTGATTCCACCATCTTCCTTCTTCCATCGGGAGACTAGACGTACTGCAGGTTACCACCGATACCTAGTCGATGTTCCACACATTCGAACGAAGCGCTTTGCCAAGTCATTTATTATGCGCACAGCTAAGGAGTGGAATTCCCTGCCTGCGTCGGTTTTTCCGAGTTCATATAACCCTAATCTATTTAAGTCGCGAGTAAACAGGCTTCTTCTGTGTAAGCTCGTTCCATCGTCGACATCATCTCTGCAAGATTGAGGTCAAGAGCAAGCCCATTTATAATAAAAAAAAAACCATGGTAAATTCCACACGATAAAATAAATAAAAAAACCTAACGAATTGAAATACGACTTATAGTTACTATACCCGATTCGATCGGTTCAGCCGTAATACAACCAATCGCTCTACTCTAAGTACCTACCCACATAATAATCAGAATTGACCATCTGGCTTTTCCGATACATACACGCGTGTATAGGGAGGCTATTTAAACTTAATGGGGTTTTTTTTTTAAAGTGGAAGAGCCACCCTCAACCACCCTTTCAATTTAATGCATATTATTTTGCTAGATCGATAGTATTATTCAGGGTATAGAGGGGACAAAGACGTACAAATGAATACCATGTATTTAGTGTATGCCGAACCACACATATAAATTTTTCATCGGGAATTAAAAAAACCTTCACCAGGTCATCGGTCCACTCCGGGCCCCCGTGAAGGCTTTCGGCCACCATCTTTGTTTTATGTTCGTGCCATCACCATCTTAGGGCCAGTTGAAAACCAGCGTCGGGCACTAGCTGCTCGGCAGTTTGCTGAACTGGTCCTATTTGGCGCAGCCGTGAGATGCTGCACACTCTTTTTTTTTTGTTTTTTTTTTATTGTTTTTTGTGTGCACTTGTGGCATATTGTGCTAAATAAATATGTTTTGTTTCTTCTTTCTTTCCCCATAGACGTGGGCCTGTGGACGGTGAGTAATGGGCTAGCTCATCGTCCTTCCGTCTTATGACGATGACCTCAAAGAGATGTCAGCAACATTGAAGGGGTCTGTAAGGACCGACGCCTGCCAGGGTTGCGGGTTGTTCGAAAGAGATACCGCGGCCCCAGACACAAAGGGCTTAGAAGGAACATGGGTGGTTTTTAGACAGTATAGAAGCAGACTTGACTTAGCTCTGGGTGGATCGGAAGGGAGTGTCAGGATACTCCCTTCCGCCCCCCCAGGAAAAAATGGTCACCTAGTGGGAAGCCTTCCAACGCAATGTCTTCCGGTTGGCGGTCGCTACACAAGAACTTTTCGGCCCCATCGGCCATCCATTCTGCGAGCAATGTGCCCTAGCCCATTGTCACTTAAGGCGAGGTTGCACTACTTTGTTTTTATGTACGCACGACCTCACCGGGGGGGGGGCCTGCCGCGCGAGCGATATAATGCCTAAATTTTGACGGTTTTTTCTGTCTTGGAGAAAAATGATAAAGAAATTATATATTATGTGACCCGAGATAATACACATTTTTTACGACTTTTATTATGATATAAGTTTCATTTTTCAAAGCCTAATATAACTTAAGTAAAACGATTATTTAGCCATCATTTGGACATGTCTTTGCGATTTAATTGGATGCAGTGAAGTGTAAGTAATCGTGTATCGCATGCCCGACATTATCATGATCGAAGAGTCTATGTAATACATTTTTTTCAAAATTTAAATCCGTTCCATGTACGAGTAAAACGTTACGCTATTGTTGACGACGTTTATCGGGGTAAACCCCGCCTTACAATTTTTCGGGGATCCGTTGGATGCGAGACGCACGAGACCAACCAATGTGGCGACACTTAGGGGAGGCTTATGACCAACAGAGGACGTCTTTCGACTAAAATGATGATGATGAATTTAAAAAAGAAACTGTTGTTTCTGACAAAAGTGCAATATCTACGAGTACACAGTTTTTCTAGTTTATGTCCGCGGGCGTAGATGTCGGAAAAAATTCCAAGTGAATAGTATCAACCATCATCCACAGCCTCTCTTTAGCCTTTAGCTTTTTTTTGCACGGTAGGGAGTGTCAGACTTCTACTGACTAAAAACTACCCATGTTCCTTCTTAGCTATTGTGCCGAGGCTGCGGTATCTGTTTCGAACAACCCGCAGCCGCGACGGGAACCGCAGCCCCGACGGGGTCTTGTGCCAACCTTTATCGAGGGTATATAAATATAAGTTTTTAAACTGACATGGTTATTGACACTACTATTAATACTATTAACGGGATATTTACCATGTTTTCATATTGTTTCGAGTTCCCGTTAATATTGTAATTAAAAAAAAAAAAAAAAAAAGTTTTTGTTGTTATTGAGGGTAGTATTCCCACAATGGCTACAATATCGTCTGCCTGTCTCGCTGCTTTTTTTTTAAATTATAAATGGGCTTGCTCTTGACTTCAATCTGGCCCTAAGGGCAGAGATGATGTCGACGATGGAACGAGCTTACCCAGTAGAAGCCTGTTTACTCGCGACTTAAACAGATTAGGGTTATATGAACTCGTAAAAACCGACGCAGGCAGGGAATTCCACTCCTTGGCTGTGCGCATAATAAATGACCCAGCAAAGCGCTTCGTTCGAATGTGTGGAATGTCGACTAGGTATCGGTGATACCCTGCAGTACGTTTAGTCTCCCGATGGAAGAAGGGACTGGCCGTCCACCACTTCTCTTTTCATTCCATGGACGCCACTCTATCGCAGCTTTTACTATATAGCTGCCATCACTGCGCCTTGCTAGTTGAACGTAGGTATTACCGGGGATTTTTTGGTGAGTAGGAAATCATCAAATGACAAAATGGTAAAAATGACACTCCCTTTCGCTCCGCCCAGAGCGGAAGGGAGTGTCATTTTTACCCGACTGCAAGGAAAGGGTTATGTTTTTTGCGGCTATCTTTGTTTTATAACCCACTAGCTTTTGCCAGCGGCTTGACCCGCGTGGATGTCGGAAAATATCAAAAATGACGATTTTTCATACAAACATTCATCCCCTGTTTAAGGCGACATTAGCTGCCCGCGACCTTGAGCGCGCGTTTAACTCATCGCCTAAACAAATAAGGTTGAAAATGGCGATGCGTTTGATGCTCGTGACTGCCAAAATGAACGATAGTTCGCAGATTTAATTTATTTAAAAAAAAAGTACGCTGTAATGTTAAAATATTTTTACATATGTCTTTAGTTGGTTAAATTTCCTTTCTGATAGTAAAAAAATAAATAACAGTTGTCACTCAAAATATTGAGCATTTCGAGACGAAAAAGATTTTTCGTGTGATTTTTTTGTGATTTTGTGATTTTTTTTTTCGAGGTTCTTGATTACTTTTAGAAAATATTTTTGCATAAGTCTTTTACCTATACATTTGACTATACACTGTATTTTTTTTGGAATTGTAATAAGTAGCAATACGGCTAACTCTGCGACGAAAAACAGGTCGTTTTTACGGTTCCCCCGTTGACTGCGTCTTCGAAAAATCCTTCCTTATTCCTTGTCTACATTATAGAGGGAACCTCTGTGCAAATTTCAGCTTTCTAGGTCCAAGGGTTTGGGCTGGGCGTTGATGAGTCAGTCAGTCAGTCAGTCAGTCAGGACTTTTCTTTTTATTTATATAGATTTTATGTTATGGTAATAATGAATTTATTATTTATCGTCTTTAGTCTTTCCCTACTGTTATAGGCATTCACGTTCATGCACATTCAAACCTTTTCTCACGACATTTTCCTCATTTCACCTCACGCCTATAACACCACAACTGATTACATTATTTAATTACCGACTTCACAAAAGGAGGAAGTTCTAAATTTAACGGTTTTTTTTTTGTTTGTATGTTACGCCGTAACTCCGTCATTTATGAACGTATTTGATAAATTCTTTTTTCATGTGAAAGGATATGCTTCCCGATTAGTCCAATCGAAATTTTATCAAAAACAGTTCAGTACTTTAGTATTTTTTATCCGACTGCAAGGAAAGGGTTATTTTATTTTTCTTCTTTTCAATAAGGATATTTCCTGACAAAAAAATATGATTTTGTTTAGTCCGAACAAATAAACGAAGATAAAACGTGTCAAAGATTACTTACTGGTAAAAAAATAGCTGAAATGTGACGTCACACGAGTTTTCGAAGCACTGTATAAGTAGTCTTCATTTTATGTATACGTAAAAAAATAAAAATAAATGTATCGGATATTTTTTGGAAATCTATGTGACGGACTTTAGTTTTGTTTTTGTCTTCTACCCTATTTTTAAACGTTTTTTTTTATTTAGCCACGAACTTCTAAGTAACATACTGTCACACAAATCAATCAGTTCAATACAAACTGGATTTTAAACAAACAATGTTTCAGAGTCCATTTTATTGTCTGCGTATGTTTTGTGTTAAAACTAACTAAAATAGATCAATCGGAGAAAAAACTTTGTGATCTTTAAAATAGATTGTTTTTAACACACTAATGTTTTTAAAAGAGGCGATTTTAGTTGTCGCAAATGCGACTGCTGTGTGTGAGATTTTAGTTCGATTCCCAGGTTGGGTAGTGTTATTGAGTAAAAAACGCAAATCTATTTAAACATATAATAAAACAGTAAAAAAACTGTGTCTGTACATTAAATATATTAAAAAAAAAAAAATTGAGGGGGCTTTAGAAACAGTAATAGAGCACGAATCGAAAAAAAAAGTCTGTCTGTTTGTCTGTGTGTCTGTTTGTTTGTACACGCTAATCTTCGGAACTACTCGACGGATTTGAATGTTTTTTTTTTGTTGTATAGATATTAAGTCTGGCCTAAACTTGAATACCTGATGCAGAACCGCAACAGACCAGCTTAACTATAAGAGATACAAAAATGGTACCATAGCAAAAATTGTTCCACGTGATGAGCATTTTCTGCAAAGAGAATAAGTTCGAAGATCTGGAACACCCGATGTGGAACTCCAAGAACCCAGCTACACTATAACATATAGGTATAGGAATGACCTCTTAGCAAGAATTGTTCAGCCTGATGAGCAATCTCTGTTGTCGTATACAATTTGAAGATCTGGAACAGCTGATGTGGAAATCAAAGCTATCACTAATTTCATTGTCACTCAATCAACGAGACAGTCACTCATCAAAATTTCCACGTGAACGAAGTCGCGGGCATCAGCTAGACCAAACTATGCGCCTGCTATTTACTGTTCTGTGTTCGATGTTGTGCTCCGTTGATGGCAATAGGCTCGCCACTTTCAGAAATATTCTAATACTCATCATCGTCATCATCAGCCTACAATATTCCCTCTGCAGGGACTCAGGCTCCCGTCGGTGCTGTGGATTAAAGGATAACGCGGCTCCGACACAAGGGCGAAGAAGGAACATGGGTTTGGTTTTTAGTCAGTAGAAGTCTGACACTCCCCTTCGCTCTGCCCAAGAGCGGGGGGGTTATTCGATAATATTCCACCCACCAAAAAAAAAAAAAGGGACTCAGGCCCATCCCTCCCCTAGAGAGGAGTCTCTAGGGGAGGGATGGACTACAATCCACCACGTGTGCCCAGTGCGGGTTGGTAGATGTCACATGTCTTGTAATCGTTTGGTTCTAAACCTCTATAAGTCGATATATCGATTGTGAAATTACCGTAGTTTTAATAATATTGAATCCAAATTACCATGGCGAAATAAGCATAGGTATGTTACTTAGCAATTACTGGATATCGGACCGTTTCGAAATAGGAAAATTTTACATGGATGGCAATTGCATTTTATGTGACAACGTTAGATTCGGTCTGCCATGTTTTTTTTTGGACCGTTGGAAATCATCACATGCCTCCTCCCGATCTGGGCAGAGCGGTAAGGAATGTCAGACTTCTACTGACTAAAATCATTAATGTTCCTTCTTAGCTCTTTGTGCCGAGGCCGCGGGATCTCTTTCGAACAAGTCGCAGCCCCGACAGGACCACTTTCTAACCCTTTAGGAATTACAGGCGTGATGTTATGTTATATCTATACTAATATTATAAACAGGTAAAGTTTGTGTATTTGTTAAATTGTAAGGAGTAATCTCGGGATCTACTAAACCGATTTTAAAAATTCTTTCACCAGTAGAAAGTCACATTATTGCCGAGTGTCATACGCTACTTTTTATCCCTGTATTCCCACGGGAACGGGATCTACGCGGGTGAAACCGCGGGACGTCCGCTAGTAATATGTATAACTAGTTTAATCTGCTTTCCTCGCTTCAGTTAAAAGCGTGTAATAAACCGACACAATGGATGTACAGTTCACATCACTTTTCCACGTATGTCTGTAATAATTGAACTCGTTGCGTGACTGAATGGTTTAATAAACCAGTTAAAGTTGAACCTTGGGTTTAATGATACGTTTCTAATGAAGTTTCGTAATTACTGGGTTTCCCCATAGTGTTGAGGATGGGTTAATATGTCCTTTGGGTCATCATTATTTGCCTAGCCTTTTCCCAACTATATTGGGGTCGGCTTCCAGTCTAACCGGATGCAGCTGAATACCAGTATTTTACATGGAGCGACTGCCTATATGACCTCTATACAATACTCCTTAGTAAGACAAAGACTAATAGTCAGACTTACAGATCACTGAGTACCTGAAACGACTGCCAAAGGTCTACGAATGGCAGCCGGGACCAACTAATATACCTACATACTACAATTTTCCTTATAATTACCCGCTGGGGATCGCTTTGTATAATAATTTTAGTATCATAATCGCCATGAGCTTTTAAAGCTTATTACGTGCTTTTCGAGCCACGAAGGTAACTCGGGTCGTAACCAACCTAGGCAAGCGTGGCTTAACCTAAAGATCGACCCGAGCGGCAGTCATTTTTAAGCCACGAGCTCCTTTGAGTGTCAGTCATTTTTGTCGTTGAATATCATCAAATCACCTCTCTTGCTCTGGGCGGAGAGGAAGGGAGTGGCAGACTTGTAATGACTAATACCCACACCCATGTTGCTTTTTAGCCCTTTTTGTTCCGGGGCCGCAGTATCTCTTTTAAACAGTCCCGCAGCCGCAGTCCCTTCAGTTTGGGTCTCAGCCTTTAGTGTTCTGAGACACAACCCTTCTTTGCGTGTCGAGACTCAAATTGCATGAGAACTAAGGTTGCCGACGAAGCCCGTAGACAGACTTAAGTGGCAATGGGCAGGTCACATTGCTCTCAGAATGGATGGCTGTTAGCGCCAGAAAGTTTTGGAGTGGCCACCGTGAACCAGAAGACGTTGCGTTGAAATTCCCTAGGCCTAGGTGGACCGATGACCTGGTTAAAGTTGCGGAGATCCGTTGGATGGGAGACGCACGGGAAAGGTTAATGTGGCGACACTTGGAGGAGGACTCTCGGCTGAAATTATGATAATGATGATGGATTCAAAAGATATCCGACCAGTCTGTAGCCTGTTTATGTTGACTGAAAATGATGATTAAATGATGATATTTAATTACACAATGTAATGCGCTTGCTTAGCCACCCACCCCTCAAAAATTGAATATACCCAAATATGTATTTTTTTCTTTCTTTTCTGCACACCGCTGACCTTCGGAAAAACGTGATGTTACGATTTAATTTAGGATTTTTCAAACTCACGTATAGCACTCGGCACGTAAGTTGAAACAAAATGGCGGTCGTTCGCGAAGCTACAATCATGAAAATAAGTCGACTGAGACCCGATAATGTATTACATTATAGATTGCATCCCGTATGTTGAATTATGATCTTGAATGCTCAGTTGCACATTTACGTTCGAATCTCACTCTATTTTTGTCATTTTACCTATGCGGACGACCGCCATTTTGTTTCAACTTACGTGCCGAGTGCTATAATATGCTGACTGCTACTTATAGTTCAAGTAAAACTGGTCGATTAAATAAAATCGAGCACAATAGCCTTCGAGTGTATAATCTGTTGTCTGATGAGCTAATAAGGAAATTATTGCCTTGTTAGTTTGTACGTTATCATCATCATTTCCACCAAAAGTCGTCCACTGCTGGACATAGGCCTCCCCTAAGTGTCGCCACATTGACCGGTCCCGTACGGGTGCGTCTCGCATCCAGCGGGTCCCCGCAACCTTCACCAGGTCATCGGTCCACCTAGTGGGAGGACTTCCAACGCAACGTCTTCCGGTTCGCGGTTGCCACTCCAGGACTTTTCGGCCTCATCGGCCATCCGTTCTGCGAGCGGTTTAAAAGTGTGGCCATACAGAGTATTTTTTAAATGGTACCTACAAGCCCGCCACACTATTCCCAAACCACTGTAAGTCCTGTAAGCCAGAATCAACACTGGCGACCACAAGAAAAGTGCCGAGACAATGAAGCTCGACGAAGTCTCATATAAACAATTTAAGCGTCTTGGATCCCGTAATGAAATTAATCAGAAAAGAATAGCGGGGGAGTAGGTAAAAGACATAATTTCCACTTCCCTCCATATCAGTAGGAGACAGAACAGAACAAGGGCAATAGGCACACAGGGACGTATTCAACTGAATATGAAATAAGTAACGGGATAAATAGAGATAGATGTACGGATGAACAGTAACATAACATAAGCATAACGTCACGCCTTTAAGAGGAAATGCGGGTGGTCTTTTCTCCATACAAACGCTCTCGCCTGTTTTCTTTTTGGTTAATGACCCTAGAGCAATGATTTTTTACAGAATAATAAATATTAACTATTTCTATGCCCCTATGTTTTCCTTTTTGGTGGTAAATTATTTTTATAAGCACTAGAACCCTCAAAAAATGCTCAAAATTGCTTGTTTAGATCGCTGTCCTAGTGTACAAATTTGACAACAGCTATTAACGAAAAAAAAAACATAGCGGCGTAGTATATAATTATCTTTCTTATATTGAAAGATGTGTGTATAATTTTAAATATTAATAAAGATCGTCTTTCATTGTTTAAAATATCTTTTAAATTGGTTCAATATTAGAGGAGGAAATAGGCGAGAGCCAAACCTTGAAATATGACTTTTATTGAGTCGCTATTGAGTCGGATTTGCAGTTGTCCTTATCGCACGCATTTGAGGACAGGGGGGCGGAGAGAGACAGACGCATAGACGGAGAGAGACAGAGTCCACATTTCCTCTTAACCTTCGAAGGGTTACCCATTAGTACCTTAGTACACCTAGTTACCCATTAGTACACCTAGATTTCACCAGATAAGTTTAAGTCTCATGTAATAGGGGGCGAGCTTACAGCCATGAACCGAGCACAAATTCAGACTCTATTACTTCTATATAGTGAAATGATACCTAGATGGTTGTCAAGTACGTGGAATCCAGTTTTGAGTATGCTCAAAAGCAGCCAGCAACATATTAAAAACTTCAAAAAACCTGGTGAGGTGATACTGTGAGTGTGTTTTGCCGTGACTAACGCCCAAATACTCAAACGTCACTCAATTATAAGTAACCCTCAAAACTCCTGCTGTCTCTGTCACTCTGCGTTAAAGTAACAAAGACAGCACGAGATTTAAGTGCAACTTAAAATTGAGTGACGTTTGAGTATTTGGGCGTTAGTGTCGAGTTCCAATAGTGCGCAACAAAAGACAAAGAAAGAGGGTACACCAGATTCGTCTGCTCCTAACAATTTTTTCCATTCACCCGCATTCTCCAGTTAACCCGTGATCATGGCGCTTGCAACAGCGTCGAAATATCGGGAACTCAAAACAAATGATAATCACGGAAGATATCCCGTAAGTGATATTTTTATTGATAGATGGAAAACCCAAAAACAGATGGATTTGCCCGTCCTGGGAATCAAATCCATGACCTGCTCAGCAGTCGCGCTTGCGACCACTAGACCTAGCTACCTTTTTTTCCCGTTTTGGTATGGAACCCTTCATGTTCGAACCGATTCGCACTTGGCCGGTTTCTTTCTTTGTTTGTATTCATGCTGACATCAACAGCCCTGAGGAGTGACAAGTATTTCCATTACGTTTTAAGATAAACATTTGTGAATCAGCTTACCGGTATTTTACAAAACAATGGAGTATCCCATATAGCATAGAATCGTCGAGAAGACTGCGTTAAGGAACGGCAGTAATCACTACAACATTTTTAAAACAAAGCCGTGTCTGTCTGTTCGAGAAGCACGAAAACTTCTGCACCGATTTTCGTGTTGTTTTCGCCAATGGATACCTAGAGTGGTTCTCGAGGAAAGTTTTAGTATATTTTTTTTCTCAATTTAACCGTTACAGAAGTTAAATAAGTGATGAAAGTTTGTTGGGGTATTATTCGACACCCACGCGGGCGAAGCCGCGGGCAAAAACTTCTTGTAGGTATAGTATAATTGATTTTTACTGACTTCTCAAAAAGGAGGTCATCACATAACATAACATCCCCGAAGGAATAGGCAGAGGTGTACCCGTTATATTCGTTACATCACCATCTCAGGGCCAGTTGAAAACCAGCGTCGGGCACTAGCTGCTTGGCAGGGGTGGCAAAAATAGGGGGTGTAATTTCTATCAACCAGCATAAATCCAGACTTCGTGGCTGCTACTGCTACTTTCCTGATGGGAACCCAATATCAGTTTGCCCGGCCTGGGAATCGGACCCAACCTCAAACACAGCAATCGCGCTTGCGACCACTAAACCAAACGAGGCAGTAGGAATTTTATTCATATTTGAAATTAAAGTTAAAAACTTTATAACAAAAAATAAAACCGATTTCAAAAAAAAAAGTGAAAAATAAACTTAAGAAGAATCAGTTTCTAAAGTCGGTGACTTTTGTTTGTTTGATTTATTTTTTTTGCCACCGACTTCAGAAACTGTTTCTTCTAAAGTTTATTTTTCACTTTTTTGTGTATTTTTTTAAATCGGTTTTATTTTGGTAAAAAGTTTTTATTTTTCAATATAATATTATGAACAATGTAGTTTTTTTATGAGTTTTGTTGATTTTTCAAAAACCACTTGTCCGATTTCGATAAAATTAAATATGGGACCATTAATAGAGTACTTATACCCTTTCCAACAAAAAAAAGAATTTTTCAAATCGGTTAGCAAGTGACGGAGTTATGCCCGAACAAACATAAAAAATAAAATAATAATAGGTAAACATCCGAATTGAGAACCTCCTTCTTTTTTAAACGGTTTTATTTAAAAGTCGGTTAAAAACCTGAAAATATTACCTACCTACTGAGGCCGTTGTACCTGGACCGGTTTTTGTATCAAAACTAGAGGTTATGCTAATAACTATTTAACTAATCAAAAAATATAATCTACAGTCACTAGCATTCATATCTTGCACATCTTGGTAAAGTTCTAACGCGAATTTCTTGTGAAATAAAGATTGCAACTTTGAGATATATAAATTACTAGCGGACGTCCCGCGGTTTCACCCGCGTAGATCCCGTTCCCGTGGGAATACAGGGATAAAAAGTAGCCTATGACACTCAGCAATAATGTGGCTTTCTATTGGTGAAAGATTTTTTAAAATCGGTTCAGTAGATCCCGAGATTACCCCTTACAATTTAACAAATATACAAACACACAAACTTTACCTCTCTATAATATTAGCATAATAGATAGATAGTTTAGATGACCTACTGTATTAACCGACTTCCGAAAAAGAGGAGTTCTTTATTCGTGTGTATGTATTTATTTTTTGTATGTTCGTCAATTGTGGACCGATTTTCAAAATTCTTTTTGTGTTTGTAAGGGTATTCTCCCGAGGTGGTCCCATTGTCACCAAGTCAGGATGATGGGATCCCTGAGAAATCGAGGGCAACCCTCAAATTTTATAGCCACACATAACGTTTTCCACATACTTAATTATTTTCTGAAGCTGTTCAAGTACTTTGTCAATATGGATTCCAAATTATTAGTTTCGTTACGTAACATGAAAATAAAAAATAAACAGTAGACAAAATTAATTGCAGTGGTGGTCCAGTGGTGGCGGCTCCGACTTACGAACAGTAGGTCAAGGGTTCGAACACAGTCAGGCGCATTACTTTGTGTAATATAATTCATCACCGCTGCTCTCAAAACGGTGAAGGAAAACATCGTGAGGAAATCTAAAAACTTAAATATTCCAAGACATTTGAAATCTACCAATCTGAGCCAGTGTGGTGGATTATAGCCCATCCCTCTCTCTCCTAGAGAGGAGGCCTGAGTCCCTGCAGTGAGAACATTATAGGCTGATGATGATGAGACAAAATTACTTCTAAACATTGCTAAAGTGTATACATATCAGTGTTGCTTACAATACAAGTCAGAACCGGAAAACATAGCAAAAACTCATACATAAACACATTGTATGTACCTTAGGTACATGATTTACGTGGATAAGCAAAAAATTTAGTTAACAGAATATGTTTATATAATTAGTTGTTACTAGCTTATTTATGCCCACGGTTGCACCCGCGTGGATTTCTCATTTCTGACAATATTGATTGCAATCTTATATTTGTATAAAAATATAAATAATGTAGTTATAAATTTTGGTATTTTATTTTTAAAGTTTTCAGATTTCTACCTACATATAGCCCTTAGTATATGTATGTATAATAACTAGCTATACCTCTCACTATACCTATTACCAAATTCAAATTAGCTTGATAAAGTAGAAACTACGTGGAGGTGGAGTTGTGACATAATTATATTATTGTTGTATTGTTGTTGTATGCGAATTTGTCATTTGACATTGTGAGAAGTTGACGTTATGAGAGTTTGTCATTTTGAGAAATGAACATTTTGAGAAATAGTCATTATGCGAAAATGACATTTTAAGAAGTTGACATTTTGAGAAGTGGACATTTTGCGATCGGTTGTCATTTTGCGAAGTGGACGTTATGAGCTGATACGCATATACGCGCGTCGTCAAAAAATCTTCCTTATTTCTTGTCTACATTATAAAGGGAACCTCTGTGCAAAATTTCAGCTTTCTAGGTCCAAGGGTTTGGGCTGGGCGTTGATGAGTCAGTCGGTCAGTCAGTCAGTCAGGACTTCTCTTTTTATTTATATAGGTAGATAGATAGAATATAGATGTATGGTTCTCATATTATACAAGCACTTGCACTAGATACTACGTATTATCTGACGTCAGAATGTACAGAAGATAATTTTGTCGTAAGAACGAGTAAAAATAGTAGCGCAATTCCGAACCGTGGGTGTTGAATCTTTATACATCGCTCTATAATACTTTTTGTAAGAGAATTTGGCTGGAATAGAATTTCAAAACATTCACATTATGATAGGATATTAGCATGTGGAGTGATTAGAATCGATGAAGTAAGGAATTAATGCTAAAACATTGGCTGACGGCAAGACTGACATTTTTTTTTGTAGTTTGAGATCAAATCATCAAATGACTCCTCCCGCCGCGCTCTGGGCGAAGAGAAAGGGAGTGTCAGACTTCTACTGACTAAAAACAACCCATGTTCCTCCTTAACCCTTTGTGTCCGAGGCTGTGGTATCTCTTTTAAACAACCCACAGCCCGTCAACCACAAGGCGTCGGCCCTTCCGGGCCCTGCAATTTTGCTTCTCTTTGAGGAGCGCATGTAACACGAACAGACCGTGTCAACGGCGCGCGTCGACATGGTCTGTCGTCGTTAAGACGGACGGACGGTGAGCCATCACTGACTGTACACGACGTGGCCACCAGGAGAGTCTCCAGCTGCGGCTAGGACTGGAGGTTCTCTCCCTCTCAAGTTCCACCACCACTTTTGCTAGCATGACTGCTTCGCAGAAGGAGGCGACGTCGTCCCATTCTCTCTCCATCTTCACCGCCGCCAATCGTCGCTAAGGCCTAGTGGCCTGCAGTGGGAATATTAAAGGCCAATGAAACTGGTGGAAGTGACTTTTGGATGGCTATGTCAGTCGAAGGACTGACGACTGAGGCAGCAAATGAGCCCGTTTTGTTTGCCCGCGCTGGGAGGAACGGAACAGACTACTTCTATTGACTAAATCCCACCCATGTTCCTTCTGAGCCATTTATTGTTTCAGGGGCCGCGTTATCACTTTTGAACAGTTCCGCAGCAAAGCAAATGAGCCCTGGAGTGCAGACCTTGCACATATGGAGTAAACTGACCCTTCAGAAAACCAAGAACCAAGAATTTTGTAAATCAAACTAAGTAACGCTGAGAAACGACTGTTTATGTGCGTGCAAAAACCATTGATTACGGTTACGCTGAATGTAATACGCTAAAAACATTCCGCCGATGTATGCAATGAATATTTATTATTATTGCATTTTTGAATCCGCGTCATTTGTGTGTGTGTGTGAAAGCGTAGTAAAAGGGCGAGAAATCTGCCCGTCGGGGCTGTGGATTATCGAAAGGATAATGCGGCTCCGACACAAGGGCGAAGAACGAACATGGGTTTGGTTTTTAGTCAGTAGAAGTCTGACACTCCCTTTCGCTCTGCCCAAGAGCGGGGGGGGGGGGGGGGGGGGGGGGTTATTCGATGATTATCAACACACCAAAAAAAAAAAAAGGTGACAAACCTAAGTATCATATAAAATAATTATTATATGTAGTTAATGCTGTGTGACTTGGCACGATATTATATCACGCCTGTAATGTAGGGTAAGCAGAGGTGTTTCTCTTAGTACACCCCACATTACGCCAGTTATCTAACATCCATATCTGATCTATAGTCAAGTTCAAGTAGTTACTTGAACTTAAGTAATTACTTATGCAAACATTTTTATGCAATGGACAAGAATATAAGCGAAGTTAGAACCGACATTGAAAGCAAACCTTTTTTTTTTTTTTTGAGTGGGAAAATCCTCATGGATACCCTCCGCCTGGGGCGAGCGGGGGTTATGTCGGACTCTAACCGACTAAAAACCCACTGTTCCTACTAATACCATGTGTCGGGGGCCCGGGAGATACAAGTACATTCGCGCACACCCCCGACTGGTATCAGCCCACCTTTCGGGCGGGCCTCATCACCAAGTGCGGCCAGCAACCGCACGTTCTCCATGAAAGCGCACAAAGTCCACTGCGCGCCCCTTCTTTGGGCCTGGCTGGTCGGGTGACATCTCAGCCCTAACTTTGCCACCCGCAGGCCCCACCTTACGGTGGCCGGAGATCGTTCAGCGCCCTTCGACGCCCGGCTACCCTTCTGGTGCGGGTTGAGTGAGAGGCATGCTCTCTTTCCCTCTCCGCTGCCTCCTTTGCATGCATCACCTCCTCGCAAAAAGAGGAGACGAAAGAAAAAAAAGAAAAAATTGAAAGCAAACCTAAGAATTCTAACTTTTGACAGTTCTAACTTCAAGGAAATACTAAACTACAGGGATAAAATCGTATCTTAAAGAATTACATATAATCAAGTAATTACTATGACTTGTTTATAGATACCGGTGAGTACCTGTATGACCGCTTCAATTTTGGTGACGTTTCCTAAAAACAAAGCCTAGCTAGATCGATTAATCACCCCTGAAAACCCCCGCAAAAATTTCATGAAAATCGTTGCAGCCGTTTTCGAGATTCAGATTTAATATGACAAGAACTGCTCGTTCAAAGGTATTAATTAGATAGATGTAATAGCAAGCGAGTCTATAGCCATAAAAAATACTTACACACAATAATTATAGCTCTTTGTCAGCACAAAATGAGATAATAACGCATAATTGTCTTGTCTCACCAGTTGTTTATGTAAATTTTAATGTTCTATTTGAAATAAATATGATTGTTTTGATTTGTTTGTCCGATGAGAACGTTCAACTGGCTGAAGCATAAACAGGATTTTCGGGACCCATATTACTAAGACTTCACTGTCCGTCTGTCACCAGCCTGTATCTCATGAACCGTGACAGTTAGAGAGTTGAAATTTTCACAGATTATGTATTTCTTTTTCCACTACAAATACAAAAAAAGAATGAATAAATATTTAAGAGGGGATCCCATGGGCACGCCGCGATAGTGGCGGTAAGTACCTTCTTTGAGGAGTGGCCACGGCGCGGCGCCCTCACCTTTCGTCTGACGCAGGTCCTCACCGGACACGGTTGTTTTGGGAGGAACCTGCACCGAATCGGGCGTCAAAGAAAAGACGAAGAGATTCTGTTGGGAATGATATGAAAGACAAAGAAGTAAATTATGCTTTGACGACTGACAGGGAAGAATGGAAGAAGAAAATGTGTTGTGCTGACCCCAAGTAGAATGGGCAAGGGCCGGAAGATGATGATACCTTATAGAAGACCGCGGGATGAGTTAGACGAAACCAAAGAGTAGTGGTCTATATAGGTTGTAAGGGTTAAAAGTCATCCGTTGATGATGTTCATCACATATTGACTGAGTGTTAAAATTTGTAAAACCAACCAGGGCGGCATAATCGCATGTGCGACAAAGCCCTTTTTACCCGACTGCGGCGAAGCCCAAAAGGAGGGTTAAGTGTTTGTTATTGAAAAAAAAAAGAAAAAAAAAAGTCATCCGGTCGGGGCTCCGGGTCCGAAAGAGATACCGCTGCCTTAACACAAGCGGCTAAGAAGGAACATGGGTGGTTTTTAGTCAGTAGAAGTCTGCCACTCCCTACCGCACTGCCTAGAGCGGGAGGGGTTATATGGATTATTTCCAAACCCAAGATGATGACGTTTTACTTCCTAGATGATACCTCGTCAAAGATCGCGGGACGAGCTGGACGAAACCATAGACTTGTGGTCTATATTGGTTGGGAGAATTGAAAGTTATGGGGACAGAAGCCTTTGCCCTGGAGTGGGATGCCGTAAGCCCGCAATATCGGTACTGCTTGCATACAAGAGCAGAGAAATTGTTCTTTAAAATAACTCCCTGATTGATTTGTACGTTTTAAAAGTGTGAAAAATTCGTTATAATGTAAACAAACTCAGCTACCGATAAGAAAAGAATTCGTAAAATTTTCCGACTTTTTTTTAATCAAGTAATAATATACACGCAGCGTTAATGTTTTTAACTCTTACCTTAATTGTTATTAGTCCGTTTAAAACACTGCACCACACAATAAATATAATTAAGTAATTACGAGTAACTGTCCATGTTTTATTACTAACACTTCAATACAGTTTTCCTTTTTTTTTAACATAAAATGATATTTTGTTTCCACTAACTACGATTATCTGCCCGCCATGACAGTATCACGCGCTTCCGCGGCGGCGTTCGATTTTCAAATAAACTATCCAAGATGGCCGCCTGACTGACAAGGTAATGACTAGTGATGGGGCGGTGGAAAACTGTCGATATGAATTTTCTTTTATATTATTTATTTATGTGGGAGATATTGTTTTATCATTTTTGGCTTGAAGAGGAGTTCAGTTTTTTTACACGGCTGCTCAAAAACCGTGTTATTTTTTTTTATTAGGGTTTATTTATATGGATGTGAGTTTTTTTATTTCGCTGTTACTTCTAAACGCCTTAACCGATTCCGAATCGTTAGAATCTTTGCGTATATAGAACGTTCACTTTTATACAAGGCAGGCGTGTTTTTTAAATTTCCCGATTATTAGTTTTTTATTATCTTAGAGGAAACCTAGTCGAGTTATGCACTTTTGCTGTTAGTAACTGGCTTTTGCTTGCGGCTTTGCCCGCGTGTGGTCCTTAAATTCTTCCACAAGGAACCCAGAAAAGTTTGACAAGGGTAGTAAGTATAGCACCCGTCGAAGGGCGAAGAAGGAACATGGGTTGGTTTTTAGTCAGTAGAAGTCTGACACTTCCTTCCGCTCTGCCCAAGCGGGGGGGCAGAAAAAAAAAGTATCATAGAACAAGGACAGCGATAATAATATGACATTTAACTCCTTCATAATATAAGTTTCAATTTCCTTCAACACATAGTGTAATGCGTTCCGATCCGGTCCAACGCGCGTTTCTGGTGTAAATCGCACTCTAAACGATATAAATCATTATTTATAGCATACAATTTCGTTCAACAAAAAGAAACATTTTCGCGGAATATTTTCGATCTTTTCAAGGCTATGTTGGTCGTGCATTACGTTTATAATAACTCTGCAGGCGACACGATAACACAAAAATGTATGCACAAGAGTTTTTATTTTAACTTTATTGTACAATACATACATTCCATGCAAAATAAATGATTTGGTTTGATTTAAAATTGACAAAGTGTTATAAACGTAAATATTATTATATATAACAAATGAATTAGAAAAATAAGGCAGTCCAGTCCAGACAAGAAAGTTCTTTTTACAGCGTTGTGTTGAGTTTTAATAATATTATTATCATACAGTGATTAAACTATACTGCATAAATTATACTGCTTTTAGAAATTTTAAGACTTCCATTAGGTACCCGTTCGTTAGAATTGGAAGTAGGATTAGCATCGTGTTAAAGTGACACTTACATTCGTCACTCATCATCTGTCTAGCCTTTTCCCTATTACAGGGTGTAAACGAACCCTTCAAGAAGCTGCCAACCAAACATTACATCTGTACATCAAACTAAGCACCCCTAAGCAAAAATTATTGGAGACATGGAGGTTATTTAAGTCATAACCTGAAAAACTAGTAATTACAAAAACAGCTGTGAACATTTTGAAACTTTGACTCCCAATATCTCCGTAATGTTACGAGGTTTGGTCTAGAATAAAATAAAACCGACCTAAAAAAAAACACACCGGTTTTATTTTTTGTTAAAAAGTTTTTATTTTTCACTTTTTAGTGGTTCACAATGTTCATGAGTCATAATGTGGACAATGTAGTTTTTTTTGAGTTTTGTTGATTTTTCAAAAACCGCATGTTCGGATTCGAAAAAAAATGTAATCGGTTAGGTTAGGTTAGAAACATCCGAATTGAGAACCTCCTTCTTTTTTTAGAAGTCGGTTAAAAATAATGATAGCAGTAACGGGGAGAACAAATGCCCGCGGCTACGCGCGCGTAGATTTCACTCAAATTATAATTAAAAACCTTCCTCGAGAACCACTCTATCCATCGGTGAAAACAGCATGAAAATCGGTGCAGCCGTTTTTGAGTTTAACGTGAACAGACAGACGGACGCAGCGGAGGACTTTGTTCTTCTCTTTGTTCTTCTTCTTTGGACTTTGTACTTCGAAACTATTCGAAAGGGACGAGGTTCTCAATTCGTCGAAGATCTTTTTTTTATTTATTTTTATAAATATGTTAGTGATAACAATCTGCATGAGTCAGGAAAAATATACGGCTGTACAGTAACCAGCATTATTATACTTTTTCAATGCTCAAATGCAAATTTCTAGAGAAATAACTATTGCAACTTTGAGATTTATTTATGACCTACTTTTTCACAATATGGGTTTCAAGATACTAGTTTCGTTACCTAACATTGAAATTAAATCAATTTAGTAAGTGAAGAAAAGAGAGTAGCGGTGGCCCAGTGGTGGCGGCCCCGCCTTACGAACTGCAGTAAGTCGTGGGTTCGAGCCCCGGCAGGTGCATTACTTTGTGTAATTTATTTCATCATCACTGATCTAAAAACGGTGAAGGAAAACATTGCATCGTATCAGCCCGCGAGTTGGATTATAGCCCACTATTCTTCTAGACTCTAGAAGAATAGTGGGCTATAATCCAACTCGCGTTTTTTTTTTTTTCATTTTTTTCAATAGTAGCCTGTTGCATAATTTTATGTTTGGATAGCAAATCATCAAAAAGCCCCGGCAAGCATCTTTTTGATCCTTGATGTTAAGGGGCTGACAACACCAAACTGATGTTATTTAAGCAGTTTTTTAAGAAAAACTGTTTGTTCTAGCACATTAAAAAAAATATATGTTATTATTCATCATATTTCAAAGACCGTGGATGGACTCGATACTTAATTGGACGAAATCGGTTCGATAGAAAATAATTGCAAAGATTGGTCTTAAAATCATCGTTAAGCGGTTCTATGTCTTTATTTTTTTTTCGTATGGTTCTGCAATTAAAAACATGAAGTCAACATATTCATACCTAAACCGCTGACGAGTCATATTTCACAAATAATCCATATATTTTTTTTAAATCAATATTTATTCATTATTTTTTTCTAAAATCTGGCCGGCCCAGTAACAGTGATAGTGCGCTCTCGTTTACTCCGATACAAATAGACAGTGTGTGTGACAGTGACAAATCCTCAAGGCCATTTGGTGTTGACAGCGTCTTAAGTAAAGTGTAACCTTTTTAGTTTTCAGGAATTCTATGAAGGATTAGCAAAAAAAAGGCACTGCTGACTACACCAGGCATCGAATTGGTTCCACCTTTACCTAATCCTTCATAGAATTCCTGAAAACTAAAAAGGTTACACTTTACTTAACATCATGGATCAAAAAGATGCTTGCCTATTATTTACTTGTAATTCATCAGTTATATTTAAGCACCTCGTTGTAAGGGCAAGCCGTTGAATCACCGTCAACCGGGTACAAATTCAGACTCCATGCTACCACTGAACCGGGGGGGGCTACGACACTGTTCGAAAGAGATACCGCAGACCCAGTAGAAGTCGGACACTCTCTTCCGCTCTGCCCAGCGGGGCTTTTTGATGATTTGCTATCCAAACATAAAATTATGCTCCAGGCTATTATTGAAAATTTTTGAATAAAAAAACTAAGTCGACTAATAGCTTACTATCGTGCAAACGTATCGTTTTAGAAGATTTTTTCAAGAACCAAACTTATTTGTATTGATGGCAGCAGTTGATTTCTAGAGCTGCGAGCTCCGACTTACGAACAGTAAGACGTGATCGTGTGTTCGAAACCAGGCAGACGCATTACTTTGTGGAAACCAAAAAATTCGAGAACAAGTTACATTTTTCAAGCCGCAGTAGATTATAGCCCATCCCTCTCCTGGAGAGGAGGCCCGAGTCCCTGCGGTGGTGGGTACATAGGCTGGTAATGATGATAAAAATTACATTTGCATGCCCTAAAAAGTTAAAATATGGTTTGTACCTACACCTTAAAAAAAAAAATGATAAATAAATAATAATGTGAAATAAATGATAGTAATGAAAATCTTGCACCGGGTTTTATCGATATCGACAACCACCACAGCACAAAACCATCGAGTACCGTGTAATTTGGCGACACGACACTAACGTCACTCGTCCCATGATTACAACTGACAAACACACTGGACTGGCACATAACATCACGCCAGTTTTCGCTGAGGGGGTAGACAAGGGGGTAAAATACACCTTCATTTTAGCAGTATTGTTTCAGGTGAAGGGTGCGGGTTCCCGTCGTGGCTGCGGATTGGTCACAAAGATACCGCGGCCTCGACATAAAAGGCTAAGAAGGAACATGGGTGGTTTTTAGTCAGTAGAAGTCCGACACTCCCGTTTGCTCTGCCCAAGAGCGGGAGGAGTTATTTGGTGATGTTCCACACGACCAAAAAAAAACAAAAAAGGATGCGGGGCCCTGCTGAATGCCAAACGCAAGGGACAGAGGTCAATGTGGCGACACCTCGGGGAGGCCTATGTTCAGCAGTGGACGTCTTTTGGCTGAAATGATGATGATGATGTTTCAGGTTCCAACTACTTAGTTGGTCTAGTGGTTGCTAGCGGTGCAGAGTATGGTGTTGGGTTTGATTCCCTGTTGTAGTAAAGTATGTAATATTAGATTTTTTTCATTCAGAATTTCTCAGTAGCAGCCAGGGAGTCTGGATTTGTGCCCGATTGATGGTAATAGGCTCACCTCCAATGGTCTTAAACAAAATCGGATTAAATTTTAATAAGAAATGAGTGCTTAGAAGGTATTCTGAAACTACATAGCACTGCTAGGTGACTGAAAATTGAATGATCATCGGTTGTCATGGTATAAGTTGAAAGTTGTCACCCATGAATCACCTGATTGTCTGATAAAAAGATAATTCCGTGCTTCGGAAGGCACG
The DNA here is from genome assembly GCA_949316265.1 of Diarsia mendica. Classification (NCBI taxonomy): domain Eukaryota; kingdom Metazoa; phylum Arthropoda; class Insecta; order Lepidoptera; family Noctuidae; genus Diarsia; species Diarsia mendica. The sequence goes on from OX438916.1 coordinate 8,780,399, forward strand.
TATAAGCCTGTGGTCCTGGCCACTCTGACACGAGGGTGTGTGTGGTCGTTAGACCTTACTGCCCACACGATAAGAAGAAGGAGAAGGAATGTCGTGTTGATTTTGTGATTATTCTCTAATTGTTTCGTCTTAATTAGTATTGGAATACCAATTCAGCAATCCTAGATGATTTTGCATGTCAGTTTATTCCCTGCTTGAGTCGGTTTTTCCGAGTTCATATAACCCCAATCTATTTAAGTCGCGAGTAAACAGGCTTCTTCTGGGTAAGCTCGTTCCATCGTCGACATCATCTCTGCCCTTAGGGCAAGATTGAAGTCAAAAGCAAGCCCATCTATCTTCTATACATATAATAAAACAGTAAAAAAACTGTGTCTGTACATTGAATATATTAAAAAAAAAAAAATTGAGGGGGGTTTAGAAACAGTAATAGAGCACGAATCGAAAAAAAAAAGTCTGTCTGTTTGTCTGTTTGTCTGTGTGTCTGTTTGTCTGTGTGTCTGTTTGTCTGTTTGTTTGTACACGCTAATCTTCGGAACTACTCGACGGATTTGAATGGTTCTTTTTTTGTTGTATAGATATTAAGTCTGGCCAACATAATTATAGGCTATAATTTATCTTGGAAACTTGAATACCTGATGCAGAACCGCAACAGACCAGCTTAACTATAAGAGATACAAAAATGGTACCATAGCAAAAATTGTTCCACGTGATGAGCATTTTCTGCAAAGAGAATAAATTCGAAGATCTGGAACACCTGATGTGGAACTCCAAGAGCCCAGCTACACTATAACATATATAGGAATGACGTCTTAGCAAGAATTGTTCAGCCTAATGAGCACTCTCTGTTGTCGTATAAAGTTTGAAGATCTGGAACACCTGATGTGGAACTCCACGAGCCCAGCTACACTATAACATATATTGGAATGACGTCTTAGCAAGAATTGTTCAGCCTAATGAGCACTCTCTGTTGTCGTATAAAGTTTGAAGATCTGGAACAGCTGATATGGAAGTCCAAGAGCCCAGCTACACTGTAACATATATAGGAATGACGTCTTAGCAAGAGTTGTTCAGCCTGATAAGCACTCTCTGTTGTCGTATAAAAGAAGATCTGAAACAGCTGATGTGGAAATCAAAGCTATCACTAATTTCACTGTCACTCAATCAACGAGAAGTCGCGGGCATCAGCTAGTTTATAATAATAATAATATTAAATATGTAATTATTATACTGTAATATTACAAATTCACACCAGCTGGACAAATAAATCATCATCATCATTTCAGCCGAAAGACGTCCACTGCTGGACTTAGACCTCCCCCAAGTGTCGCCACATTGACCGGTCCCGCGCGTGTCTCATTCAACGGTTCCCCGCAACCTTCACCCGGTCATCGGTCCACCTACTGGGAGGCCTTTCAATGCAACATCTTCCGGTTCGCGGTCGCCACTCCAAAACTTTTCGGCCCCATCGTACATCCGCTCTACGAGCAATGTGCCCTGCTCATTGCCACTATAAATCTGTCATGTTTTCGGACTACGTTGGTTCTCATGCGGATTTATTTGTTTTTAAATAGAACGGCCGAAGCCAATTACACTATTTAAACACATATAATTTATTAAACACAGTCATGCAATCTTCTCACAAAACTTCAAACATTCTGACAGTATCACCGCAAATATATCATGATCTTTGTTTGAGTCCAGGAGAGCGTTAATAGCGGATAATGTCCGAGGAATGGGTGACTTGGAGCGTGCAACAGTACGGCAAGTTGGAACAGCCAGTAAGCGGTGTTTTCTGCCACGACAGTAATTGTCAGGGACAAATAGTTTGCTGATTTCATTGTGTAGATCAGGAACATAGACTATAATCCCCCAAAGAACTTTAAAGATTACAGTCATCTGGTCGCGCGACCGTCTAACTTCAAGCGAATTAAAACCCAAACAACCCAACAGGAATTTAGTGGGATACAAAAAAATAGGTAAAAAAACTTTTTAAGTTAAACGGTTTTATGTTAAACATACATTGCAATGTTTAAGATAAATGTACTAAAGACCAAAAAATAATAAAATAGATACAGTCGTGGGAAAAAACCGTGGGGCACGTCAATTGTAATTTCCGCAGCACGACAGTTCCGAATTGACGTGCCCCACGGTTTTTTCCCACGACTGTATCTATTTTATTATTTTTTGGTCTTTAGTACATTTATCTTAAACATTGCAATGTATGTTTAACATAAAACCGTTTAACTTAAAAAGTTTTTTTACCTATTTTTATTTTCTAGTTTTTAGCCGCCATCTTGGATTTTAATTTTATATAGTATATTGTATTCTGCTTGTTGAGCCCTTTCATTTGATACCCATATTGATGGGATTAATAAAACATAAATTATCCGCCATTTTGTAGCGGCGGCCATCTTGAATTTATAATGATAATTTATAAACATAATTGTATTGTCACCAAAATCCAAAGTGTATACAAAATTTTAGATTAATCGGTTGACAGGAAGAGGGTGAAATTTGAATTACTAAATTTGATCCAAGAATAAAACAAACGGGGTGAGCTAAATAAAACCGTTTAAAAAAGGATAAAACCCGAACAACAACAACAACAAGTCTTCATTTCTGATTCGAGCACGCAAGGAAGCTCCGAGCATAGTCCTTTGGCTGATTTTATGCCTTCTGATGAGGCCCATTGTGAGCGACCACGTTTCGGTCCCGTATGTCATCACTGGCAACACACACTGGTCATAGACTTTCGAACAATCAATACAGAAGGATAAAAATCGTCTAATAGTTGCTAAGTATACAAAATGTGATGCATTCAAGATAATTTTAACGTCGCCATCGCACCAAGCTTCGTCATCTGTATAAATATCAATCGCAATGCTATCAATCGGATTCCTAATAATGCCAGGCCACCAAAATTGGAACGCCTGCAAAAATTGTGATAGCAACCTGTAACTTAAGAGCGTATACTACCTTTTTTTTTTTTTTTTGGTGGGTGGAAAATCATCGAATGACCCCCCCCCCCCCCCGCTCTTGGGCAGAGCGAAGGGGAGTGTCAGACTTCTACTGACTAAAAACCGAACCTATGTTCCTTCTTTGCCCTTGCGCCGAGGCCACGTAATCTAGTACAAAATACCGCGGCCCCGACGGGCGTCGGCCCTTGCGGGCCCCTCCTTGCTGACATCTCTTTGAGGCGCGCGTGGAACACGAACGCGCCGCCGACACGGTCTGTTGCCGTCATGACGACGGTCGGACGGTGAGCTAGCCCATTACTCACCGTCCACACTGCCGTCCAAACGAAAAGTGCAATAACTCGAGTTTTGCCCCAAATTGAGTTCAGTACATATTCGGAATCTGCAAAACGAGATCTTCATATTTTTTTAAGACACTTTTTACGTATTTATGACGTAGCCGGTTTTAATACTAAGCATAACTGCAATAACTAGGTCGGTGCTTTATGGTTTACATATCAAGACCGAAATAACTATAGATAGGAATAACTTACTCAAGGTATTAAGTAGTTTTACTAACTATATCTGCAATAAGTTTGAGTTATTGCAGATATGATACGGAACCTTATTTACGCTATTAAATAATGTACTAACTATTTCTGCAATATGTAGAGTTATTGCATTTATAATTACCGTATTTCGTTACTGTGATTCTCATTTTACAAGTTAAAAGTACAATAAGCTTGAATTATTGCAGTTATGTTAAAGAATATTATGCGAAGAATACTAAAATTTATGTAGTAAGTAGATTTATTGCATTTATTTGTAGGAAGATTAAACGAATACAGTATACCTACGCGAAATAAACTGCAATAAATTCACCATTTATTGCGTTTATAACTAGCACCAGGGGCTGAGGGGGTACGAGGATTTACAGAGACTCAAAATAACTTTGCTAGTACAGTTTTAGCTGATTGAACTGCTCTAAGTTATAATACAAGTATATAATTAATACTACGATTTCTATGCTCGTATTGATATAGTAATTATAAATGCTATGATTATATAAGACTGACTTTGATAGTCTCTAATTAAGAAGAATTTTAAGTGTTTTGTTTACTACATCTATCTATCTATCTATATAAATAAAGAGAGAAGTCCTGACTGACTGACTGACTCATCAACGCCCCGCCCAAACCCTTGGTCCTAGAAAGCTGAAATTTTGCACAGAGGTTCCCTTTATAGTGTAGACAAGGAATAAGGAAGGATTTTTCGAAATTCAACCCCTAAGGGAGTTAAATAGGGGATGAAAGTTTACAAGTCGTGTATTGTGATAAGGTCCATGTTTGACTGCCGTACATGAGAACTGGTAGGATGCAGGTGTTAAATAGTTTGCTTTTTACATTCATATGAAGATTCTTATCTTTCATGATCTCTTTCAAACCCCAGTATCTCCTCCAGCCATTGGTTATTCTTCTTTCTACTTCTTTGCGCATCGGATTATCAGGTGTTATTAGCTGCAGCTAAAACATCTGCTAGTATATCTTCTAATATATAAAATTCTCGTGTCACAGTTTTCGATGCCAAACTCCTCCGAAACGGCTTGACCGATTTTGATGAAATTTTTTGTGCGTATCGGGTATCTATGAGAATCGGCCAACATCTATTTTTCATCTTTTTTTTTTTCTGAAAATGGCAAAACAACGTTTGCCGGGAACAGCTAGTATTATATAGAAGGTATATAATATATACCTCGGACTAATTTCAAATATAATAAATGGATTAACGAACTTACCTAGTGAAGTTCTATCCTTAGTATATGAAGAACTAATTTCTTCATATAATAAGGATAGAACTTCACTAGGTATGACACTCCCACCCTCCCAAGATTAACCGTTGATTAATTATTCCCGTAGGTGGGTAACCTTGTACCACTGCTCTAAACTGAATGACAAGTAACAGCAGTGTTGCCAGGTGCCGCTTTTATTTTTCATCTAAGATCTAAAAAATCGCGTCAAAGAGCACCAGAAGACGGCTGCTGTATTAATCTGGGGGTACGAGGAGTTATGCAAAGCCAAAATGGCGGAGCTTGATCGTAAGTATTTTTCACCGAAAAAATATACTAATAAAGTAAATTATGGTACTATGTGTTACATTTTACCTACTTCTCGTTGAGAAGTTCATACTGAGACTAATTCCCTCATCAAACAGTTGGAAGTGAGAGCTCAAGTTCATGCCGAGGAGCCAGAAGTTGTTCCAGTCGCTGATACTGATGATATAAGGATATGGAGCTATCCAGCGACATTGTTTCTGCTTTAGGTGAGGTGATTGGCACTCAAAAGGACTATGGTGATGACATACACCCTAACAAAGTAACGATCATTGAAAACATTTTAACGAAATATTAGTATTAATAAAAATATACTTACTTGTATTATAACTTAGAGCAGTTTAATCAGCTAAAACTGCCCTAGCAAAGTTATTTTGAGTGGTAAACCCTCCTGGTTTTTCAAACACATCTGAACATAGATATAATGAGTAGACTTGGCTTTACCGAACACAGTTTCATAGTAGATCGGTGAGAGGAAGAAAAGTAAAGTTTTGCAAGCTTCTATTAATTCAGATTTGACATAAAATGTAACACCTTTGTTTTTCTAATAGTAGGTAACAAATTACAACTTCTTTGAATTAAACTGGTCTCTTACTAATGAAAACCGCAATAAATAAGAAAATGAATGCATCTTTGGTTAGGAAACAGTTCTTATAAAATATATTCATTGCTACTTAAAAATGCATCATGTTGGTTTCCTAACCATTAGTGCAATAAATAGGTTACTTATTGCGGTTATGACTAGTAAACATTATTTCTAAATAGTAAAAATACTTAACATTATAGCATTTATTGTTTTTAATAATGGAAATAAATGCGGGAACAAACATTAAGGTATCACGTAATATTCTCTACATTGTTATCTATCATATAGTGAAAGATTCAAGTCGATATTATGTATAGTGATGGAGATATAGACAAAACAAAAAAAAAATCTTTAACCGCGTTTTACTCGAAATCATGTTTAACCTAGTTATTGCACTTTTCGTTATGACGGCAGCACAGGCCCGCGTCTACGGTGGCCGGAAGCCATTCTACGGTGGCCGGAAGCCATAGCGTATACTACCTCAAACGCAAGTTTTATAACGAGTAGGTAAAAATATAAGATTCACTGCAGTAATCAAAATCAGAAAAAATATATGATATTGTTCAGGATATAGGTATGCTAGTGACATAGTGTTGTGAAAACATAATACAACTAACTTTACTCGATAGAAAAAAATCGCGAAAATACCTCAAAAAATTTGTTTTAACGAGTAAAAACCATACTAAAATACATGTCATCGTTCTGATTTTTTTGCCAAATGCAAGCAACATACTAAAATCATACCGCCTTATTACAAAACGTAGTTAAACCTGGTTTAACTTAGACTTGGTTTATCTCGCATGACGTCTCACTTCAATAATATTCAAAAGAAAGTGATGGCATGCGAGATAAACCAAGTCTAATTTAAACCAGGTTTAACTACCTTTTGTAATAAGGCGGTAATGTTTTACTTTTTTAGTCCAATCAATAGTTTTTTGTAAATCGCAAAATACCACTCATTTCGCACTATTCGGCCGCAGCGAAAGACGTAACAACCGCATTGTAGTGCCAGCTGACTACTTTATACTTCTAACAGTATTTCAAGCGAAGTTTGAACCACCACAAATAGGGTTTCTAATCTGAGGTAGCATAATTATGCTGGAAAATATATCTCTGCAACTAGGGGGTTCCCAGCTATGGTCTATAAAAAAAATGCAACGCAACGACGGCGACGGGCAGAACAAGTGCCTTTCGATTTCGTTATGGATACGTTTAGAGACCCTTTATATTATACTAGCTTTTGCCCGCGACTTCGTTCGCGTGGAATAGTGACTTCCGGCAGATTTTTGGTTTATCTCGCGAACAAAAAAAAAAAAAACAAAAAACTATCCTATGTCCTTTCTCAAGTTCCAAACTAAGTATGTCTGTACCAAATTTCATTAAAATCCGTTCAGCCGTTTAGGCGTGAAAGAGTAACAGACAGACAGAGTTACTTTCGCATTTATAATATTAGTATGGATTGTTCCACTGCTGGGTTCCCCTTCCCCCATTCCGTTCTAACTCTCCCGGTGTTTTACTTTCTCTGGCCAATCAGTCAGGAATAAGTCCAATTCGTCACATATGATATGTAGATCACTACTTATAACAAAGTACTCCACCGCGTCTGTCTGTCTGTTCGCGATAAACTCAAAACCTACTGCCCTGATTTTCATGCCTGTTTTCACCAATGGATGGAGTGGTTCTCGAGGAAGGTTTTAGTATATAATTTGACCGACATCCAAGCAAGTGAAACCGCGGGCATCAGCTAGTACCTATAAAATAAATTGCGTCGTAACACTACGATTGGTCAACTACAGGAATCCAAGAAATTTAAATGTATTTCTAAGTAGAGCGATCAATTGCTAGTCAATATAGAAATCGTAACCTTCGCCTTTTGTCTTCATAATGGCCATTAAGTTTCGCAACATGAGATTTTACGCACCTGTTCGTATAACTAAGGCCCTTCTCACATAGAGCTTTGTAAATCGGCCGCTTTGTAAAGCGGTTGCTCCATGTAAAATACTGGTATTCAGCTGCATCCGGTTAGACTGGAAGCCGACCCCAACATAGTTGGGAAAAGGCTATATGAGGGTCTTTTCAACGGGCTATACTTTCCCGGCAGTGTGTGGCTGTACTATTGGCAAGTTTTTCTGTTGACCGGGACCACCGGCATATACGTGCCTTCCGAAGCACGGAATCATCTTTTTATCAGACAATCACGTGATTCAAGCCTGCAATGTCCTAGCCAAACAGGAAACAACTTTACAGAGTATGCTTCCCGTGGGAATCGAACCCACGACCACCGGGTCACAAAGCAATCGCCTAAACCACTCGACCACGGAGGCAGTTAATTGAAATTGGATTATGGGCACGAGAATGATGATGATATTTTAGTTATAAAGTATCATACTATTATTATATACTGTTATTGTACTGCAGTAACAGAAAGCTCAAAGGGCAATGGAGAGGGCTATGCTCGGAGTTTCCTTGCGTGATCGAATCAGAAATGAGGACATCCGCATGAGAACCAAGGTTACCGACATAGCCCGAAGAATCGCCAGACTTAAGTGGCAATGGGCAGGGCACATTGCTTGCAGAACGGATGGCCGATGGGGCCGAAAAGTTTTAGAATGGCGACCGCGAACCGGAAGACGTTGCGTTGGAAGGCCTCCCGCTAGGTGGACCGACGACCTGGTCAAGGTTGCGGGGACCCGCTGGATGAGAGACGCACGGGACGGGTCAAAGTGACACCTGGGGGAGGCCTATGTCCAGCAGTGAACGTCTTTTGGCTGAAATGATGATGATGATTTTAGTTATTACAGAACTTGATAGATCGATAAGGTTTCACGCTGAAAACTTCAAGCAGGTAGCACGACTTAAGTCGGTGACAAACCTAGGTTTATTGAACTAATAGGTATTGCCCCGCCCATATTTATACTTCGTTTCACTTATAATCCACTTTGTCTAATTTATGTAGGTAAGGTCTTTCTATTTATACTCGAAATCTCAGGGGCCATTGTACTCAAAGTTATGAAGAGAAAAATCGCGAAAAAAAACCAGGGTGTCTAAAACGGCCACTTTGGCAGATCATAATATGAATTGCGTTAAAAAGCGTAAAATGGACCTTTCATTATAATAACTGCGTCTGTAACAATTTAGTAAAATACATCATAATAGGAAAATAATATGAATTGCGTTAACATTCGTAAAATAGTCACAGACGCAGTTTTTATTATGAAAGGTCCATTTTACGCTTTTAAACGCAATTCACATTATGATCTGCAAAAGTGGCCATTTTAGACCCCCTGTTCCCTTCAATATACATTATTAATTAAATGAAAACCTTAAATATAAAATGAGAAGACTTTTGTCAAAATGTATGGATCAGCGGTTTTTTTAAGCGATTTTGGAGCTGGTCCCATTGTAAAAGTTGTTCATAAATTATGAGTACCTACTTACGACACTTTTTTTTTTGGAAGTTAGGAAATCATCAAATGACTCCTCCCGCTCTGGGCAGAGCGGTAGGGAGTGTCAGACTTCTACTGACTAAGAACCACTCATGTTCCTTCTTAGCCCCTTTGTGTCGAGGCCGCGGTATCTCTTTCGAACAACTCCCACAACCCCCTTGTGTTATAATGTATGTGGAACATTTGTGGGTACATTATAACTCAATGTACTGTGTAATACTTACCTAACTTCTTTGGTCAGGACCTTATCACTCGACAAGGAAAGAAGTAATATAAAATCCTACTTCCGAATAGCATATAGGCTATAATTTACACAGATTCACGCTGGCGAAACCGTAGGTGGTAAAGAATCTATATAAATCTATTTACTATTTTATCTATCTATATAAATAAAGAGAGAAGTCCTGACTGACTGATTGACTGACTGACTCATCAACGCCCAGCCCAAACCCTTGGACCTAGAAAGCTGAAATTTTGCACAGAGGTTCCCTTTATAATGTAGACAAGGAATAAGGAAGAATTTTTCGAAATTAAACCCTTAAGGGAGTTAAATAGGGGATGAAAGTTTGTATGATAAAAAACGTCATTTTCACGCGGGCGAAGCCGCTGGCAAAAGCTAGACTATTTATATAAATGTATAAATTAAAATCAATTGCCATATTACGTTTGATGGAGGAGCTCGTGGTTTAATATCCACAGCCGCTCAGGGCCCCGAGTCTGCTATTCAATAGTGTCAGAATGGTCGATCATTGATCTCTTAATGGTTGATTGATGACAAGCCAAAAAGTACCTTATGCCTGTCTACTTAAGGTACTTTTTGGCTTGTCGTAAATCAACCATTATGAGATCAATGATCGACCATTCTGACACTATTGAATAGCAGACTCGGGGCCCAGGTCGATCTTCGGGTAGGCCGTGCTTGCCTGGGTTGATCCGTGGATGGGTGACCCCCCTTACATTCCGAGTTTCGAGAGCTGTTGGTCCCGGCTATCATTTGTACATCTTGACAGTCGTTACAGGTAGTGACCCAAAAATTTGACAACCAGCTTACCAAGGGGTATCATATTACCCAATACCCAGTACTGATTGGGTTGTGGAGGTCAGATAGACAGTCGCTGCTGCATCTGGTTGGACTGAACCCGATCTCAACCTAATTGGGAATAGGCTAGGCTCTGTTTTAACGCGACTGCCACGAAGTCCAAAAGGAGGGTGATTGTTCTATGTGTAATTGTTAGGACAGAGTTTGGATAAAAGAAAATGTCGAACGTTACGTATTGCTAATGCCTATTTCCACTTTCTTCATTAGAAAATTACCGAGACGGGCCGCAAGAAAAAACCTATACCAAAGCGGCAGCATATTAATATACACCGTGACTATTTAGTCGTCTTGCGTCTGCCCACTGGATGATTCCAATGAGCAGAAAACGATCATAAAAAATGGTGATTTTAATAAAAAATATTTTTTATTTTTTTATTAAGTAATACATTAAGACGCGTGATTCGAAACGGGAAATCAATGGAGCCGCGTAACACGGCTCAGACCGCGCTCGCAATAGGCAGAGGCACCTCAACAAAATCGGATGGCCTATGGGGCCAGAGTATTTTTTTTTGGGTTTTGAGAAATCGTCAAATGATTCCTCCAGCTCTGAACGGAATGGAAGGGAATGTCAGATTTATACTGACTAAAAACCACCCAAGTTCCTTCTTAGCCCTTTGTGTCTGGAGTTGTGCAGGTATCTCTTTCGAACCACCCGCAGCCCTGGCAGGCAGAGGCCCTTACGGGCCCCACATTCATTAATTCCCTCCTGAAAGTCTTGGAGTAGCGAATACGAACCAGAAGATATTGCGTTGGAAAACCTCCTACAAGGTGGACCGATGACCTGGCAAAGGTTGTGGGGATCCGCAGGATGCGAGACGCATGGGTCAATGTGGATACACTTAGGGGAGGCCTAAATCCAGCAGTGGACATGTTCCAACTGAAATGGCAATGATGATGAATTCAATAAGAACGTGTGATACTTGCCACCTACACGCGAGCGATGCCGCGAACAAAAGTTAAACTATGAAACCATAAGTCCGTGGTCTATTTTTTGGCCCTTGTATTAAATATTTTATTAGCATGTAGGTTGTAAGTAGGGAGACACGATATATAAGAAACGAGGTCATACTTGGGGAAGGGGGGGGGGGGTTGTAAATAGTGAATGGGCTAATCACACTTGATTCGGGTGAATTTCATGGTGGCGCCACTGGTCAAGAAAAACCTGAACCTGTTTATAACCTGAATTAACAAATAGGATAGTTTTTTTTTATCCCGATTTTATCTTATCGTGGGAAAATTTTCGAGTTGATATAATAATATGTTAACCTGTCGATGCAATCTAAATTGTGTCGGCCTAGAACTGATCCACTAGCTTGGCGCTTTTGGTAGCGTCCATCCGTTCCTGTAGTGAGCATACAACAGGCCACGCAGGATACGAAATTAAGTGCCCCATTGTCAATATTTTTTGCGCAGAGTTAATAAGTTTGATACCCAAGCATTATGTAGGATGTACCTACATAATGCTTGGTTGATGGTGGGTTAGCGAAGGGTATGTTTACACTTTGTATAAAAGCTTTGACTTTACTGACATAAACCATGAATGCACATGACTAGGGAAAGAACCCTTTTTTTGGTGGTTGTGAAATCATCAAATGACCCCTTGAGAATAAGTGTCAGACTTCTACTGACTAAATAATTATTAATAATTCTTAGCCCTTTATGTCCGAGGCCACAGTATCTCTTTCGAACAGTCCCGAGGCCCCGGTGGGGGTGGACCTAGTCACTTCAGTGGTGCTAACATCTCATTGAAGCGCGCGTGGAACACGAACGCACCGTCGTCGACACGTCACAGAAAGAACCCTATGACGCAGACTCGTACTAGCAATTATAGGTCGTTTCATAAATTAGTTAGTTCGGTTTACTTTCGAACATGTATCGATCTGAAATCTCCACGTGATTGGGTTATATATAGCGGCCAGCTGGTGGGTTTTCTTTATAAGAGGAGCTTGTGGTTTAATAATAACTGCTACTTGGGGTCGATCTTTAGGTTAAGCCGCGCTTGCCTAGGTTGGTCTGTGGATTAAAGGTACCTAGTCAGTGGCTTAAAAGGTTCACCTTTGTTTCGCCGAACAACTTTTGATATAATTTTACTTGTTCGAACAACGTTTAAGAAAATAATCATTTTGTATAATATCGGTTAACATAATTTTCATTTCATCCAATATTTATTTGCGATAAGTATAATGCTCATTTGATGTAATGTTCAGTTCGTATAATTTGTGTTTTATCGAATATTCAATTTTTCCCCCAAACAAACACAGATGCTGACAGAAATCCTAACCATAGACGGTCGACGTCAGGGGCACCTCGAGGTTCGGTTAGTTAGGTCCCTTTAAACCCTGCAGACAGAAATAGCTACGACGAACTGCTGACGGAAACGAATGAAAGGAAACGAATGATTAATGAACTGAATATTCGAAACGATCTTTGAACTAAATCATTATTCGAAGTGTCTAGTCGTCCGATTAGCGGATGAATAAAATTAATTAGTCGGCCGATAAGAAGCCGGATGAATAACCAAAATTATAATACGACCGTCTCGCGAAAGTATCCTTTATGGGCGGCGTGGGCACCGGGCCGTAGGCCGACGAAGGAGGCCGGCGGAGGCCGGCGGAGGCCCGGCACTTCGGGACAGAAGATATTAGTGTTATTTAATATGCGAGCGAAGCGAGCGCGCGTCATGGAGGACGTCATTATTATTATTATTACAATTGCCACGTGAACAATATGTTTACCTATCTCTTTTTACCCGACTGCGGCGAAGCCCAAAAGGAGGGTTATGTGTTTTTGACATTGGGGTGATTCATCCACTTAGCGAACGACTAGCAACAGCCATCATTATTAGTCTAGTGAAACATTAGTTTAAATAAAATTAGTGCATTTGAAAATTCGGTCAAATGATATTATATCAAATAAATAAATATGCTAAATAAAAATCTACCAATTAATTATTCGGTCAAATGAATAATTATGCGAACTGACTTTATGCTAACTGAAATTAGTCGAAGTGATTTTCGACGAAACGTTGTTAAGCCAAACAAGGGTAAACCGGCTTAAAAGTCTGAAAACCACTCTTAAATAAAGTTACAAGTTGGTAGCCGACTGCACGCAGCAGCAGCAGACGACATGTCGTCGCTTCATGTCGTCACGACACGTCGTTGCGTCATGTCGTCACGACAGTCATGATTTCGAACTCGACTGCAAATAACTATTAGTCAATAACTCTAAACACGCTCGACTTGTCGTTGCTCCGGCGTCAGCAGCACTACTGATCTGCGGTCGGACGCCACCGCCGTCTGTTGCTCGACGACGCGTCGCTAGCTTCATGTCGCTAACTACGGAGGGAATTTCATAGAAATACGTAGAAACCAGTAGTGTCGCTGCGACACGTCGTCGTCGGCTACCAATTGCACCTTAAGTATTACCTAGAGTATATAGTAACTGGGTTGTGGAGGTCAGATAGGCAGTCGCTCCATGTAAAATACTGGTCTTCAGCTGCATCCGGTTAGACTGGATGCCGACCCCAACATAGTTAGGAAAAGGCTAGGCAGATGATGGTGAGATTTCTTTATGTACAGACGCCAGAACATCAAGCTACATCAAACTATCGAATTTCAACCGCTAAGAAATTCAAGGATTTATTTGGTGGGAGATCTCTCCCTGTTGTCATACCTAACAACGATGGTCGTCCCATGTTTAAAAATAAACTTGAGTTGGCACTATAATGGTGATAGTCCGCAAGGTTGACTAATTTGTTTCGATGTTTTCCTATCGCCATGTTCGATAGCCATAAAAACATTGGTACCATATTGGTACTCAGGCTACAGCAACTCGCTGTCGTTGTTGTTTTTAGGGATCCGTCCAACAGTGAAGTCTCAGTATAGGTATAAAACAATTACCTACTAAGAATTCACTGTGCGTCCGTCCGTCTGTCACCAGACTGTATCTCATGATCATCTCAACCATGATAGTTAGACGGTCAAAATTTTCACAGATGATGTATTTCTGTTCCCTCTATAACAACAAGAATAAAATAATTATTTAAGTGTAGCTCTCATTCAACAGACGTGTTTTTTTACCGATTTGGTACGAAACCCTTTATTTGCGAGTCCGACTCGCACTTGGCTAGTTTTTTTTATTGTTATTAGTGTTACTTAACTAGAAGAGGCCTAGTAGAAGAGCGGTGGTAGCTCAGTGGTGGTGGCCCTGACTTACAAACAGTAAGTCGTAGGTTCGATCCCAGGCAGGCGCATCATCTACTACCACGGTTCCCAAAACGGTGATGGAAAACATCGTCAGGATGTCAGCATGACTTAGTGTATGTTTACGTACAGGCGAGGTGTCGCGCGGCGCGTGCTGCGTTTTTAATTCAAACACATGGCGATGTATGAAAAAGTTAACGATTTCAAACGTCGATTTTACCTAAGCAAGTTTTCGCTCGTTAGTTTAAAATACAGTGTTTGTTGCGGTGGACCCGTCTCTCAGTAAATTAATAAAAACACGAGACGAGCCTTCTGCACGCGCCGCGCGACGCCCCGTGTCTCCGTAAACGAGCCCTTAGAATCGCAAGTTCAAAGGGATTGACATCTACCAACCCGCACTGGGCCCGTGTGAAAGACTATATAGCCCAAGTTCTCTTAAAGAGAGGTGGCCTGACTCCCAGCAGGGGGAACTACATGGGACCCGTGATGCATACTTGACGGGACAGTTGGCGCAGTAGCTGAGCGATTGGACTGCTGCGCTGCGTGTCGCGGGTTCGATCCCCGCACGGTACAAATATTTGTATGGCCTACAGATAGTTGTTTCGGGTCTGGGTATTTGTGAATGTGAGTTTAAATGTTTGTGAACGCACACACGATACAAGAAAAATTCCTAGTGTGGGGCAATGTTTAAAAAAAAAACTGTTAGCATTATCTGTGTGTACTGTCGGAAAGAAATAAAGTTTAAGCTCTGACCTATCTGAAGCGGATTCACCGCGGGATGCAGAAGGAAATTAACAAAAACAGTCGGGCTTGGCATCTTGTGCTCTTATTTATTTTACTATTTATGTACACACAATTACTAGACAACACAGGAAAACAACATAATATAACATTACAGTACAAAGGTACTGCTTATTTCTTTAGAAATTTCTGCCAACAGACCTGCAAAAGGAGAAATGAAAACAAGAAATGTAGACTATAGGGTGTGAGAAGCGGAAAAGAATAAAGTGAGTGAGTGAAGTGTATAAGTGAATCTTGTGAGTTTTTCCATGAGGATTTTCTAAGTTGCAGTCCGTTGAGTATGTCAGATAGTTAATAGTTGCGTTGGATGGCAATGCTTGTTCTTTGGCCAAAAAATAGACCTGGGGCCCAATTCTATAAAATAATCGATTTGTGAATAGTGTGTCGATAGTGTGTAAGTAGTGTCTCAATAGAATAGTCATTGACGTTTGGTATTCTACAAATTATTATGGTCATTGACTTGCCACTGTAGTGACATTGAAACGCCATAGTAGGACACAAACTCTTGGTACTTTAAGGTAGTCTGTAAATATATTTTAAGTGAAATCTGACAGTGGTGTGTTTGGCTATCGAACTGCCATTGTGAAGCCATCGAACAACGACACCTCTTTTCCCTATTGCTTATTAATGTCTGTAGTGTGTCGATAGAGTGTCAATGGCGTGTTGCTTAACTCTAAGTTACAGAATTGGGCCCCAGCTCTCTAGTTACAAGAATTTAAATCTTGTGTTGAATAATAAAAATAAAATATAAGAGTCTGTGATTAGACCTGTCGTACTGTACGCATCTGAATACTGGGCTGTGTGTGAAAAAGGTGGATGAAAAACGATTGCATGTAGCGGAGATGAGAACGTCATTCAAGCTGAAGAGTTTGTTTGTTTGAACGCGTGAATCTCTTGAACTCCACTTGGATTTGAAAGAATATTTTTGCATTTAATGCCCTAATTCGTAAAGGTTAAAACCTGCCAATCTGTTGAGTTTAAATGGTGAAAAATTAATTCTATTATTCTATTCCTTCTTATTCTACGAGGAACTTTAATATGTTGGATGAGCAGGTGAATCCGCGGGATCAGTTAGTATAATATTAGTTAACCACATTGTTATCGCTTAGCATTGAATGTTGTGTAGTTATTAATATTAGGAGGAAATTATTGAAAAAAGGAGGAATATAAAAAACATAAAACTCCTTCTGCTGCAGTCGGGTAAAAACGACAAGTTACACATTCTGTTACTAATTCCAGTTTGTTTTGTACTAATAGTTGCACGACTGCTCGTATTATTAGTAATTTTAATTTAGTGTTTTTTTTACAATTTGCAAAGTTACTTCAATATATTGAGTTAATCATGGAGTTAAGTACCTTTGTATTGTTATTCTCTCTGCTGTCTATCAGTTTGGCTGCAAACGTGTCTGTTTATAAATCGGAACAATATCGTAAGTAAAACTTTCCTTATTTTCGATGTTAAAAAAATGCTCATAATGAAAAATGCATTTTATCAAATCAAAATAATGATAACTTAGAAAATACTTTTTTTTACGTCGTTATCAAAGTTGATTTTTAAAAAATCATGAAAGGAATTGGGGAAGGCCTTTGCCCCGCTGTGGGACAGTGCAGGATTACAAAAAAAAAAAAAATACTTTTTTAATCAATATTTTTTTAGTTAACAGCAAAAAGCCTGTACCAACTGCAGTATCGCAGCTACCTTGGCAGTTTCGTTTTGTACCGAGAACAATAAATAGAATGAAGGTCTTAATTATTAATGAACCACCAAATGTGACTGGACACAAAATCACGTATAGTACAGGTAAGCTTCAATCTTACTAAGACTAGATGGAATCATCTGTCTAGAATTTATTAACTGGAACCTCTAGAGTATTTGTCCACTTTTGTACAATTAATTCCCAAAGTTAAGTGTAATTTTCGATTTCCATTAAATTGCAGATAATGGAACTATCAAGGCGCGGGTGACACGGTCTGGAGATTTCTATGATATCGATGAATTTGTCTTTTATGAAATAAAAGTCAATCTAAACTTATACAGTTCCAAGGGCTTGTGTTCATCTCTACTAGTAGTGGAAGGGAACTGGCTACTTAAAAAGAAACCTCAATGTAAGTGATTGTTGTATTGTTACAGTAATGACTGCTCTTGTGACGCTTTTCAGTAAATTGTATAATGTCTCTGTTTGCATTGATATTTATGCAATACAAACGAAAGTAATTGATTGATATTATTTATGTTTCAGATAATATTATTTGTCCATACGGATGCACATTACATGTAGACATATCAGACCAGTGTGTCGGTAAGTCTTTCTCTATTCACTACAACTACAACCTTCGATATACAGAGGCAGATATCTTCACTTCCTACCCGCACTGCTCGGTCTCGTGGTGGCGAGCTTGACTGCTGGGCTTGGTGTTCGCTTCCCAGGTTGAGGAAAGTGTGATTCATGATCATGTCATGATAGGGTTGCGTGGTACCTAATGCTGCTAGTGTTCTGGGCACGTTCCCTGATGAAAGCGATGCGGAGGAGTACTTTGAAGTCCAACCCCCTTATTAATAAAAAAAGTTAAACCTGGTTTAACTTACGCTTGGTTTATCTCGCATGCCGTCACTTTCTTTTGAATATTTTTGAAGTGAGACGGCATGCGAGATAAATCAAGCGTAAGTTAAACCAGGTTTAACTTTTTTTTATTAATAAGGCCGTTGCGGCCTTATTAATAAAAAAAAGTCATTTATTATCGAAGGACATTTATTATGTACACCTACTCTAAGTTTAAATTTTAATTATTATTTTTGATATTTTTGTAGTTTGTATAATTATAATTTAAGGTCGAACAAGCTATGACGTATAAGCCAGCTAACTTGCATTTACTTTTAAGATTATACAGATACATTTAAAGACCTATATCAGTTTGACTAAAGCTTTATAAAACAAAATTGTAATCAATATTTTCAGTAAAACTAGAATTATAAAGATTTCTGCCTGTATACTTAATAGTTTGTTCGCATAAAAAATTAGATTTAAGTACGTAAATAAGTAACGAGTACGTTGTTCCTGCTTATGGTTTCACACCGTTCGTGTAGGATAGTAGGTACTAAAATATAGTACTATCATATAGTACTAACATAGTACTAATATATAGTACTAACATACCTATATTACTAACATATAGTACTAACATATAGTACTAATAACATATAGTACTAACATATTATAGTACTAACATATAGTACTAACATATAGTGCTAACTGATTGATTGATTGTGAGAGTAAGAGAACAAAGAGTACTCCTGTGTTAGCGCACACACTTTGTGTACTACATCAGCGGCGTACTTGGCTAGTCTGCGTTCTGATTTTCCGCAGTAACCGAAACTCAGTCGGAATACAATTTTTTTAACAAGATAAAGATATTAACTGCCGTCCCAACTTTCCTGAATTAAGACAAAATTATATCCTCAACTAGTTTAATGTTTCTCATAAATAATGAATTATGTATTGCAGATCCCCGTTCTGATACCAAATCAACGACTACGACAACACTGAAGCCTGTTGTGAAACTCGTAACTAGTAATAATGTGACGGATTATGTTCCTACATCACCACATGCTATCATAGAAACAACAACTATCAAAGTGACTACAAATGGTACTAGTAAGTATGATCATATTTTATTAAAATTATCACTCGTTTTTGCTCTTTCGCAAGTTGTTTTATTTTTGGACTAATCTTGTAAACTAAGTCCCGTTATAATAATAAACATTACCAAACTAGGACTATATTTTGTTAGTAACAATGTGCTTAAATGTGTTGCCAATATTAACTAAAGTTAGTTTAAAACAATTAATTTACGACATGAAGCCGCACCCACCTCAGTAGCATGGAGGACTCACATCGATCAGTATCAACACCCAGTATAGCGAGTAGGGAAGCGCATCTTATCCTAACCCGCGCCTCAGCAAACATCTCTGACACACTGCAACGGCATGGCAGCCCCAGCAGTGCGACTTGCGTTCCGTTTGCATCTCCACATTATCACTTATCATCAGTGACCCAGTAACCTTAATATTTAAATACCCTACACAGAGGAGTGCCACACAGTGATACATCGACATTAACCTCCTCATAGCACGGATTGATAGACTCAACAACACCATGTCCTCTGCGTAACTAAGATAATGATCCGTCATCTTGCAAGCGTTCATACACGAGTCGAGTTTAAATTTTTTAAGCAACATGAAAACAGCATTTTATCACAAACACTAAATCAGCTTTTTGACTTACTGTTATGTCGTTTACAACGCCAGGGTATGACTATGATGATATCGATACTGAATAATAACAATGTAAATGTTACAGACACCGCTACTGTCACTATCATTTGCTCAACAATTGGAGTGGTGGTGGTCCTGCTTGTTGTTATTGCGGTTTGGATATATTGGAGCAAACACAAATCATCCCAACTACCAACAATCCCAGTAAGTTTATTCTATATATATAATTATAACAGACGAGTCGTGGTGGACGCGGCATCAACATCAGTAGAATTGCAATAACCACAACGTTTGTTCATAAACTCCTGCCGTGAGGAACGGTAGACACTGTACGAATACTATGACTTAACGTCAAACGCCTTTCTACTATTAAATTTGCATATTTGTTGTATGTATATAAATAAATAATATCCCACTCGTCCCAAGAACAAGATACACTTTTCCAACGAGAGTGCTTGACAAATATATTGGCAGCATCGTCAATAGCTGTTTTAATTTTAATTACTTAATAATACTTACCAAATTAATCATGGAACTTCCCTTCACTTTATTCTACGTACTGATCATGGATTTATTATGGTACTTTAACTGCCTCGATGATCTGGTGGTCAAAAGCGCGGCTGCTGAGTATGAAGTCGTGGGTTCGATTCGATTCCCATGGTCGGACAAAGTGTTATTTGGCTTTTCCCTTACGAATTTCTCAGCAGCGGCCATAGAGTCTGGATTTGTGACCGGATGGCAATAGGCTTGCCCCTATTACATGGGACTTATAAAGTGGCGTAATGTAGGTCGACTATTAGGGACACTGCATGTTTAAACCTTCATGGATTACAGATGTTATATTGTATTTTTTGTTTCAGCCAAGTGACCCGTTCTACTTAAACGTTCTGTTCAGGAAAGAATGTGATCAAGAGATCGCAGAAGTAGAAAAACATCGATATGAAGAAATTAAACAACAGTATCACTATGATGTAGTAGAAGAGCACCAAGATGTTGAGACAGAACATCTATACGAGGAGATTAATTAGGAACTGTGGGCCAAAACAACCACGTTGTGGAACCCTGACACAGCCAGAATGTGACGTGGTAGACCTCGTAGGAGATGGCGGGACGAGCTGGACAGAACCAACGACCAGTGGTCCACATTAATAATAATAATAAAGGAAATAATAATAATATTCCACAACTATCACACAACGCCATCTAGTCCCAAGCTAAGCAGAGCTTGTGTTATGGGTACTAGACAACTGATAAACATACTTATATATTTCTAAATACATACATATTATATATAAATTACACCCAGACACAGAACTAATGATCGTGCTCATCACACAAACATTTGTCCTGGGTGGGAATCGAACCCACGACCTCCGGCATAGCAGTTAGGGTCACTAACCACTAGACCAACAGGCCAGTCATTGGCTCTGGATCGCAAAGTTTGGAAATCATGGGGGGAGGCCTTTGCCCAGCAGTGGGGTGACACAGGCTAACAGTAACCCGAATGATATTCTTACTACCTCTTCATGAGATGTTTCTTCGATTGCTGAAGGTTGACCAGAAACTTCTTCTTGTCCTGTGCGAGGTGCTCAGCAGCACTCAGGACTCCTGTCCACTCGCGAATGTTCAGCAATATGTGACGAACCACTTAAGACACGAGTGTGTGCAGCATTATGTCCTTACTACACACAAGCGGTTGAAGCGAGCCCCCTCACGAGGCACACGACCGGGAGGCAATCGCGAGTGACGCAAACTCTATTACCTTATCAGTGAACGGAGCGTGATTACTCAAGAGCCGAGTGTACCGTGACTATACATGATGAGTGTTAGTGAATGCTAATGCCATCTCTGCAAGCCCGCACTTACATCTGACAGTTGGAGCGATCACTAATGGCACAGACGATTTAACAACTTTTGAGGATGTCGCTGGTATCGTTTGACTCATTTATCGGGGCAATTAATATTAAGTGATTATTGTTCTTTAAAAGAAGATTTTAGTTTAAATCGCCTTCCAGAAGAAAAAACTAAAATGACAAATGATAAGCTATGGGCATATTTTATAAGAAACTGCGTTGAAGTTAAAAAGGGGATAGAACAAATGTGGCGTATCAACCTGTCCGCCATTTTGTTTTATTTTCGAAATCACGGCCCACGGTGAAAGTGGTATGTATGGTTATAGGACATAATTATAGACGAACAAAAAATGTCCAGTAACATGGTACCCAAAGTGTCACGTTACCGAGATATTTGAAGTTAAAGATCATATGCTATAAGCTAATAATAATGAATAATAATATATGATACTAGCTGATGCCCGCAGCTTCACCCGCGTGGATGTCGTTCAAATTATATACTAAAACCTTCCTCTTGAATCCCTCTATCTATTAAAAAAAACCGCATCAAAATCCGTTGCGTAGTTTTAAAGATTTAAGCATACAGACAAACAAACAAACAAACAGACGCGACTTTGTTTTATACTATGTAAGGATAAGCTTCTCGATATCTGCAAGTCGTATGTGGCATCTCATGAAGAACGAAGAATGAAGGGAAGTCTAAATACGTGGTCTTCAAGTCCGGTACCAGGTGTCGCTCCATCGTCCCTCCTCGAACGGTGTGGAGTTGCGCAGGGCTTACTTACTCTTTTGAATACCTGGTCCACTTGGTGACTGACGATTTGAAAAAACGAGTACAACGACATTCATTAAGGTCAATGTGGGCAAATCCGTCATACTTTTTTGAAAGTCGAATTTGGTTAACTAAATCTGGTACACTTACTACTTTATTATAAATTTGATGGTTGTAAGCGATACAAAATTTTATTCTCTTGTATACTATCCATTTTAAACAACATAACAGCCATCCACATGTAACTAACAAGGTTTTTTTAAAAGTCTGTCGTTAGACGGATTTTCCCGACGATTGGGGGCAAATCCGTCTAGTAGCAAATTTGCCTCGAGTTATGCCGTTTTATCAAACTATGCAATTTGTAAACAAGTAAATGCAGATGATGAAGAAAAATGTTTTTTAACATCATAAAAATAAGGTTTATTTTACGTTTTACACCCTAAAATCTTTTTTGGGGGCTATTCCGGCCTATTTTTAGAACCAGGGACTTTAAACCTTTCTAAAAAGTTTGAAAACTAAATATTTTTATTTATCAGTTTAATTTTTCAGGTACATTGAAACAATCCTATCTTATTATGACAATGGTATTTATGGTATTAACTTAAATAAACAGGGTTATTTTTAATGAATTCGGTTAGGTATAATAGTAATAATAATAAATTCTTTATTTGCAAAACATTTTACAATATTTGCTCCAGAGCTAGATATTAAATATCTGTATTTCAGGAGTCAGTTTCTTCTTCCTAATAACGACACAGTCGCTGCCCCGGAGGAGTAGTGTCTCGTTCATAAAGCACATGACTTTAGTGTTTCAGAATACTTTTGTGACGAAAACTGTAAAACGCCTTGATTTATAAGTATTATTAATTCATTAATTGGTAAATTCCTTTATGTTGTGAAACTGTTTTTGTAAAAATAATTACAAAAAAAATAATAGTTCAAACACCCAATTGTTAGTTACCAGTGGACTTTCAAAGTATAAACTAAAAATAGGAAGGATGAAAAGGTTGACGACATCTGCAATGGGGTAATTCCTGTATATGACGATTTAGCCCCTTCGAAATTAGACGGATTCTCCCACTTGAACATTCTGAGGTTACGTATTTTTTTTAACAATTCTTTCTGTATCTACTGGTTTATACTCAAAACAAATAGAAAAATCCGTTGAAACACTTATTAAACTACATGTTATGCATACTCAGAAAATCGTAACTTGTAAAATTTAATATTTATCTTATAAGAAACGGCGGCACGCCACACTTGAGTTTCGAGTTCGTAGCACAATTAAACTTCAAATGCATTTTTTGACAATTGTAGACAACCTTGCTCCATCTACGAATCATAGTTAGAACTAAAAACTGACCCTGTTTTATCGACCGAACCAGTAACAGCGTAACTATTCTGGAATGAATAGTAAATGAATGTGTATGGAATAGCCCCGTAGACGGATTTGCCCACATTGACCTTAAATATTTTTTTAAATAGCCTTTTTACGTGTTTGGGCGTTAAATTATATCCAAATAATAGTTCCCAGGTTGATTATTGTTATACGCACATTGAAATCGCTTCGCATCTCATTGAAACGCTATGTAATGTCAAAAAATAGTTTTCTCGTGCTCCTAGTAGTATGTAATGTACCTACTCTCTTTCAATAACCAGTAATAATAATAATCAACGCCTATAGACACGTAAAAGGTCTATTTTTTATGTGGTCATTGTACTGATTTGTCCATCTTTACCTTCAAATATCTCGGTAACGTGACACTTTGGGTACCGTGTTGCTTGACATTTTTTGTTCGTTTATATGTCCTCAATCCATGCATACCACTTTCATCGTGGGCCGCGATTTCGAAAAAAAATCAAAATGGCGGTGGGTCGATATGCCAGCTCCCATACAAAAAAGTTCAAACCCCTTTAACCAAAGTTGTATGTTTTATATTTTCAATTCCAGTAAGTAACGCTTACTGCGAACGCGTTTTTAGTGTACTTAATAATTTATACTCAAAAGAAAGGAACCGAATGAGCATGGATTTAATAAAGGCGGAATTAATAATTCGTTTGAATTTTGACGAAAATTGTTTAAATTTTAAGACCTTTTTGAATAGCGATAAAGCTCAAAAGTTGTTTAACGCGGTAAAAAAAAATGACAAATACATAGGGCAAGAACAAAAACAATAAACATGCTCATTCGGTTCTTATCTTATGTGTCACAAATACATACTGTTTTTTTTTTATATTATCTACAGTGCAATGCAAAAATATGTTTGTTTACTTAATATAAGGTCCCATTTTAATAGATGGAAAATTTTAACACAGCGTTCAGTACGTCTAACCAAACATATACAAGTAAAAAAAACTCTGATTAAAGTGAGTTTTTTGTACGTAAAATATTGGGTAACTAACACTTTTAGTGTATTTTCGCTACCTGTTTTATTTTCTTGTAGGTATCTGATGCGTTTCTCTAATTTTCTTTTTTTACCATTGTCCTTATTTTGGTGGTCTGAATGATTCCTAAAATTTTGTCCACCTATTTTAATGGGACCTTAATATTATGTATAATCAATATTATTAATTAATTTTTTTATTTCTCCCGACCAAAGCCCTAAAATCCCGAAAAATCGCTTATTGATCCCGATAACAGGATGAATCGATCTGGCAACCCTAATCGCAACACCTGCGTACTAACAACGATCGACAGAAAAATCCTACATCGCGCTATGAACATTGTCCGCGACATAAGCCTATATAGGAGTTCCCGACTTACAACTGTCGGGCAGTTAGCCCGCCGGACACAACACCCGTCCGGTCGGAGGATCCTCCCTTTTCTATGGGGGATGAGGAACTTTACACCCTGTTCCTCATACCCCTCAAAGTAGCCTATGACACTCAGCAATAATGTGGCTTTCTATTGGTGAAAGAATTTTTAAAATCAGTTCAGTAGATCCCGAGATTACCCCTTACAATTGAACAAATATACAAACACACAAACTTTACATCTTTATAATATTAGTATAGAAGTATAGATATAGATATAATTGAACAGAAGAATTCCTTAAAACAAAACACAATAGGCGACCAGTGACAGCTACAAAGTATTAAAAAAGAAGAATGGCGACATTGGACCCACATTATATAAAAATTAACTAAGTGTCATTCACTTGCAAGTTTATATTTACTATAATTAAGAATTTGTAAGAGAATCATATAAAAAATATTTAATCACTAGGTCCTGGGAATTAAAAGTTAGAAAATATTTTTATTTTCATAAAAATAAGTCATCATGCAGTTACTAAACGCACCGTGCTTCATTTTATTACATTCCAAACTACTCTTTCATTACCTACATGATTTACGTTCTTACACTTGTTTACGCTTGTAATTTTTTTTAAAACAAATCTTGTAAAATATGAGAAGAACATACAAACGTTAATATTAAAAATGCATTTACTTTTTTTATGCAAAAATGTATAATGAAAAACGTCGCCGGAGGGGCCGAGACGTTCGATTATTGGTGATAACGTAGAATGGAACGTTATGCTGTCAATTGGAGTTGGCTGTCAAAACAATAAGTGTCATTCCATTGTTTGTTTTCAACGGTTACCGTGGGATATCTATTAGTTTTTTGCCAATAATGATTATAGTTTCATTCTAATATCAGTCTAGTCTATGCTTACAGTATTCATTTAAGTGCCTAGGTATATTTGGCAAGAGAGATGCAGAAACACGATGGTAGTTACCTACTGTTGGTAAATATTTCTATTCTGTTTGATCATCTTTTTACCCGACTACGGCGAAGCCCAAAAGGAGGGTTATTGAAACTACATAATAGGTAGGTACCTACCTAAGTACATAAAAAAGATATTGTATTATTAAATAAGGACTATTACATTCGTTTTAGGTTATAATCTTTTCCATAGCATAATCTTTTTTCACCCAGCCTCTACGACTTACTGCCCATTTGCTTTTTTGCTAGTTTTAAATAGTTCTACAACTAGTTATATGTTTCCATACTGTACGATACTCCTAACAGTGGGTCCCATTGTACATGCAATGTCGCCATCCTCCTTTAGAAGCGATAATTAAACATTTAGCTGAGGAGTCTCTTTACTTCCGCGATCCAACAACGCCCGAGGTGTATACGTTACGTTTATTTTTTGTGTGTTTTATAGTCACTGCTAAATAAATGTGTTTGCTTTCTTTATTTCTGTCTCTATTTCCTTTTGTTAGTAATGGGCAACTAGCAAACTTTTTTTCTCGACGACTTTTTGTTAATAATTTCAAAGTGTTAACATCCATGTTACAATAAAATGTTTTAATTTTGAATTGTGTTTGTGTGACGTCACGAAGTCCCACCCTTATAGTGCTATAAGGGTGGGACACAGAAGTCACTTATTATTACAAAATGTTGTTGTTGTTAAACCTTTACAACATGTTTTGTTTAATTGAGATATTGTTTGCTTTAACAGTTATAACAGACACCAGCCACATGTATGCGCAAGGGCCTAAGGACAAGTGCCACAAAAAAGGTAAACAAAATCGACCAATGACAAATTACTCGACTTTGAATTTTGCAAACTAGTTGTAAAAACTTGATTCTAGCAAACCTCATAAGCAAATGAAAATATCATTTGAAAAGTTCAATCATTTGGAGCTACGATATTACAGAATGATGTTAACCGTACAACATTACGAGTACCTACATTACGAGCTACGCCGCGGCGTAGCCCTGTCACAGCTACACCGTAGCACAACCACAACCGCAAAAACTGCAAACATATTAAAATAATTATTTTTCTACATTTCCTACAACAGGATTTAACAAGCTAATTCTTTGAACATATAATGTCGAGTCTTCATCACGTCTGGGTGGTTGACTGTCTCCATGCGCCAAGCTGAGATCCGCAAATAAACCTTCGTGTAAGGTTGCTTGTAAAAAAACAATGAATAAAAAAAAGTTTATACAAAAAAAAAATTTAGTCTGTTTGTAGATTCTCAATACATTTATATTTTGTCAGGGTTTATTGCTAAATGTGCCTGCTCTTGACCCTGATCACAACTGATGGATAGCGATGGATGAGGTCTGATGGAACAAGCGTGCGTATTGCGTCAGTATGTTCTGTAGATGAGTACCTATTGTCTATTATATTCTTTCAAAACTTGGTACTGAGACGTGAAGCATTGCGATCCGGTCTGATACCTGGGTGAAATCATTTATACAGTTTTTTAGGTGTGTTTTGACCATAAAATTCTGTTTGGCCTCAGGTTCACCTAATGCTAATTAATTCATAATCTTGGTGTCGTTCTACTGATTCTCACGCTCTACGCATAAAACACTGTATAACATTTTTTTTATTCTTTTTTTGGGTGGAAAATCATCGAATAACCCCGCTCTTGGGCAGAGCGAAGGGGAGTGTCAGACTTCTACCGACTAAAAACCAAACCCATGTTCCATCTTCGCCCTTGTGTCGGAGCCGCGTTATCCTTTCGATACTCCACAGCCCCGACGCGGGAAGTATAACATCACGCTAATTTAAGATGAACAAAAGACGTATATGTTCTCGTACCTAGCAAGTAGGTATACTATATTAATTTTGTGCTCAGTGATAATAAACCTAAAAAAAATAAACATTTTCAGAAGGGTAACTAGCCTAAACTTTAGCATCGAGACAAATTATTTGAGTTTTACAAAGAAACAACCGGAACAATCCCAAATGCTGGCTCACCGATTATAAGACGATTTTCACAGGTCTATTTCTCTTTTTATTATCAATGAAGCCGACGATTGAACTCGACATTTTTTTCGAACTTGGCTCTATTTTTATAACATTTATGCTCTTGGTGAAATATAGTATTAACATAAGGACGTTGTTGATTATCCTATTGGTAGATATTTCCTCCTTATTGCTATGTCATTGCAACTAACTACAGCGCTTCCGAACATAATACATTACCAAAAAAGAAATTGAATTCATCATCATCAATATGTTAAAAACCCCGTCCAATCCGTGGAGGTGTTAATTAGGTAACGAGATGAGATTCTATTTATTACACGACTGCCCAAAAAAAAAGTTATAATAATTAAATTATTTATGGTGATTTTATTTACTATATTTTTTTTTGCTATCCTGGTGTCTCACTGCTAAACAAAGGCCTCCCTTTTCTCCTACCATAGCTTTCTTTCATGACCGATCTCTGGTCATGTTATTTGCATTTACAATATTTACAAACTGCAATTTACAGAACTAAAAATATAATAAAATATATTACATACAAGTATAAAACATGCGATTACAGGGCCTCACATCGCTGTCAACAGGAACAGTGCCCAGAAGGCTGGCAGCATTCCCACGTAGGATGGCAATGCTTTGTCCAAAAAGTTAGCCAGCCGTCACGCGAAGAATCGACCAACTGCTTGGCAATTTCCCGAAATATTCGGTGGTCACTCGGACCAATTATTATAATTAAACTATCATCTTCCTGCCTTTATCCTATTCTATTTTTGGGGTCGGCACAACACGTTTTCTTTTTCCATTCTTCCGTGTTAGACGTCACGGTTGTATTTATTCCTTTCTCTTTCAAATCATTCCTCACACAATACATCCATCTTTTCTTTGGCCCATTCCAACCATTAACATTTTACCCATCACCTTTTACACATGTTCATACCACGACATTCAATTCCCTTTCAACATTTCTGTAACTGGTGCGACTTTTAAACTTCCTCTAATATACTCGTTCCTTACCATAACCATTCTTGTCACACCATACATCCACCTCATTTTTTTTTTTTTTTTATATTCCACAACTATCACACAACGCCATCTAGTCCCAAGCTAAGCAGAGCTTGTGTTATGGGTACTAGACAACTGATAAACATACTTATATATTTCTAAATATGTACATACATATTATAGATAAATTACACCCAGACACAGAACAAATGATCGTGCTCATCACACAAACATTTGTCCTGGGTGGGAATCGAACCCACGACCTCCGGCATAGCAGTTAGGGTCACTAACCACTAGACCAACAGGCCAGTCTCGTCTTAGCTACATGCAATCGATTAAAATTAAATAAAATGTTCTGAAATGAGGAAATTTTCATGGCAACAGAGGGGCACCGGCGCGGCAGGGACACCCTGATTGCGGTTGGTTCTCGGCCAATGACGTCATAAACAAACAATTTACGATAATACCATGACAACACCATATTCAGCATTAGCCTGTGCTAATGCCGATTCGAATATGGTGTTGTCACGTTTTCAAGCATGATATATTTTTTTTTGATGAATATTGACCTTATAATTAATTACTTATATTAAAGAAGGTTCAGTTCAAGCCGAATCGTTAGACGTTGCGTCGGAAGGCCTCCCACTAGGTGGACCGATGACCTGATGGTGATTTAGGCAAGTTTTTACATAATGTCTGGCTGATTCGTAATTTTTGTCATTGTGAAAAATTCTGTTAGTAACAAAAATTCTTCGTGTATAAATCAACATCATTATTACATATTTTTAAAATACTCGTAACTGTCGGTAAAAAGAATTTAGTCCTTCTATCGCTTGCGTCCCAATACCAAATGTTCAAAGAACTCATATCGGAATACCGCGGGACGGAGATACGCAAGCGTTTTACTTCTATTGCGTCGTCTGCATTATCGCAGCAGTGTGTAACTTCTTAGCCGTCCTAAGATATAATGTACTAAAAGGGCGGATCCAGGACGTTTCTTTTGACAGATTATTTTTGCCGGACTGCCCCATGTTAACCCTCAGAAGAAAATCCTGGATCCGCCCTTGAGGTACTACAAACAGATATTGCAATGACCCATCCGGTAATTATGTATATTAACGACCGATATTAACGCACCTTTGTGGGAGAGTCTTTAGCGCCTGGTCGTGGAATTCTAATAGATCAATGGTCATTTAGGTCTTATTTGACGGCACGGTTGACGCAGTGGCTGAGTGATTGGACTGCTGCGCTGCGTGTCGCGGGTTCGATCCCCGCACGGGACAAATATTTGTGTGGCCTACATTTAGTTGTTCCGGGTCTTTGTGTATGTGAGTTTAAATGTTTGTGAACGCACCCACGATACAGGAGAAATTCCTAGTGGGGGGAAAAATCCAGACTCATACAGCTGGGTTGGGTAGTATTTGGCAACATTGATTGTGGTTGGTAGTTGGAGGAACTCTAGACTCCAGCTATGGTGCGTAAGAACTCATATTTTGAATACAATTCAGTGAGAGTATTCAGTGGTCCAGTGGTGCGACCCCGACTTACGTACAGTGAGTCGTGGGTACGGACCCAGGCAGGCGTTGAGGCGTATTATTTTGTGTTATTTATTTACATCCCCACTGCTCTCAAAACGGTGAAGGAAAACTACGTGAGGAAACCGGCAGGCCCAGGAATTAAAAATTCGAAGACATGTGACATCTACCGACTGGCATTTGTATTATAGCCTCATAGCCTCTCATAGAGAGGAGACCTGGAGTTAAGAACATTATAGGCCGATTATGCTATGCTTCTGTGAAATGATCTGTTTATAATGAAAGTTCAAAAATGCTTACAATTTTGACATAATAAAGATCACTAATCACAAAATATTTTATCCTTTCGTAAGAGAAAGACCTTCTTGTACTAACAAAAACGATTTTTATACCATACCTACTCTAAAAAAAAAAAAAAAAAAAAAAAAAAGTATATTTATTATCATCAATTGTACAAGAAACACTTATTTAACAATAATAAGGAGTTTTACAACTATGAAACGGGTGTTTTCGATGAACTCTGGCACCCAATGTAAGATTTAACTTGTGTTTAGGGTGCCAGCGTCCTCGCCTATGATTTGAACCTGCGACAGTAGTTGTAGGGTGAGCACAGTACATAATCTTTAAATTACAATATGTTTACTAGCTAATGCAACTATGATGTATTCTATATAAGTAGGTACCTATGAAT
The DNA here is from genome assembly GCA_949316265.1 of Diarsia mendica. Classification (NCBI taxonomy): domain Eukaryota; kingdom Metazoa; phylum Arthropoda; class Insecta; order Lepidoptera; family Noctuidae; genus Diarsia; species Diarsia mendica. The sequence continues at coordinate 8,811,452 of OX438916.1, forward strand.
GTGTTTGTCTTTGTGTGTGAGTGTGTGTGTGTGTGTGTGTGTGTCTATGAGTGTGTGTGTGTATGTGTGTCTATGTGTGTGTGTGTGTATGTGTGAGGGGGAGATAAATATAGTGAAAAATTGCGTTTATGTAAGATTGTATATAGATTTAGATTGTTAATATAAATATGAACATACTACTTTATTGACTAAATTAGGCGGTCGATATCTGTAGTAAATCTTCAGTCTTATCATAGGTTAGTGTCATGAGCCACCTTGTGATCCTGGTTTTGCATTCATTTAGACACATGGGAGCAATGGAACAGAGTTTATTTATTTTATTATATAAATGGTTTGACAGTATACCAAAATGACGCTGAGCAAGGGCTGTTCTACAGCCGTGAGTTGTACATACCTCGAAGTGTCTACGTTTTTTGGTAGCATTCGGATCGTAGACCACAAGGCGATGTTTGCGGAGAATAGTACCAAGCACAAAGAGCTGTCTCACAGTTAGGACCTGACATTCGGTGTAAAGAGCCGTGGTGGGATACCTGAAAGGTTTCGACGTCATAACCTTGAGAACCGCTCTCTGGGCTCGTTCCAGAGGCAGGAAGATTGTCTTAGGAGTTCCACCCCACACTGTGATACAGTAGCTTATTATGCTTTGACAGAGGGCATAATAGACAGTCTTAATAGTACGGTGATCCGCGGAGTGTCTTAATTTTTTGAAAATAAATATACACTTACGGACTCGTGATATGAGATTACTAAGGTGAGGTTTCCAGCTTAAAGAACTATCCACATAGACTCCGAGATACTTGACAGAGTCACACCTTTTAAGTTGAAGACAGTCACATTGTGAAGTAGATAGACCGAGTGAGCAAGTATGAGCTTTAAGCCCCATTGAATCCGGAGAAGGGAGGTAGGTGGATACTAAGGAGAAAGGTAGGTATACCGTTTTGTTCAGATTTAAGGTTAGGATGTTTTTTGACAGCCATTTCATCACTGAGTTTAGTGCAAGTTGCGCGTATTTTAGTGTTTCAGGCCAGTCACTACCGTGAATTAATAGAGCCGTATCATCTGCGTAAGTGAAGATTGAACAATTCGTGAGAGACATTTTGCATAAGTTATTAATATAGACAAGAAACAAGGTAGGACCCAAGATGCGAAGCAGTGATGCTAGCGAAGGAGGTGGCGGAACGAGAGAGGGAGAGAACCTCTCAACGTCCCAGCCGCCGCGGAAGGCGCTCCGGGCGTCGGGGGTCACGCGATGACCTCCGGCCACCGTAGACGCGGGCCTGTGGACGGTGAGTAACGGGCTAGCTCGCCGTCCGGCCGTCGTCATGACGGCAACAGACCGTGTCGGCGGCGCGTACGTGTTCCACGCGCGCCTCAAAGAGATGTCAGCAAGGAGGGGCCCGCAAGGGCCGACGCCCGTCGGGGCTGCGGATATCGGAAAGTTACCGCGGCTCCGACACAAGGGCGAGGAAGAAGGAACATGGGTTGGTTTTTAGTCAGTAGAAGTCTGACACTCCCCTTCGCTCTGCCCAAGAGCGGGGGGGGGTTATTCGATGATTTTCCACCCACCAAAAAAAAAAAAAAAAGGTAGGACCCAAGATTGAGCCCTGGGGAACACCAAAACTCAATGAAACGGTGTCACTAACAACATCACTAATTTTAACGCATTGAGTTCTATCACACAGGTAATCCTGGAAAACTTTCAAAGTATGTCCGCGAATGCCCGTAGCTTCCAGCTTAGATAAGAGGTGTGGAACAGACACAGTGTCGAATGCCTTAGAAAGATCCAAGAAGACAGCCAAACATTTCAATTTACTGTCCAATTTAGATACTACATGGTCTACCAAGGCAGCAACAGCACTCTCAGTTGACCTACCACGTCCAAAACCATACTGGTTATCACTTAGTAAATTGTATGACTCAAGATAGTCTACCAAACGATTATTAAGGATCTTTTCTAATATTTTAGAGATGGCAGGCAAGACTGAGATCGGTCTATAATTGTCCACACTGTGTCTGTCCCCATTCTTGAAGATTGGGTGAACAACAGCTCTTTTGAAAACCCTGGGAAAACAGCCTGTGGAAATAGAGCGATTGCAGATATGAGTAATGACTGGGACAATCGCGGGCAGACAGGATTTTAACATTCTCGATGAAATGCCATCCCAACCAATCGCAGCATCACTTCGTAACCCAATAATGAGATTGAGACCTCAACTTCATCTGTCGGAAGAAGTACTAGCGAGTTAGAGGGCAGCGCATCGAGACAATAATCCGTGGAATATGAGGTGGACAAGAATTTGTCAGCCAAGTTTTTGCCAACATTGGCAAAAAATTTGTTGACTAGATTTACCGAGGACTTTTCATCTGAGGATATTTTGAGTAGCTCGTTTGGGGATTTAGCATTGATACTAGTTCCAGTAACACTTTTAACAACCTTCCAAGTAGCTTTAGGGTTGTTCTTTGCCACTTCGAACTCGTTCCTTTCATAAGAGTGTTTTAAATTTTTAAGAAGCTTGTTACAGAAGTTACGGTATCGCTTATACGTTATCATGAGAATGAGGTTTTCAGGATCTGCCTTTAGCGTATGAGCCATGCTATCTCTATTTCGGATACAACGAAGCAATCCACTTGTAATCCAAGGTTTGAGAATTCGCCTTTTCGAAGACATATGCATCGATTTCGAGTGATTGGCGATGACAGACCTAAAGATGGAAACCAGGGACTCGGCTGCATTGTTTGGGTCTTGAATATTCATTATCTCACTAAAGTCCGTTGATAAGATGTCATTGATAACAGCTGTATAATCAACAACTATGCGACTAAGTTTAGGGGCAGGTAGTGATATTACACGTTGGATGCTGAGAATCGTAGGCCTATGATCGGTAATGTAAGTATCGAGTACCAGAGTCGTATTTTTATAGTCCGATCTTAACATTACGTGATCAATGCAGGAGTTAATACGGGTTGGGAATAGATGTGTAGGGAGGAGACCATGTGAAGCAATAAGGTTAAGGTACTGATTCACTTGTTGGGAGGCGGAGGTAGCATCCGGAGTGATGTCAATATTGATGTCACCCATTATCACAAAATTTTTATGGACTGACATCTGAGTAAGGATGGTGTCTAATCCATCGATAAAGTTGTCAAGGTTTCGTGTGGAGGGAGAGCGATATAATGCTAAAAGTGAGATATTGTGAGATTTTATATTGCAGATCAGACAACTAGCACCAGATATTATAAGGTTCGGTGACGATATGAGGTAATTGTGTTTTTACATAATATAATAACACCATCATTCTGATTAGAAAGTTTGCTCGTGTGATAAGAAACATACCCATCCAGAGGTTACCATTGCCGTCCTGAGCCAGCATTCCGATAGTATTAAAATATCACATGAAATTTTTATTCTAGCCAGGAGCACAAGAAAGCTATCAAAATTACAATTTACACTACGTATATTTAGGTGTATTATATTAAGAGACTTGTTATCGTCATTGATGAATCGACTGCACGAATCAGGTACACAAATATGTGAATCACTCGTACCAAAGGAGTCAAAATCATTTAAAGTGTCTGAATCGAAAATTGATGTTTGATGTTATGTGTAAAATGTTTTCAACCTTAAATATGTTTATTTTAGTTTTGTGGGTATTTATTAATTCTGTTTTTGATGTTACAGTTAATTTAAGTAGAAATAATAAAGTCCTAATGTACATAAACGTAGGTGTGTTATAAGTTGTGTATGTGTAAAAACAAGTTTTTAAGTGATAATTATTTTTGAGTGGTCTAAAAAGGTACAATGTGTAATATGGAAATTGGTTTATAAAAGATGCATTATATATAGTTAATAATCTTAATGGTTTTAATGTAAGGTAAGATACAGTGATAAAATAGTGAAAAATTGATTTGTAAGAAGTTAGTACTCGATTTTTAAGTAAATAAAAAAGTGAGGTTCGAATATATCCTAAAAGCATGCAATACGAATAAAAATAAGTTGCCTTGCGTTTATTTGGCAGGGGTAAGAAGTTTCTTAAGACACGAGGTTGAGCTGATAACAACGGAGTCCATTCCTTCACGTTCACGAAGAAAAATTTTACCATTTTGCGACCAACAAAACGAATATTTGTTCATTTTAGCAAATGAGCGAGCCTCGAAGAATAGTTGTCGCTGAGTGCGGGGCAGGTGGTCGGCGATATAGACTGGCTTTACTTCACCGGGAACACCAATGTGTCCCGTGTTTAGTTTTTCATTTGATGGCAGACCCTTATTGAACGTACGGCAGGCATCAAGTATTTGATTCTTCGAGGGGACTGTCAGAAACTCTGCAATTATCGGTCTGTTTGAGCCTTTTTTCCCAGGCAGACGATATACATCACGTAGTTGTGGTGGGTTATTCGACGGTTTGATGGTCTCACAAGTTTTCAATACAATCGACGTTAAGTCTCTGGGTGTTTCCTTTTCAATTGCAGGGACATTCCTTATTTCGATACAAGATGATCAGGAGCTCAGCTGTAGGTCTTCTACTTTCTTTTCTAGATCCAGAATATAGTTACGCTGTTCACCGTTTTCTCTTTCTAGTTTCTGCAGTGATTTTTTAATGCAGTCGTAATCCTGGCTCAGAAACTCAACAGTTTTTAAGGTGTCCGCATTAGTTTTTTGAATATCGGCATTTTGAAAAAAAGCTTATTTTATTCTCGCAAAACAGTGAATAAAAAGGCCTTTTTCACTCCTATTGCTCAAAAAGAACGTCATAATAGCATACCAGAGCGGGCGTAAAATTGCATATATTGCCCTAGGGCTAAAAGTAAATCTCGTACGACAACTTGTTCAGCCAGCTGGTGCGTGATTTAGTTTCAAGTAAAACAAATGTTTTATTTTTAAAAATGGAACTAAACGCGCTGAATGCCGAACTCTTTGTTAGAATGTGTGCGTTGCATTGCAGCTACAGAAGAAATAAAAAAAAGGCATTGGCGCAAAATTTTTGGAATTGTATTATTAAATAGAATTTAATTTTTAATAAAATAAACTCATATTGAACATGGTTATTTTATTTTCTCGCAATCGTAGTGAAAAGTACAGTGTAACACACGGCGCTAAAATCCCATTATAACTCGGTTCCTATTTACTACCTCGCTAAAGCTCGGTAGTAAAACTACCTCGTATATAATGGGTCATTTTAGGCCCTTGTATTACAATGTACTATTATTCACTGTTTTGTTTTTATTCACTATTTTGGTGTTTGAATTTGGAACACAAAAATATACCCGGTATCTATTTCAATGCTTACACAAACTCCTTGCGCTAAGATTCGACATTCAAACCTCTTTGGTGCAAATAAATTCTCGAGATTTGATTGGTCGATATTTGCGACAAGGAGTTTGGCATTAGATTAAAACTGTTTTGTGTTCTTTGCTGCCTTTATAGAAAAAAAAATAGAGAATTGGCGCCATTAGGGGATCGGACAAAAAAAAACTAATTAGTCCGTCAGATAGATTTCCAAAAATTATTGGACACGTATTTTTTCTTTTTTTACGTAAACTTAAAATGAAGATGATGATACAGTGCTTCGAAAACTCGTGTGACGTCATAATATGATAGGTAGTACATTTTGACGACACAAGTGACGTTTCAAGCCCCACTCAAAGATCTTTGACGCGTTTTATTTTCGTAATTTTTTATTGATTTGATAAAACAAAAAACATGTAGGTATTCAATATTTTTCGATAATCTAACTTACGGACTAAACAGAATCATATTATTTTGACCCAGTCCGATCCCCTATTGTACGGACACAAAGTTTAGTGAATTATGTCTTTTCTCGTAGTCATGGTATAAAGTATAGTATGCAACTCTTGAATAAAGTACGAATTTATATCGAGGGCCATGAATCACTCGCGTCGTTCAGGATTCTAACAGTTGAATCACTCGCTGCGTTCGTGATTCAATCATTAGAATCCTTCACTTGCTCGGGACTCATCTACGGCCCTCGCTTTAAATCCGTCCTTTATTCATTAGTTGCATAATATACTATTATAATTTAGTTCATGACTTTATAGGATATTTTATGCCTAGTAATATGTACATCAGCAGGCGTAATATTTTTAACCGACTTCGAAAAAGGAGGAGGTTATATGTTCGTGTGTATGTATTTTTTTTTTTATGTATGTTACCTGATTTCTCCCCCAGTTGTGGACCGATTCTCAAAAATTCTTTTTTATTTGAAAGAGTATACTCCTGAGGTGGTCCCATTTTAATTTGGTGATGATCTGGTGCTGATCTTCGGAGATATACAATGGAACTCTTCAAAAATAGACGGCAAATCTGTCGTAATTGCTGGAATCGCTTGGATGTTTATTGAATATACATTATCATGACGTAACATCACGCCTGTATGCTCTGAGGGGGTATGCAGATGTGTATAATACACATTTTTTTAGTTATTTTAAATGAATTACATAGACACGTACGACGTGTTTCGTGCTTTTTTCTGACGCTATTCAAGTATTCGCATTCATCACTTGTCTTCATGCTCTTAACCGTTGAGGAGTAGTACCACTCCTCAACGGTTAAGAGTTAAAAGCAGAAATAGTTGAATCTTGGAGGATATGGGTTAGGTTTCTTGGTTGAATGTTAAATGCATAGTAAATATTTGTATAGGATATATTTATATATATATTTATGTATTTCATTTTTAGTTGTACTTATTACAACTAAAAATGAAAAAATAAAAAAAAACTTTTAGTTGTAATAAGTACCTATATATATATATATATATATATATATACGTACTTATTACACTTTAACTAAAAATGAAAAAATAATAAAAACTTTTTTGCAAAAAAAAACAACCGACTTCAAAAACACCAAAAAGAGAAAAATAAACTTAAGAAGAAAAATCTGCTTCTGAAGTCGGTGGCAAAAACATGAAGTCAAACAAACAAAAGTCACCGACTTCAGAAGCTGATTTTTCTTCTTAAGTTTATTTTTCTCTTTTTGGTGTTTTTGAAGTCGGTTGTTTTTTTTACTTATCTTTTACACATTTTCCCTGTGTTAACTATTTTTGGCTCAATAATGATTACTAGGTACTAAATTGTGCATGCTCCATTAGGAAACGTAAGTACTTTCCTGTTTCAAATGGGGAAAACAACAAAATTTATAAATTTTGAGTTTAATTGGAAATTGGGTCTAATTATGCTAGTGTATTTACCACAGAAGAGATAAAAGAGGTTAGAAAGGAAATAGTTCCTGATTTGTATTAGAACGCGTGTCGCCGCTTGTCTCCCACTCTCTATATCCACTACATGCAAGACGCTAATAAGTACGCGAATTATGCACACAAATAAACCGCACTCACTTAGATCGCGAGCTTGCTACTGGTTGTCACACTAGCGCAAACATTGCGTTTGACGTACACTCACACTTGCGTATATTTCTCATACATGTTACGGTGACCAAAAGGTCGATAATGTATATCGATAAAATTACTTGAGTTTTGTTACTTTAAGTTTTGCAGTTTTTGCTTTAATTTCGGGACGGGACAGAAAGAAAGAAAATAAGAAAGCAAAAATATTTATTGGTCTCTCACACATAAAAAATTAAAGATAAAAAGTAAACATAAAAGATTTTTTTCAAATATTGAACATTAAGTACTTGAAATTCAATTTCAATTCAGATTTTATTATTGTCTTGAAATAAAACGTATTTATTAAGTAGCAATAGCATGCGCTTGCTATCTTTCAAATTCGAATTTTTCAGAATAAAATGCAATCTCACACTAATATTTTTCTAAAATAGCTTTAGTCAGGTCTGTAACATATCTGAATCTGTTGGAAACCTAAAAATAAAATTTAAAATGTAAGTTTCGATTTATAATTAATAATAATAATATTCCACAACTATCACACAACGCCATCTAGTCCCAAGCTAAGCAGAGCTTGTGTTATGGGTACTAGACAACTGATAAACATACTTATATATTTCTAAATACATACATATTATAGATAAATTACACCCAGACACAGAACAAATGATCGTGCTCATCACACAAACATTTGTCCTGGGTGGGAATCGAACCCACGACCTCCGGCATAGCAGTTAGGGTCACTAACCACTAGACCAACAGGCCAGTCAAATGGCTAACCTCAAAACAAATTTTAGATGAAAAACAATCAATAAACAATAATAAGGTATTGATAGTATGGGATAAACAAAAGTTATTTTAATCATAACATAATAATCATTTGAATGCATTCACACATACTAAATATCGACATTATTTACAACTTGGTACAACACTATCGAAACGCAAAGAGTAGGCAGAATTTAAGCTTTGGCTCGTCGCACGCGACGTTCGCAGTGAACGAAATGCATTGCGCTATCGCCCACGTAGTACAAGATGGTACCCACGTATTGCAAGCAATGTACATAATTTCGTTTCTGCTTGCGATTGTATCATTTTTGTCTGCGAACTACATAATACTATTGTAATAATTACAAATATCACTTGTATTTTAAGGTTTTTAGACTTACCGATGAAGAGAAATCCCTTCTCGAGTCACACTGCACACCTGGCTTCTTTTCCGACACGTAATAATCGCGCAACACGGCATAATTCTTTTTTTTTCGCGGAGCTCCGTTCGCTGTCACAATATGAGCGCGATTGTTGGTCAGTAAATCAAATTTTGTCGACATATGATCGTCTGATCATATATGCGGCGCGCGTGCCCCGCCCACATGGCCTTTCTAACCTCTTTTATCTCTTCTGTGGTATTTACCCTGAGTGATTAAGCTGACTTTTTCGGTAAATTATAAAGGGATTCGTTTGTGAAACTTAGAGACTACCACTACTGCTAACTAAGAAGACTCATAGGGGATCGGACAAAAAAAAACTAATTAGTCCGTCAGATAGATTTCCAAAAAATATTAACCACATATTTTTTCTTTTTTCACGTAAACAAAAAATGAAGACGATACAGTGTTTCGAAAACTCTTGTGACGTCATATGATAGTACATTTTGTACCTTCAATTGACGTTTCAAGCCCCACTCCATGATCTTTGACGCGTTTTATCTTCGTAAATTTTTATTGTTTTGATAAAACAAAAAACACGTATCCAATATTTTTCGATAATCTAACTGACGGACTAAACAGAATCATATTTTTTTGAGTCAGTCTGATCCCCTATTCTAGCAATCTAAACCACCTATATGGGTTGTGTTTGGGCATGTGAAAAAATTCTTGGTAGTAGCATACCTCTATAACGAAACTAAAAGGAAAACTATCACAGCTACGTAGGTTATACAAGTTCACGAGTAATAGTCGTCTTAAAACTGCAAACGTAATTTTGTTTTATTTTTTAATCTTAAAATCAGCCTTTTTACAATAAAAGTCATCGTTCGGAGGCAGGAAGGCAGGGTGGTCAATCAATCAGTTTAGTAAGTTCATATATTTTGATGGGCAGCTACGGAACCTTACATTGTGCATGGTCCGACATGAACTTGGCCGGTTTTTTTCTAGCTTTCATGGGTATTGATAAAACTAAAGGAGGCTGCCAAATTAGGATGGATCTCCAGCGGCTAAAACCCACGTTACGCTACTGAAGAAAGTAGGTAAGTACGTATTATAATATTCTGTTCTATTCCTTCTTATTCTACGAATCACTTTAATAATGTTGGGTGAGCAGGTGAATCCGCGGGACCAGTTAGTATAATATTTAGTTAACCACATTGTTATCACTTAGCATTGACTGTGGTATAGCTATAAATATTAGGAGGAAATTATTGAAAAAGGAGGAATATAAAAGCAACAAGTTACACATTCTGTTACTGATTAATTGCACGACTGCTTGTAATATTAGTCATTTTAATTTAGTGTTATTTTTACCATTTGCAAAGTTACTTCATTATATTGACTTAAACATGGAGTTATCAAGTACCTTTATATTGTTATTCTCTCTACTGTCTATCAGCTTGGCTGCAAACGTGTCTGTTTATAATGAGTACTCTTGTAAGTAAATATTCGATGTTAATAAAATGCACCTAGCTATACATTTAATTTTATTAAAGCAAATGATAACTTAGAAAATATTTCTTTTACGTCTTGTCTTTATCAAAGTTAATTTTTAAGACCTCTTGGAAGGAATTGGGGAAGGCATTTGCCCAGCGGTGGGACAGTGCAGGCTAACACAAAATTATGACTTAAGTTTTTAATCAATATTTTTTTCAGTTTACGTCGGTAGTAAGCCTGTGCTGGCTGCAGTATCGCAGCTCCCTTGGGAGTTTCGTTTTGAACGAGGAACAATCATTAACATGAAGGTCTTAATTATTAATGAACCACCAAATGTGACTGGACACCAAGGCACGTATAGTAAAGGTAAGCTCCAATCTTCATAGTTCCTTTTCCTTCCCAAGACTAGATGGAATCATATCTCTAGAATTTATTTACTGGAACCTCTAGAGTATTTGTTCACTTTTGTACAATTAATTCAGAAAGTTAAGTGTAATTTTCGATTTTCAATATTTTGCAGAAGATGGAACTATTAAGGCACGGTTTGAAGATTTCTATGATATCGATGATTTTGTCCTTTATGAAATAAAAATCAATCTAAACTTATACAGTTCCAAGGGCTTGTGTTCATCTCTACTAGTAGCGGAAGGGAGGACTGACTGGTCAGTTAATGAGAAACCTCAATGTAAGAGATTATTGTATTGTTACAGTAATGTCTGCTCTTGTGACGTTTTTCAGTAAATTGTATAATGTCTCTGTTTGCATTGATATTTATGCAATACAAACGGAAGTAACTATTGATTGATATCATTTATGTTTCAGATAATATCATTTGTCCATATGGATGCACATTACATGTAGACATATCAGACCAGTGTGTCGGTAAGTCTTTCTCTACTCAACAACCTTCGATATACAGAGACTGATATCTTCGCCTGCACTGTCCGGTCAAGTAGTGGCAAGCTTGACTACTGCGTGTGGTGTTTTGGGTTCGATTCCCAGGTTGAGGAAAGTGTGATTCATGATCATGTCATGATAGGGTTGCGTGGCAATGCTGCCAGTGCATTCTGGGCACGTTCTCACAAAATTGAAATCAATATTTTCAGTGTACTAGAATTATAAAGATTTCTGCCTGTACCTATACATCTGTATACTTATTAGCTTGTTCGAATAAGAACATTAGATTTTGAATGTAGATACTGCGAAACCCTAAAGTACGTTGTTCCTGCATATAGTTTCACACCTTATATTGATTGTGGACTAAATGCCGTACTCAGAAAGCTTTAATGATTAGGTACTTAAGCCATCACTTAGTAAAGGTTTTGACAGTTTTATCATACAAAACTACTGTTAATATCATAAACGGGATATTTACCATGTTTGATTTTTGTTTCGACGAGAGTTCCCGATATTACGGCGCTGTATACAAGCACCATGATCACGGATAACCTGAATTGTGTAGTGAGTGACAATGGTAGTGGTGCCGAACGCAAAAAACGAGCGAGAAAGAGGGTAGACCGTTTTGTCTGCTCATAAACATCCACCCGCAATGACTTCAGTTTATCCGTGATCATGGTGCTTGTAACAGCGCCGTAATATCGGGAACTCGAAACAAAAATCAAACATGGTAAATATCCCATTTATGATATTAATAGTAGTGTCAGTGACCATGTCAGTTTAAAACTCATACAAAACTGTCAAAACCTTTACTTAGTGATGGCTCAAGTAATCATTAAAGCTCTCTGAGTAGGTAGTAAGAGAACAAAGAGGTACTCCTGTGTTAGCGCACACACTTGTGTACTACATCAGCGGCGTACTTGGCTAGACTGCGTTCTGACTTGCCGCAGTGACCGAAACTCAGACAAATACAATGGTTTTAACAAGATATCATTTTTAACCGACTTCTAATAAAAGAAGGAGGTTCTTCAATTCGGATGTTTATATATATATATAAATATATATAAAGGGTGGGCCAAAAATTTTTGCAAATAGAAACACTAGATTTTTTTGGGAAACGTTCGAGGGAGGGGCGCGCAGGTGGCGGGAAACTGTGCGCCACTTCATGCAATTTTAGTTACGATGGAGCGCTTCACGGGACAACAGCGTGCTTTTTGTGTAAAACAAATTTACAAAAACAATAATTCCTACGTTACTGTACGACTCCTGGGGGTCTACTCGCTAATTTGCCGACTAATTTTCGGGCCGTACTAAAGTCGGCCCGAACTAAGATAGAAATTGACTCAGAATTGATAGAATGACTAGTCGATTTGACAGCTTGCCCTACTCCCGATGAGTTTTAGCCCGTCCGAAAATTTGAATTTGACACTTGTTTACGCGGATTTTTATGTCATTTTAAACGATAACAACATAGTTATCGTGCAGGCCCCGAAAGTAAAAAAAAAAAAAAAAAAAAAGATTTTAAAGTTTTTTTTTTTTAGAAAATCAATAATTTGGCTGCTTTTTGAATGCTCGAAGGAGCTCTAAAAGTAGATTCGCCGGTTGTTTTCACGCTAAAACTTTCGGTTGTCGAGTATTCACCATTTTGAGTTTAAAGGAACTATAGGCTCTTAAGGGAATTATTTGAAGACTAGTGGACGTCCCGCGGTTTCACCCGCGTAGTTCCCGTTGTCTTAGGAATACATGGATAAAAAGCCTATGTTACTCAGGGTGAATGTAGCTTTCTAATGGTGAAAGAATTTTTGCAATCGACGCAGTAGTTTTTTGAGTTTATTCATTACAAACATACACACAAACAAGGAAGGAAGGTTCAAGGTTCCTGCGAGAAACTATTACCTTTTTTTTGCCTCAACAAAAGCAACGAAATGATGTTGATTCAAGAATGAAGGTAGGTAATGGTTTGGTTTGGCGCTGGGACTGGCAGAAGATTCTGATATAACTAAAACAAAGATTTCTACTATAAAAGCATAATTTAATGATGAACAGTTGTTTCTTTTATTTTGCACCAAAATTACTTATTTTCAAGCATTGAATGCCCTAAACAATACACAAAATAATCTTCAAGTACAATAATAAACTAATACATCAAACAAATTAACACCATTAACTATGTTTGGCGGGCTTCGAGTCAAGGTGCCATGTAGCTTTTCGCGAAAACACTAATACACAATATCCTACGACCAAAACTCCTTCATATGGGTCTCAAGATGATGTGTCCTGCACCATAAAAGACTTGAAATGAATCTTGTTGCTCCTTAAATACTCCAAAACCTCTGGCATCATGATGTGATGTGATATGTATAGCGGGACGCAGCAACATGTTGTCCATACAAATTAAGCCTTCCTCATCAGCCTGTCCTTGGCTTGTTACCGGTGGCAACGTGCTTTTAACTAGCTTGGGGGGCTCCTAGTTACTCCGTGTTTGTTTGTTTTTGTTTCCGCTGATGTTTATTGTTATTAGGTACCAACTCGTTGTTTTCACTTATAAAATCGAGGAGTGCCTCTATTTGAGCGCGTGAGGGCCTACAAAAGCGTTTGAGGCAATTTTACAATTTATTACGAAAAGTTTCCGGGTCGTACCTCGTATTAATAATGCAAATAATTGTTTATTATTTATTGTAAATAAAAAACTGACATTTTGACATTTCCATTGACAAATCGGTATCCTTCAATCAAATACAAAGAAGGCAGAGGTTACAGCTTTAACCCGGACAAATATATTTAAATTATGTCTAAAAAGACATTATAATAAATATTTTGAGCAAATGCAGTCTTTTTCTAACAATACCAATGATATTTTTAATTTAAATGCTTGAAAACCACGAAGTAAGAAAACCGGGAATCAACCGAAAGAATAAAGCAAAACTAACGACTTTTATCATTCGTTCGTTAATCCAAACTAATCTTGTCTATGACTCCGTTCGCAAAGCCATTGGTCCGTGATCACTAGAGAGTAGGGTTTACACACATTTACGGCGTAGAGTAAAAAAACCCGTTTATACGGCCGTATTTACGGATTTGGTGCTTAGCGAGTAGACCCCCTGTTTAGAATTGATTACGGATTATGCCGTGTAAGTGAGTGTCAAAATGTTAATTTGATCCAAGCTTAAGTCGAGAAGTTCGAGCAAACGGGATCGAAAATGAATATTAAACAAACAGGGCGGCCACGATAAAACGACAGCATGGGGTGCCATATCATCAAAGGGCATTGGTCCGTATTTCTTTGAAAATAATCAAGGAAATAATGTAATTGTGAATTTAGCGGAATACGTCAAGATGTTGCAAGACTTTTTGACGCCGCAGTTGCATGAATTTCAAGTGTACAGCATCAGGACCTAGATGCAACAAGATGGAGCAACATGCCATACGTCAAATGTGAGTTTACCGGTAGTTAAAGAAATGTTTCTGAACAAATTGATTTCTCGCAGGGGTGACATCCCATGGCCTCCGAGAAGCCTGGACCTTAAACAATGCGATTTTTTCTTGTGGGGATACCTGAAAAGTTGAGTGTACCTTAATAAACCGACGGCAATATCCCAATTAAAACAAAAAATCCACGAGGAAATAACCGCGATCCCCCGCAGCATGTGTCAGCGAGTTTTCCAAAATTTGCGTAGTCGATTGCAGGAGTGTTAACAACGAGGCAGCACACATTTGTACGATGTTATTTTTAAATAATAAAGAACAATGTCCAAAACGTCCCCACCCTTGTAGCACTTTACAACCTATGTCAATCGAAGGGTTTTAGTCAACTTATCATTTTATTGTATGGCAGCAAAACTGAAATCCGTATCCGAAAAAAGTTATATCGTTATGAAGAAACCGAAATCAGTCACAATAATTATTATGTTACCGACCACGATACTTTTCTTTTTGTAATTATTACTGTGGAATGATGTCGTTCGGAGTTTTCAAACCTCGGAACTTAACCTTCTGCACCGAGGTGTGAGACAGGGAGACGTCATATCTCCGAAGCTGTTCATCGCTGTACTGGAGGATGTTTTCAAGGTTCTGAATCGGGAAGGACTAGGCATCAATGTAAATGGTGAGTACATCAGTCACCTTCCGTTTGCTGACTATATAGTGGCTGAGACCATGGAGGACTTCAGAACAATGCTCGATGACCTCAGTAGAGTTTCCGAAAGAGTGGATCTTAAAATGAACATGAACATAACCATGATCATGTTAAATGGCTATGTAACTCCTATCAAGATCGGAACCTCTATACTCGAAGTTGCGGACAATTATGTCTACCGGGACAAACGGTCTAGTTAAGTAGGTTTTAATTCGAGAAAGAGGTCACCACTTCACCAGTCCCATGCATCTCGCATCCAGCGGGTCCCCGCAACCTTCACCAGGTCATATGTCCACCTTTTTATTTTTGTTGAGTGGTGAAAAATACCTAACGCATACAGCACCGTCCCGGGAGACGGCGCGACTTGCAACCACTAAAACACACTGGCGTGAACCTACTGTCACTTTGTTAGATGAGCCACAAGAACTGCTACGCATGACGTTCGCGACCCACCCAGCGATGTCCGGGCTCACCTGAGACATCGCAACCACTCATGAGGGCCGTGCGATGTGACGACGATAGACTCCCCTATCTATCGCCCGCTGGCACCTCCTAGGGTGGCATCAGGTCACCATGGCGCCTCCTCCACCGACCTGTCCTCCTTCGACGGATCGCGTCAGTGAGGGAGTCTTCCTCCGCCACCTCCTTCTGTGAGATGACATCCTCACCATGTCGACCATGGCCTTGGTCACAGCCGGCAAAGAGCGGTCTGCCCCAATTGTTGCTACGAGAGCACGGCGCTGCACCACCCAAGCAGGGCAATGCTCGAGGGTGTGACGCGCCGTATCCTCGCTGCAGTCACACTGGTAACACACGGGAGTCGCCTCCTGTCTAGCCACTTCGTGCAGGTATTTGCCAAAGCAGAGCAAGAGCAGAAGCAAAGCATGCCCTGACAACACCTGCACTAGATGGAAGGTCAACGTCCCGTGTCAGGTCATTTGTCCACCTAGTGGAAGGCCTTCCAACGCAACGTCTTCTGGTTCGCGGTCGCCACTCCCTTACTTTTCGGCCCCATCGTCTATTCGTTCTGCGATGTGCCGTGCCTTGCTCATTGCCACCACTTGAGTCTGGCAATTCCCGGTCTAAGTCGGTAACCTCGGTAACCTCAGAAGCTCCGAGCATAGCCCTCTCCATTGCCCTCTGACTTTAAGCCTTCTGATGAGACTGATTGTGAGCGATCACATTCAGGTCTCGTATGTAATCAATGACAGCACACACTGATCACAGACTTTCGTCTTGAGATACTGCGGTAAGTTGGACGAAAAGATCCAACTCAATTTCTGTAACGCTGCCCAGCCGAGTCGGATTCAACGATGGACCTCTTTCTTGAAGTTAGACCTACGTAACTAGACCATTTGTCCAAGGTAGTATAATCGTCCACAACTTCGAGTGTAGAGTATCCGATCTTGATAGGAGTGGGTGTTACATAGGCAGTACACATGACCTTGGTTTTGTCCATGTTCATTTTAAGATCCACTCTTTCCGAAGCTCTACTGAGCATCGAGCATTGTACTGAGGTCCTCCATGGTTTCAGCCATAACCACAATATCGTCAGCAAACCGAAGGTGAATGATGTATACTCGCCATTGACATTGATGCCTATTCTCCCTAGTCCAGAACCTCGAAGACATCCTACAGCACAGCGGTGAACAGCTTCGGAGATATAACGTCTCCCTGTCTCACACCTAGCTGCCCATGGGTAGGTTCAGAGATTTGAAAACTCCGAACGATATCATTCCACAGTATGGTTACAAAAAGAAAAGTATCGTGGTCGGTAACATAGTCATTAATGTGACCGATTTTGGTTTCTTCATATCGATATAACTTTTTTCGGATGCGGATTTCAGTTTCGCTGTTAATACAATAAAATGATAAGATGACTATGGCCCTTCGATTGACATAGGTTTTAAAGTGCTACAAGGGTGGGGACGGTGTCCATACATTTTTGTGCATTGTTCTTTCATTAAATGGTTATTACGTTAAATAAATTATCAACAAAATAACATTTGTAGTTTTATTTCTATTCATGTTTCAAAAGTGCAAAAATTTTTGGCCCACCCTGTATATTATGTTTGTTCGGGCATAACTCCTTCACTTGCTAACCGATTTGAAAAATTCTTTTTTTGTTGGAAAGGGTTATACTTCCCAAATGGTCCCATATTTTTTTTTATCGAAATCGAACAAGCGGTTTTTGAAAAATCAACAAAACTCAAAAAAAAAAACTATTGTCCACATTATGACCCATGAACATGTGAACCACTAAAAAGTGAAAAATAAACTTTAGAAGAAAAATCAGTTTCTGAAGACGGTGACTTTTGTTTGTTTGATTTCATTTATTTTTGTGTTTTTTTTTTTTTAAGTCGGTTTTATTTTTTGTTAAAAAGTTTTTATGTAAAATATTAACTGCCGGTCGAAATTTCTTCTATTATGACAATTTTATATCATCAAATAGTTTAAAGATGTACATAAATAATGAGCTACGTAAATTATTGCAGATCCCCCGTCTGATACCAAATCAACGACTACGACAACACTGAAGCCTGTTGTGAAACACGTAACTAGTAATAATGTGACGGATTATGTTCCTACATCACCACATGCTATCATAGAAACAACAACTATCAAAGTGACTACAAATGGTACTAGTAAGTATGATCATATTTTATTAATATTATCAGTCATTATTGCTCTTTCGCTATTATGACTGCCCCTTATTCTGCTCAAGAGCGAGGCCGTATTCTTGCGGATGATGGCATGAAACCTATCGGTATGGTTTACCGTGAACATTCCAGAGGCACTGCAAAAACGAGGCAATCGCAACAGCATCCTAATAAAAACATTATTGTATTGGACGCACAGGACATCCAGCGACCTTTCGAATAGCTTTCCGGTGTAAAAACTCTGACAATACCATAAAATAAAACTCCTTCCTTTCCCTCTAAAAGCATTTTTTAAAAGCCTTTATTTATGGTTGAAAATGTGAATTTTTTTACAACAAATCCGACAATACACTTTGAAAAGCGCAACGACCATACAGCCACTAGACGCCTAATACTTGATCTAACGCACGAAACAAATTCTGTCAACTCGCTGAGGTGCGAGGGAACGGGGTACTGCATTCTGATTGGCCCTTTCAAGGTCATTGCATTTCATAGGGATGAGACAGGTTTAAATCAAACAAGAACGTATCGATATTTTTTAATTGTATTTAATAAAATATGTATTTACATTTTACATAAATAACTTGCATTTAAGTACCTTCTTTATTCTGAATATGATTGAATCATGTAAGAACATTCAAAAATCGCTTAGTTGCAATTGCCCATTTTTTTTTTAAATCTGGGTCGTGTGGGTATCTAAAATTAATCGTTTAAGTTTCACAATTTGTTAGCTGTATCCTGTTGTAATTTTTAATTACTAACAATATATTTTTTACTTAAATAGTTAGGTTTTTTTGCTTTATCGATAACAGGGGTGGTCATGCGATTTGGAGCATCACTAATTATTTTTACTTAAAATCGAGGAAAAGAGATGGCAAAAAAAATACTCTCAAAAGAAAGAGATGCAATCATAAAAGACATCAACGCGCGCTCCAAGAATGTGCACTGCATACAAGTGTGACCAGTATAAGATGAACTCCGAAAAATAATGTCAGAAAATTAATTTTATTTAGATTAAGGAACCATTAACTTACCGATGAAATGTGATACCGTCTTTCAGGAAACTTGAAGTCCGGCTTTCTTTATCACACCAACGTACTGTACACGGGGCCATATTATGTTTATTTTCTCGAATTTTCAAAGGTGTAGTGCGGAAGTGTTTACGGCTCACAGGTGTGGTCGAAACTAATGCGAACTTTGTGACTGACGACGGCTATAAGATTTATAGCCCTAATGTGTTGACAGACATTTGTCGCCTGTTATTAGGCGTCTAGTGGCTGTATGGTCGTTGGAAAAGCGTAACCTTTAATTGGTCATTACACCGAGCAAATCTTCGTGCCAACATATTACCCCTGACTGCCAGAGACCTACGCTCCCGTTCAATGTCAACATGGTCACTGAGGTCGCCGGTAAGAAAATGCCCAAGATACTTAAACATTCTCACTCTGCGAATTGACGTTCCATTTATAGCCAGTTCGAATGTACTTTCACGACACTTACCATGCAGCGACCCCAAAGACCATGTATTCAAACTTTTTGACATTATAGACAAGTCCATGTGCAGTAGCAGAGGTCTCGCATATACAAGAAGTAACTCCACGATCGCCCCCGGCGACGGGCCCAGCAGCACCATGTCATACGCATAACTGATGTTGTTACAACTAACACCATTTACCCTGCATCCGACACGCATGCTGCTGAGCTCGACAGTGAGGTCATCAATATATAGATTAAAGAGCCGAGGGGACGATAAACCACCCTGCCTCACCCCGCACTCCAACCTATATGACTCTGAGCGCATTTGACCATTTAACACGGTTTGTCTGGCTACGATACCAATACTGCAATACCTAAATATATATGTAGGATCAGGATTGCCGAGCGGTATGTCGTCAGGGTTTGGAGTCCCCATTTTGGGAAAAACAAGACTGTAAATGAATTTACAGAGTTTTATTCACAGTGGGCACACAACACGATAATTAAAATTCACTTAAAACACACTGGTACACAATACACAATGAAACACAATAGAAAATAAAGACAATAAGGCGAACAGACTTTTTAAGGTCAAAGTTCGTACAGTGGTCTAGCCACCCTAATGCACATGTGCAGGTAAACCGACAGTTTTGTCGGGAGCGAGGAGCTCTTTACTGAGTCGAATCCGAAGACCGACTGACTAGCTTACCGAGCGCTCGACCTTTTATAAGACGACGCCGCTAGCTTTCTAAAAAGTTCCCGCTAACAACAACTCTGTCCATTCACGCACGGAAGTACGTCACGTGTTTACAAGACACATAAAATGTGCTAAATCTAATAAGATTTTACGTTATACAATAATCAAATATTACAAGAATAATTATTGTAAATAAATAACTGTGAATTACACAAAGTAAATCATTTAAAATAAAAGCAAGGTCAACATTTGTTTTGAACAAAACTATTAGTCACACTTATCGAAATAAGTAGCCAAAAATCATTAGAGTGTACACTAGGTACTTAATAAATTATGTTATGATTTATCAGACACTAATTAACAGTAAAAACTCACTTAAATTAATAATAACAAAATCAACTGGCAGCAAAATATCGAATTACCCACATTGTAATCGACAACCAACTCCGACACGGCCAGAACTGACGTTCTACACGACCTCGTGTGATTCTGAAAAACAAAAATCTCATGTGAGTATCGATCGGCCTTTCTGACAAACAAAAAGCCATAACAAAATGGATATTGAAATGAAAAATCCTGAATTAGTGAAATAAAACTATTACCTATCAAAAGTAGTTGCATCGCAACCATTAAAATCATCAAACTGTTACTGACAATACATAGCTCAACTAAAGTAGAGACATAGTCTCCCAGTCGAAATCACACCATGGGATTCGACAAGTAATCTGGAGTAGAATAGACAACCCGCATAGGCGTCAACATATACAACCCGCATAAGCGTCAAGTTCAACAACCAAATCCAGGAGTCAACATAGACATCCAACAAGAGTCAACATAGAACATCTTGTAAATTCAGCTATACTATGTCAGCAGCAGATGAATCATCATCAGTGTCAGTATTGACATCATCACTAACAGTAACAGGACATTCAGGCATTTTTCGTACACGATCATGGGCATATTTGTAAATTCTATTGCTATTCAAAGCTTTTAACAAATATCTGTCACCATCTAAGACTTCCAAAATTCTATAGGGACCTTTAAGTCTCCAACTTGAAACTGACAGATTTACTTCTATCTCATCACTGGCAACAGATATCAAACCCAAAGGTCTAGCAACTCGACCAATCAATAAGTCTAAAGGACTAGATTCAGTAACCCGCAATGGTACAATAAAGAATACTTTGTAAAAGAATCAATTAAAACAATGATGTAGGTACTCCTTGAGATCACTCATCCACTAAGTTTCCCTGTAACATCTACATGCACTGTCTGCAAAGATAATAAGAGAACATTCACCCCCAGAGTCATAACAAAATGAAAGCGACTCACCAGATTGCTATAAAACAGCGGTGATAGGTTGAACATCACAAGCTTCAACTCGCTTCACAGCTGGTTGGCTGCTCGTAGGCTGACTCCCAGTATCTTCACTCGAACCTTCCGGCTGCCTTCCAGTCGCTTTAGGGCAACGAGGAGCGACATGTCCCGCTTCCCCACAGCGGTAACAGACTATCTTCTTAGATGTCGCCTTATGAGACGAGCTAGGAGCTAGTTGATCCAGAAGGCTTGTTTGATGTCTCGGCCTTCTTACGACAGTTGGTAGATTTATGCCCCACTATACCACAAAAGTGACAAACTATTGCACCTGGTTTGGACTTCTTAGGTTGTGAAGAATCTTGGTCAGAGGAAGACTGAGATTTTCTCTTGAGGTGGGACAAGACACTCAATTCTTGTTGCAGTTTATTCCTTGTAAGCACTTCGGTAGTAAAGGCAAGTCGATGAGCACGAGAATCAAACTTTGAGACATGGGCCAGTACAGTGGAAACAGCAACGTGTTCGACATCCAGGCTATTCCACTTGGAGGTCAGTGAAGTGACTTGCCGACTGGCGTATGCGGCTAGAGATTCTCCTTCTTTTGGCTGACTACTATGGAGATTAATGAGGGTAGCAGCCACAGTTTCCGAAATGGCAAAGCGAGAGAGGAAGAGACTCTTAAAGTCTGTCCAGGTCATCCCTGCGTATGAGACTTGGGAAAGCCATACATTGGCACTGCCCTTTAAGGCTTTAGTGAGGGCAATAATAAGAGTGCCACCCTGAAGAGGTTTTTCCGATAGGCAAATATCCACCGTTGCACTCCAAGCATGAGCATCGGAATCGGGTAGGTCTGGGTCAAAAACTGGCAAAGAAATGACAGCAGACGAGGAAGACTGCGTCTTAATTGCTTCAATCAATTGAATCATATTTTGATTCTGAAGCTCTAACATAGCTCGCCATGGATCACCAACACCTTCCAATTCCCGGGCTAAACCTAATCCCACTTCTGATGTAGGATCAGGATTGCCGAGCGGTATGTCGTCAGGGTTTGGAGTCCCCATTTTGGGAAAAACAAGACTGTAAATGAATTTACAGAGTTTTATTCACAGTGGGCACACAACACGATAATTAAAATTCACTTAAAACTGTTAGCTTTATTAAAATACTTACTTAAATATTACCTATACCTAATTATATTATGTTAGCTTTTATTAAAATATTTATCTGAATATTATCCATACCCAACTTTATTGTAATTAAATGTATGTGTTCGCATGTCATACGGATGGTATATTGACTTGGTTGTCATTCGATCCAACACTTCACTTCGCCGTTCATTCCGGCATTCACCTACAAGCGTTGACAGTGCGAACACAGGCATTCAAGTTTGATGTCTCGTACAGACAAGACGTGCAGTGTAAAAGTGTAGTACATTAAAGTGATTATTCGAAGAAGGACAATATTATTATTTCTGACCTCGTTAAAAGGTCAGAAGCGGGATCACATCGGAACTGTAACGGTTTTGGTGGAATACTCAACGCCCATATTTAAAGCTACGCAAGTGAAATGCCAAAGCATCGGTCTGGAAAGCGGGTGCGACACTCTGAGGACTCCAGCAGTGAGTCAGAATTATCCTCGGAGCGCAGAAGCAGATCACGGCATAAGCATTCACGACGAAAGCGTTCACGGCGTGTGGAGAAGTCCAGGCAGCGCCGTTCCCGGTCGCCAGATACGCCAGCGCCGCAAGAGCGTTCTCGGCGTGTGGAGAGGTCGAGGCAGCGCCGTTCCAGGGCGCCAGATACGCCAGCGCCGCAAGAGCGTTTACGGTGTGTGGAGAAGTCGAGGCAGCGCCGTTCCCAGATGCCAGATACGCCGGCGCCGCAAGAGCGTTCACGGCGTGTGGAGAAGTCGAGGCAGAGCCGTTCCCGGACGCCAGATACGCCGGCACCGCTCGAGGAACCAGCAGTACGACCGAGTGCTGGGACCAGAAACGGCGCATCATCACCATTACCAAGTAACCAATCCACTGTTTTTGACTCTCAAAATTTTGTTAATGTGTTCCAAGAACTTGTTAAGTCTTTACGTACAGACGGCAATACAGACCGTTACCCTGTTTTGAACGTTGTGCCTGAATTCGACCCAACAAAGCGAAATCAGAGTATAGACGTTTGGATTACAAAAGTAAATGAATGTGCAAAGATTTATAATTGGACAGAACGACAGATAGTTCACTACGCTTTGCCTAAATTAGTAGGGTTAGCCCAAAAATGGTACCAGGGTCTACCCACTTTGTTATTTACATGGACGGAGTGGCAACAAAAATTGAAGTCGGCATTCCCCAGTGATGATAACTATGGTCGGTTGCTGACGGAGATGCTCGCCTGTAGGGCACGTTTTGGTGATAGTTTAGAAGACTATTATTACGAAAAGATAGTTTTGCTTAATAGATGCAACATTTCAGAAAAAAACGCTATCGATTGTATATTATATGGTATTGAAGATAGATCGGTCAGAACTAGTGCTGAGGCTGTGCAATTTAGCGAGCCTGATAAGTTGTTAGTTTTCCTTCGCAATGTTAAAATAACTAAAAAGAATGACAAGCAAAACGTGACTGTGCAGCCGAGCGTTTCCGACAGCAAGCGTTTTAAAACTTCTAAAGATAATGCATCCGCATCTGCGGGTATTAGGTCATCAAAATGTTATAACTGTGGAGAGGAAGGGCACCCTTTCTACAAATGTAAACATCCAATTAAAAGGTGCAATCACTGTCATAAAGTAGGCCATTTGATTGGCGATTGTCCCAATAAACCTGAGCATGAAAGTAATAAGACTGTTTTAAACATTTCAAAGGAGCAAGATAATGATGCGAAATATTTTAAGATCGCGATAGTTAACGGTCAGACTATGAATTGTTTTATTGACTTCGGTAGTCAAATTACTATGCTCCGAGAATCGGATGCAAAAGTATTAAACCAAACTCTGTCTTACGGTGACTTGCCGATTTTAAGAGGGTTCGGAAATTCAATTGTTCAGTGTTTAGGGAAATGCGATATCGAAATTGAAATAGACTTAGTTAAAGCCCGCGTTGAAGTACTCATAGTCCCTGATCATTACTTAAAGGTATCATTACTTGTAGGCCAAACGTTTACGGAACAAAGCCATGTCGTAGTTCTCAAAACAGAAGACAAACTAATTATTAAGAGTAAAACTATAAACGTCCCTGAAAGTGTTAAACTGTATGTTAGTAACTCTATTAAAGTAATGGGCCGCACCGAAGTGGCCGTAGAATCTAATCCACCATATGATGGTGAGGTGGTCGTGGAGCCTGGTTTATGCTCTCAACCTCAAATGATGTACAGTTTAATGCCTTGTATTTTGGAGTTGGTTAGTGGCAAGGCCACACTTCAATTGGACGGTTTGGTAAAATCGGGATTCGATTTAAACAAAGGTACCCTTTTGTCTCGGGCTTTGCCGTTAGCACAAATTAACTGTCAAAGCGTGAATAGAATTGACAAAGGCGCGGATAACTCTTCTAATATTATTATTGATCCTAAAATGTTGTCTGTAAGTGACCAAATCAGTGAAAGCAATCTTTTGCAGTTGACTCGTTTATTAAATGAATACAGAGATTGTTTTGCTTTTTCCACTAAAGAGTTAGGCTGTATTTCAAACACTGAAATGGACATAAGGCTCAATGATAATACACCAGTGGTTTACCGACCGTATCGCATGCCTTTTACAGAGCGACAAGTAGTTCGTAATATGGTACAAGAACTTGAGGACTCTGATATAGTTAAACCATCGACCTCAAGTTATGCATCACCAGTTCTCCTCGTCAAAAAGAAATCAGGAGATTACAGATTATGCATTGACTATAGGGCTCTCAATAAAAAAACGGTTAAGGAGCATTATCCCCTCCCTAGGATTGACGATCAATTAGATAACTTGTCAGGCTATAAATATTACACATCGTTAGACCTAATGTCAGGTTACTATCAATTGAAAATGTCTGAAACGTCTAAACATTTAACGGCTTTCATAACACCTGATGGGCATTATGAGTTCAATCGGATGCCCTTTGGCCTTGTTAATGCGCCGTCCAATTTCCAACGTGCAATTAACAATATATTGGGTAATGCACGATTTAAAGAGGCGTTTGCTTATATGGACGATGTCATAATACCATCTAGAACTATTGAGGAAGGGTTCAGTAAGCTCAAATCAACATTGGATTTATTTCGAACCGCCGGTTTAACTTTAAAATTATCCAAATGCAACTTTTTAATGGAATCTATTGACTATCTTGGATTTGAAGTGTGCGCCGAGGGAATAAGACCAGGGAAAGCTAAAATCAATGCTGTTGACGTATTCCCTCGCCCTGCCGATCAGCATAGGGTTAGGCAGTTTTTAGGACTCGCTAGTTTCTTTCGTAGATTTATAAGGGGGTTCTCTTCAATAGCTCGACCACTAACCCAACTTTTAAAAAAAGATTCGAAATGGCAGTGGTCCGACTGTGAAGAGAATGCTTTTGTAACCTTAAAGACAGAGTTAACCAAACGTCCGATTCTTGCATTTTATAACCCTGCGTTTGAAACTCAACTTCATACAGACGCTTCTAAAATTGGTATTGCTGGTATCCTTTTACAAAGATCAAGTAAAGAAGCACCTTTAAATGCTGTAGCTTATTATAGTAGACAGACGTCCCCAGAGGAGTCTCGTTTCACTTCCTACGATTTAGAAACTCTGGCGGTGGCAAGCTCAATACAACGATTTAGGACGTACCTATTAGGCATACCGTTTACCATAGTGACAGACTGTAACTCTTTGAGGGCTACCTTTGAGAAAAGAGATGTTTTGCCTAGAGTAGCCAGATGGTGGAATATCATGCAAGAATATGATTTTAAAATCGTTTATAAGGCGGGCTCTACCATGTCCCACGTAGATGCTTTAAGTCGAAACCCGGTAGAAGTAAGTTCCGTCGAAGTAAGATGTATCGAAACTAATTGGATAGCAACGGTACAATCTGTTGTACCGTTCCCGTTGTACCGTACCGTTCAGAGCGATCCCGAGCTCCAACGGATAATTTCTATTTTAAAGGATCAAGATACGGATGGTATTATAGAAATTAAAAATAATTTTATAATCAAAAGAGGCCTATTATATCGAAAAACCGAGGCAGGGGATCGCTGGGTTGTACCAAAAGGTGTTAGGTGGCAGGTATTGAAAGCCCATCATGACGATATTGGTCACTATAGTTTTGACAAAACTTTTGATAAAATTAAAAATAGTTTCTGGTTTGCCAAAATGAGACGATTTGTGAAAAAGTATGTCGATTCGTGCCTAGAATGCGCTCATTCGAAAGTCCCTGCTGGTAAGAAGGCAGGTGAACTTCATCCGATTCCCAAGGTTGATCGCCCCTTTCATACGTTGCATATAGACCATTTGGGTCCTTTTGTGAGAAGTAAAAAGAAAAACGCGTACCTACTCTTAATAATCGATGCCTTCACAAAATATGTTATATTGGCTCCTGTAAAAAGTACGAAATCGTTACATTCTATATCCGCTTTAAAAAGCTACTTCCATACTTTTGGTGTTCCTAAACGGCTCATTTCTGATCGAGGTACATCTTTCACGTCCAAGCGCTTTCAAGAATATTTAAGTACGTTAGGCATTAAACACGTTATGAACGCGGTAGCGACACCACGTGCCAATGGACAAGTGGAACGCTACAACCGCACTGTTTTAGCTGCCCTAACTGCAACAAACCTAAATAAACCGGAAAATAAATGGGATGAATGTATTTCTGAAATACAATGGGGTTTGAATAATACCCTTAATAAGGGAATCGGGAAGACACCAGCTCAGGCATTATTTGGCATTGACTTGGTTGGTACTACTAACTCCCTATTAAACCTTAATATTATAGACGATACAGAGGACGTAGGGAATAATTTAGAAAACATTAGAGAGGAAATATCGCAACATATAGAAAAGAATCAAGTAGAACAGAAGAAACGTTTTGATAAATCTAGAAAGAGAGTTACATTCAAAATTGGGGATTTAGTTAGGGTAGAGCGAGAAATTCCTTCGACGGGGAAAAGTAGGAAATTAATTCCAAAGCTTCGTGGTCCTTACCGTATTGTAGAGGTCTTTGACAATGACCGATATAAAATAGAAGATACCCCATTGTCACGCAAGGGTAATAGAAACTTTACTGGAGTCTTTTCCGTGGATAAAATTCACCCGTGGTTGGTTTTTAAACGAAACAGTGTTAGTGACAGTGATGCGCAGTCTGGAAATGTTACTGATGAATGATTGGCGCCTTTTGATTGGGTGGTTATTGATGCACGCGTTAATTAATTGTAAATAGGTAATAAAGATAAAACATGTAAGAGTATTAACAGCAGAATGTTGTCCATGTCAATCGTATACAATTTAATTCGAATAATTGAGTAAATTTACATTGTTTTATTATGAATTATTATCAGTTATTATAATGATGAATTAATTTTTATACTAACATTATTTTGTACAAGAAGTTTAGGGCACACTGTAGACATGCAGGGGCTACAGTGTGTTAGATATGTGGTTATTATGGATATGTAGAGGCCATAATAACTTGTCTAGTCGGTGTGTTGTGGACATGCAGGGGCCACAGCATGCACGAATTGCCGTAGATATGTAGAGGCTACAGTAGTTCCGCCAATGTTATCGTTGTACTCGTCGTTGTGGCATTGTCGTTAGTGTGTTGTGGACATGAAGGGGCCACAGCATGCTTGAGTTGTTGTGGATATGTAGAGGCCACCGCAACTCCTTCAATGCTGCCACGAATAGAATTATTTTGGGCAATGCTGATACGTGGTGGCTACTGTAGTCCCACCAATGTTATGATTGTACTCGTAGTTGTGGTATTGTAGCTAGTGTGTTGTGGACATGAAGGGGCCACAACATGCTTGAGTTGTTGTGGATATGTAGAGGCCACCGCAACTCCTTCAATGCTGCCGAGTGTAATTATATCTGAGTTATGCTAACTATTATGATGTAATAGAAAGAGATCAATTTGATATCTGTGTAGCTATTTGTGTCATAAGTTGTTGTTCTGTTATTTTAATTAATCATTCGGTTGATTTTGTTTACCTTGTATAATCTTTCCACGGGACGTGTAAACGTCAGGAAAGGCCGACTGTTAGCTTTATTAAAATACTTACTTAAATATTACCTATACCTAATTATATTATGTTAGCTTTTATTAAAATATTTATCTGAATATTATCCATACCCAACTTTATTGTAATTAAATGTATGTGTTCGCATGTCATACGGATGGTATATTGACTTGGTTGTCATTCGATCCAACACTTCACTTCGCCGTTCATTCCGGCATTCACCTACAAGCGTTGACAGTGCGAACACAGGCATTCAAGTTTGATGTCTCGTACAGACAAGACGTGCAGTGTAAAAGTGTAGTACATTAAAGTGATTATTCGAAGAAGGACAATATTATTATTTCTGACCTCGTTAAAAAAACACACTGGTACACAATACACAATGAAACACAATAGAAAATAAAGACAATAAGGCGAACAGACTTTTTAAGGTCAAAGTTCGTACAGTGGTCTAGCCACCCTAATGCACATGTGCAGGTAAACCGACAGTTTTGTCGGGAGCGAGGAGCTCTTTACTGAGTCGAATCCGAAGACCGACTGACTAGCTTACCGAGCGCTCGACCTTTTATAAGACGACGCCGCTAGCTTTCTAAAAAGTTCCCGCTAACAACAACTCTGTCCATTCACGCACGGAAGTACGTCACGTGTTTACAAGACACATAAAATGTGCTAAATCTAATAAGATTTTACGTTATACAATAATCAAATATTACAAGAATAATTATTGTAAATAAATAACTGTGAATTACACAAAGTAAATCATTTAAAATAAAAGCAAGGTCAACATTTGTTTTGAACAAAACTATTAGTCACACTTATCGAAATAAGTAGCCAAAAATCATTAGAGTGTACACTAGGTACTTAATAAATTATGTTATGATTTATCAGACACTAATTAACAGTAAAAACTCACTTAAATTAATAATAACAAAATCAACTGGCAGCAAAATATCGAATTACCCACATTGTAATCGACAACCAACTCCGACATATATATAAACCCTCCTCCTCAATTTGCTCCAGAGCACGTCGTAAGTAACGAGATCAAAAGCCTTGGAGAGGTCAAGGAAGCAGGCGTACACTAGTGTCCTACGGCCAGTGTAGTATTTGACGGTATGTTTGACACTTAGAATAGCAGTTTCGGTTGATAGTCCAGGGAAAAACCCAAACTGTGCATCGTGCAACTTAACAAACTTCACCAAACAAGAGTCAAGCATATTGTCCAACACTTTGGCCATATTAGTAGCAAAAGTTTTTCACGATGGGTACCACAATGGTATTTATTAAGTCTGCCGGTAGATACGAGTGACTGATACACATGGAATAAAACAAGCACAGGACCCTCGGCACATGTATGTCTGCATATTTTAAGTACTGAATGCTAAGCCCATCATGCCCAGGGGATTTGCCCCTTCTCAAACTATATAATAACGATCTTACTTGCTTCGTGCTGAAGCGTAGCAGCGGCTCCTGCCCCCAGGCATGAGACACAAAGCCGATTCCCGATACTGAGGGGCCAAGTGGAGACCTTACTTTGAAATGCTCTCTAAATAAGTTTGAGAAATCCGCATGCTCATTGAGCATTCAACTGTTCAATCTTCAATAAAGAATACTTAGTTCCTCATAAAAATATGTCAAACTAAACCGGTTTTCTTTACTGCCAGGAACTCAATAGGTATTGCATTGTACTTGTATTACTTATTTTATTCTATTGTAGTTACTAATGTTTTCATTTTGCTTTCAGAAAATACCACTCTGAAGTCACTTCCTCCAAACAGTGTGTTAATATACGTGATACCAACCGTGATAGTAATGTCTGTTATAATATTAGTCATTTATTTAAGTGTCAAAAAACATTGTCATCGAAATTCACGCCCAGAGGAAACAATGGAACCGAATACTTACGTAAGTGTTATATTATAGGACTAGCGGACGTCCCGCGGTTTCACCCGCGTAGTTCCCGTTCCCGTGGGAATACTGTGATAAAAAGCCTATGTTACTCAGAGTGAATGTAGCTTTCTAATGGTGAAAGACTTTTTGAAATTGACGCAGTAGTTCTTAAGTTTATTCATTACAAACATGCACACAAAAATACAAATCTTTTCTCTTTATAATATTAGTGTAGATGTAGATAACATGTACTGTAAGGTTAGGTTGGCCGCAGTCACGATGTGTTGTAGTCTGTCAGACTCTTACTGTAACCACACTGAATTTTTCAACTACCTGTACCAGAGAACTGGAGTACTCGCACAGTTCACCCCGCTCCCCCGGTTCTATATTGTATCGTTCCCCGCTGTGGTCAATTGGTCATCACACTCTTCTGCCGCAGCGGGTTTGCATGTGTTCAGGTGACAGACTCCCCAAGTCTGCCACCCACAGATCACAGACTACGGCCTGTGGTGGCATCTACAACGTCTTATACGACAGTTTGGCAGTGGCCCCGTAGACACAACGCCTGCCGAAGGATCCCCCTGTTTGAATTCAGTATGAGGATGGAAACTTGACTCTCAGTTCTTCATAACTCTAGACTCCGAACTTGGAGCGTCAGCGCAGCTACTTGTTTACACGAAGATCGTTATTATAGCGGATTCCAGCCGCCTTTTTTTTTGGAGGGTGGGGAACCATCAAATGATTCCTCTCACTCTGGGCAGAGCGGTAGGGAATGTCAGATTTCTACTGACTAAAAACCACCCATGTTCCTTCTGAGCCCTTTGTCGAGGCAGTTTTATCTCTTTCGAAAAACCCGCAGCCCCGGCGGGCCCCTGCTATGTTGCCGACATCTCTTTATGAACATACATCTCGCTACGAACATGGACCATTATTCTTCTTCTTCTTTATGGGTTTTAGGTTTCCGCACTTAGTGCTTCAAGTGGACCATTGTGCGTGAGCCGTGGCGGCCGATTATTCCAACCAGCCCACCTCCCTCCAGAAGCAGATCAGACTTCCCGGTCTTCTCAGGGCATCCGCAAGAGATCGTGGTGTTCCCAGGGTCTCCTCACGCATCTTAGTAACGCCTGTGCACTCGAGGAGCACATGCGCCACAGTTTCCTCCGCCTCCATGCATGCCCTGCACAGGGGACTGTCAGTGATTCCTAGGGTGTGAAAATGTTTATTCAGTGAACAATGTCCGGTGATGGTCCCCGCCACCAGGCGCAGGCTATCTCTGTCCAGGCGCAGAAGGTGCCTGGTCAGTTTTATATCCAGGGATGGCATAGCCTCCTTGGATTGCCTACATCCTGGTGTCGTGCTTGTATTCGAGTATGGTCTTTTAGCCAGCTTCTTAGCTGCTTGAAAGGGAGGGGCACAATGGGTTCGGGTCCGTAAGGCTTTGTGCTGGATCCTCTTCTAGCAAGTTCGTCGGCCGCATCGTTTCCAAGCGATCCGCTGTGACCTCTAATCCCCGTGGACCATTAAAAAATATGTAGAAGACATGACCGGAATATAAGATGTTTTTATTTAAAGATAAAATGATAATATAATATTCGTATGTTTTCCAGGCCACCACAAACGAAGTTGTATACGCGGATCTCAGCTTAGTACATGGAGACAGACAACCACCAAGACGTGATGAAGAATCGCCATATGCCGAGATAATTGGGGTGATAAATTCTCAGTGAAATGTAAAAACTTAACACGCTGTGTTAGGATTTACACCGTCAGTCGCCAGTAATCGGTTGCTAAGTCAGATAACCGTTCGTAGTGAAGCCTAATACTACATTGTTGGAACAAGACTAGGACGAAGGTGTTATAATCTGACGACATTTCATATTCGGAGCTAAGGCTCCATGAGGGAGTAACAGAAGGAGGCTGGACTTGTGTATACACAAATTAAAACATTTCTTTGAAGTGTTATTAATATTTTATTGTCAAGACACTTTTTTATAAGTACATTATTATTATTAGCCTGTAACATTAAAAAATGAGCTACGTAACTACTAAGTAAGCGTCTTATTCGATAGGTTTAGTGAAATTAGTGACTCATGGTACCGTTTTGTATGGTGACAGTTGAAGAACGTTTATAGTGACTATCGAATAGATTACGTTAGGTGTTTAACCTATCGTAATTAACGGAGACGCTACCTATCGAGTTTTGGCTGTGTAAACTCATGGTAGAGCTACAGGAGACGGTAGTTGGGTGATTATTTGAACATGTGCATATCACGCGGCCCTCCCCAAATAACTACTTAGTTAGATAAAAAACTATGTTTTTTTTAATTTCACGTAAAACATAGTTCGAGCACTATATACAGATGTACATAATATATTCCTATGGTTTTAAACAACTAAGTTATGTTCATAAACTGGTGAGGCGTGTAAATAGCCTGCACCTTTGTGAAGAACGTAAGAAAATTTGAAATAAGAATATACGGCGAATGTGTAATGGCGGACCTCAAAATAAATTAATTTCCCTTCTGATGAATCCTCGACAAACCAATACAAGAGAATTATTCGCAGCAAACATGCCCACGTACCTTGACAATCCAGAGATCCCACTCAGACCCAGGGAGATGGGAAGATACTTCGTTCATGCGCACTTGCAAGTATGGGCTGCCGGCCGGCGAGCTAAATCTTCGTGGATCCGCCGGTGGAATGGTGAAAACTCCAAAAATCAACACTGCACTATAAGTTCTCAGTGAAGCACAGATGCAGGTCCATTTATTTTACGAGTAT
This sequence comes from Diarsia mendica, assembly GCA_949316265.1. NCBI lineage: Eukaryota > Metazoa > Arthropoda > Insecta > Lepidoptera > Noctuidae > Diarsia > Diarsia mendica. The sequence continues at coordinate 8,844,473 of OX438916.1, forward strand.
CGTCCAGATTTCAACAAAAAGGGATTTTTTAAAGCGGAGCGCGTCGGAGCACACACCGTCTTGTTCAAACGGTCAAGGGGAGCTGTCAGCTCGCTAGTGCCATCTATATGTGTGCCCTTGCGGAAAAAACTCAAGAAAGTCTCGATACATGGGCGCTGCTTACAGATGGCGTGAGGATTCATCAATTGAGAAGTTAAAATATTTAATTTGAAATACTAACATATTTTATGATATGGAGAAATCCTAAATTATTATTATTTTATTTTTTATATTAAAAAAGGCATTGACGCTTCACCATGCTCGGGGGCTTTGGAAGGACGCAAGTGCTTTCAGAAAGGAAGTGAAAAAATTATAAGTATTTACTAACCTAGATTATGATCAGAAAAACTTTAAGCTTTACGACTGAATGCGAGAAACAAACGATATAAGTTATTTAAATATAATATTTCCTAAACCTTAAGACTATGAATTTCGTGTAAGAGTTAAACTTTATTGCGTTGGAATAGGATATAATTTAACGACGGCACGTTTAAAGTTACCGAACTTCGTTTTTACCATTGCAACACGAATGACATTATCCGTGCCTTTATAAACCTCAGTTATAACTCCTAATGGCCAACTTAGAGGAGCTGAATTATCCTGTCCCACGAGTACGACAGTCCCAACTTCTACGGGTTTGTCCGGAGTTGCCCATTTCTGCCTGACTTGCAGCGTATGCAGATACTCTAGGTGCCATTTCTTCCAGAAGGATTGGACCATACTATCTAACAACTGTTTGCGCTGTGATAAATTAATGCGCTGACCAGACAAATCGGCTGCCGGCAAGTACTGCAGTGGAGTCGACATCAAAAAGTGAGCGGGAGTAATAACTTCGGGATGGGGATCGGAAGACAAAACGCTCAGAGGGCGCGAGTTCATAATGCACTCTATTTGAATGAGTACAGTTTGTAACTCCTCATAAGTGAGAAGCTGACTTCCGATCACGCGATAAAGATGCGTTTTTAATGTTTTAATATTCGCTTCCCACATGGAACCAAAATGTGGGGAGCGAGGTGGAATCATTTTCCACATTATGCGGCGGGTTGATAACTCATGTAAAAGAGACGAATTGAAACTTGAATTTAATAAGAATCTATAAAGCTCATCTAGTTGGGCCTTAGCACCAACGAAATTAGTGGCGTTGTCCGAATAAAGACAAGATACTGGCCCTCGACGCGAGATAAAGCGTTTAAACGCGGCTAAAAAGGCATCAGAGGTTAAATCAGAGACTAACTCTACATGGACGGCCTTGGTTACTAAGCACACGAATAAACAGATATACGCCTTCTGGGCGTGCTGGCCTCTGCGCCGAGTGAGGGTTATGCGTATGGGACCAGCATAATCCACTCCAGTGTGGACAAACGCCTTCGCTTCCGATACTCGGTACTCAGGCAGGTCTGCCATCACTGGAATGGGATGCGTCGGATTTACCCGAAAACATGTGTTGCATTGTCGCAACTTGGACCTAATGACAGTCCTGGCATCTAGTATCCAAAATCGCTGTCTTAGAATAGACATGAGTAGTCCCGGTCCAGTGTGACAATTCATCACATGGTAATGACGGATTATTAGATCCACGATATGATCATGTTTGGGAAGTAAAAAAGGATGCTTAGCGTCAAATGGAAGGTGCGACTTCGAAAGCCTTCCTCCAATGCGTAGTATTCCCTCTTCATCCAAAAAAACAGCTAAACTTTGGAGTCTCTTTGAAAGCAATTTCCCAGATTTAATGAGCTTAATGTCATTTGCAAAGTACACAGATTGCACAGCACATACTATCGCTCGTTCCGCAGCTGACAAGCCCTGAATAGAACGAGGTTCACAATGAACCTTTGGTCTAGCAAATTTCAATATATAGGAAACAATGCGCAACAATTTATCCCATGATGAGGTACGTTGAGCAAGTTGATATAGAAGGGGTTGTTCTACTTGCGTGGTCACTGTTAAGACATTTACCTTGTGCTCGGGAAGTTCCCCACAATTAATAGGAGAAAACGGTTTAACGGGCCAATCCTCAGGAGCACAACGAAGCCAAGAGGGGCCGTCCCACCAAAGTTCATGTGACATTAACTGGGAAGGAAGGATGCCACGAGATAGACAGTCGCTTGGATTCTCAACACCTGCCACATGGTAAAAATGTTGAGAACCCAAGTTCTCCTGACATTGAGCGACTCTATTGCTGACAAAGACTGACCAGCGGTGTGGAGAAGAGTGTATCCAAGATAAGGCTATCATGGAATCCGAAAAGGCGTAAATTCCTGCAATAGGAACACGTAAAGCGTAAGTATCGCGAACAGTTTTTACCAATTTTGACATGAGCACGGCGGCACACAGCTCCAGGCGTGCAAGAGTTGTGACTTTGGTAGGTGAAACCTTTGATTTCGCACAAATTAAGCGGACTATGACACCAGATGGACTAGTAGAGTGTATATAAATCACACACCCGTACCCACCCATACTAGCATCAGCAAACGCGACTATACGAACAGAACAATCATCGGTAACACCCACATGGCGTGGTATGCGTAATGTATCTAGCAATGGAAACTCTTGCATGAGAATCGAGAAACGTTTAAAAATGTCGTCAGGAGCGGGATCATCCCAGCCAATATTGCTCAGCCATAACTCTTTGATGAGCAACTTGGCATAGAAGATCACTGGGGCAACCAAACCGAGAACATCAAATAAGCGTGCGACTATCGAGAGTATATTTCTCTTAGTACATTTCTCAGCCACTCGAGCGGAAGTGAAGAAGAAATTATCCTGAGAAGGTTCCCACGAAAGGCCTAGAACCTTAGAAACATCACTCCCAGCGTGAAAATCGAGTGACTTGCGATGCGAGTCAGGAAGACTGTTTAAAAGAACGGGTGAATTGCTACACCATTTAATAAGGTCAAAATCGCCCGATTTAAACATCTTTATAAGATCATGCGATAGCTGCATGGCGGTATCTTCATTATTCACAGAATACACCAGATCGTCCATATAGAGACTGGTCTCTGCTACTTTAGCAGCTTTGGGATAATGCGGACTGTCAGAGGCCAGCTGTCGCACAGTGCGCATAGCTATGTATGGACTCGACTTAAGTCCGAAAGGTAAGCGATTAAAAGCAAAGGTTAGCACAGGTTCGTTCTCATTGAATCGAAACAAAATGCGTAGGTATTTACGCTGGTCAACGGGTACACCAACGCGTAAATACATTTGTTTAATATCCGCATTTATAGCGATGGGAAATAATCTAAAATTTATTAAAAGAATAAACAAATCTGTTTGTAAATTGGGACCAATATGGAGTACATCATTTAAAGATAATCCTGTATGAGTCCTAGCGCTAGCATCCAATACAATGCGCGGCATCGGTTTGTCTGGCCGAACGACAGCGTGATGAGGGATATAATACCCGTCATCGGAAATGGCAGATTCGTCGACTTGACTTAGGTACCCACTGTCAATATAATCTTTGAGCACTGCATTATAATTTTCCCGCAACATCGGCAATTGGCGTAGTTTTCTTTCAAGCGCAATAAGTCGACGGTACGCGGCGGTGCGGGAGTTACCCAACTCGGCGGGATCCTTACTAAAAGGTAACGCGACGGTATAACGTCCCACATCGTCCCGTGACACGGTCGAGGAAAAAATATTCTCACATTCGGTTTCCTCAGGAGATAAAAAACGTTTATTCTCAACTTCTTCCAATTCCCAGAACTTTTGTAATAAATCATTGATAGCCAATGCCGTGAAAGGAGAGGAGTTAAGTAAATTTAAATTATCACTATTATGCGGAAAATCACCCATAAAGACATACCCGAATGTGGTCAATAATGCAGGTGGGGCGCGTGAACCAAAATCGACCCTATTCCCCAAGTAAATGTACGGAAACAGTTGAGCGCCCAACACTAGGTCAATATCCCCTGGAATATTCCAGCTTAAATCAGCGAGCGGAAGCGCGTGGAAGTCTACATGGCTATCCCAATTAACATGGTGCGATGGTAGCTGGTCCGTAATGCACTCAACTACTAACGCGTGAATAGTATATTTTTGATCCGGATATACACGAGACTCGATATCTAAATGTACGTATCCTATTATCGGTCGCGATACAGAACCAACTCCTTTAACAAAAGAATTACTCAAAGGAATTATCAGTAAATTAAGTTTTCTACAACAAGCTGTAGTTATTAAATTATTCTGCGAGCCATTATCAATTAAGCACCTCACTATTGTTTTGTGACCCGCACTGTCACTTTTAGCTCGCGCATAAACCTGAGCTGTCGATAACAGCACTATCGCCTTAGCCCTCGCTGCATCAGCTGCCAATAACACGGCCGAGTTGTGAGCCGAAGACGCTGGCGTCACATCACACGAATCAGACGCAATCATCTGTTCGGGAATATCGACCTTATTACTATGAGCATAAGCGCGCGGCACCGCGACGGAAACCGGGGCAGGCAAAGACGCACCGGGGGACGAGAGGGGCGAGGGAGGCGCGACGGACAGCGGCGCAGGAGGCGACGCGACGACTACATTGCAATTCGTAGCTAAAACGTCAGCTGTTTGCGGTTTGTTTATGTGCTCAGACAATTCGCACACCCACGTTTGGATTTAATAAACTCGAACCTTGCTCTAGGAGTCAACGCGGATTTAAACTTAGCGCAGTTGTACAAATGAACATGAGCGTTATCATTACAATACGCGCAGCATGGAACCGTCATCGCAGGTAAACAAGCGGACGAGTCAGCTGACTCGCTCACAACAAACGCTTTTGTCTGTGTGCGTGAGGGCGCGTACACATATAGGTCCGTTTTTACTGGATCCGTTTTAACGGATCAGAATTGGACCGGAGCGACATGATTACTGAATCCGGAATACTGTTTTGTGTGTGAACTCGCTCATGCAACTCCATACGCCATCAAATAACGGACCTGTAAAACGGATCGCTATGTGTACGAGCCCTTACTCGCGTGGCGCGGAAGTGGGGTTTCTACTAAAGTTTCTCGCGTTCGATTGAGACAAATTCGAACGTGCCAATATCTTTGCCTGATCTTGAACGAAGCTTATCAATAATTTCGTTGTGGGAATTTCAATATCTCGAATGGAAAGTTCAAACGATTGAATAGTCTGTGAATCGATTTTTCTCATTGCGCAGTGCAAAAGAATAAAATCAGCAAGATCCGTAATCCCAAGTTGTTTCAAGGCAGAAATAGATGCACTAAATGTTTCTATGAAAGAATCGAGACTGTTAGCGTTAAATGAACAACTTTTTAAATCCAATATATTATTTAAATAATGCGTACCTAGTGAGCGTTTCTCTTGATATTTTTTAACTAAACTGTCCCATAAGAACTTGTAAGTATCACCCGTAGGCACAATTCCAGCAGTAATCTTCAATGCGTTGTGCGTAAGTCTACCTACCAAGTACTGCACACGCTGTGAGTCAGTCAGCTGATCATTCTCATGAATATTCGACTTGAACGACTCGTAGAAAACAGGCCAATTCACAGTTTTCCCGTCGAAAGACGGCAGCGCGATAGGAGGCAACTTTATTTTAAGCGGTTCAAAAAGAGTCTTATAGTTACTACTGGGTGTTGATGGTGATTGATTACTGTTTATTTTGTTCCTAACACGTTTAATATGAATGTACAAATCTTCAAAGGACTCTAAACAAGCATAATCGACACTTGTACCAGGTTTTATACTAATGTTTATTTGATTAATTTGATCAACAAAAGATTCAAATTTATCTCGAATGTCATCAATTGTCTCTGACTCAGTCATAAAACTTTCATTTTTTCTTGAATCGAACGACGATATATTTTTTGTTAAATCATACAACCGAGTAATGCGTTTAAATAACAATCCTTTCTTTTCATGGAGAATAGTTAGTAAATCTTCCGGCTTCAGTTGTTTATCCGTCATTTCGTTAGATAACAAACGACAACAATAACAGAAAAATACCTTACAGGCGGTTTGCAATATTATCGCACCTACCAACTATGAGTGGGTATCTATCTAATTACAATTATTGTATTAAAACGCTCAAAGCCGAGATGCGTTGGTAACTACCTACTTATTTTCATAATATCAAAGCGAATTTTTAAATACGGATACCTACATAGAATGAACTTTACCAATAAATACGTAATGTCGTTCCATGTAAATTATGTACTAAAATAATTGAACAGATTTACCAACAACTACGTAAATTCTATTGTCAATTATGATGCGTTTTATAGGCAATGATTTACCAAAAGTTTACGTAAACTAAATACCTATTGTGCGTTATTGAACCTATATGATTTTTACCAAACAATTACGCAAAAATCTAGGTAACGGTTTTTAACCCGGTTAGAAGGACCAAATAATATGGTGAGGCGTGTAAATAGCCTGCACCTTTGTGAAGAACGTAAGAAAATTTGAAATAAGAATATACGGCGAATGTGTAATGGCGGACCTCAAAATAAATTAATTTCCCTTCTGATGAATCCTCGACAAACCAATACAAGAGAATTATTCGCAGCAAACATGCCCACGTACCTTGACAATCCAGAGATCCCACTCAGACCCAGGGAGATGGGAAGATACTTCGTTCATGCGCACTTGCAAGTATGGGCTGCCGGCCGGCGAGCTAAATCTTCGTGGATCCGCCGGTGGAATGGTGAAAACTCCAAAAATCAACACTGCACTATAAGTTCTCAGTGAAGCACAGATGCAGGTCCATTTATTTTACGAGTATCGTCCAGATTTCAACAAAAAGGGATTTTTTAAAGCGGAGCGCGTCGGAGCACACACCGTCTTGTTCAAACGGTCAAGGGGAGCTGTCAGCTCGCTAGTGCCATCTATATGTGTGCCCTTGCGGAAAAAACTCAAGAAAGTCTCGATACATGGGCGCTGCTTACAGATGGCGTGAGGATTCATCAATTGAGAAGTTAAAATATTTAATTTGAAATACTAACATATTTTATGATATGGAGAAATCCTAAATTATTATTATTTTATTTTTTATATTAAAAAAGGCATTGACGCTTCACCATAAACGTTTCTCAAATCTCATCACCATTCGTGTCCCAATTTCCAAATGTTAGCAGTTCATGCTCTAAAAGTTATAAAAATACCCTGAAGATCGTATTTTTAAGAAGTAATTCAGATAGTACACAACATGCTTTACTAATTAGCAAAAATATACACATTAAAGAACACTTTTAGGTAATTTGTAACGACTTTGAAAATTGTCCCAACACTTTATACTCACTACCATTTGTTCACACAGTCGCAGGGTTACTTTTTTCTGCGTAGTGTATTGCTATCTGTAAGAGTAACTCGGCGGTCGCGCTCAGTTCTGCGTCTCGACTCGTGCGGGTCACAGGTCAAAAAGTGTTTTGGCGTCAACTCTAGCCTACCATAATCGCCCAGAAATCGTGTTTGGCAAACAAAAATCTCCTTACCGTTCGAGTTTCCCCTGGTTTGTCTAACATTTTTATTTATCATTTTTATGTATTGTAATAGTCGCCATAGGAGACTCTTTGGTTTGATTATGTTCCCAATTTTTTAAGTTCAACAAAGAACGTATAATGTGAAAAAGTGTACAAATACCTAATTACCATTTATATAATTACCATTTTTCCCGTTCGTATTTTGGCGAACGGTAATGAGAAATTTGAAATGGTAATTAGTACCAGTTTAAGCGGACCTCTTATTATATTGAAACTCCTTACTCCGCTAGGCCAGCCCAAGATCGAATTGTTACTACCAACGCCTGATCGATTGTTGATCGTTCAAACATAACAAAATAACAAAACATCGTAACAAAATAAATCTACATACCTAGAAAAAAAAAGAAAAAATATATATAGGTACATAAATAAAAACAGATAGAAAAAAAAATAGAAATTTAAAAAAATATTATTATTTAAAATTTAAATTTTATTATTTTCAATTTAATTTAAATTATTAAATTTAATTTAAATTGAATTTAATTTAAAAAAAACAGAAATTTAAAAAAATATTATTATTTAAAATTTAAATTTTATAAATTTCTTATAAAGAAACAGCAAATCTTTTGTATTTTTCTGTTTATCATTTGCCGATTGATGATTTTGCAGATCTTCTTAAGACCAAATTATTTTATGATTTAGTACAGACGCCAGCACATCGAGCTACCCGAAACTGTCAAATTTTCTCAATCAACTTTGAACCTAATGCTTTAGCGATGAAGTTGAAAATCTATTAAAGAAATTTGACAGATTGCTGTAGCTTGATGTGCTGGCGTATGTACATGAGCAGTTTCTGGTCATGAAAGTGCAATGAGACTTATAAATATTTTTTAAATTTTTATATAAGATCTCATCGAGTTGAAGAAATATCTTAGATGGAACTTATAAGGTTTAAGCTCTATTTACACTGAGTTTGATTTTATTTGAATTACTAGACAGATAATGTTATTGATTTTTTGGAAAACCGGTTGATTTTTGAGTTATTTTTTTTTATTCAATCACGTCGCTAAATAACTAAGTTTGATGTCATATATTGTCACCATAAATAAATATGTGATTCAAGTATATTGTTCATTTTATTTCTAATTACCAATTACGAAGCATAAGGCTGCCTGTCCACCGGAGCGGAGCGAGGCAGCGGAGCGGAGAAACGGAGAAATATTAACCAATAGGACTGCACAAAATCTCCGCTCCGGTCCCAGTGTGCAATCCTATTGGTTAATATTTCTCCGTTTCTCCGCTCCGCTGCCTCGCTCCGCTCCGGTGGACAGGCAGCCTAATTACCATTTTTTAAATGCTAATTACCGTACGTTTCATATCTCATCACCGTTCGACGAAAATTTTCAGCTGTAAATTCAGACCTATAGAGCAGTTCAAATACTGTGCGTTTGATTTATTTGGTTAAGCTACACTATAAACTTTAGGTTAAATCCATAAAAGTTCTAATTGGAAGCATTATTTGACCTTAATTTACGAATCCTGAATATGCTTATCTTCAAATATTCACCCAGTTACGTAGCTCACTAGCATTTTGGCGTGTGAAACATATGTTTACATTAAAATTATATACGTTTTTGGGTCTAATATAGTCAAAATAATGTCTGCAAATGGTTATTTAGCATGGAATATGTCAGTAATCGCTAAATTTGAAGACCAACGACTTGAATAACATGAATTTCAAACCAAAATGTTAGATACCAATTGGAAAATATAATTTTGAGGAAAGTTCAAACTTACCTTTCTATAAACTCTAACGACAATTAGAACTGTGTGACACTGGTCCTCATTGTATTAAATAATCTGTTTGAATCTAAAGTAAACTTTTAAACTACACAACGCTGCTCTGTCACTCAAGGTCAACTATCAAAATTACAAATTGAATACACGACAGTGACATATTATAAGTAATAAAAATTCAAAAACCACTTAACACTATGTGTAGTCTACTATCTGTCAACTTTTCAATTTCGTCGGTTTATTTGTGTAGATACCGTTCTCTCTTCTTATTAGTGGGAAAGAAAGAAACAAAACATGAGTAGAGTGAAGTTAGCTAGACGACACAATCTATCGAGCTTACCTTAGCGCCTGCGTAAGACTCCGTAAATCTCATGGTGCAAACATAATCGTAATCTATTTGATCCACGTTAGCACGCTAGCGAGTACAACGCTAGCGATTAAGTTTTCGATGACAACTCATGGTAGAGCTACAGGACAAGGTCTTAACGTTTGGCAAAAACGACGCGAGGCCCCGCCCCTACGTACCGTATGGTTGTATGACATAACTTTGTAGCATCGTGCGTTGTAGCCGATGAAATGAAAAGATTTAATTATATTACAATAATATTTCCATTTTGGTTTCTCACTTAATGGAACAACCTGTTACACTTAATCACCACTAGACCTACAAACCCGTCTGAAACAAACAAGGAAATTATGATTAATTATTATATTAAACACAAGTTTATCTTTTGTTTTATCTTTGGCTTTTGTGTGTAATTGATTTCGGGGGTTATCTTTATCAACTCTACACAGTATAATTGTGTTTATTTACTAGCCCGCGGCTTCGTTTAACGTACTTCGTTTACGTAGATTTCTTTTACATATATACAACATAACATCATCATGTCGCCATTAATCCCGAAGGCTAAGGTAGAGGTTTAGTACACCCACATTGAAAGCCAGCGGTGGCCCAGTGGTGGCGGCCCCAACTTACGAACAGTAAGTCGTGGGTTCGAACCCAGGCAGGCGTAATACTTTGTGTAATTTATCACGGCTGCTCTCAAAAAGGTGAAGGAAAACATCGTGAGGAAACTGGCATGTATAGCTCATCCCTCTCCTAGAGAGGAGGCCCGAGTCCCTGAAGTGGGAACATTATAGACTGTTGATGACTAGCCCGCGGCTTCGTTTACGTCGATTTATTTTTTCATACACAACACAATCACGCCTGTAACCCCCGAAAAGGGTAAGGCAGCGGTTAACCTAATAATACACCTACATTCCACCAGTTATCTTTACCCTACCTTTAAGTTAGCCCTGTTACCATTAACCAACAAATTCAGATTCCTGCTGCGGAGACTTTTCACATAAAGTGACTGCCTGTAGTATACAAACTCAAACTCAAAGCATTTATTTCAATTAAGCCATTACAGGCGTTTTGAATGTCAGAAAAAAAAAAGAACGAAACTACGAGTGCAATACGTCATTCCAAAAGCCATCACGCCGAACCACACGCCACCGAATGCCCGCAACAACGAAAACTGCGAGCAGGAAAGCACGCAGCGACGCACACCGCAACAACGACTGCATGAGACCCCGAATCACGGAACAACGAATGCACGCCGCAACGCGCAACCGCCGCCCCGTGACCCGGAGCCCCGCGCACCCGCCGCCACGGCACGCGCCGCCGCGCGCCCCCGCACCCACATCACTCGCCGCCGGTGACATCCGGCGCCACGTAAACCCTTATCGTCACACAAGTCTCGAGTTTGAATCAAAGACTAGCAAATCTGATATTTCGGACTCATATGCGTATTGTTTAATTATTATCACATTCTTCGGTGAAGGAAAACATCGTGAGGAAGCCAGTATGTCTGAGAGATACTTCTCGACGGCCATGTAAAGCCAAGTCAGAGGCCTATGGGCGGTATAGCGGTATTATTGTCAGTGAAAACTTTTAATTGGCCTTCTTTCACTATCTGTCAACTATCTGTACCCTAGCTGTAAGTTTTCTTAAGAAATAAATAAAATAGAAACTCTGACACCAGCAGGGCTTGCGTATCTTTTAAATGTCAGTGGCTATCATAAGGCCGCGAATTCGGAGAGGCGAAAATTTCATTCAACTCGACCGTGCACGCTGCACGCTCCTGCGTGCACGCTCGAGTTGAATGAAATTTTTTTTAATGACAGTGGCTAACATATAGTGTCTATCAAATAACTGTCAAATGGATAGTTTAAAAAGAAATGTACCGAACCATTACCAATTTACAGTTAATTTATGAACACTAAGGCAATTATGGAATTTTTAAAAAGTTTTGGCGTTGTGTTTAGAGGTCAGGCAGATTCTGCTGTTTGTTATATTAATACGTTATATTGCTACGGCGTAGCAAATATTGCTATGGCGTAGTAAACATGCTACGGCGTAGTAAATATTGCTACGGCTTAGCAAATATTGCTACGGCGTAGTAAACATGCTACGGTGTAGCAATGTATGATCGTCTAAACTATGACCAGCTGGCACTGACTGATGACGTCGTGTTAGAGGTCAGGCAGATTCTGCTGTTTGTTATATTAAAATACGTTATATAGCTACGGCGTAGCAAATATTGCGATGGCGTAGCAAATTTTGCTACAGCGTAGTAAACATGCTACGGTGCAGCAAACATGCTACGCTGTAACAGTGTATATGTATAATCGTCTAAACTATGACCAGCGGGCACTGACTGATGGCGTCGTGTTAGACGTCAGGCAGATTCTGCTGTTTGTTATGTTATACGTTATATTGCTACGGCGTAGTAGATATTGCTACGGCTTAGCAAATATTGCTACGGCGTAGTAAACTGCTACGGTGTAGCAATGTATGATCGTCTACAATTATTACAATTCATATCACGATTCATATTATGATTCATATTACAATTCATATTACGATTCATATTACAATTCAAAATACGATTCATATTATGATCCATATCCTGATTCATATAACGATTCAAGTTATGATTTATATTACGATTCATATATGAATACCTATGAATAATAATAAGAAGAAGCCACTTCGTACTTTAAGTTATCGATATAGCGTTGTCTGTGTTTGATTATCTTATATCACGAGCAGATTCCTAGATTCCTAGTGTGGGGCAACGTGTTTTAAAAAAAAAAAAAAAAAAAGATTAGTCTGACCTCGGCAGGTAGATGTATCTTGCCCCACACTTCCATAGTAGTAAAAATCCTCGATTATTTGTGGACTGTAAAACTGCGTACCAAAAGGCTGAAGGCAGCAAAGGGTATCGTATGAGCCCATCGGGGCCTGGGCGCAAGGGCAAGGAAGGAACATGGGTGTTTTTAGTCAGTAGAAGTCTGACACTCCCTTCCGCTCTGCCCAAGAGTGGGAGGAGTTATTAGATGATATCCCACCACAAAAAAAAGGGTATCGTATGACCCAGTGTTAACAGGGTTGTGGAGGTCAGATAGGCAGTCGCTCCATGTAAAATATTGGTACTCAATGCATACGGTTGGACTGGAAGCCGACCCCAACTAATTGGGAAAAGGCTCCGCAGATGATGAAGCCTATTGTAAATCATTTATTATTATTATTGTCTTTATTTATTTTCGTACATACAATTTACATTTTCAAATATTTCTTAAAAAAAATATATATATATATATATTCTTTTATTCTACCATAAACATAACATTAGGGAGTTTACATCATCAACATTACATTATTAAGATCATATTATATTATCAACATTCCATTAGTAACTCACATAGGTACATATATAAATTAACAGCATTACATTTTCAAACAAAAATTATCAACATTACATTTCCGACATACATTACAATATTACCTACATAATCAACATATTTATTAACAATATTGCCCTAATCCCGTAACATTCAATAATTCAGTAGTATTAGGTACCCTAATTCTATAACATTGATTCCTATCCTTAAATTAATTTGATTAGATTAGATCCAATAACATGCATAATTTAACAAATAAAATACTTTTCATACCAGTGTTCATAACACCAATTAAATTAAATTTATAATATTATTTTTATTCATTTATGGAAGTCGCCTCTGAGGCGTAGGCCTCCCCCAGTTTTCTCAATTTTTCCCTATCTCTATTTCTTGGGTTAATTTTTTGGTTAGGTTTTTGGTCATAATCCTCCACGGGGACCATCCGGCTTGGAAGATGTTTTTGGTTGTTGTTTTTTGTATTAATTTTGGTTTTGAGGGATTATATTTTCTATAACACTTATTAAAAAACATTTAAAAATATAAAAAATAGTCGTCCATCAGTGACGGGAACAGGGGGGAACAGGGTTCAAGCTACCGGGTGGTTAGGCGTTATTAATATTAGCCAATTGTGTCCCACTGCAAGGCAAAGGCCTGCCACTCCACTGCTTTCCACTTATCTTAAATCATTTGGATTTTCTTAATTTCTTATTTCACAGATATTAATGTTATTTGCCTGATAAATGAGTCAAAAAAACGATACCAGCGACATCTTCGGCAAAGGAAAAAGACAAAGTGAAAAAGATGTAGGCTATGTGCGGGCTTTTCTGCAAACCCGCAGATTAGCATCCACTAACACTCATCATGTATAGTAACACACAGCTCGTGAGTAATCACGCTCTACTCACTGATATTGTAATATAATATGGTTTGCGTCACTCGCGATTGCCTCCCGGTCGTGTGCCTCGTGTGGGGGCTGGCTTCAATCGCTTGTGTGTAGTAAGGACATAATGCTGCACACACTCCGCACACTCGTGTCTTAAGTGTCTCCTGAGTGCGCGCGTTGCATCCGTTCGTCACACGTTGGTGAACATTCGCGGGTGGAGCGGAGTCCCGGGTGCTGCTGAGCACCTTGCATAGGACAAGAAGAAGTTTCTGGTCAACCTTCAGCAATCGAAGAAACATCTCATGAAGAGGTAGTAAGAATATCATTCGGGTTACTGTTAGCCTGTGTCGTCCGACTGCTGGGCAAAGGCCTTCCCCCATGATTTCCAAACTTTGCGATCCAGAGCCAATGTGGACACTGGTCGTTGGTTCTGTCCAGCTCGTCCCGCCATCTCCTACGAGGTCTACCACGTCACATTCTGGCTGTGTCAGGGTTCCACAACGTGGTTGTTTTGGCCCACAGTTCCTAATTAATCTCCTCGTATAGATGTTCTGTCTCAACATCTTGGTGCTCTTCTACTACATCATAGTGATACTGTTGTTCAATTTCTTCATTACGATGTTGTTCTACTTCTGCGATCTCTTGATCACATTCTTTCCTGAACAGAACGTTTAAGTAGAACGGGTCACTTGGCTGAAACAAAAAATACAATATAACATCACGCCTGTAATCCATGAAGGTTTAAGCAGTGTCTCTAATAGTCGACCTACATTACGCCACTTTATAAGTCCCATGTAATAGGGGCAAGTCTATTGCCATCTGGTCACAAATCCAGACTCTATGGCCGCTGCTGAGAAATTCGTAATGGAAAAGCCAAATAACACTTTGTCCGACCATGGGAATCGAATCGAACCCACGACCTCATGCTCGGCAGACGCGCCGCAACCACCAGACCATTGACGCAATTAAATAAAATACAATAATATGAATTCATAATCATCAAATAACCCCTCACGCTCTTGGCCAGAGCGAAAGGGAGTGTCAGACTTCTACTGACTAAAAACCACCCATGTTCCTTCTTAGCCCTATATATCAATGCTTCGGCCCTTGCGGGCCCCTCCCATGTTGCTGACATCTCTTTGAGGCGCGCGTGGAACACGAACGCGCTGTTGACCATTACTCACCGTCCACAGGCCCAGGTGGCCGGAAGCCATCACGTGGCCCCCGACGCCCGGAGCGTCTCCCGCGGCGGCTGGGACGAGAGGTTCTCTCCCTCTCGCGTTCCGCCACCTTCTTCGCTAGCATCACTGCTTCGCAGAAGGAGACGACGGCGTCCCATTCCTCCTCGCCCCGGACCATGGCTTGCACCAGGGCCGGACGCGAGAGGTCGCCGCCGCCAAATGTCTACCACTCACGGCAGGAGTTTATGAACAAACGTTGTGGTTATTGCGATTCTACTGATGTTGATGCCGCGTCCACCACGACTCGTCTGTTAATATTATTAGAATAAACTTACTGGGGTTGTTGGTAGTTGGGGTGTATTGCGTTTGCTCCAATATATCCAAACCGCAATAACAACAAGCAGGACCACCACCACTCCAATTGTTGAGCAAATGATAGTGACAGTAGATGTGTCTGTAACATTTACATTGTTATTATTCAGTATCGTTAGCATACGCTTTTTTTTGGCGGGTGGGAAATCATTAAAGAACCCCTCCCGCTCTTGGGCAGAGCGAAAGGGGGAGTGTAAGACTTCTACTGACTAAAAACCACCCATGTTCCTTCTTAACCCTTTATGTCGAGGCCGCGGTATCTATTGCGAACAACCCGCAGCCCTTACGGGATCTTACCCTGGCGTTGTAAACGACATAACAGTATGTCAAAAAGCTGATTTATTGTTTGGAATAAAATTCTTGTTGCTTAAAATTTAAACAAATCTTAATGTAAAAGAAGATTCGTGTCAACTCGTGTATGAACGCTTGCAAGATGACGAATTGTTATCTTTGTTACGCAGAGGACATGGTGTTGTTGAGTCTATCAATCCGTGCTATGAGGAGTTGAGGACGTTAATGTCGATGTATCACTGCGTGGCACAGTGGCACTCCTCTGTGTAGGGTATCTAAATTTAAATATTAAGGTTACTGGGTCACTGATGATTTAAGTGATAATGTGGACATGCAAACTCATTAGAGCGCGAGGCTCACCGCAGCCAGAGAATCTTCTGCAGAGCTTGAGGCGCAACTCAGCCAAAATAGGGATAGACATCGAATGACAAACACATGCTGTAGTATGTAGGTATATTTAGTATCAGCATTAGGTACACATTTGTACCCGTGCGAAGCCGGGGCGGTTCGCTAGTATTAATATTATAATAATACAATACTTACTAGTACCATTTGTAGTCACTTTGATAGTTGTTGTTTCTATGATAGAATGTGGTGATGTAGGAACATAATCCGTCACATTATTACTAGTTACGTGTTTCACAACAGGCTTCAGTGTTGTCGTAGTCGTTGATTTGGTATCAGACGGGGGATCTGCAATACATAATTCATTATTTATGAGATACATTATATAAGTTGATGATATAATTTTGTCCTAATACAGGAAAGTTCGGACGGCAGTTAATATCTTTATCTTGTTAAAAAAATTGTGTTCCGACTGAGTTTCGATCACTGCGGCAAATCAGAACGCAGACTAGTCAAGTACGCCGCTGATGTAGTACACAAGTGTGTGCGCTAACACAGGAGCACTCTTTGTTCTCTTACGCCCGAATACTCGAACGTCACTCAATTTTAAGTTGCACTTAAATCTCGTGCTGTCTTTGTTACTTTAACGCAGAGTGACAGAGATAGCACGAGTTTTGAGGGCTACTTATAATTGAGTGACGTTCGAGTATTCGGGCGTTACTCTCACAATCAATCAATCAGTTAGCACTATATGTTAGTACTATATGTTGTTAGTACTATATGTTAGTACTATATGTTAGTACTTACTATTATGTTAGTACTATATGTTAGTACTATAATTATGTTAGTACTATCCTACACGAACGGTGTGAAACCGCTCCACCACGAGACTGGGCAGTGCGGGCGATGCAATGTTAACTGTCTCTGTGTATAGAAGGTTGTAGGTAGTGAGTAGAGAAAGACTTACCGACACACTGGTCTGATAAATCCACCCATAGTTGACACCAGCCTGAACAAATAGTGTTATCTGAAATATAAATAATAACAATCAATAGTTACTTTCGTTTGTATGACATACATCACAGAATAGATAAAAGAGGTTAGAAGGGCCATGTGGGCGTGGCAAGCGCGCCGGTTTTATGACACATATGATCAGACGCTCATATATGACCGACAATCGCGCTCATATTGTGACAGCGAACGGAGCTCCGAGAAAAAAAAGAATTGTGCCGTCTTGCGCGATTATTACGTGTCGGAAAAGAAGCCAGGTGTGTAGTGTGGCTCGAGAAGGGATTTCTTCTCATCGGTAAGTCTTAAAATCTTAAAATACAAGTGATATTTGTAATTATTACAATAGTATTATGTAGTTCGCAGACAAAAATGATACAATCGCAAGCAGAAACGAAATTATGTACATTGCTTGCAATACGTGGGTACCATCTTGTACTTCGTGGGCGATTGCGCAATGCATTTCGTTCACTGCGAACGTCGCGTGCGACGAGGCACAGCTTAAATTCTACCTAATCTTTGCGTTTCGATAGTGTTGTATCAAGTTGTAAATAATGTCGATATTTAGTATGTGTGAATGTATTCAAATGATTATTATGTTATGATTAAAATAACTTTTGTTTATCCCATACTATCAATACCTTATTATTGTTTATTGATTGTTTTTCATCTAAAATTTGTTTTGAGGTTAGCTATTTATAAATCGAAACATACATTTTAAATTTTATTTTTAGGTTTCCAACCATGAAGCACAAAACCAGTGGAGAGCGCGTGCGGGGGCTACCGCGGGCGCCAAACGTATGCTATATCAAGCGTACGCGGCGAAATTTTGCTCAGTCGCAAAAATTGTAGGCTAACGCACGAACGTCACGCGCTCCCGTTTTGAAACCATTTATAACGAAAAATAATGCCTAGTTGTGCAATTAAATGGCGTGGAAAGTGTACTACAACTTCAAGTTACACAAAAGATGGGATAACATTTCACAATTATGTGGTTTTCTATTCAATTTGATCAAAACAATGAAAAAATAATCATATTATTGCTGTCTCTTTCTGGTACACTGATTTGCACTAATGCAGTTGTCTCTTTCTTGCATGATAGTGATGTTCGAGTTCGCAGTATCGCGACGGTTTATGGTATCGATATAATTTAAAATATAAGTTCTTAAAATACCTTATATTTTTTTGTTTCATTATTGCTATATTTTCAAACATGCTTATTCCCTTGGCTTTACTCGCAAACGTGTATAATACTGGCATAAACTTGTACATAACAGTAAAAAATGTAAGTGTATGATATCTCTGCCTGCCTTTTACACAAAATTTAGACGCCTTGCTTGGAATCTATTTGAATCATTGCAATCCTAGACAATTATGTTTTTTTTTAATGTTTTTATTTAGGCCAGTGTAGGTATGGAACAGACGTTATCAATTTTAGTTTTGAGGTAAAGGTGGCCAACACGCGCATCGGCATGTGAACACATTGCTGGCAGTGGCGTGCCTGCAGAAAAATGCCTATGAAAAAACTGACACGATAGGGAAAAAAAAAATTGGTTGGATTGTGTAGTGTAGCCTAGCTATGGAACGAGGACTTAATTTTTTTTATTACCAATTTTATTGCAGGTTAACCTGCGCCATATACACCATTTAGAGCCAAGTTCACCAACAGATGTTTAAATTTTTAACCGATGTTTAAACCTTAAACGCCTGTTTAACAAAATTTTGCTGTTCACCAAGCACTAACCATAGATTACGACTGTTAAACACCCGTTTTACTTAAACGAGGTAGCGGACATCGTTTAACCATTGGTTACTGGCTTCCCAACGTTATTCATTCGTTTTGAAGAAATAAAAATAAACATTCAAGACACTTTGGACTACATTTTTTAAGAAAATAATGTGTTAGATGATTTTGAAGCTATTGAGCGAATATTACGCGCACCCCGTTGTTACTCAAACACGGCGCAATTATTTCGAGGAATATGACGAGTTTGACGAGAAAGCTTTCGGTACAAGATTTTGTTTATACAAACATAGTGTAAGTTCCATTAAAACTGACTTCTCATTTTGGGTGAAATTTGTTGTTACGCTTACATATTAATAGCTTCCATCACTAATAATTTAATTCTCGACCGAAAATAACTTGAATCACTTCGACGACAATAAAATAATAACACGACATGACATTGACATAACAGACGTGACGAGAAGAAAAAGGGTGCAAAATAATAATGACATTCACGATAACGGACATTGCTGTGACATAGTTTATTTATTTATTTATTTAGCTTTATTTTATCCCTTACATTTAATTTACATTTAGTTTTATATAATGTGTTGTGTACTTATTTATGTATTTGTTAGTAATGTTAGTGTTTGTATTTAAAATAAGATTAGTATTGTTAGGTGTAAGGGCCGCCTTTTGCGGTGAAAGCCTCCTCCAAACTGTTCCAGCTGGGTCTGTCTTTCGCCAGTCTGGGCCACAAGTTTCCGGCTGTTTCTTTTAGGTCGTCACTCCATCTTTTGAGTGGTCTACCCTTCCTTCTCTTTTTATTTATTGGATACCAATTTGTAATGACTTGTGACCATCTTTCATCCGTAGTTCTTTGGATATGGCCTGACCATTTCCATTTCAGTTTTAGGACCTGTTTGACCACATCTCTTGCCTTGGTTCTTTTTCTTATCAGTGAACTTTTGACTCTGTCCTTCAATCTGATACTCAAGTAACTCCGTTCGATTCCTCGTTGACAACTTCTTATTTTACTTAAGAAGGATTTTTTGAGAGACCAGGTTTGACATGCGTAAGTAAGAACAGGTATTAGGCAAATATTCATTGCCTTTGTTTTTAACTTTATGGGTATAGGACCCTTAAAAATTTCCTTCATACTCCAGTACCTATTCCAAGTATTTTTGACTCTGCGGTCGATTTCCTTTTCTGTGCAAGATTTTGTTGAAATTAGGTGGCCAAGGTAAATATAGTCCACGACATATTCTATAGGTACTGTCTGTATAGATATAGGTATTTGTTCGCGGTTCGTCATGATTTTGGTTTTGTCCCAGTTGATCTGTAGCCCAACTGTCTCACTATGATGACTAAGGGAATCTATCATGTGGTTCAGTTTGTGTGGGTCTTCCGACAGTAGCACTATGTCGTCCGCAAACCTAAGGTGTGAGAGGTACTTGCCATTGACATTTATTCCCATATCGCTCCAATCGAGATTTTGGAAGATGGATTCTAGGACTGCGATAAAAAGTTTTGGGGAAAGTGGGTCTCCTTGCTTTACCCCCCTCTCGACTTGAAATTTTGGTCCTCTAGTGTCAAGTCGTACTCTTGTAAAACTTCTCAAGTAAATTGCTTTGATTATTTCTATGTAGTCCTGGTCTAGTCCTTGCTTGTTTAAGGCCTGCCATATGGAGCTGTGTGAAATTGAGTCAAAAGCTTTAGAGTAATCTATAAAAGCTATATATAAGGGAAGGTCATATTCCGTAAACCGTTCAATAATTACTTTCAGTGTGTGTATGTGGTCAATGGTAGCGAAACTTTTCATGAATCCTGCTTGTTCTATTGGCTGGCTCTCGTCAATCTTCGGTGTTATACGTCTCAGTAGGGTCGAAGCAAATACTTTATACAGGCAGGATATGAGACTGATCGGCCTGTAGTTAGAAATCAGTTTAGGGTTGCCCTTTTATATAATAGGGCTATTTCCGAGCATGTCCATGTTTCTGGTAATTCCTTTGTTGTTAGGATGGCGTTAAAGAGCTGAGTGATTGGTTTTATTAATTTTTCTTTTGCTGCTTTTATCATCTCGTTTGTCACTCCATCAGGTCCTGGGCTCTTTCCCGCTTTTAGCCTATTTATGGATAGCTCTATCTCGTTTTCTAAAAAGGGTGGTACTGGTTCTAGGTCTGGTTTGGAATTTTCTATAGTATCTTTTTCGTTGTTCTTGTTTGTGCATGTGTAGAGGTTCTTGTAAAATTGTGTAGCTATTGTCATTAGGTCTTTTCTGTGCGTGACGATGGTTCCTGAAGTATTCTGAAGTTGGGTCATTACATGTTTGGTGGTTTCTAGTTTTTTATAAGCCTTTTTTGTTCCACCTGTCTCTTCTATAAACTTGCTAATTGTGTCTAGTCTCCTCTTTTTAATATTCTGGTTTATTTTCTTATGTATTATCCTGTATAATTTACTCAGAGTTTTCTTTTCTTCTCTAGTTTTGCGTTTCTTGTTTTTTAATATGTGTTTTTTATATTTTAAAGTTTTTATTTCTTCTGTTATAATTTCTTTATTTCTTTTTTCAGTTGTGTCTTCAGTTGGTTTTTTGTAGCTTTTAAGTAAGAATGTCTCAATTTTCCTGTTGAATTGCTGCACACTGTCATTGTCATTGCAGGTCAGAGTTGGTCGGTCTTCTTTAGTAATTTCGTTTTCTGTATGTGCGTTTCCTTGGTAGTGAGCTCGAGATATCTTGTTTTTCTCCATATTGAGGGTGATTCTTATCATTCTATGGTCGCTAGGGTGTTGCAAATTACTCAGCACATTCACGTTTTGTATATTTTTTGTGACATTTGTAGCTATAAAGTCGATTTCGTTCTTCGATTTCCCATCAGGTGATCCCCAGGTCCATCGAAGCTTATTTGATTTTTTGAAAATAGTATTAGAAATTTTCAAGTTGTATTGAAAGCAAAATTTTATGAACATTTCTCCTCTATCGTTCCTTTTTCCGTAACCGTATCTTCCCATTACTAATTCTTCATTTTCTTTGGGGCATCCTATTTTGGCGTTCATGTCTCCCATAAATATTACATTTTTTGTGCATTTATTCAATGCTTTATCAAGGTCAGCATAGAATTTTTCAATTTCTTCTGTAGGTGCTCTTTGAGTAGGTGCATATGCCTGGATTATAGAAAAATTCTTTCCATGTATGTCCACATGTAAAGCCGCAACTCTCTCAGATATCGCGATAAAATCTTGTACGTTTGTATTGTGCTGCTTTTTTACCAGGAATCCAACACCTTTCTCTCCTTTTGTTTCGCTATAGTAGTAGAGAAGATATGCTCCCCTGTCTTCTATTTTATAACCTTGCCTTCTCACTTCAGATAAACCGATAATGTCCCAGTTAATTTTCGATATTGCGTATTCTAATTCGGCTATTCTTGCTTCACTGGCTAATGATCTGAGATTGAATGTCGAGATATAGTATTTTTTTAGGTTTGGAGGGTGGTCGTCTACAACCCCCGCGGTGACGAGCCGTTCTGGGGGAGGGTTGGTAGTTTTTATGTTTGTCTTTAGAATATTTTGTTTGTGACATAGTAAGCATTTCATTTCGTAGAATAATAATGTTACGCTGCCATTTTTGGATGTCAGTCGCCTAAAGGCAAACTTATGCAGGTACCTGACCATCTTTACAAAACAATGTTATACCATTCAATCATTTAGGACCCATCTGTTCAAAAACGTTTGTTTAGTAAACCGTTGGTTACAAATGGATGGTGAACATTAAAAAAACGCGGATTGTTTAAACAACTGTTAAATATTAACGGGGCGGTTATGTAATCAATGGTTATGATGTAGTTGGTGAACTCGGGCCAGGGTCCGAGAAGCATGGTCCTACGATGCACCGTTTCCGAGATAAGGGCGTTTAAAATTATTGTACCAAAATAAGTTAAATACAAATATCTTGAAAACGGAGCGTCCTAGGCAAAAAATGACCGAAATTTTAACCCCCCTTTGCTACCCCCGTGATATCATGATCTTCATCATCATATCAGCCCGGAATCACCCACTGCTGAGTATAGGCCTCCCCTTTTTTCTGCCACACTTCCCGGTTCTGTGCGTACCTCATCCACGTGTTTCCGGCGACTTTGACGATATCGTCAACCCAACGAGCTTTAGAACGACCCTGGTTTCTTTGGCCTAACCTTGGCCACCACTTGGTCAAAGCCTTGCTACATCGGCCATCTCCTCGTCTAGCCAGATGTCCTGCCCACGTCCACTTGAGGCGCACCGCCCGGTCCCCGACATCGTAGACTTTCGTCCGATGGCGGATTTCGGTGTTACGCACTCGATCTAAGAGGGTTATGCCGAGCATGGCTCGCTCCATGGCCCTTTGTGCCACTCGTACTCGATGGACAATGATCTTAACACACAAAATTAATTTAAGCTAATTTGAGGTGTTTTACTTTTATTTTCACCAATTTGACATAGAATCGACTAACCATTTAATTGATTTAGCTTCATGTGTAGCAAAAAAATATATTGATACTCGACTGACATTTATTACGAAAAATCATACAAATCCAAAGGATTATATAAAAAAAAACATATTCAAAACTAATCCATTTTAAAAACCAGTAAATATATTATATTTTTTTAAATACAGTCTTCTAAGTTTAATAATTACCTGTTTTATTTCAAATTCGAACCCGTAATCATTGTATTGCAAACAAATCGTTATAATTACTAATAAGTCAAACAATTATCGATATCGATACTTTTTCAATTACTTTTATGGAATCCCTAGAGAATGAGTTGTCATTTGGTTGTCAGTTCGTCAACCAATCACAGAGCCCGAAACGTACCTCTCCCCCCGCAGTATATTAGTGACTTTGATTTAGAACAAAAACGTGCCCATACTTTCTCCACTGGTTATTTTGCTCCATGTTTCCAACAGATCCAGATATGTTACAGACGTGACTAAAGCGATTATAGAAAAATATATTAGTGTGAGATTGCATTTTATTCAGAAAAATTCGAATTTGAAAGATAGCAAGCGCATGCTATTGCTACTTAATAAATACGTTTTATTTCAAAGACAATAATAAAATATGCATTGAAATTGAATTTCAAGTATTGTTCAATATTTGAAAAAAATCTTTTATGTTTACTTTTTATCTTTATTTTTTTATGTGTGAGAGACCAATAAATATTTTTGCTTTCTTATTTTCTTTCTTTCTGTCCCATCCCGAAATTAAAGCTAAAACTGCAAAACTTAAAGTAACAAAACTAAAGTAATTTTATCGATATACATTATCGACCTTTTGGTTACCGTAACATGTATGAGAAATAAACGCAAGTGTGAGTGTACGTCAAACGCAATGTTTGTGCTAGTGTGACAACCAGTAGCAAGCTCGCGATCTAAGTGAGTGTGGTTTATTTGTGTGCATAATTCGCGTACTTATAAGCGTCTTGCATGTAGTGGTTACAGAGAGTGGGAGACAAGCGGCGACACGCGTTCTAATACAAATCAGGAACTATTTCCTTTCTAACCTCTTTTATCTATTCTGTGACATACATAATAATATCAATGTAAATGTAAACAGAGACACATTGTACTGAAAAGCGTCGCAAGAGCAGTCATTACTGTAACAATACAACAATCTCTTACAATTAGGTTTTTCAGTTTCTGGCCAGTTAGTCCTCCCTTGTGCTACTAGTAGATATGTACACAATCCCTTGGAACTGTAGTTTAGATAGATTTTAAATGCCGTGGAATTGACATGTTCCATGATATAAAAGAAAATTCTGTCAAAATATGTGTCCGCCGGTTGAAGCATTCCATTATCTGCAATATATTGGAAAATCAAATTTAATTGTACAAAAGTGGAAAAATACTCCAGACAGAGGTTCCAGTTAATAAATTCTATAGAGAGGTGATTCCATCTAGTCTTGGGAAGGTATCATGAAGATTGAAGCTTACCTTCACTATACGTTACAATATTATAGTCGGTCACATTCAGTGGTTTATTAATAATTATGACCTTCATGTTAATTACGGTATCCGGTTCAAAACTAAACTCCCAAGGGAGCTGCGATACTGCAGCCGGCACCGAGTTATTACTGGGAACTAAAAAAAAAATTGATTAAAATAACCTTAGTCAATTTTTTTGTAAGCCTGCACTGTCCCACAGCTGGGCTAAGGCCTTCCCCAATTCCTTCCAAGAGGTCTTAAAATCAACTTTGATAAAGACGTAAAAAAAGTATTTTGTAAGTTATTATCATTTGATTTGATACATTTAATATGAGCATTTTTCATTAACATCGAAAATAAAGAAAGTTTTACTTACAATAAAAGAAACGGTCATAAACAGACACGTTCGCAGCCAAACTGATAGACAGTAGAGAGAATAACGAGACAAACGCACAAGTTAACATCATGTTTAACTCAATATTAAGTAATTTTGCAAATAGTAAAAATAACACTAAATTAAAATGACTAATAATACGAGCAGTTACTATTAGTACAAAATAAACTGAAATCAGTAACAGAATGTGTAACTTGTCACTTTATATTCAATTCAATTTAAAAATGAGACCTTATTTGTTCGGGTAAATAATATTATTGTCTCACAATTTTAGACCTAATTGCGCAAAATCCATACATTTTGTGGTTTTCCCTATTTGAAACAGGAAAGTACCTACATTGTATTATTTAGCCTAACGAAACAAACACAATTTAGTAAAATTAACAAACACAATTTAGTAAAATTATTTTTGGAGCCCGAAATAAAGAAACTGTCGTAACTATTATGTATATGACTGTAGTCTGTACCTATAGGTACTTTGTGTGCGTATAGTAATTGTTGTCAACTGCCTCTTTGTTTTAGTGGTCGCAGGCGAAACCGCTGAACATAAGGTCCTGGGCTCGATTCAAGGGTCGGGCTGAACTTGCTCACTGTCCGTCCGTCTCATGACGACAACAGGCCGTGTCGTCGCAGTCGTGTTCCACGGGCACCTCAAAGAGACGGCAGCAACATTGCTGCAGGGGCCCGCGAGGGCCGACACCTGTCGGGACTGCGGGTTGTTCTAAGAAGGAACATGAGTGGTTTTTAGTCAGTAGCAGTCTGACACTGCCTACCGCTGTGCCGGAGGAGTTATTTGATCATTTCCCACACTCCAAAAAAAAAAAGGTGAAAATAGGTGGCACAGTGTGCTGAAGAACAGGGGGTCTAAAACGGCCACTTTGGCAGATCATAATATGAATTGCGTTAAAAAGCGTAAAATGGACCTTTCATTATAATAACTGCGTCTGTAACAATTTAGTAAAAAAATACATCATAGTAGGAAAATAATATGAACAGGGATGATGACAGTAAACAAAAGTCACTAAAGTAATGCATCTATGTAATGAAATGTAAATTATGGATTGCAAAAAACGTATTTATTTTTTAATTACGAGTGAGATTATTTAATATTTTAATAAAATAAAACCACAAAATACGACAATCCGCCATGTTATGTTGAACGCCAATCAGAGCGAATTACGTCACGTTCGACAACAATGACAGCTCTTCTTAGTTTCCCTCTAGTAACGAGTGGATAATTTGGTTTGTTTTCATAAATATATTAAATAAAATAGAAAGTGAAAATACAAAAATGGGACCAGGATTTACAAAGGAAACCAGCACAAATTTGCCAAGAGTCGACTTGTTGATTCTAGGAGCGTTTCTAGGGTCAAATAAAGACTTTTGTTCGTCAGAATTTAGGAATGTAAAAACATCCATGTAAGTACAAAGGGTCCCCTACGTTTCTTCGAAACACTATTCTTCGAAAATTGTTTCACCGAACACTATTCACTTAGGCCTTCATACTGCGACGTTTTGTTTGGTCTACGCCTTTTTTGTTCGTTGTTACTTTAAACCGACCACCTTACATCAACTTTTGTTTCACCAACGTTTGTTTGTTCTATGTAACGTTACTTCGAAAATATTTAGCCAACACAATAATACCTTCCATAAGAGACTTCTGGGGAGGAAAGCCCCAAAATCACCTACTGGCTATACACCACAGTTATCCGACCAATCATCACATAAGGCTCTTTAGTTTGGTGGCCTAGGACCAACCTAAGTACAACCCAAAAGGATCTCGAGAAACTACAAAGATTGGCCTGCGTAGCAATCACCGGCAGCATGAGAACTTTCCCCACTGCTCCCTTACAGGTGATGCTGGGGCTACCTCCCCTGCACCTCGTCATAGAGGAGGCGGCCTTAGCGACTTTCAGACTCGAAGTATCCGGTACCCTAAGAAACGATTCGAGAATCAAACACACACGCATCAGAGAAGATGCAATCAAAGAACAGCCAATGATGACATCACCCATCGACAGAACCCTGAAGACCCACTGCTTCCAAAAACATTACAACATAGAGCTCATAGAGGAGTGGTGTGACTACTCAGGTACAAGAGAGCTAAGGATCTACACCGATGGATCAAAAACCGACTATGGGACAGGCGTCGGGGTGTTCTCCGACGACCTAAACATTAAGATATCCAAACCACTTGGAATGCTTAACTCTGTTTACCAAGCAGAGTGTGTAGGTATCATCCAAGCGGCACACGCTATAGAGGCCAGGGAGGTTACGGGTACCAATATTCGAATACTCTCCGACAGTGCCTCAGTTCTTCAATCCCTGAAGAGTAATCAGATCACGTCGAGACTGATACTAGAATGCCACAAAGCCCTGGAACGAATCACGGTAATAAATCACAACACGGTAACGCTACAATGGATTAGAGGTCACAGCGGATCACTTGGAAACGATGCGGCCGACGAACTTGCCAGAAGAGGATCCAGTACAAAACCTTACGGACCCGAACCCATTGTGCCCATGCCTTTCAAGCAACTAAGAAGCTGGCTAAAAGATCATACTCGAATACAAGCGGAGAAATGGTGGAGCTCGACACCAGGGCCCCGAGTCTGCTATTCAATAGTGTCAGAATGGTCGATCATTGATCTCATAATGACGTGATGACAAGCCAAAAAGTACCTTATGCCTGTCGACTTAAGGTACTTTTTGGCTTGTGGTCAATCAACCAATAAGAGATCAATAATGATTAATGTTAATGTTCGACCATTCTGACACTATTGAATAGCAGACTCGGGGCCCAGGATGTAGTCAATCCAAGGAAGCTATGCCATCAGCATTGGTAATAATAACTGCCAATCGGGTCGATCTTTAGGTTAAGCCGCGCTTGCCTAGGTTGGTCTGTGAATGGGTGAACACCACATACCGAGTTACCTCCGTGCCTCGGAAAGCACGCTAAGCTGTTGGTCCCGGCTGTCATAGATCGAAAGATAACGATAACGATCGATAATAACCAAAAAGAAGGTATAATTGTGTTGGTTAAATATTTTCGAAGTAACGATAAATAGAACAAACAAACGTTGGTGAAACAAAAGTTGATGTAAGGTGGTCGGTGTAAAGTAACATCGAACAAAAAAGGCGTAGACCAAACAAAACTTCGCAGTATGAAGGCTTCGGTGAATAGTGTTCGGTGAAACAATTTTCGAAGAATAGTGTTTCGAAGAAACGTAGGGGACCCAAGTACAAATCATACAATGAAATCACTTAAAGATGAATAAACATAAGACAAAATGTTTCAAAATATTATGTATACTTTCTGTTTTTCAATATACCCTTCAATGAAACTTCTAATATTACGCTTGGAGGTTATATTGCAATTATTCTTTTAATATTTACCTACCGAATACATAGTTGTAATCTGAGTTGTTATATTTATAATGGTTTGGAAACTATGTGGAATCTACAAATATAAGTAAATACTTACGTCAAAGTGATCTTCACAGAAATAAAGCTGAGTTATTAGGCTATATACCTTTTATATCACGTCTTGCAAGTTTAAGCCACTTATTTCGTATTGTTTTATCATATGGAACGAATATAAATAACTTGTCCGGGCTTTTTATAGTTGTATTAGTACACAGAGGCACTGCACAACACCTATATGGTCTCGAACTCATATTTTAGAACTTTTAAAACACAAACAATGCAAAATTAATACTGTAGCCGTACTAGCCGTCAATGTTTACGTCGAACGTGACGTCACAAGCGACGCCATGACAGATTGAAGCGTTTTGGCGGAAATGAAAAAAAAATAAAGTAAAATGTATTTTATTTCATATTGATTCCTCATTTTAAGCAGAAATTTGATATACATTGTACCTATATAATATTTATTTCTGAACCTGAAAAACCAGTTTTTCAAAATTTGTCATCATGCCTATTGCGCTAACATTCGTAAAATAGTCACAGACGCAGTTTTTATCATCAACTAATGTAAGAAATATTGTTTTATGGAAATAAATATTTTGTATTTGTATTTTAATAAGAAAGGTCCATTTTACGCTTTTAAACGCAATTCACATTATGATCTGCAAAAGTGGCCATTTTAGACCCCCAGATTTTTTTTCGGGAATTTTGGAAAAATAACATGAACCATGCACCTGTCCACAGTCCACCCGGTGAGTGTCGATGATGTTTATGTGAAATAAAACCTAATTTACATGACTCTTTTAGAATGTTACGTCCAGACGCTAAACCGCTAGTTGGAAATCCAATGCGCTTTTATTGAGGCTTCCTTATAGATGACGCCTAGTGTTAGTGCAAACGTGTGAGGATCAATTTCTGAATATCTGTACTGTTTTGTTACATCTGTTTCCTCAATGCTGCAATGTTTCCAAAATTATAAATAAATTATTGTTCATAATGTATTCCGGTGACAAACAGGATAAAAACAAAAAGTTCGAGTATGATGCATTATTTTTAGGGACAATACTCACTATTAAGCAGAGCAATCAATAAAAAAATCTAAATCAAATCATTTTATTGTCAGGCAACTGAGGCCCATAAATAGGCCCATAAGCATACTCGGACGATGGAGTGCTATTAATTACTGGAAAAGTACTTAGCACCATGAGTGACGTAATGAAGAAAGGAATTAGGGCCACCCTCGAATGGTGTAGGGAAAGGGGACTGAACCTCAACCCCACTAAAACGAAGTTAGTCCTTTTTACAAAAAGAAAGAAATACACGGAGTTATCACCAATATACATAGACGGTGAACGGATAGAAGTAACTAAGGAAATAAAATACTTAGGAGTGATCTTAGACAAAACCATGTCATACAAGACGCATATAAAAGAAACATGTGAGAAAGCAAAAATTGCATTACTACAATGCAGAAGAGCTATAGGTAGAACCTGGGGAATGAAACCGGCCATAGTAGCCTGGATATATAATGCCATCATCATACCCAGAGTCATACACGGAGCAATAGTATGGTGGCACAGAACACAAATCAAGACTAACAGCACAGAGCTAGTAAAAGTTCAAAGAATGGCCGGGTTAATGATCTCTGGGGCAATGAGGACGACTCCCTCAGCGGCCCTGGATGTCATACTAGGAATGATACCGCTTAGTCTACAAGTTAAGAAAAGAGCCTTGGAGCAGTGGTTCAAACTGAAAAGCTTGAACCTCTGGAAAGGCAATTTTATGGATAAAGGTCACTCGGAGATAGCAAATCTGTACGAAGACAATCTATCAATGATTATGGCAAACAATGACTTAATCAAAAAAGAGAAGATCTTCGACAAAAAGTATAGAATACATATAGGCTCAAGAGAAGAATGGACAATCGAGAGTGATCCATCTATAGCGGTCTGCTATACAGATGGATCAAGGAAAGAATCAACTAAGCTATCCGGCTCTGGGATACACATACCAAGACTGGAAATAAATAGATCATTCTCACTAGGAACAGGCGCAAGTGTGTTCCAGACAGAGATACATGCCATTATGGAATGTACCAGAATAATTGGAAACGCCCTTACAGGTGATCTTTCCAAAATAGTTATATACAGTGATAGTCAAGCAGCACTCAAAGCACTGAACAAAGTGGAAGTCACATCTGCACTGGTTAAAGAGTGCAAGGAAGCACTCAACCAACTAGCGGAAAAAGCAGAAGTAACAGTCGCATGGGTCCCTGGTCATCAAGGACACGAAGGGAATGAGATAGCAGATGAATTAGCCAGAAAAGGAGCAGATGAAACCTTTGTGGGACCAGAGCCCAGGTTACCGATCCCACATAATATAACAAAAGGAATCATCCATAGAATAACTACAAGAGAGTCAAATAAAAGATGGAACGCAACAGAAGGTTGTCGACAATCAAAAATCTTCTTAAAGTCATACGATGAAAAGAAATCCCACAAGTTACTCAAAATGAGCAGGGGAAACATAAGACTAGTAGTAGGGGTCGCAACAGGACACTGTGGACTCAATAGACATCTGACGATTATGAAAGTAAAGGAAGATCCAATATGCCCAGCATGTGGAGAAGCAGAAGAAACAAGTTTCCACCTTGTGGCGGAATGCACAATGTATGGGCCACTCAGATGGGAAATACTAGGAACAGATGAAATTAATGGAGAGAAGCTCGCAGAAATCTCCACCGAACAACTGGTGAGCTTCTGCAAGGCAACAGGAAGATTCGCGATGCCGACCACCAGTAACCCATGAAGGGGATCCACCAAAATGGGGAACTGGGCGAAATAATCCACAACGAAAGGACTGATCGCCCGTCTGGTGTCTGCCGGCGTCCCCGAAGATAAATAGAAAATAGAATAGAGGCCCATAAATAAAATACATACAATTTTATTATCTTATACACTAATAAACTAATACAAATTAACAATTCTTAAACTAGGTACTTGTATATGTCGCAGTGATATGATGAAAACAGGGAATTGGTCAATTCCATAAGGGATTTGATCAAACCAAAACAAATCTAGTGAATTGAACAAATCACAGTATCCTTTATGGGCGGCATGGGCACCGGGCCGTAGGCCGACGAAGGAGGCCGGCAGAGGCCCGGCACTTTGGTTGGGGACAGAAGATATAGTGTTATATAATATGCGAGCGAAGCGAGCGCGCGTCACGCAGTACTACTGGGATTTGTTCACTAGATGCTCAAAGAATTAGCTTATTAAATCCTGTTGTAGGAAATGTAGAACAGTAATCATTTTAATTTGTTTCCATTTTTGCGGTTGTGCTACGGTGTAGCTGTGACACAATCGAACCGTTTTTCCGCTTGGGTGGAAAATCATCAAATGATGATTGACCCCGCTTTTGGGTAGAGCGAAAGGGAGTCAGACTTCTACTGACTAAAAACCACCTGCAATCCTGCAAACAATAAGTACTGATCAAGTGGGAGTTCAACGACTCTCTCTCATTACTTCCTCTACCTAATAAGACGACCCACTGACCCAATTTCGATATAAGTAGTAAGGAAAGTTCTATGAATAATCTCGAAACTTCGTTAGAATTCGCAGAGTTATGTTTTTCGTTTAGGTACTCAACACCAAAATAACATCAAGGTGAAAATAATTTAAGCGCACGTTCATTGCAGCTGCTATACCTACACATAAATCCATAACTTCCAAGTCATAATTTATAAGAAACTAGCTGACCCACGCAACTTCGTCTGCGTCACGTAAATATAGCTATAACCTTTCTCGATATATATATCGACTATCCGACATAAATTAAGCTAAATCGTAACAAACAAAAAATCTTATCTTTCCTCTTTATTAAAATAGTTTATATGGTTTAGATAGGCTTTTAAGTGTGAATAACTATAGGTATCTCTTACTGTTAAATATACTATAACACTCTGTACTTGTAAACATTAGGATGCAGTAAATAATTATTTTGAATTTGAATTTCCCGGAGGCCAGCCAGAATCCCCCGTACCTACATTGCACCGCGCGGATATTTTTACATTGCGATATCTTCTAAGATATTTGTTTATACTGTATAGAGTAAAGGTCACAAATATTCTATATTAAATTTCCGTTCTAAGAAACACATTTATTTAGATATAGACCTTAAGGATTAAATAAGCTTCGCAAAAAATAATTATTTTTAACCTAACAGTTTAACAGTAAAAAAAGGTTAGGTACAGTGAGTCAATCTTAAAAGATAGATGGGTCATTATTAAAATTTATGCTGTCACGGACTTTTTTTAACAATTCCTTCATCTATACTAATATTATAAAGCTAAAGAGTTTGTTTGATTGTTTGTTTGTTTGTTTGAACGCGGTAAACTCAGGAACCAAAAAAAAAAGGGTTGGAATTGAAAAATTATTTTTGTGTTAAATAGTCCATACAGCGAGGAAGTAACTTTATCCATTTTCGCAGCGCACGCAGCGGAAGCTCTCAAAAAGGAAATACCTTTTCCCGTTTTTGTAACATTTTTACCCACGGCGGAACGGAGACGGTATATGCGTTTGGGGTGAGAGGTTGTTTGTTTGTATGTTTGTTTGTGTGTTTGTGCAAACACATGTTGCCATTTTTCTCCAAAACTACTAGTCCGATTTTGATGCAGTTTTCAGTTATGGGTTCGGGTTTGATTGGTGCATGTTCTTAGATAGGTGTTAAGGTGACAACTCACCAGGGGGCGCTGCAGCAAACATTTTTTGTGCAAATCAAAGTTGCCATTTTTCTCCAAAACTACAAGTCCGATTTTGATTCAGTTTTCAGTTATGGGTTTAGGTTTGATTGGTGCATGTTTTTAGATAAAAAAAAAATTAAAAAAAGTAAAAAGTTTAAAATAAAAAGCAAAATTAAAAATTTTGAAAAAACCCACGACTGTTAAAAATTAATTGAAAAAAGGATAAAATAACATAAAACACCCACCTTAAAAAAACCCAAGAATGTCCGTCGGGGGTGGGTTTTTTCAAAATTTTTAATTTTGCTTTTTTTCATTTATGCTCCGCTCCTATTAGCCGTAGCGTGATGTTATATAGCCTAAAGCCTTCCTCGATAAATGGACTATCCAATAAAAAAAGAATTTTTCAATTCGAACCAGCAGTTCCTGAGTTTACCGCGTTCAAATAAACAAACAAACTCATCAGCTTAATAATATTATGACAGAATCGAATCTACAAAAATGTTTTAACCAGTCTATATTTTGACTAGTGAAATCTGTGGGTGAAACGTTCCACTGACTCAAATTCTGTCTGCGTACGTGTTATTGTCTTCCTTTCTTCTGAAAATATCTATTGAAACGTATACCCGTCTGGTCTCAGTATAAATCCAACATCAAAACTGCAGTATATTATCATTAATAATTAATGTTTTAAATATACATCAATCACGGACATCAATAGTGATATAGATATTCAGACGACCTACGAGCTACGACGACCGTAAGAGAAAATATTAAAAACAAACTTTTTGGCGCATGTCATGACGTCATCTATGACGATTCAAGGGACATCGATATCGCGCTCACAGTGATTCGGTACGGGTATAAGGACGCTCAAATCGATTACAACGTAACTCGGAACGCACCCTTTGTCACGTCTCACGCTGTCACTATCCTGTCATCTGTCACTCACTGTCAACTATATCTTTTGTTGTTGCTTGGCTTTATTTTGTAATTATTTCATCATTTTATATCTTGTTTATTTACGAAAATGCCTCCGAAAAAGAAAAATCCCGATATTACGCCAAAAGAAGAGTTGTCTAGATTGAATAGAGAAGTAAATAAACACTCAAAAATACCGTTTCATGTACATAACCTCTTCAAGTCATGTTTCTCAATCAATCACAAAACATTTACAGGATCTTATCGCGAGAATTATTCAGCTGGAAGCTCATAATTTGCAGCTGAAAAATATTATAAGCAAGAACTTATCAGAAACTTGTAGTAAAAAGGACACTAAAGAAGTAAAGAATGAGTTGGACTTTAGCAAGTAAGTAACCTGAAAACTATGTTATTATGTGCTAGCGACTGTTTTTGGTGGCCTATTAAATAGTGCGCATGTTTCCGGATAATTTGTGTGTCACTGGAGAGCTCATTAAAGAGGGGCCGGTGCAGTAAACACAAATCAGCTAGATTTATTCACATATTAGAACATTAGTAAGTCCCTCCCGGCCTCTAAATAATAATAATATTTGGGCAGGTAACCTCTAGCTCATTTATTTATGCATTATTATGCTGTTCATAAATAATAAAG
Source organism: Diarsia mendica (assembly GCA_949316265.1). Classification (NCBI taxonomy): domain Eukaryota; kingdom Metazoa; phylum Arthropoda; class Insecta; order Lepidoptera; family Noctuidae; genus Diarsia; species Diarsia mendica. Next base: position 8,879,361 of record OX438916.1, read on the forward strand.
GATTGAATTTTACTTCATATTGCAAAATAAACTAGATATTATGTAAATTGTTTCCCAGATGCCACTTCCGTCGAGTCCTACTGCGTGTTCTCTACTTTGGTTGGGACTACAACGGACTAGTAGTTCAGGAAGACACCAACCAGACAATTGAGCATCATCTCTTTCATGCATTGACTAAAACATGCCTAATTCAAAGTAGAGAAACGTCAAATTACCACCGATGTGGACGGACTGACAAAGGTGTCAGTTCTTTTGGACAGGTATGTGGATATGTAGTCAGGGCAGGACAAATGAACACACTATTGCAATGTGGCTTACATTTTTTATTAAACACGTTAATGCACAGTACAAACATTAATTTAAAACTAGTATACAATGGGATGGCATGATAATTGCCTAATAAATACCTAGGTACTTTTTTTTACATTGTTTCTCCAAATTCTATACTACTGTATTTATAAACAGTATTGGTACTTAATATACAAAGCGGAAGAGACACTGATGCTAAAACAGTTGCCTACCACATATTCAGTATGTCATTCCGAACCCCTATAGATATGTCTGTCTATGTGCTACTTTTATAAGGCACAATTCATGCAAACAATGTGACTTTAATACCATTAACCTAAGATTGAAATTGCAATGATATTATATTTCTATTTATCTATTTATCTTCGGGGACGCCGGCAGACACCAGACGGGCGATCAGTCCTTTCGTTGTGGATTATTTCGCCCAGTTCCCCATTTTGGTGGATCCCCTTCATGGGTTACTGGTGGTCGGCATCGCGAATCTTCCTGTCGCCTTGCAGAAGCTCACCAGTTGTTCGGTAGAGATTTCTGCGAGCTTCTCTTCATTAATCTCATCTGTTCCTAGGATTTCCCATCTGAGTGGCCCATACATTGTGCATTCCGCCACAAGGTGGAAACTTGTTTCTTCTGCTTCTCCACATGCTGGGCATATGGGATCTTCCTTTACTTTCATAATCGTCAGGTGTCTATTGAGTCCACAGTGTCCTGTTGCGATCCCTACTACTAGTCTTATGTTTCCCCTGCTCATTCTGAGTAGTTTGTGGGATTTCTTTTCATCATATGACTTTAAGAAGATTTTCGATTGTCGACAACCTTCTGTTGCATTCCATCTTTTATTTGACTCTCCTGTGGTTATTCTATGGATGATTCCTTTTGTTATATTATGTGGGATCGGTAGCCTGGGCTCTGGTCCCACAAAGGTTTCATCTGCTCCTTTTCTGGCTAACTCATCCGCTATCTCATTCCCTTCGTGTCCTTGATGACCAGGGACCCATGCGACTGTTACTTCTGCTCTTTCCGCTAGCTGGTTGAGTGCTTCCTTACACTCTTTAACCAGTGCAGATGTGACTTCCACTTTGTTCAGTGCTTTGAGTGCTGCTTGACTATCACTGTATATAACTATTTTGGAAAGATCACCTGTCAGGGCGTTTCCAATTATTCTGGTACATTCCATAATGGCATGTATTTCTGTCTGGAACACACTTGCGCCTGTTCCTAGTGAGAATGATCTATTTATTTCCAGTCTTGGTATGTGTATTCCAGAGCCGGATAGCTTAGTTGATTCTTTCCTTGATCCATCTGTATAGCAGACCGCCATAGATGGATCACTCTCGATTGTCCATTCTTCTCTTGTGCCTATATGTATTCTATACTTTTTGTCGAAGATCTTCTCTTTTTTGATTAGGTCATTGTTGGCCATAATCATTGATAGATTGTCTTCGTACGGTTTTGCTATCTCCGAGTGGCCTTTGTCCATAAAATTGCCTTTCCAGAGGTTCAAGCTTTTCAGTTTGAACCACTGCTCCAAGGCTCTTTTCTTAACTTGTAGACTAAGCGGTATCATTCCTAGTATGACATCCAGGGCCGCTGAGGGAGTCGTCCTCATTGCCCCAGAGATCATTAACCCGGCCATTCTTTGAACTTTTGCTAGCTCTGTGCTGTTAGTCTTGATTTGTGTTCTGTGCCACCATACTATTGCTCCGTGTATAACTCTGGGTATGATGATGGCATTATATATCCAGGCTACTATGGCCGGTTTCATTCCCCAGGTTCTACCTATAGCTCTTCTGCATTGTAGTAATGCAATTTTTGCTTTCTCACATGTTTCTTTTATGTGCGTCTTGTATGACATGGTTTTGTCTAAGATCACTCCTAAGTATTTTATTTCCTTAGTTACTTCTATCCGTTCACCGTCTATGTATATTGGTGATAACTCCTCGTATTTCTTTCTTTTTGTAAAAAGGACTAGCTTCGTTTTAGTGGGGTTGAGGTTCAGTCCCCTTTCCCTACACCATTCGAGGGTAGCCCTAATTCCTTTCTTCATTACGTCACTTATGGTGCTAAGTACTTTTCCAGTGATTAATAGCACTCCATCGTCCGAGTATGCTTGTATATATATGTGCATCTTGTTTAGCTTCTCAAGCAAATCGTCAAGCAGCAAACACCATAGGAGTGGCGAGACGCATCCTCCCTGGGGAAAGCCCCTCACCGCTCTCACTGTGATGGTATTGTTGCCTAATTCGGCCTGAATTGCTCTGTGTCTTAGTACGTTTTCTATCCATCTTGACATGTAGCTTGCTATGCCTTCCCTTTGTAAAGCGGCCTTGATCGCTGTGGAGTTGGCTTTGTCAAAAGCTCCCTCCACGTCGAAAAAGCAGCCCAATGCAAATTCTTTGTTTTCTAACGCTCTTTCGATTCTTACCGCTATGTTATGGAGAGCTGTCTCCGTGGACTTGCCCTCCATATATGCGTGTTGATTTCTCTGTAGCGGTGTGTCACTTTTTTCCACTTTGTTTCTAATGTGTCTGTCTATTATTTTTTCTAGGGCTTTCAGCACAAAAGATGAGAGACTGATGCACCTAAAAGATTTTGCTTCCTGGTACGTCGTCCTCCCAGGTTTAGGGATGAAGACTACTCTTACTTTTCTCCAATTTTCAGGTATATAGCCTGTGGCCACACTACTTCTGAATAGAGCTAGTAGATCTTTGATAATATACTTGTATGCCTGCTGTAATATCTTCGGGAGTACACCGTCCGGGCCAGGTGCTTTGTATGGTTGGAAGGATGATATACTCCAATCTATTTGTTCTTCTGTAATGATTTCTTCGACCTCAGCTTGTGTCACTTCGCCTTGGTTTTCGGTCATCATTGTTTCCTCTTGATAAGTTTCACATCCGGGGAAGTGACTTCTCATCATTTCGGTCAGTATCTTTTTTGGGTCGGATATGATCTCTTCCCCTATCTTTAGGCTTCCTAGTTTGCATGCTTTGTCTTTCGACAGCACCTTGACTATTCGCGCAGTATCAGTGTGTCTGCTGATATTTTCACAGTAGGCGTTCCACCCTGATCTGCTTTCTTTCCTGCACATTTGTCCTAGTTTGTTCCTTAGTTCTCTATATTTGTCCCAGTCCTCATCGCCCCCTTTTCTGAGGGCAGTTCTAAGGGCTCGACGCGTGCTTTTCCTGATCTTCCTTAGTGTTTTGTTCCACCATGGTTGGCCTTTACCTAGTTTTAGTTCCTTAAGAGGGCATGCGCAGTGGTAGGCTTCTGTTAATGCCTCCTCTAGACGCTTGGCTTCCTTTTCGAGTTCCTCTGCTGTTTCGTAGCTTTGTTTTTGACTGGGAGACCATGTCTTTATTTTTGAGTCAAAGATCTCCCAGGAGGCTTTCTTTGCATTTCTGATCATTACTTTCTCCATCTCACAGTCCAGACTGAAGATGATCCTACGGTGATCCGAGTACGAATCCTCCTCGTCAACTCTCCAGTCTTTTATGTGTTTGCTTATGCTGCTGGATGCCATCGTAATATCCAGCACCTCAGCTCTTGACCTGGTTATAAAAGTGGGTGTGTTACCTACATTTATTATTTCTAAATTACTGCTTATAATAAAGTCTAGTAGCAAGTCACCTTTTTTGTTGCAGTCTGTGCTACCCCAAGCCACATGATGTGAGTTGGCGTCGCACCCCACAATAATCGGAATATTCTTACCTCCATACTTGTTTATCGCCCGTTCCAGTTCTGGTGTTGGCGGCTTGTAGTTGGTCTCACTTGGAATGTATGCTGACATTATGGCTGCTCTGCATTTCCCTCCACTTGGTGGGGAAAAGTCAAATTCCGCTACAATGAGGTCTCTGTAACATTCCACTTCGATTAGTCCTAATGTTTTAGCTCTGCTACTGGCAAAAATGCATGTTCTGGGATTCGACTCACCTCCCTTATGGTAGATGATGTCTCCTCCCATACACCCCATGCCGACCACTCTTCCTTTATGGATGTATGGTTCTTGTAGCAGAGCTATATCTATGTTATTCGCAGCCATGTATCGGCAGAGTTCTGCCGTAGCCTCGCGGCAATGGTGCAGATTCAACTGAAGTACCCTGAGGTGTTGTGTGTTTTTGTTTTTTGTGTTCATAGGTGTGTGTTGCTTGAAGTGTGTGTGTATGTTTGTAGAGTTGTTTGTTTGTCTTTAAGTGTTTGTGTCTGTTTCTTTGTGTTGTGTGTTTGTGTGTGTGTTAGTCCGACTCGCTCCCCGAATGGTCAGACCGCCTCACCGCCTTGGTTCGAGCCCTAGAGCTCTCCCCTATGGTGGTCGTTGTCGGTACTGGCCTCGGCTCGCGAGCAGACTTGTACTGAGTGTTGGACGCCTCATCCCTCTGGTCGGGCCCTAGAGATTTCGCTAGGAGCTCTTCGTCTTTGCAAGAACTTCCAGAGCCCGTACTTTCGGTCTGTGCGACGTCCATCTTAGTGTCCTTGTCAGTGTTTGTTGGTTGTTGGTTGTTGGTTGGGCGATTCGGTACACTTTGTGGCTTCTGCCTTAGTAACCTGGCTTGGACCTGAGTGGCTTGAAAATTGAGCCAGACATACCCAGGTTCGTCGCCGATTACATCCTGCGGAACCCCCAGCACGAGGCGCATACCCAGGGGCTGCATTTCCTTGTGAATGAGGGTCCACTCGGATATCCTCAGTTCCGTCCTGTAGTCATTCTGGCACTTAATCAGCCTAAGGGGGTCCTGCGGCATCTTTCTGCTGGTAGGAATCCAGATGACTACCCTACATCTACTTAACACTGTACACCTTATAGGGACGTCGTTATATGTGCCGAAGTCACAGCCCAGTATCCAGTCCCTCGCCTCCACCGTCATTGGTGTCACCAGGAAGAATCCTTCCGACACCAACCCCGAGGTCGCAAAGGACAGGCACCTGCCCGAGACTCCTCCATACGCCGACTCCTCTATAAGGTCCGCCATTTTGTCCTTGATTAGGGTCGCCGCAGCGTCGTCCAGCTTGACACCGTCTGCTCTGTGTACAGTAACAGCGAGCTCGTTCTGCTCCCTAGCGGAGCTTCGCGAGAACTCTGTCCGACTCTGACCAAGATTCGGTCGTTTTGCCGTTGGACGCTGTGACGGCCCTTCACTAGGATCCGTACCTTGTCTTTTCACCTTTGGCGCTCGCGGCCTCGCCTCGTCTCCGCCCGCTCCGGACGCCTTAGCGGCCGTGGCCGACAGAGGTTGCGACGCTAGTTCGGAGCGCTTTTTGGTTTTCATCCTTCTCCACTTACTTTTGGAGTACCTAACTTCCTCCGCACCAGTCTCAGCTGGCGCAGATGAGGGCTGGCTCCCCGCAGCTCCCGGGCTAATACTGGTTAGCTCAGGCGTGGATGGACTTTTGTCCTCTAAACTTAAGTTTCTTAATGTTAAACCCGTGGACGGGTTGTGCGAGATAGTGTCCCCCCCAGAATACGTGGGACAGCCCGGGCCGTGAAGCGGCGCGGGAAAGGATTCTCCGACGTTGTCGGTACCTTCCTGGGGTAATTTCTTTTTTCCATTCGCACTTGCCATAATTGTCTGTAACCCTAGACTGGGGGATCTTTGTGGGAGCTTTGGACCGAAGGGAGAAAGGGAAATAGGAGGGAGGGACTGGACGTAGGATCATGGGAATGGGGTGTGGGACTACCCTAGGCCTGGTATCTGACTTTCGGGAAGACAACCGCCTGGGGGTTTTTGTTGCGTCTATTTCTTATGGAACTAGACCAAAAACAGGGTGGCAACCTCGTGAAGGTGAATCTCCCAGACTTGCCTTGAGGATCTACACGACCGTGGCGCTCCCCCTCAAGACCTGATATTATATAGTATTATAAGACATGATATTATATAGTATCTGAAAATGTTTACAGGTAATTTCAATATCTTTACGCAGTAAATTCCCTTCGTGTCAGCAGTACTCGCAGCATGCGATAGACAACGAGATGCCTTATTGTAAAATATTGAACAGGCTGCTGCCTAAAGATATAAAAGCTGTAGCCTGGATACCTATTCCTGAGGACATGCCGGAATATAGTGCACGGTTTGAGCATTTTAATCTATTCCTATTAATTGTTTAAATTATCTTATAGGTCATTCTCCTTAGAGATCTACGCTTTGGAATGGTCAACTGCAGTTCTTTCACAAGTTATTATGCCTTGTGACTGTGACTGTAATTTCGTTTTATCTTGTATCTTTTTCTGACATTCAAAAGTGCCTGTAATGGTGTAATGGAAATAAATACTTTTTTTTTTGGGCGGGCCCTGCTCTTGGGCAGAGCGAAAGGGAGTGTCAGACTTCTACTGGCGAAAACCCACCTATAGTCGTAACTTTTCGAACGTCAAAATTGATTGTTTAGTAGACGATCCCTTTCCGAGTTGATGTGTGCTGTGACCTTTACAAACCTTAGTTGCTAGCTCTTCTTGTCAATCATAGTGCATAATACCTTATATCGTTTCCAGATTCGACTGTAAAAAACGCAAATATAAGTACTATTTCCCTCGGTCCTCCTTGGACATACAAGCAATGCGCTCCGCCTGTGCTCTTCTTATTGGTTCACATGACTACCGAAATCTGTGTAAAATGGATGTTGGTAACGGTGTGGTACAGTTCCGTCGAGAAATACTTAGCGCTGATCTGTTGCCGGTCAATTATATGGATGGGGAACTACGTAAGTCTACTTTTACCCACAAATATTATCACACATTTTGATACATCATCATCTGGGTAGCCTAAATCTATCTGACAGACTTATTAGATTTTTTTGTCAACTACCCTATTGCGAAGACACTTCATGAATAAATTCCAATACCTTCGTTTAATATTTCCAGCCACATCCATGTACTACCTTCTGATCGAGGGTAACGCCTTCCTCTGGCACCAGATCCGGTGCATCATGGGTGTTCTACTGCTCGTCGGTGAGAGGAAGGAGTCTCCTGAAATTATAAGCCAGCTATTAGATGTGGAGACATATCCTAGGTACATTGACTTATAAATATATTACTGCGTAAGGACTAGGCGGACCGCATGTTAAAATGACGCCTCGAATTTGGTCCCAAATAGGTCTTGACTAAACCGAAGTTTAAAAGAAATTTAAAATGAAAAATTAATTTTTTTTTTGTTAACATTTTAATGAAAGCTTTTTTTTTTTTTAAATTTAATTAACTTAATTTAATTTCATTTTTTTTTAATTTAAATTCTTTATACCTCGATAATACCACGCCACGCCGCTCATACAAGGTTACGTTTACGAGCAGCCTGATTTGTTCTTATAGATGACGTTAGTGTTTCTCTGTATGGGGAACGCATCGAGCAAAATGTTCGGACGACCGTATCTTTAGTTTTTATATCAATGCCTAGGTTTTACTCATGTCATTTACCCATGGCAGAACGCTCCTATGATCCGTATAATTCTTTCGCCTCATCCACGATCCACGGTTATACCTACATCTGGTCATACACGCCAAGTTAAGAGTAATCGATCAATCAATATGTTTTGTATCACAGCCATGATATTATGAATGTATTTTTCCAGAAAACCGCAGTACAACATGGCGTTAGATGTACCCTTGAACCTGTTCCATTGTACATACGATCTGCCGGGCTCCGGGTGGAGATATGAAAGACATCAGTTGGCGGACGTCTTAGCCCAACTGCAGAGCGAGTGGACCCTACAGAGCATCAAGTTTGTATTCTTTCATAAATACTATTTGGTCACATTATCTTGACGCTTGGTGTTGTAACAATAATGTCCAAAAACAATATAACAACAACAGAAAAGTAGCCAAATTATCGACGCGCGTATCGGTAACAGCGTAATTTAATCATTGTGTCAGTATCGTATCAGGTAACTAAGGGAATGCGGGGGGGAAGCGGGTGGGGCCTCGCATTCCAGAGATGCGTCAAGTTAACATGACCGCGTAGTACGTCTACGAATAGTTTATAGATTACTATTTATGCCGACGACTTCGCCCGCGCGGAGGTCAATATTGGTCCTACGGGATCATATTACTGGGATAAAAAATATCCTATGTGCTAATCCAAGTTGTAAAGTATCTGTGTGCAAAACGTCATTCAAATCCGTTAAATAGTTTTTGCTTGAAAGAGTAACAAACATCCATCTATTCTCATAAACTTTCCCATCACTACATATTATAAAGTGAAGTCCTCCGCCGCATCTGTCTGTCTGTCTGTTCGTGATAAACTCAAAAACAACTGCACCGATTTTCATGCTGTTTTCACCAATGAAAAGAGTGGTTCTCGAGGAAGGATTTAGTATATAATATGTTAAATGTTGTATTTGAATGGAGATTTATAATATAATGATTTACACGTTGTTTCATTAAAATCACAGATAGTTTTATTCGGAGTCATATTTTCATAACCTATAGTTACAATCATTTTTAAACCGGAAGTAATTCTATAGAGCATTAACTCAGTGTTGCCATATATCGATATATCTGAACCACAGAGTCAACAAATACTTTATCATTCTCCAACAATATAGTTTGACCGACATCCACGCCGACGAAGCCGCGGGCTTCAGCTAGTTATAAATAATACAGCATTATTTAATTTTTTTCAGGACCACAATGATAAAAGAAGTTATCAATGAAATAGAGTCGCAATATTTGAAGCTATCCGGGAGTGAGATAGAAGACACGGAGAGAGTTATAGCTTACACAGAATGCCTACTACAAGGTGTTAAATCTAAAGTGTATACGCCTCTGTTAAAAAGAGTTACATGTAGTAAGTATCATCATCATCAGCCTATAATGTTCCCACTGCAGGGACTCAGGCCTCCTCTCTAGGAGAGGGATGGGCTATAATTCACCACGCGGGCCCAGTGCGGATTGGTAGATGTAACATGTCTTCGAATTTTTTGGTTCTAAGACATGCCGGTTTCCTCACGATGTTTTCCTTCACCGTTTATTGCACGCCCTTTTCTCATGGGGGCAGGCAGAAACCACAGAACGCCACCTGCTACGATCCTTACATACTCTTTCTACCTCGTCCACATTCATATATCTGGTCATACACGCACGCCGGTTGCGAGTACTACGCACCTGTCCTTTCTGAAGAACATCACCAATAAAGTCAGTGTATGTCTTTCTAGGGCGTTCCCTCCCGGCGTTGCCACTTACATCTGCCTTGCCAAAATACCTTTCGTTAATCGACTTTCACTCATCCTCTCCACGTGACCAAACCACCTTAGCATACTCTTTTCAATGTTTGTCAGCAATGTTTTAAACCGCAACGTTCTTGTATAACCTTATTCCCCTTTTGAGCGCCACAGTCACGTATAGACGACAAGCCGAACAAGCAAAAAAGTGCCTTAAGTCTGTCGACTTAAGGTACTTTTCGTCTTACTTGACCGTGGCGGTCAATAGGTTAATTTATCATTCAAAGTTACACACAACGTCATCACGCTTATAATCCTAAAGGGAAGGGCAGAGGTGTATCTAATAGTACTTTGCTTTTCGCTAGTTATTTTTTAAGTCCCATGTATTGTAAATGATGGATGGCACGGTTGGCGCAGTGGCTGAGCGATTGGACTGCTGCGTTGCGTGTCGCGGGTTCGATCCCGCACGGAACAAATATTTGTATGGCCTACAGAGTTGTTCTGTGTCTGGGGGTTTGGTTTGTGTATATGAGTTGAAACGTTTGTAAACGCACCCACAATACAGGAAAAATTCCTAGTGTGACGCAACGTATTTTTTTTAATAATAAAAATAAAATCAAATAATATGTTAACCTATAATACCATTAGGTATGTACAGGCCTATGTTTAACCTTTTGACCGCCACAGTCAAGTAAAGACGACAAGCAAAAGGTACCCTAACTCGACAGACTTAAGGTACTTTTTTGCTTGTTCGGCTTGTCGTCTATACGTGACACCGTATGTGATACGGTGGCGCTCAAAAGGACAAATAAAGAATTCTGATTCTGAAAAAAATAAACTGGGAGCCTTTGGCGCTGGGCCTAAATCACAACCAAAACCTTCATTCTTTTTTTTTTTTAATGTAACCTTATCGTTACAGCGAGCCTAGAAGAGAAACTCGAACACTACAGCAGGAAAAAAAGAAAATTTGCTGATCCTGAAGATCCTGAAGATATGAAATGAACTGAAAATAAATATACTTAGTTACCTACCTTAAATGTTACAAGACTATTATTTTGAAAAAATATAAATTTTATACTTACTTTTTTTGTTTTACTTCAAGCTTTTTTGGACCTGCAACGTGACTAAAATCCGTATCTATAGTCAAGTTAAAGTAATTACTTGAACTTAAGTAATTACTTAAACAAACATTTTTATGCAATTGGCAAGAATTTAAACGAAGTTAGAACCGTCAATGCTGCTATTTGATCTGAGCGTCAATGAAAGCAAAACTAAGAATTCTTATTCACCTTTGACAGTTCTAACATCAAGGAATTAGTAAAGTACAGAGAAAAAATCGTATCATAAACAATGACTTTTACTCAAGTAATCACTATGACTAGTTTAGAGATACCGGTGGAAGGGGTCTGTCTCCACCGATCCCGGGATCCGATATAACGTAACACGGATCCCGAAGACTTTATGGCATAATAACCTCCCGTCCGCTACTAAATCTTCAGGAGATTTATAACAATGGCTTTTTAATTTTGTCTCTCAGGCGTATGAGCTCATAAAGAATATAAGAATAAGCACGTAATTCACAAATCGCGCTTTATGCCGCTTCTAAGACGACTTTTTTTATTTTTTTAAATGGGCTTACTCTTGACTTCAATCTTGCCCGAAGGTGGTTAATTTGCTCCATGCCCTAAGGACAGAGATGAAGTCAACGATGGAACGAGTTTACCCAGAAGAAGCCTATTTACTCGCGACTTACTGAAGAGTTAGCGTCTTTTTTTTACTTATTTCACATCTAATAGGCCTTTAAGTAGCCCATTTAGGCCTACTTATAGGCCTATAGGTGACCCATTTAGGCCTACCTCCTGCCTATATGCCTATGTGAAATAAGTAAAATATTTTGATTTTGAATAGGATCAGCTGTTTTGGACATCAACCAGAACAAACAGGTAATAGGTAGTAAAAGAATGTAGGTAAAGTTGCCTGTACTGTAAAACTATAGAAAGTTCAAAATATTAATCCGCGTGACAGATTAGTGATTGGAATAAATTATTTTACGCTCATTTTCAACCTTATAGACAAACTAATGAGCCTATCGCCATTATTATGATCATCTCAATAAAAAAATAAGGCCATTGAGCCACTCGACTATTAAAAAGCACGCAAACGACCTCAAACAGTAGCGGGACTATTTTGTGCAGTAATTGTCTTGTCTCCGTAATTATTGTGGCATTGTAGGTATATTGTACCTTTAGTGCCTGTGCGTAAACCGGCCGCGGACGGCGAACGGCGAATGCTATCACAGGCTCACACGTTATTTCTTGAACAGTATTAGAAGGCCGCTGCAACCGGACAGCAGTCTTCACACCGCGTAACAGTTTCGACACAGAAAAACTTGGATATCCTCGCAAACGCTATAGTAAAACAAAACGCAACTCCAATATTTTTTTTGCGCCAATTTATTATTTAGAATCCGACTAAATCATAATGCCGCGTTTATTTAAATGCCTGTTCCGTATCCGTGTTCTATTTTTTCGATCGGGTAATATAATTTTGACAGTTCGATGAAAATATTTACGTGACGTGACGTTTGTGAAAAACTTTTTTCGATCGAACTAGTTTTACTGGGAAAGTAAGTGACTTTGAATGTTTTAAAAACGTATTAAATTCGTGTTGTGAGTGTGTGGATATGCCGTGGTGTGCCGTAAATATAAACTTTTGGATTGCAATTTTATGGTGTGTATTTTAATTTCTAACATTGCTGTCCCTTTCTGTAAAATCATTGTTAGAATGAACTAACTACGATTTTAATTATATACGTAATCAAAACCCCGCTTATTTTCTTGTATAATATTACATGAGATTACAAACTAGTTGTTCAATTCATATACCTACATATGACACAAAACTCTTTGAATCTTCTGTACTTACAAAGAGATTCAATTAAACGTTCTATTGTTTATAAATAAACAATTTACAGATATCAGAAAAAACCCAAAACCTGTAGGTAACCTACTTTTGCAAAAGAATGTGCTGGTCAAGCCAAAAAAGTTTGCAAAAAATTCAAAGTGATCTAGGTCTCAAGTAGGTACCTAATGTTAATTATATAAAATAATCTGACAGGATAGAAAACTACTGGTATGGTAAGCTGTTAGACCAGTAGAAATTATTAAAATTAAATAAAATACACTTTAAACCAACCCCAAATAAATGGATAATGTTATAGAAAGATTTTTTTATTATTTAGATGACGTTAATTTGTGGTTTTCAATGTACCTATAGTAAAATTCTAACTGTTTATTTCTATACGGTCAAGAATAAGCATTTTTAGAATGTGGAAAAACCTAAAATCATCTGAACTTTGTAAAACCAAAATTAGAATGCAATAATAGTCCACGGCCCAACTTCGGCCCACTGTTGGACAAAAACCTCTTTTCTCAAAGTCAAAGTCAAAGTATTTATTTGCGTATTTTTTGGTGATGTGTGGTCTTACAGTGGGTTATGTATCTCAAAAAACTACCCGTCAGGGGCATACACAATTAACAATATAAGAAATTTTAAATCTGTTAACAATCTCTTCAATATTTGTTATACAACCAATAATTTCTACAATAACGATTTTGAATACAATCAATAAAATTCATAAAAAATATCATATTACTATTTAGATTTCTTGTTTTGTGATTGTATTGCCCAGGTTCTACTCGAGATGATATGCAAGCAATGAAGTCCACTCATCTCGCAGATAGTTGCTCCTACAATAACATTTATCATTTACCAAGTTACAAGTGAACACTGCTTCAAGTAGTAATTTGTGAATGATTAATTTACATATAATTACTTACGAACAGTAAGTCGTGAGTGTGAACCCAGGCAGATGCATTACTTTGTGTAATTTATTTCATCACCACTGCTCTCAAAACAATCAAGAAAAGTTTTGCGAGGAAACCGGCATGTCTTATAACCAAACAATTCTAAGACATGTGACATGTACCAACCTGCACTGGGCAGGCGTGGTGGATTATAGCCCATCCCTCTCCTAGAGAGGAGGCCTGCGTCCCGGCAGTGGGAATGTTTTAGGCTGATGATGACATTTTCTTTCTATATAATTTCTCTTCTTAAGAAATTTGCTGGTGTAGAATCAGAACTACTGGATAGAATAAAAAAAATCTTTTGCAGCAGTGGTGCACTAGTAATAACATGATTTATAATAAATTAATAATATTACATTTTGTTTCTTTTTTATTTTTTTGTAAATATATCTTTAGTTTTCTTTTCACAATGTTAACCCAGAAAACTTTAATTGTGAACCGTAAATATTTGTATATGATTGTTATGTCAATTGGAATCCTAAAGTTTTATTGATCATAGTCAAAACACTTGTTCAATAATTCAATTAACATTATTGATTTACATTATTAGGTTCAGTTTCAAGAGGATAATCAAATAAAGTAATTGAATTTGCAAGCAAATTACAACAATACCGCCGTGTGAACTTTTAGGTGTGGCTTGCATGTTTTTTAATATGAATTTGGGCCATTGCATTGAACTGAAACCACGCCTTGCATAATCCGTATATAAATAAATAATAAGAATCCTCGATTATCGCCATATTTGCGATATTTTGTAGTGGCACAGTACCTACAAGACAATAATTATAAGAAATGAGCTCCTGTAGGCTAAAAAATATAATATGATGGGTCAAGCACGGTGAAGGAAAACACCATGAGGAAACCGGCATGGCCTAGAACCAAAAATTCAAAGACATGTGACATCTTTCTCTGAGAGAAAGCCTGTGTCCCAGCAGTGGAAACATTGTAGGGTAATCATGCTATGCCTATGCAACCCAAGCAACATTGACCGAGGTTGATCAGTGGTTGGGTGACAATCAATTGAATATGGAGACACCTTTGTGCTTTGGAAAGAACGTGAAGTTTTGTCAATCAGTCTTACCTAGGGATGTTACCTGGGTAGCCTAGGGCAGATAGATGGTTGCCACATCTAAAATACTGATATTCAGCTGCATCCGGTTAGAAGCTGACCCTAATATAGTTGGGAAAATGATCAGCTGATGATGAAATGGAGCAATATGACTGGCAAATCAAGTCTTACAAAAGTTTATCTTTGTCGAGGGTTGCTTGACTTCGGTACCTAGTACCTAGTACTACGAGTATCAATAATAATTATAGTCAAAAGTATATGTATATACCTAGTTAAATTATATTTTTCTTTTGTTCCAGATTCGAAAACTCTAAGGATGGCCATTGACCAGCAAGAAATAGCACTCTTATAAAAAAAAATAAGATTAAAAAAAAAAACCTAAAATGTGAAACAAATGACTGTTGACAGGCCAGTATTTTAATTAAAGTAAAGTTTATTTTATTGTTAATATGTGAGGATAAAACCTTTTTACTTAGTAAGTAAAGGCCAGTAATTAAAATAATAGATAATATAGGAATATTATGAATAGCTAAGATTCTGCAATGGAGTATGCTCAACCATTGTTTTGTAAGTATATTTTTTTATGATTTTTAACTAATAGTTACGTAGCTACTAATATTTATTATCTATACTTCTATACTAATATTATAAAGAGGTAAAGTTTGTGTGTATATTTGTTAAATTGTAAGGGGTAATCTCGGGATCTACTGAACCGATTTTAAAAATTCTTTCACCAATAGAAAGCTACATTATTGCTGAGTGTCATAGGGTATATAAAAAACCGAAAAATAAAAAGGCTTATATGTGGTAGTCCGTTTTGCAAAGTGAATCGGAGAAAAAAGCAAAGCTGCGGCGGGCGCGGGATGGTTTCGGGTTTAATTCGGTTCGCGTTCGTGCCCACTTCGGGAGAAAGGGGCGTGGCCTTTTACATCTGATCTGAGAGGTAGGTACCCGCGCGGCTCAGTCGCGTGGTCGGCTCCTTACGCAGCGGACGTCCCCGAAATAGGATTTTTCGAAACGTAATTAGCACACTTTTGACTAATTATGCCCAACGAAGTGGGCACGGGTCAGCTAGTATTCAATATTTGAGTTTCTCGTTGTTCTAGTCACTGTAGTGATCGCAAGCTCGACTGCTAAGCATGCGGTGCTAGGTTCGATTCCCAGGTCGGGCAAAGGTTTTAATAAATATACCTAGTTAATAAATGTAGTTATAATTAATACAGACTCCACAGTCACTGTAAAGCTTTGAAAGTTTGAACATTTACTTGAAAGAAGTGTGTGAATATGTGTGAATTGCCATGTTGAAAATTCTAACGTGAGCATAAAAAGGTCATATTTCAGTGCTTAGACTTGTAACTTCCCGTCGGGGCTGAGGGTTGTTCGAAAGAGATACCGCGGTCTCGGGACAAGGGCTAAGAAGGAACATGAGTGGTTTTTAGTCCGTAGAAGTCTGACACTCCCTACCGCTTTGTGGGCAGAGCCGTAGGGAGTGCCAGACTCTACGGAAATCTGGTCGGGTAGTCAATGCAGCGTACCGTCGATATGGTGTACTGTCGATATAACGTACTAGCGATTTGGTGTACTATTCGATGTAGCATACCGTTGATTTAGTGTACTGTCGATATAGCGTACTCTCGATTTGGTGTACTGTCGATAAAGCGTACTCTCGATTTGGTGTACTGTCGATGTAGCATACCGTTGATTTAGTGTACTGTCGATATAGCGTACTCTCGATTTAGTGTACTGTCGATATAGCGTACTCTCGATTTGGTGTACTGTCGATATAGCGTATTCTCGATTTGGTGTACTGTCGATGTAGCGTACCATCGATTGAGGGTACTGTCGATTCACTAACCCGTCGATGGAATGTTTTCGATACAGCGACAATCCATGTAGTGACCGGCGATATTATGAACCAGACCCAGAGCGGGAAGAGTCATTAAAATTTGATGATTTCCCGACCCCCCCCAAAAAAAGCAACTGCTCTCTCGCCACGTAGGTACTTGGTGTTCTGACGCACGTAGACCTCGATTTCTACGATTAATATTAATTTATTTAATTTTGTCCACCAGGTCAAGACTGCAGCATGTGAAGAGACGTACAAACAAAACGCGCTTGATGGTTTATATGGTAAGTTCTCCAGTTTACGTCAATATCATTTCATCGAGGTATAGCAGTGGTGGCTCAGTGGTAGCGGCCCCGACTTACGAACAGTGAGTCGCGGGATCGAACCCAGTCAGGCGCATTACTTTGTGTAATTTATAACATCACCACTGCTCTCAAAACGGTGAAGGAAAACATCGTGAGGAAACATGTCTTAATAGAACCAAAATATTCGAAGACATGTGACATCTACCAATCCGCACGGGGTCCGCGTGGTGGATTATAGCCCATCCATAGTGACGACACGGTTGGCGCAGTGGCTAAGCGATAGGACTGCTGCGCTACGTGTCGCGGGTTCGATCCCCGCACGAAAAAAGTATTTGTATGGCCTACAGATAGTTGTTCCGGGTCTGGGTATTTGTGTATGTGAGTTTCAATGTTTGTAAACGCACCCACGATACAGGAGAAATTCCTAGTGTGGGGCAACGTTTTAAAAAAAAAAAAAAAAAACCCTCTCCTAGAGAGGAGGCCTGAGTCCCTGCAGTGGGAACATTATAGGCTGATGATGATGATGAAGTATAGGTAAGAGCTTTTCTCTTCGTCTTTAAGTTGAATGCGACAAGGAGCCCGCGAAATTCGATTTTTCTTACGTTTTTTGCAATTTGCCGGCCAGTGTCAGGTTGTATGTTAACTAACACCATAGAATGCGTCCCGGACTCCCGGCATTGCCACAATAAGTTTTGGCTCGTACACACGTAATCGCACTTTTCAATGCTCTTAGCCGTTTCTGTTGGTCATCGATGATGTCGTCGGCTAAATGTGATCTAAACAACAATTCAAAGCTGTCAGTGTCTCCATGGCAATGATAATACTACTGATGCAGATGGTTGTAACTTTATTCCACTTTCATTAAAGTGAATGGGACAAGGTAGCCCGAAGCAAGGAAAACCTGTTCAGGTGGAGATTCATAGATGACTCTGCCCTGGAGTGTAAATGTGGTCTTGCCCCACTAACTATGGGGCACTTGATATCGTGTCCAGCCTGTGCTGTTACTTGCACATCACAGGAACTACTAAAAGTGCCAAACTCGTCGCCGAATTTTGTGCCGAACTGCCGACTCAATTTAAATTGTCACCGACACGCTAACAAGAAGACGTGGGCGTTAAACATACCCAATATAATGTGATACACCTCTGTCTGACTCTTCGTGGATTACAGGCGTGGTGTTATATTGAGACCAATCTATTTCCCATGGCCGTAATGAGCTCAAATTCAGCAAGTACAGTCGGTAGGTGTGGCCGTGTGGCAAGCGCTGACAAAATAGACTGGTGATGGGTCGACCTTGCTATCTCGAGCATCGTGACCATCGTGACATGAATGAGTCGGTTAAGGGGCAGCTCTATTTTGTGGCTATGATAAAAGTGTTTTAGGATAGGAGTAAACGATGGCATGACGGTTGACAGAGGAGTAGGAGTAAACGTAAATGATAGCATGACGGTTGGGTTGACAGAGCAGTAAGGAAGAATTTAAGTAACGATATTGTTATCAGTGGGTCTTACTCTTCAAACAATAAAATCTCAGAGGACCCACTAGTAGGTCTTGGGAGACACATCAGTATTCGGAGACCCACCAGTGGGTCTGCTTGGTGGGTCCTTGAAGACGAAGTGAAATGGCCAAGTGCAGGTCGGACTTGCAGATGAAGGGTTCCGTACCATTGTAGTAGACATTGAGAGATTATCCATGTTATTTTAGCACCATAGATTTCTTATAGGTTTGCCTGTAATCTATAAGCGTTGAAAATAATTTCTGTAAGTATGTTTTTAGAAATTTTAGGCTCAGTAGTATCGGAGATAAGGGGGGGGGGGGAATGGACAGACAGACACACGAACGATCCTATAAGGGTACCGTTTTTCCTTTTGTGGTACGGAACCCTAAATCCTTTGGTCTCGTCCTGTCAGTCGTAGATCTTTGTCAGTGGTACCAGTTACTTACGAAGCCTAAAAGCCTGTCAACATTTATATAATCTAACTAAAACGTATCGTGATCCCAGTAACTGTTGTGGAGGTCAGATAAACAGTCGCTCCATGAAAAATACTGGTATTTTGCTAGAAGCCGACGCCTACAAGGTTCGGAAAAGGTTAGGTAGATTGATTGGTTACATCAGTCAGTTTTATTTTTAATGTTGGGCCTACTCTGTACCATAATCTTGTCCTCCAGGACACAGATGAAGTCGATGATGGAACGAGCTAACCCAAAACCTTTTTAACTTGCGACTTAAATTTAAATAGATTGGGGTCATATGAATTAGCTCGTGGTTTAATAATAACTGCCACTCGGGTCAATCTTTAGGTTAAACCGCGCTTGCCTAGGTTTGTCTGAGGATGGGTGACCTCACATTTTCCTCCGTGCCTCGTAAAGCACGTTAAAATTAGCTGTTGGTCCCGGCTGCCATATATAGATCTTTGGCAGTCGTTACAGGTAGTCCGTGACCTGAAAGTCTGACAACCAGTCTTACCAAAGGGTATCGAATTGCCCAGTATTAACTGGGTTGTGGAGCTCAGGTAGACAATCGCTCTAAGTAAAATACTGGTGCTCAGCTGCATCCGGTTATACTGGAAGCCGACCCTAACATAGTTGGGAAAAGGCTAGACAGATGATGGGGTCATTTGAACTTGAGAACACCGACGCAGACAGGGAATTCCACCCTCTGGCTGTGCGCATAATACAAGTTATATTAATAATGTGGAATCTGTTCAGGCCCGTTTCGTCAGGTATTTATGTGTGAAGAATGGGATTCGAAGAGCTATACCTGATTACAATGACAGGTTAAGGCACTTTAAAATGATTAGCTTAAATGAAAGACGTAACCATTCCGACTTACTAATTCTTCATAAAATTATAAATGGTTCCATAGATGCACATTTGGTAAACTATTTTAACTTTCGGTCCAGCCAACGTAGTAAGCGTCATCATCGTATCTTTGAATTGCCTACATCCACATTGAACACCACATTTAATAGCCCCCTAACACGTATGGCAAGGCAATATAATGAACGATCTAAACGGATTGATTACCCCATTGATATTTTCTCCATGAGTTTCGCTTCATACAGACGTTCCGTACTTAAACCATGTGATGAGTTTATGTCTAAGTAGTTCTTATTGGTTTGGTTTGTTTTTGTAATGATCTAGATTAAGCCCTACTAGGCACACCTTTTATTGTTGTCTCTAATGTTCATTTAAGAATGTCATGCATACCTGTTATTTGCATGATTGCTAAAATGTCAATTTTTGTTGTTATCTAATTTGAATTGTAAGTGATTGTGCTGTTGGTGTGCTTATTATAAATAAATAAATAATGAAAGATACGCAAAGTAAAGCAAAGCGCAAAGCACTTCATTTGAACGTGTGGAACATCGGCAAGCTCTTCGCCTTACGAGACGCAAGCGCATCTAGTTGATAGTGTTGCAATACATGATATTATGATGTACATTCGGACACGAACATACTTATCGGCCTTCCTTTAGCCACTTGATTTGTGGCTTACTTTCCGTTATCTCGTTCTGAAGTTAGGCTGATGTAATGTAACTTTACGCCTGTGTTTAATGAAGGAAGAAGCTTAAGTGTATAAAACAGCCATATTGTGTAAACATGTTTAAGTACAATGTGCCGAGCCAATTTTTTACAGTCAGAGCCTTTTCGTAGGAATAAGCCGACTCCAGCAACCTTATAATTTCTGTGCGTTTCTCGTTTGAGCATTTGGTGGAAAGTAAGCTTACGCCGCAGCAGCAAACACTGTGTTACCATGCTTTGGGCGCTAAATTTTGGGCTGACTGAATTCGACGGCACTGTTGGCGCAGTGGCTGAGCTATTTATTGGACTACTGCGCTGCGTGTCGCGGGTTCGATCCCCGCAGGGAGCAAATATTTGTATAGCCTACAGGAAAGTTTTTTCGGGTTTGGGTGTGTTTGTGTATGTGAGTTTAAATGTTTGTAAACGCACCCACGATACAGGAGAATGCAATGATCAGAGATATTTAATGATTACTTATATCCATCACTTACAGGCTACAGCTATCACTTAGTAAAGATTTGACATACTTTTTTGTATGACAAAACTGTCAAAACCTTTTCTAAGTTAGGGCCTAAGTAATCATTAAAGCTCTCTGAGTGCGGCAGCGATGCTAAATAAATATCCGTAGATTAGCTATGATCTACTATGAACTTACCCTTAGCCACAAGCTCATCTAGTTACAGTCATGTCGCAACCCACGATCTGATGTACAAGCGGACACGATTCGGCCTCTTTATTGACCTTACACCACCACACCACACTACACCACACCACACACCACACTTACTTGTGCCGAGGTCAGCGGTCCTCTTCCTTTTCAATTTGAACAGATTTTGTGCAAAGTTAAGTTATCTATGAGTATTTATTGGTACTGCAATGAGGACACCCCAAGATGTAAAGCCGTTGGGGCTGCGGGTTGTTCGAAAGAGATACCGCAGCCTCGACACAAAGGGTTAAGAAGGAACATAGGCGGTTTTTAGTCAGTACAAGTCTGACACTCCCTTAGTAGTAGTTAGTACCGGGTAATACGATACCCTTTGGTAAGACTAGAGATGTGCCGTTGCCGGCAATATTGCACGAAGTGGAATATTCGAGGAATATTTCTTAATATGAGTCGAATTAAGTACGGAAACTATGTAATACACTTGTCTTATAATTAGCATTTATAGGCCCTAATCTACATTGACCGGCAACTTTGGCAATATTTCCAATGCTGCTGGCAATTTTGGTATTTTACCGGCAGTGGCAATATTGCCACCAGGCACATCACTAGGTAAGACTGGTTGTCAGACATTCAGACCACTGACTTACCTGTAACGACTGCCAAAGATCTATAAGTAGGTATAAGTAATAATATAATAATAATATTCCACAATAATATTCCACAACTATCACACAACGCCATCTAGTCCCAAGCTAAGCAGAGCTTGTGTTATGGGTACTAGACAACTGATAAACATACTTATATATTTGTAAATACATACATATTATAGATAAATTACACCCAGACACAGAACAAATGATCGTGCTCATCACACAAACATTTGTCCTGGGTGGGAATCGAACCCACGACCTCCGGCATAGCAATTAGGGTCACTAACCACTAGACCAACAGGCCAGTCAGTAGTCATATGCAGTCTTGTCCAGCGACTATCCGAGTCACGAAGGAAACTCTGTATGTAACGGCTGGTCACCCATCCACCTAGACAAGCACGGCTTAACCTAAATATCGACCTGGTAGTTATTATTAAACCACGAGCTCTTCAATTATCCGTCATTATTATTGTTATTATAATCAGCTGTACTAACAAAGGCCGGTAAAGGCTAACTCGTACATTGAGTGCCCAGCGTTACCTGATCCCTCCATCACACCACTTCTTCTTTACACGAGGGGGTCACGTAATGTTGGATGCGGACTGTACAGGATGAGTCGTGTCACTAGGTGAAGGCCGGACAAAATGGCGGCGCCTAGCTGCGTCTGCGCACATAGGTCTACCATACTTTTACACTTTATTGAAGTTTTGCCTTTCCCGCGGCTTTGCCTGCGTGGTGGCGGAAATGGAACATGCTACCGGAATGAAAAGTATGTATCTACTTACAAGATCTGAAAACACCGTAATTTTCATTGATATCATCATCAGCCTATAATGCTCTCACTGCAGGGACTCAGGCCTCCTCTCTAGGAGAGGGATGGGGTATAAGATCCACAACGCGAGCCCAGTGTGGATTGGTAAATGTCACATTTATCTTTGATTGTTTAGTACTAACAATGTACTGTCATGCCGGTTTCATCACGATGTTTTCTTTCGCCGTTTTGAGAGCAATTTCATTGATATAGCGCCAATAATTTCTGTTTAAAATGGCTTTGCGACATTCGAACAGATGGACATGACGAAATTATAAGGATACTCAAACTCAAACTCAAATATTTTATTTCAATTAAGCCATTACCTCAGATCAAATAAAAAAAGGTAGATAGCGCACGTAGAGTAACAAAGTGACGCCATTTTTTCAACTATGTGTGAGTAAATGAAGTGTTGCCACTTTTTGAAAAAAAATCCCTTAAAATTGCGTAAGAATGAGTGATAAATATGTCAATGCAAAAATAAATGTTTTATATATTACAATAACATTATAAATATGTAGAAGGTGTGTAGGATCACTTTATAAATTGTCTCAATAGATAGTCCCGTTGTGGGGGTGTGAGTTGCGAAAAAAAAAACAATAAGGTTATGTAAAGAGTGTTTATTAAAAAAACGGCGTATGAAGAAACAACTAATGAAAATGCATACCCGCAAAACTAAAAAAGAAAATAAAAACGTTAAACCAGAAAGTAAGGCGTCTCCAAGACAGAAATAAATCTTTAAAGGGTATTTTAAGGCATTTCAAAGGTTGTTACACAAAACTGTTAGCGCATCTAGAAATAAGATGCCTGGCTACATATTATTATTGGATATTGTGTTCATTTAGAACAAATAGCTGTGCTTAACAGTTCTTCGGCCAGCCAAATAATTAAGGCTATAATTTAAATGCTCACCAAACAAGATTTTTAGACCCTAGAATAAAGTACAGTAAAGTACCAAATACAATATTTTAACTTCAAATAAACCCACTCTATACCGAGGTGCCTAAAGAACAACGTTTTAAGTTAAGTTCCAAAATAATAAGAAACTCATCAGAATAATCGTACGTGTTGTTTTAATATTCTTTTTGCCTACCAAACTGGATAAATGCTCACCAAATCTTGTTTCTCTGAAGTACTAACATTAATACCCAAAATGACAGTTCTAAATAGCTTTAGTGTAATCAAATTATTCAACCTGAATCCAAAATGTCATCATCATCATCATTTCAGCCAAAAGACGCCCACTGCTGGACATAGGTCTCCCCTAAGTATCGCCACATTGACCGGTCCCGTGCGTCTCGCATCCAGCGGGTCCCGCAAGCTTCACCAGGTCCAATCAAAAATTTAAAAAAAAATTGGTAGTAAAATCGGTTCTTTTTTGGTAGGCGCTTAAACACAAGCCAATAATTAATAATAATAATAATATTCCACAACTATCACACAACGCCATCTAGTCCCAAGCTAAGCAGAGCTTGTGTTATGGGTACTAGACAACTGATAAACATACTTATATATTTCTAAATACATACATATTATAGATAAATTACACCCAGACACAGAACAAATGATCGTGCTCATCACACAAACATTTGTCCTGGGTGGGAATCGAACCCACGACCTCCGGCATAGCAGTTAGGGTCACTAACCACTAGACCAACAGGCCAGTCAATACTACGACTTCATCACACCACCATGAAGAACAGGAAGATTATACTATTTAACTAGAACCCTTTATGTTGTATGAGTTTTTTAAATTTTTGGCGCTTAGAACTCAAAGTCATCGTCAGTATGCATTTTAGAAATATGATGCAGCCTAATGTTCAAATATTTTTCAATTATTAATCTTATTAAATTAACTTTATGTCCATGGCCACCTAAAACCAATAATATTTGATAGTACAAAATAGAAGATAAGTACTCGATAATGTAAAAAGAAACGAGTAAAAAAAAAACTATTTACATAAAATTAAGTGATTATAAAATAAAACAATAAATTGTCCACTCTGTGTCTAATTATTTTACTATGACTTTGTTTACAATTTACTTACCCACATTTTTGGGCTATTACAAATACGAATTCCTGGCAACACTCTCCAGATACGTCATTTCGGGACATTGACATTATTTATGTCGAATAACCTCAAAATTGTGTTTGAATAAAATAAATAAAGATAGTTAAAGAGTACTTACGTGTGAAATGATATTCCTTCAGACTTTTTGTTCACTTTAGAGTTGTTTTTACACCATTTAATTACACACGACGGCATTTTTTAGGCAAACTTACTGCACGACGACTCGTAAGATAATAACAAAAAATGAGCATAGTTTGATGCATGTGTGTGCGTGAGTGCATGTGTTTACTTGAATGAGCAGAGTTTTGTGGCTTCAGTATTAGCAATGGCCGTGCGTTATCTACCTTTTTTTATTTGATCTGAGGCCATTACAGGCACTTTTGAATGTCAGAAGAATGTTCCGACAAATTGAGAACCTCCTCTTTTTTGGAAGTCGGTTTTAAAGCGGCTACAAAATCGAACAAGCTCGCTAACCAAAGCCCAGTGCGTCGTAAACACATTGCGACGTGCAGTAACAAGTGTAGCGTGGGAACGTAACATTTACGCTTTCACTCGCCGACAGTCGCTGGCTCACCAGCTTGACGAAACTACACTCTAAAAAATTGAAGCCAACTAAGAGCGATTTTCTCTTAGTTGACGTTAAATTGAATAAAACAACCATGATAATAAGCAACTCAACGATAGCTGATTAATTAAAACAACAAGTTCAGTTGTGATTGAACGAACAATGTAGGTGTGTTTATTAATTCTAACAAGTATAATTGTTGATTGCGTCACTATTCACTTCTTTGTATGACTTGATCATTTTTATTTAGTTAAAATAAACAAATACGTGCGTTGAATCAATTCAGAATTAAATAGTAAAAGCAATCAAATCAAATGATAGTTTCGATAAGTTTTATTTATAAAATTAACAAACATGTCTTGTTTGTTTTAACTAAGATCTGGTAATTACATCTACTAAAATTTAATGTTACATTCTACTAAAACTAAAACGTTGAATCGACTTTCATATTAGTTGAATTAATCATTCGATTGATCGATTTATTCAAGACTTCAAGAGATCCACGTCCACCCTTCCCTATTCCTCTCTCCCTACCGGCTACCCCGCCCCGCACACACCCGCGGCTGAGCCAGCCGCGCGCGCGCCGGCGCAGTCGTCTCTGCGAGCGAGTGAAAACCAGTTTTTATTCATTAATAAAACGAAACTGGACTTCTGCTGTAGTAATAAAAAGAAACTGGACTTCTGCTGTGCTTCTTTTTTAGAATCTTTATAGTAATTTCAGTGTAACTTATCAGTATCAGAGTCGTCAAAGATTTAGCTTAACCGTCGATTAGACTATAATAATATCTAAGTGCAGTGAGTGAGTGATCCCGTCCCGCGTCCTTTGAATTATATAATTGAAAAAAAAATAAGTTCAAAAATCTAAAACCCGACTACTTATAACAAAATCGCGGTCTTAAAAGTAGAAAACAAGAAAATAATATTCTTGTCTGATATTCTTCGTAGTCGCATGCCACTGATACCTGATGCTCCTTCATGGTGTTCTCATTGATACAGAAGTCAGCTGCTAATTGCCATTAGCAAGGTGGCATGCGACTACGAAGAATATCAGACAAGAATTATTTTCTTGTTTTCTACTTTTAAGACCGCGATTTTGTTATATGTAACTAGTCGGGTTTTAGATTTTTGAACTTAATTTTTTTATTTGAATTTTATTTTTGTGTGTACTTAAACTATAATATAATACATATTTGTAATGTGCTCGCCAAGACCTTTCATTTGATACCAAACTTGCTATGATTATCTCAATTTAATATTTTTTATTTAAGTTTTTGACATTTAAATTCCGTCATAAAAATAATTTATAAAATTTATATAGCCTATGTCACCCGGGCTATTCTTACAAATCTATTGACACCTTATTTATTAAAATCCATTCAGTACTTTAGGCGCTACGGTGGAACATACATACATACATACATACATACATAGACTGCCAAAATCATTACCCTTCCTTTTGGCTTCGCCGTAGTCGGGTAAAAAATGGAAGACGAGCAAGATCTTAGTCAAATCTACGAAGATGAATTTGTTGTAATGACCAAGTTCTTAGTCGAATATACGAAGATGAATTTGTAGTAATGACCAAGTTCTTAGTCGAATCTACGAAGATGAATCTGTAGTAATGACCAAGTCCTTAGTTGAATTTATGAATGCTAATTAGTTATAGTAGTCATTTTCATATTTATATTGACCATGATTATAGATGAATCTATTATGTTGAATTTGTCATATTGGTCATTTTCATGTTGACTTTGACTAAGGTTCTAATTGTTTTAGTTAAGAAGCAGATAGTAAGAGCAATAAAAATCCCCTTATTTGATTTATCTATCGTCTTGTTAGGCTCGTATGGAATCAAGATGCTTGATGGCAATAATCACAATCTTGCTAGGAGCAATCAATTTTTTTTTAGAGTGTACGGATTTATTGTAAGCTTTCAGCGCAAAAGGCTGCTTGCTAGTCGCCCGTCGGGGCTGCGGGTTGATCCAAAGAGATACTGCGGCCTCGACACAAAGGGCTAAGAAGGAACATGGGTGGTTTTCAGTTAGAGACCCTACACACCCTAGTGTCAGAGTTTCTAAACCGCCGCAAGGGCCTCTGACCAACTCTGACAAGGGCCGCGGATTTTTGTACTAGACTAGCTTTTTCCAACCACCAAAAAAAAAAAGAGTTCCGTTTATGCGGTTTAATGTTATTTGGCTACGTAACCCTGAAAATTAAGTGTACCTATTCTTTTTTATAGTTATTTTCCTTTGTTTCAGGATGAGAGGGAGGGCGCGGGGCGTCGCGGAGGCGCCGTGCTGCCCTCTACAATGGAGGTACGTACTACTCGGTCAAATTAACTTCACGCTTGGCGTTGTAACAATAATGTCCAAAAACAATATAACAACAAAAGAAAACTAGCCACAATAATCGACGCGCGTATCGGTAACAAAGATGCTAACCGTACTGACACTTGCCGGGCGAGATATGGGAATGCGGGGAGAAGTTCCGAATTCTTGTAGTTATAAAGTTGCTTAAATAACCTCCATGATCCGTTTACTCTTCAAGGTATCCACTAGCACAATATTTAAGAGTGGTTTACCGTAAAATAATGATTTTTCACCCCAAAAAAAATTGTTGTTTCCCAGCTAGGTATAATTTTTGCGTCCCCTACGCAAAAATTATAGCTGGGAAACAACATTTTTAGGTACTTAATTTGATGTATATACATAATGGTTGGTTGACGGCTTCGTGAATGGTTCGTTTACAGTTACACCCTGTAGTATCCACTTGTAGTAGACCTAATAGGTTGATAACACTGTTTACTACTATATCACAAGCTCACACAAGACCACCAAGATCTCTGTCCAGGGGCGCTTCACCTTCGAACTTCCCGCGATCATGTAATGACAGATGTCATTAGTGACAGCTTACCTGACCAATTGTGGCTGTGAGACAGTGTTTACATATCTATTATATAGATATCACACCCTGTATAAAGGAACCTACGCGAGCTAAGTAAAGGAGAATCTAAAGACCGGTGTTCTGCCTACCCCCATGAGAAAAGGCATCGTTTATCTATTTTATATACTAATACTAAACTTCTAGGATGACCAAGTAAGCGAAGGTTGCATTAAGGGTCAACCGGTGTCTTTACGAGCATTAGATGGTCAATAGGCGTGTTGACAGCTGCTTATTGAGCGCGTTTACGCAATAATTTCATGACATTACACCTGTTAATATCTCTTGCGGTCAAATCAGATTGTGTACAACAAACTTTTACTACAGACGCAAAAACATCAAGCTACACAAAACTATCAAATTTTCCTAATCTACCTTTAACCTAAACGACCTCGTGACTGTACAGTCAGCTCCCAAATTACAAGGAAACTTCTTTTTACCCGACTGCGGCAAAACCCAAAAGGAGGGTTATTGATGTTACTTTTTTTGCACTCTGAATTTAAACAGAAAGTACTAGGTACGAAAACAGAATTCTGAAAAATATTTGGTTGGTTCACAAAAACTAAATCCGGACGAAAAATTTAATTCGATTGAGGTTACCCACTGTTTATTAATATCCAAGTTTGCAAGTATTCTAGACTTTTACAGACTATTAACGTTTTAATAATTCCATAACTGCTTTCAAATGCATTGAAGATACTCGAGATAAAAGCTCGTAGAATTCTGCATCGCAATGAAATAATACCAAAGATAAAATAATCGATTCAATATCAAATCGAAATCGGGAATCGCTAACAGACAGCAAAATGCAACCGTTGCAAAATTCACTCCAAATAAATTCTAAATTTAAATGGACCAATGCGATACATCGATTTGAATATGGAACGTTGGAACAGACCAATCGTAATTGATCTATTGATTTGTCAGTTATCTGATTGTGGGACGGGATTGGGCGATTGCGAAACGTTTTCTATTCGGCTTCTGATCGGGAAAGTTCGGCTTTTAGAGCGGGTTGTATGCGGTTACGTGAGTGGGATGTTGGTTTATGTTCATATTAATTAAATTAAGGCAGTCTAAGCCGTGAAATATGAGGTAATATAAACTAGAATTGTATTACGAATGCCTTTCTGTTATGGTATTTGTAAGCGGTAACGGAGGACCCAGTAATCAACTCTCAATATTAAGTGTACCCCCAACTTATTGAGTATTAATGTTCGTTTTCACGCCTCTGTATAGCAGGTTATTTAATTTTAAACTTTCAGCGCTAAGCCCAGAGCGGAAATTCCTAAAACGAGTTTTTAACCGACTGTGGCGAAGCCCAAATGGAGGGTTATTATACTCATTAATTCTGTGACGAAATATTCACTTAAAACATGTTGATACCTCTTTTTGTCTCTCTCTTCTTTTAGAAATATTTTATCTCTTCAGACTACAGTGTTTCAACGACGTTATCGCGGCGTATATGTTGCGTAAACGTTAATAGAACACGCTCGAAAAACGTTCGTGTAGCGCGAGCCTTAGTCCTCTCGCAAAGAATCTTCAAAAGAAAACAAAAAGACAAAAAGTCTGATGTGGGCGGGGGAACGCTTATTACTCTCAAGGGTAAATACGGGGGCAAATGAACATAGAAAAGAACTATCCAAGTCCGAGTCGGACTCACACATGAACGGTTCTGTACCAAAACGCGCAAAAAATCGCGTTGTATAGCCCCCCTAAAATATTAATTTTATTTTTAGTATTTGTTGAAGCGGCAACTGAAATACGTAATTTGTGGGAATTTCAACTGTCTGGCTATCGCTGTTCTTGAGATACAGACGGACGCCGGACGGACAGATGGACAGACAGCGAAGTCTCAGGCTGAGGCTACAGTAGGCAGCGATTTGCGATGCGACTGGAAGAGCGAAATTTTTGAACTGAATTGAATTGATGTACGGTGTAGCCAATTAGCCATATACGTGAGCATTCATTTTCTTGTTTTAATCGCTCATGTGTCGCAGGTCGCGTCGCGGCCTAATGTAGCCTCAGCCTTAGAAATAGGCTCCGGTATTTAGGGTTCCGTAGTCAATATGGAACCCTTATTATCCATTGTGTACGGAACCCTAAAAAGGAGTAAGTAAGAAACGTAAGAGATGTTCGCTAGTTACCGTAAATGGCTTGATTTAATGTACATAGGTGCAGTAATAAAATGTCGAAATGAAGGCATTTCCACGATGCGCCGTGCTTTAGAACGGCACGATAGGCGCGGTCGGTTTCTTAATAGTGTCGGTAACACGGTAACATCCTCGCAAGTTATGCAATGAAGACCGAACTGCGTGAAACGATGTCTAATGCTGCGCCTGTCAAGGGAATTGGGTATTTGACAACTGGAAAATGTTATTTTATTTCAAAAAACTAACAGATATAAGTACGATGTATAAAAAACCGTTTAAAAAAGTAATAAAATCGATCAATAAATGGAATAGCTACTTACACGCTTTATAAGTATTTGGTGGGGGCACTTTCTATCCGTGCCGCGCAAAACGACCATTTGTACTACGTTTCTATGGTGGTATGAGTTATGACGTCAAATCTCCATAAATATGGGTAGGTATCAAATGAAAGGGCTTGATTGGGAGAATACTATACAGATACTATAACAAAATTCAAATCCAAGATGGCCGCCATCACAAAATGGCGGAGTACTTATTTTTTACAATTCCGTCAATATGGGTATCAAATGAAAGGGCTTGATTAGTAGAAGACTATACACTAAAACAAATTTCAAATCCAAGATGGCCGCCATCACAAAATGACGAATTACGTTTGTTTTTACAACTCCCTCAATATGGGTATAGCAAAAAAATTAAAGGGATTGATTTGTAGAATAATGGTCACTATATTGAAAGGGAATGAGGAATATAAACTAACTAGCTTTTGCCCGCGGCTTCGCCCGCGTGGATGTCGGAAAATACCCCACGGGAACGTAATACCGTGATTAAAAGTACCCCATTTGTTGATCTAGGTAAACAATGTCTTCTCACATTGCTTAAGTATCCGGGGTGCGGTGCGCGGATTAATATATGATTGAAGAAGGATAACAAATCCTAAAATCTTACAATAGTAACGGAAAACATAACGGAGGGAAAAATCACCTACTTAAATGCCAAATTTGAAGGCAACGATAAAACCCCTTTTAAACCCGTTTAAAACCCCTTTTAAAACCCCTTTTTAACCCGTTAGGGGTCGATTTTCGAAAAACCCTGATACTTACACGTTATTCTTTATTTTTGTTCTCAAGTATAAATACTGAGTTTAGAGTTAATCGAATCGAATCCTTCCTTATCTATAGGGAACCTCTGTGCAAAACTTCAGCTTTCTAGGTCCAAGGGTTTGGGCTGGGCGTTGATGAGTCAGTCGGTCAGTTAGTCAGTCAGTCGGGACTTCTCTTTTTATTTATATAGATTAAGGAAGAACATTTTCCATAAAAACTTTCATCCCCTATTTAACTCCCTTATGGGTTGAATTTTAAAAATCCTTTCTTATTCCTTGTCTACATTATAAAGGCAACCTCTGTGCAAAATTTCAGCTTTCTAGGTCCCAAGTTCAAGTATATTAACTTAAGGAAGAACATTTTCCATACAAACTTTCATCCCCTATTTAACTCCCTTAGGGGTTGAATTTCGAAAAATCCTTTCTTATTCCTTGTCTACATTATAAAGGGAACCTCTGAGCAAAATTTCAGGTTTCTAGGTCCAAGGATTTGGGCTGGGCGTTGATGAGTCAGTCAGTCAATCAGTCAGTCAGGACTTCTCTTTTTATTTATATAGATTAAGGAAGAACATTTTCCATAAATGCTTTCATCCCCTATTTAACTCCCTTAGGGGTTGAATTTCGAAAAATCCTTTTTTATTCCTTGTCTACATTATAAAGGGAACCTCTGTGCAAAATTTCAGCTTTCTAGGTCCAAGGGTTTGGGCTGGGCGTTGATGAGTCAGTCAGTCAATCAGTCAGTCAGTCAGTCAGGACTTCTCTTTTTATTTATATAGATTAAGGAAGAACATTTTCCATAAAACTTTCATCCCCTATTTAACACCCTTAGGGGTTGAATTTCGAAAAATCCTTTCTTATTCCTTGTCTACATTATAAAGGGAACCTCTGTGCAAAATTTCAGCTTTCTAGGTCCAAGGGTTTGGGCTGGGCGTTGATGAGTCAGTCAGTCAGTCAGTCAGTCAGGACTTCTCTTTTTATTTATATAATAGATATAGATTAAGGAAGAACATTTTCCATAAAAACTTTCATCCCCTATTTAACTCCCTTAGGGGTTGAATTTCGAAAAATCCTTTCTTATTCATTGTCTACATTATAAAGGCAACCTCTGTGCAAAATTTCAGCTTTCTAGGTCCCAAGTTCAAGTATATTAACTTAAGGAAGAAAATTTTCCATACAATTTTTCATCCCCTATTTAACTCCCTTAGGGGTTGAATTTCGAAAAATCCTTTCTTATTCCTTGTCTACATTATAAAGGGAACCTCTGTGCAAAATTTCAGCTTTCTAGGTCCAAGGGTTTGGGCTGGGCGTTGATGAGTCAGTCAGTCAGTCAGTCAGTCAGTCAGTCAGGACTTCTCTTTTTATTTATATATATAGATAGATGAAATTAAAACAAAAAAGCTTAAAAATTGATTTTTGACTTTTACTCCCTTTCAACTTGGTCAAACTTTGATTTAAAGGGAGTAAAAGTGGAGAACCAATGTTTTATCTTTATTGAGTTGGGGGTTTTTTAAAGTTTTAATTTAATTATTACCTATTTGTTATTAACTGTTTTCAGATAAGTAGTATAAAAATAAATAGTCAAGTACCAAATTGTGGCGAGAATTTATTTATGATCCTTTGTCGTGGGTTGTTACAAAAATAATCTGTTTTACAAAGAATACTTATTGTTAATACACACCTACACTCTGAGCAAATATATGATGAATACTAAGTAGCTGATGCCCGCGGCTTCGTCCGCGTGAATGTTTCATCCCCCCTTTCAACCCTTTTTAGGGTCCCGTACCTCAAAAGGATTCCCAAGTTGGGCAAAGTGCTAATAGGTTTTTCAGCAGGAATTGCTCAGTACAGTATTATCCACGTAGTCTGAATTTGTATGTACCCGGTTGATAAGATGTGGTTCGCCCCCCATTACTTGAGACTTAAAACATAATTTACGAAATTTGAGTGTACTCTTAGGCACACCACTGCCTAACCCTTTGGGGGTTTCAGGCGTGATGTTATGTGTGTATGTAGGTACAATACATACACAACTGCCTATTTACTCGCGACTACTCGCGAGAGACGTTGCGTTATGTTATACTTAGCTGTTGCCAGCGGCTTCACCCGCTACAACTCGAAAATTATCCCACGGGAAGATAAAATCGGGATAAAAACTGTCCTATGTGTTAATCCAGGTTATAAACTTTCTGTGTACCAAATTTTATCCAAATCTGTTCAGTAGTTTTTGCGTGAAAGAGTAACAAACATCCATACAAACTTTCGCGTTTATAATATACTAGTGACCCGCCCCGGCTTCGCACGGGTGCAAAAAAGATATTAAAACCTTCCTCTTGAATCACTCTATCTAATATTAAAAATAAAAACCGCATAAAAATCCGTTGCGTAGTTTTAAAGATTTAAGCATACAAAGGGACATAGGGACAGAGAAAGCGACTTTGTTTTATACTATGTACTGAAGTAGGATCTTTCTAAAAACCAGTTTCATGCGTCTCAAGGAAGGCCTCGCGTTTCATAAATTACTGTTTTCCTCCGCATATGGTAATTTGAAGAGGAAAATCGTCGTTTCCTCCGCTTTGAGCGATAGGCGTGGCGGCTGGGCGCGGCTGTTTCATAATCGGATGTTGACTGCATCCTCAGGAGATGGATTTGAATATATCATTAGTTAGCCTTACTGAAAAGTTGTGTGGAAATCGGTTGTCGTGGTATGGGCATGTGATGCGGAGGAATGAGGAAAATGTCGTGAGGAAGGTTTTGAATATGAATGTGGAAGGGTATACGAGTAGAGGAAGACCAAAGAAACGATGGATGGACTGTGTTAAGAATGATATGGTAAGAAAGGAGGTGTCTCATGAGACGACGAGAAACAGAGAGGTATGGAAGAGGAAGACATGCTGCGCCGACACCAATTGAATAGGGATAAGGGCAAGATAATGATGGATGATGATTAGTTTAGCAGTGTTCGTCCAATGGTAAAGGCCCAGAGTTTCGACTTGTATTATCATCCGCACGATTCTTGAGCGCTGACGCAAAATTGATTTATGGGGTCCCTTTGGTGGTATGAAGTGAGACGCGGGGCGGGAAAAGTGCAGGGATTGGCCCGTAGCGCATCGCGTCATAGCCGTCACTCGGGATTTGTTCTTTACTCCTGCTACACTTACCTCACGACCAATAAATAATAAACGGGTGTGTGTTTTATTTGTCATAAAGTGTACGATGCGCACAGCGATCCCCACTCTTCCGCCGAGCGCTAAAGAACCGTGCCGGGTATTGGTAGTGGTTGTAACACATTCAGGCAGGCCCATGACCTAGTGAGAATGGCGAAGAAAAACATCGGAAGGAAACCGGTGACATCTACCAAGCCACACTGGGCCAGCTTGGTGGATGATAGCCCATTCCCTCTTATAGAGAGGAGGTCTATAACCCAGCAGTCGGAACATTACTTATAGGATTATTATGCTCATGCATAACTTACTGTAATTAATTTCCACACAACACAACTGCTCTCAAAACATCGTGAGACAAACTGGCATGTCCTAGAACGGTAAATTCGAAGACGTGACATCCATCCATTCGGCACTGGGTCCACGTGGTGTATTATGGCCTACTCGCCCTCAGGCAAAATAAAACCTGTGCCCTTGTAGTGGGAACATTAAAGCCATGTAATGTTCATGCCATCATCAGCCGAAAGAAGTCCACTGCTAGACATAGGCCTCCACAGGTGTAGCCACATTAAGGTGAAGGCAACAAGGTACCTACCTGGGAAACCCCCTTTTTTTTTTGGTGGGTGGAAAATCATCGAATAACCCCCCCCGCTCTTGGGCTGAGCGAAGGGGAGTGTCAGACTTCTACTGACTAAAAACCAAACCCATGTTCCTTCTTCGCCCTTGTGTCGGAGCCGCGTTAACCTTTCGACAAACCACAGCCCCGACGGGTGGGAAACCCCCTTACGGATAAGGGGGTTTATCGTTATATTGGGGCCAAACTGTTTCTGTAAATACTAGTTTTTCAGGTTATAATTTTACTTAAATTACCTCCATGACCCGTTTATTATTCAAAGCATCCACTAGCACAATGTTTTAAGAGTGCTACATTGAGTTTTGCCGTAAAATGTTATTTTTGACCCAAAAAAAAGTCGTTTCCCAGCAAAGATTTGAAAGAAAGAAAGAAAAATTATTTAAGTATTTATAAGTGTTTTTTTTTTTTTTTTAGAATTTGCGTAGGGTACTGTTGGATGTACAGAATGCTTGGTTGACGGCTGTGTGATGGGTTGATTTACACCCTGTATTCATGTCGTGTTCATCCTGTCTTGCCGACAAACCTCACGACGGTATAATCAGCACATAATTAGGCCTGTGCTCACTCAATGATTGATAAAAATCGTGATGTTACACAAGTGTGAAGGGGCGTGTCGACGGGCTGCGTACGCGCACTGCGCAACTATGTGCTCTACTGCGGTCACAGTTATAGCGGATAGCTTAACATTTTTCTTATCTATAGTACTGAAATTATGAAGCAGAAGAGTTTGTTACTTCATACTTTCAGAGGCAAAAAATGGTATCTTAAGTAGGTACTAAAAGGCTGAGAAGAAGGCAAACCATTTTGGAGAAAATTCCTTAGCCTTTATAGATAGATAGATAGAATACTCTTTATTATGTACACCAAATTACAAAAAAAAAACAATAGTAAAACATTTTACAAGGGGTGACACAATGGGCGGTCTTATCGCTTATAGCACTAATAAGACCTTCATCGGCTTGGCTTTATCGCTTTATTAGGAATTTTCTCCAAAATGGTTCGGATTGCAAAGGTGTAGAAGGGGCCAGTCGGATGACTCGGATGGTGCTTAAGTCAATGACATTTTTTTTTCCGGAGCGTAAAAAAATTAGAAAATGCCCAAGCCATTAAGTCCGCCTTTGTACTGTTGTTTTACTTGTGCATAAAGTGTTAATAAATAAAGTCCTCATAGATGACCTCCGCCCTGGGGCGAGCGGAGGGGTCTGTAAGACTCTAACTGACTAAAAACTACCCTGGCATTCCCTTCTCTCACTTGCACCAGCAATCATGGAACTCGTGCACCATCTAGCCGCTACCAGTAAAGCCCCACCCATTTTGCAACACTACATGCGCAAGCGCCGGCCTCACACGAAGATGCACGATCAATGCCGAACTGTTATTCTTATACATGGTTCTACGTATACAATAAATTGTATGCTTTTTGTCTTCAGTTTCTGTCTTTTGGCACAGAATATATAATAGTACTACGTACAGAAGGGACACTCCCTTCCCCGCGCTCATATTAAATTTTAATACCGCACCTCACCCCGCACTTCGAGGTATTCGTCGCCGACACTTGAGCAATGGCTCGCGCTCGTATTAGTCGTCGTTTGGTTTTCGCGACGCAGACCGTTGCACTTTCCGCGCCATTTTTTAAGCTACGACAACTCTACTAGAGTTTACGCACACATTTGCACGTGCACGTCGTGCACAAACGTTATTTGTTTATGTAGTAGTAATAGGTAATTATTTTGCGGGCGTTGTATGGAGTGTCCGAGGTGTGCTTTTGGTCTGCTTTGCAACATAAGATAAAGTTTCTTGATAAAAAAAAAAATTAACAAAAAAGAAAGAAGAAAGGCGTAGTGTTGACCATTGAGGAGTTGTGCCTTCAATCATCAGCGCATCCACATGAGACCTCGACAATCATGAGGAAAACCCCCTTGCGTCCTCCACTTCGCAGAACCGTACTTGGTGCTAATTCGCCTATCCCTCGTCTATGCAAACTATTAAACACCTGCAGTGATCTTGTAGATGTGTACTCCGACTCACTTAGCAAGTTTAAAAGTTTAATTAAGCAAAACTTGTAAAAACTTGTAAAAGCATTTTAGTGTTAAGGATTGTTTGTAACTTTAGTTTTATGTTTGGTTTCAATTAGTTTTAGTATAGTTTAACTATATATTTAAAATCGATAGTTATGTGCGGTGAGTAGTATGTTACTCACCAGTTTCTAAGTAGGCACTCTACGACGAATAAGTTGTGCATGTTGTGCTTACCTGTAAGAGGTTGATACATGTGTCGGTGATTCTAATGTTTGTATCTCATGTCTTTGATTTCGTGTATTCAATTGTTGGTGAGCCAAATAAATAAAATAAAATAAAACGTAACGTAACGTTTTTTGCCCTCGTTTTTCTGAGATATCTGATAACAAACATACAAAAAAAAGATACATATTGACGAATTGAGAACCTTCTCCTTTTTGAAAGTCGGTTAAAAAGGACATCCCCAAACTAATGTTCAGTGCTTGGCTACAGCCGGTTTCTGATTTGAGAAAAGTAGCAAATCTCAACTGATTATTCTCAAATACATAAGTATGTGCTTAAGTTTTTTTGCGTTTCACAAGTTAAAATCGATTTTCGTCAAACCTTATTCAACTGATCATTTACTTAGGTATTCTTGATCAAAGCTAACACGTTCCAATTCACATTAAAAAACCGGTATTTTTCCAAAACTCATAATATTAAATCATTTTATTCTTATAAATTTAAAACAGACTTAAAAAGTAAACTAATTTTAAATAACAGCGTTAATATCAACAAATTCATTTTATTAAAGTTGCATTATGCACATTTTAGCAATTTCATATTTGACGTCTTTGAACCGAATCGTGAATCGAAACGAATCGTGAATCTGTGAATGTCATTGTGATTTTGTCAGACTGTTAGTAAATAGACAACAAGTTTTATTGGAATTCTGATAATCATCAGCAACATCGTGGAGTACGTGCGCCAAAAGATAAGGTACACGCCGAGGGTGCATTTACTGGAGTCGCGCCGCAATGTCAACTTCAAGGCGTTTGTGGTGCGAGTACCGAATTGTTATCTGCCCCAGGTGATGAAGGAAGACTTTTGGCCTCAGGACGTGGTGTTCCGTCACTTCCGCGGACAAATTCCACTGGACAGCCAGCACAAGTGATGTGTTAAAAAGTGAAGTGCTACTAACATAGTCTTAAGTATTTTTGTTAACAAAAAATTGTATTTACTTTATTTATGTTAGTTTATAAGGTATATATCTCTGGGCCATTGTAGCCTGAAATAAAATGATTGAATTGAATTGATAATATTTTTATTAAAACTTCCCATTGTACCTAATAATACCTACTAATCCAGCAATGTCAAAAAATCGTGCCGCTACTGATGGTCTCTCCTGTGCATTGGGCATACCTACAAACATATTGTCATCTCAATTTAAAACGCTATCGCACTAGTCACCCTCTGTATCACGCGGCTGACCTTGCTCACATTCACAGTGTCCCCCACAACAGCTTGAAAGCTACCAGTCGCGTAAAATCTGAGAGCTATTAAGAACTGCAACATGGGAGAAATGCAGTCTCGCCGTTGAATACGACAGGTCAGTTTAGGCTTTATTTTGTTGAAAATAAACCTAACCGACCCCATCGTGAAGCAGAACCGACTCTTAAATAATTGTTCATCGCTTAGCGTGATGAACAAGTTAGGCCGATGTCTTTCAGCAAGGAGGGGCCCGCAAGGGCCGACGCCCGTCGGGGCGCGGATTTTTGTACCTACTAGATTACGTGACCTCGGCGCAAGGGCAAAGAAGGAACATGGGTTCGGTTTTTAGTCAGTAGAAGTCTGACACTCCCCTTCGCTCTGCCCAAGAGCGGGGGGGGGGGGTCATTCGATGATTTTCCACCCACCAAAAAAAAAAAAAAAAAAGGCCGATGTCTTGCTATTCTTCTTAGGCGCGGTTGTCTGCGTTGATGCATCTCCAGAGACGACAAGGAAGTGTCATCGTCACTCATTTCGATCAAAATCACTTACAAAATCACTAGAAAATTATGTTGAGTACAGTTTGAGTAGCCGAAATTGGTGTGTCAACGTTCAACTACTTAACTTGTCGTTGATAATGCTTTGAGTATAGTCAAACACGTTTTTCTTAGTTCAGAAACGCAAGTGCTGGTCTTAAGCATGAATTGAGCATGCTTTCTGTCAAATTTAAGTAAATGATGACAGATTACTCAAATCTTGATTAGAGTTTAAAAAAACTCAATTCAGAAACGGAAAAATGTTTAAGTAGTACTTAAGTATAGATTGAGACGTTTTCAACTTCAAATAGGTACTCAATTCAGAAACCGGCTGTAATGCCTTCGTATTAATCCTTAAATATATTATATTTCGTTCAACATGTTAATAAAATTTAAATTAAATACAACCGACTGCAGTTAGTACAACAAAAACAGGTATTTCCGAATCAAATAAAAAACTTAACCGTTTAAACACCACTATTAAACCTTGTTGCTCAGTTTTCCTTAGG